>CM065805.1:138764237-139424372 GCA_033398695.1 Orobanche coerulescens | reverse complement strand
GAGGAGACGTCGAAAAGATGATGAAAATTTGAAAATTCGAAAAGAAAAAGAAAAGGAAAGAAGGAGTCGAAAAAGAAATGGGAGAAGAAACTAATGAAACGGATAAAGTCAAAAACTTTGGTCTGTACACATATACATATATTCGTAATTTTTGCAGATATATTCCATTGACGAAGTGTTGTTTTGTAATCATCAAAAGGGGGGAGATTGTTGGAACATTTTATTTCATACATGATTAATAGTGTTTTGATGATTAAAGTTGTTACATAAAACAAAACAACAAAAAGGCGAAGCAAATCATTGAAGAAAACAAAGTGCAAAAAGCTGAACTGAAGGAATATAATGTACGGTATGCAGATAGCTTAACGTAGGTAAAATGGGAATGTTAACATACATAACTTATGTTACTTAATGCACGTAATATGTAGTTCAAATCAGATGAACGTTGGAAGAGTCAAAGTCAGAAAAGCAGCAACGGACATATGACGTCAGCAGTGACGTATCCTTAACGTATGTAACCCGGATGGAATAATGTACGTAACTAGAGCAAACGTACGTAATATGAAGGACTTAGAGTATGTAATGAAGGCACATGGAGCTAATGGCTAGTTTGATGAAGAAGGCTATAAATACCATTCCTATGGTATTGTTTCACCACAACAACTTCAAGCATTTAAGTCATTCATCAAAGATTGATATACATTATATTGTTGTTGTGATATTGAGCTTATATTGTTAGTTTGAGTGTTTATACATTCATCATATACACGAGAGGTAAAAGAAAAGATACGATTGGATTCGGTGTTATTAGGATCAAGGATCCGGCATTTTTAGAATCACAATTGCTATCTTAGTGAGGTTTATCTAGTACCGATAGAAAGCTAGAGTGGTTGATTCCTTGTCCAATAGAAAAGGAAAATGATTTAACTTGTACCGACACAAAGACAAGTACGGGTTGTTTATAACGGACCAATTGAAGACGTGATTGTTACAGTAATACCTCAATCGATAGAAGAGAGGTGCAGAGGTTTAAATCTTCAACCTATAGAAAAATATACCGAGAGAGGACGTAGGCTCGATTATAGCCTAACCTCCATAAATCCTTGTGTCGTTTAATTTACACCTTTATATTTTTACGCTTCCGCAACATGGCACAAAATTCCGATTCTGCTCCAACATGGGTGGCCTCCATTTCTGCAAAATATTAAGTTTTTGCTAAGTGTATAGAGTATTCAAGGATTTTCTACTTCTTGAAAAATTAGGGTTTTCGAAAGCTTGGAGATGGTAAAGTTGTGAAATGATGTCCGCCGCCTTAAATAAAGAAATGAAGAGATGTTTTGAATTTAATATTAATTTAAATTAATGTCGGTCCAGTTTTAAAAATATGAGGGTTTAGTTTTTAATTGGACATAGTGGAGGCCGTGTGAACGTGTAGTTGCCACGTGTAAATAAATAATAATATAATATTCAAGAGTCAGTCAGGGATAGAAAACGTAGCTGGTTGACTGTTTGACTCGTTGACTGCTTTTCATTAGGTGAGTTGTATCGCCTGTGATTTTGATCAGCTAGGTTCCTTCGTCTGTCCTTCGTCTTCTCGTCTGATCTGCTTCAGGCATCTTTCTCATTTGTACTAGATTCCCAATCTAGTAATCCTAGTTCCCTGCTCAGCTCCAAAAAACTTTCTTCTGACAATGGTTTGGTGAGTATGTCAGTGATTTGGTATTCAGTGCTGACTCTTTCCACTCTAACTCTTTTGTTGTTAAGGACATGGTCTTTGATGAAATGATGTTTGACATCAATTTGCTTCATCCTTGAGTGCAATATTGGATTGTTGGTTATAGCAATTGCACTGTTGTTATCACACCATATTAGGACTTCATTTGCAATGATGTTGTAGTCCCTTAGCTGTTGTTTGATTCATAGAATTTGGGCACAACAGCTACCTGCAGGTAGGTATTCTGACTCTGTTGTTCATATTGAGTTGGATACCTGATTCCTGCTAAACCAGGTTATCAGTTTGGTTCCTAGGAATTGGCACGTTCCACTGGTGCTTTTCCTATTAATTTTGCATCCTGCGAAGTCTGCATCTGAGTATCCTGATAGCTCAAAGTTATCTTCTTTAGGATACCATAGCCCAACATTGATTGTGGACTTAAGGTATTTGATAATCCTTTTAGCTGCATCCTGGTGAGACTGCTTTGGCTTGGATTAAAATCTAGCACATACTCCCACAACATAAGATATGTCTGGTCTGCTTGCAGTCAGATAAATGAGTGATCCAATAAGTCCTCTGTAGTGGATTGGATCCACTGATAGGTGTGTTCTTGTGCCCATAGGTATTCTTGCTGGTTTGGCTGATTCCATTCCAAATCTCTTGATTAAGTCTCTTGTGTATTTGGCTTGATTGATGAAAATTCCATTATTCATCTGCTCGACTTGCAATCCTAGAAAGAAATTAAGCTTTCCCATCATGCTCATCTTAAATTCTCCTTGCATGAGATTTGAGAATTTCACATAGCTCTGGGTTGGTTGAACCAAATATGATATCATCCACATATATTTGTACTAATAATATGTGGTCTTCATGCCCTATTCTGAATGTCCACTTTGGCTTTGCTGAATCCGTTCTTCTCTAGAAACACAAAGAGTGGTTCATACCATGCTCTTGGTGCCTGCTTGAGTCCATATAGAGCTTTCAAAAGCTTGTAGACTTTGTATCCTTTGACAAATCCAGGGGGTTGCTCCACATAGACTTATTTCTTCTAGGATTTCATTTAGAAAGGCACTTTTCACATCCATTTTGTAGACTTCGAAATCCTTGAATGTTTCATATGCAAGGAATAGTCTGATGGCTTCCAGTCTTGCAACAGGTGCATAAGATTCATAAAAATCTATTCCTTCACATTGTGCATATCCTTTGGCAACTAATCTGGCTTTATTCCTAACAACAACTCCATCTTCATCACACTTGTTCTTGTACACCCATTTGGTGCCTATAACCTTCTTGTGACCTGGTCTGTCTGTTAGTTCCCAGACATTGTTTCTCTCCATCTGGTTGATATCTTCTTGCATTATATTGAACCATGAGTAATCCTCCAATGCTTGCTCTGTTGTCTTGGGTTCCATTTGAGACATGAAACAAGAGAACATTGCCATTCTTGATGGTACTGTGGATTGTCTGGTTTTGATTCCATCAGTTAGGTTTCCAATGATCTGTTGAATGGGGTGATCTCTAAGCCATTTGGGGATTTCTTCTTCTTGTTCTTCAGGGTTTGTTCCCCTTGTAGAGTTGCTTTGGTGGATTTCTTTTCTCTCTGCTTCAGCTTGGTTCTGATCTCCTTGGTCTGCAACTGAATCAGCTACGGTCTTGTCATCTACAGGTGGTGATCCTGTCTGATTTGCAGATAGGTCTTTATCAGCTACATATGGGTCTTCATCAACTGGATCAGGTAGGTTTGGAGGTCCTATCTGATCTGCAGTTGGGTCTTCAAGCTGATCTGCAGGTGAGTCCACCATTCCTGTATCATGAACGATGACTTCTTCCAGGGTGGCGGTTTTTAGCTTATTCTCAGTTGATTCCACCTGTTTCCTGTACTTAATAGTAGACTCATCAAATACAACATGAGGTGTTTCTTCCAAAAATAAGGTTCTTTTGTTAAATACTCTATATGCCTTGCTTCTTTAAGAGTATCTCATAAAGACACCATCATCGGTTTTAATATCAAAGGCATTTACTTGGGTTTTACCATTGTTGTGGATGAAACACTTACAACTAAAACTATTAAAATATGCAACAGTTGGTGTTCTGCCATTCCAAACCTCATAAGGAGTTTTGCCATGTCTCCCTACAATCATACTCCTGTTCTGAGTGTGGCATGCTGTGTTGACAGCTTCAGCTTCTTTGGCAGGTCAGCTTCTGCAATCATGGACCTGGCAGCTTCCTTCAGAGTTCTGTTCCTTCTTTCAACAACACCATTCTGATGTGGAGTCTTGGCTGTACAGAGCTCGTGCTGTATCCCATTCTGATCACTGTATTAAGTGATTGCTTTGTTGAGAAATTATCCTCCTCAATCTGATTTGATCTTGATGATTGAGAGGGACTTCTCATTCTGGATCTTCCTTAGCAGCTCAGGTAGTTTTGTCAAAGTTTCACTCTTTTTATAGAGAAAAAGACATGTCAAAAATTGACAACAAAAATTCTGCACAACTGAAACAGTTAAGAGATGATTTAGCTTCTGAAATGGAGGACAAAATGATCCAGAAATTGGAAAAGATTCTTGGAAAATTGGCTGAGCAGAATTCATCATTGAATATCAATGTAAAAGAATTGTGTGCTACTACTTATGTCGAGGACGGAGATGAGACAGATGCATATAAAGGGGAAGAGGAAGTAGGGCCATGACGACTCATGTTTTATATAATGTTTAACAATTAATTTGGTCTATATGTATTATTAAGTTAGATTGTGTCACTTGAACTTGGTTATTTTTGCTTGAACTTGGTCATTTTCTTGAACTTAGTTATTTTGTTTGAACTTGGTAATTTTCCTCAACTTGTTTGAGTGATTTGTGTATTGATGTTGGAACGGTAGTAATACTACTTGGTTTGATTGATGTTATGATATACCAATTTCTATGATGTAGTTGTTTATGAAATAAGACCATGCCAGTTTTTTTATTTAGCATTGCAATAGAAGCTTAAATGTTGCCATATATGTCATATTCATTAATAAAATTAGATTGCATTTGATTCTAAATACGTTGCAATTGGGCATATATATGTTGCCTTAGGGTTGCCTAAATCTGTGTGGGTCCTCGGGGGTTAGTGGGTTTCCTGGAGAAATGGTTTCTCCTTGGATTATGGAAATTATGGTGATTGTCCCTAAAAGGTGTGTATGATCTGGGCCTATATCCTCGGTTAGGATTGTGTACTGGATATGCCTCATAAAATTGGTGGTGTGAGCCATTCCTAAATCTTGACTGAGACCATTTATAAAATCTTTGAGGTCTACACACTTGTTCGGTTTGAAAATTAGGATAACCTTGAGGTTTCCATTTGCCCCTCCCATTTGGAAATCTATTTTTAGGGAGTCTCTGATAATAGTGGGCATGTTGTCTTGGCTGCTGCTTTTGCCTTGGCCATTGCCTAGTCTCTTGTCTAGGTTGCTACCTTGTATATCTTGGCTGCTGCCTAAACTTTTAACTTGGCTGCTGCCTATTTTTAGATACAGGTTTGTAAGTTGGCTCAGCAGACGGGACAAGTGTTTCTCCCTTGATGAAAGTAGTTTTAGAACTAGAGGGAGTGTTGGGGTCATATCCAAGGCCTGATATGGAATGTAGTGGCCTTTTATTCATGCACTATTCATCCAAGGTTGTATAATCTTTGATAGAAGTTATCTCCTTAGCATGTGTGTTACTTAGCTGTGTCAGTTTAGCAAACTCAGATTTAACATGAGCAAATGCAGTTGATTTCTCACTATTTAAAACAGTTAATCTTTTGATCTCAGCTGTAGTAATATCAGCCTGGTTTTTCAACTTGTCTTCAGCTTGTTTTTCAAATCCAGATTTGGTTTTAATTAAATCTAGGCTGAGTTATTCAAAATCATTTTTCAGCTGCCTATTCTCATATTGCAGCTGGGTCTTCTCGGCTGATACAGTCAAGTGTGCAGATTTTAATTTCTCAAAATCTTTGAGAAGCTGATTGACAGACTCATGTAAGTCCATATCCTGAGACATGTCTGAGCTATTATTATTTGAAACTGAGGGTTTAGGTGTTACCTCTTCATCAGCTAAGTTGGCCATCAGGCAATTGTACACCTCATCATCATCAGAGAAGAATCCACTGCTGGAATCTACTCTCTCTTGGTCTTCTCCAATGAAAGTTTGTCTCTTGCCTTCTTTTCTGCCCACTTCCTTCTTGCCTTAATCCTTCTTGAGACCAGGACAGTCAATTTGAATATGTCCTGTCTTGTGGCAATTGTAGCACTCCACCTTCCAGCTTCCAGCCTTTTGATTTCTCCAGGGATTTTCTTTATAATTATTCTTATATTTGGAGTAATTCTTCCGAAAGTTGCTGAATCTCTGCATTATAAATGCCATTTCTCCCTCAAAATCTAGGGGATTTGGAGGCTTGACTTCAGATAAGCTCTTGGCGGGGGACTCGGATGCAAACACTATTCCCTTCTCTGCAGGCTCGGTTGATGATGAACTTAGAAGCTCAAACTCATAAGCCTTTAGGTCAGAGAACAACTCTTGGATGTTTATTTTGTTAAGATCCTTGGATTCTCTCATGGCCACTGCCTTCATATTACATTCTGGATTGAGAGATCTTAGAACTTTGTAGCTAAGTACAATCACTGTAATATTTTTCACTGGTTGAAAATTATAGTGAATTCATCTCCAACTGGTTTGGAGAAAAGTGGATTAGTAGAGGATTACCCCACCTTTGAGACAACTATAAACTGCATGCATGTTTTACTACTTTAGCATCATACTTCCCTACTGCATACATACTTAACGGTTCCATTATTTAGTTATTTGCTTTCGTCATCAGCTAACTTCCGCATAACTATCTACAGACGATTTCAAGTCATTTGTACCTATCAGCTGAGAAACTCACTCTTTGTGGGAAAGAGTTTCAATAAGTCTATTCACCCCCCCTCTAGACTTATTCCTGGACGACTTGTGACCTACAAGTGGTATCGGAGCGGTTGGTTTGATTTTTCAGAACCAGATCCGCATATACAGAATATATATTTAATCTCACTTTAAGAATGGAACACATGCAACACATGCACTCTAGGTTACCTGTATTTTCCGTTGACGAGTTTGATCTTTGGAAGATAAGGATGCAAGCACATTTATCTTCTATTCCTGACGACATGTGGTGCATAATCGAAGACGGTCCTATCATTTTCAAGAAGGACAACACTCATGAGGAAATAACAGCCGGGAATCCAGAGTAGATCCCCAAGAAGAGGATGAAGCTGACCACCGAAGAAATAAAGCTGGCCAATCTTGACAACCCAAACTCTTGACAAATCAACAATGGTCAAGATCAAAAATTGCAAGAATGCCAAAGAAATTTGGGATACTCTAGCTGTGTTGTGCGAAGGAACTGAGCTAATAAAAGAGAACAAGTTGTCAATTGCTACCCAAAAGTTCACCGGAGGCCTCACGGGTCCCTACCCGGATAACATCTCAATTCACTAAGACACACAACAACAAAGATACAATATTCACCACAACCACAAACACGTAATGTAACACCCCCAGATCAAACCGGGAATATTACACGCCGCAGACCCTCTCCGTGAGGATCCACCAGGCTAGACATCAAAACAACACATTACATTACATACCGACGAATCAAAATAACGGACCAATAGACCGATTTGGTCTTTCGTCACTGACTTACAAATCAAAATACATAAACTCATCCAGACTCATGCCCACACAAGGGTAAAATACTTGCAACAACGAACAATAAGACAGCGGAAAAGACAATACAATGGACTCCGACTAACTGAACCCAAAACTGGCCTTCGTGTGATTAGTATCATTCGTCTTTCATCATCCCTCGTGCCGATCCTGTGTCTTGCTCCCGAAAACCTGCATGTGCACGGACACAATACAGATATCCACCCCCGATTACTCGGGGTTAGCAAACTCCACTGTTTCGCTAGTGCAAGTATAAAGTGCAAATACGAGCCATACACAACACATTCCGAGAATATAACGAAGGACTTCCCGAGATATATTTAGTTAAAAATAGTTCAAGTCTTGAAAGCAGAAACGAAGCAAGTAAGCATTTTGAAAACATTTCCAAATCTCGGGAGTTTTGAAAACATCAAAAATTAAAAATGTTCTTAATTCCTCGAAAGCCATTTAGGGTCACAGCCCCAAAGTTCATTTTTCAAAATACAAATCCGTTTAACAAAACACGGGGTCCACGACCCAAACATCCACTTCAATTCACTTACAAGGACACATTACACATAACACATTAATCTTATGCCATTCTAGTCAAGCACCAAGACTCGATATATAATGTCTCTCGACCCCGAGCACAAAGCATTGTGATACTCCGGACAATATCACAATCAACGAAAATATCAACATCATCCTCAAGATGAAAACCACAACTGGTAACCCGCGGCCGTACCCCTTAGTATCGACCCCCAGACATCCCGTCGGACACTCCGGGTGGGTGTAACACCCCCAAGATATTCGAGGAGAATTACAGCGCCGTGGACCCCTACATGGGACCCACCAGGCTAACACAAGAAAACACCACTCGACTAACTGCCTCGGTTAGCAAGGAAACAATTGTTAACAATAAGAACATAAAACAACACGTCCGGTACAACCGGCATAAATAACATCAACCGACAAATACAGTAACTCCAACGAAGACCAATCACAATCTGAAAGGAAAAGCCTAAGTACTCGCGAGTACAATCTATAAGTTTACAATTTGGAAAACATCCACATCAAAAGAGACGAAGAAATGACAAGACTCGATTGCACATGTCAACAACCTTGGCGACATCCTCGTACCATCCAGCGCCAGCTCATGCGGTGAACATAACCTGAAATCCATAACAAGAATTTCCCCGACAACGGGTCCCCAGAGGGGTTAGCAATTACGCTAGTACAAATATTCAAGGCAAATCAATCGCTTACACATTTCATAGTACATGCACCAATATCATTTCGAAAACCAAAATAAGACATGTCTTTTTCCGGAAAACATACAGTCCACAATTAGCCTTGAGAACAGGGCGGCAGCATACATTCTCACTCGAGGCCTCATAGGGACCCTAACGAGTTGGCTATAATTACAGAAAAACAAAACCACGCACACGCTATGCCGTGAGAACAGGGCGGCAGCATACATTCTCACTCGAGGCCTTGCAAGGACCCTAACGAGTTGGCTAGCGGTACGAAACTCGTGAAATCCAGGGCGGCAGCATAGATTTCCGTCCTTGACCCCGTCGGGCCAACACAAGGCGAGTTACAAACAAGTAATATACATCACCATTTCATGTTAAGCTTAAAGGTTTCCAAAAAATACTTGCCTTGAATTATTGACGACGCAACGAATGGAAAGGAAAGTCACCGACGAATGCTAGGAACCAACGAGACCGAACCTAACGATTCGAAGAATACAATCACAAACATTTCTAAATGAATACGAAATTGGAATACACCCGAAAACCCGCCTACGATTCATGTATATTCGTATATAAACAACAACGAGGGCGGACCACAACCAAACCCTCTCGATTCCGTAAAAATCACGAAATATACCATGAATCCGTAGGGAAACTAAGAATACTAACAAGATTAATCATATTCATCATGAATTAATCAACAAAACGGAACGAATCGGACAAAAACACGAAAACCCCCAATTTTACCAAAAGTAGGGTTCTAAAGATCTAACCTTGATTCGCTGGATCAAGGGATGATATCGGACGTATTATTGATGATATAACCTCAAGAACTCCATGGATATGTTGTTAAACAACATGGCTTCAAGTTTAGAACACGCCCAGCTGCGGAAGAGGAGAAGAAGAAGGTGAAAAATGGCAAGAAAAAGCGTCTGCGGGGGCCTTTTATAGGTGACAGACTCGGCCGTGTCCGCCCGACACGGTCGTGGCGCGCAGCTGATTGACCGGCGGGGACTCGACCGTGTCCTGCTAGACACGGTCGCGGCGCGGAGGGCCTTCCGACAGTGACCCGTCCGACAGCGACTTCGGCATGACTCGACCGTGTCCTGGAACACGGTCGGGCGTGTCGGCGATCGTCTCGAGCTTATCCTAAGAGTTCGGCACGGGCCGTGTCGGACGACACGGTCGGGTCCCGAGACGAAACTTCCCGGCTTATCCGGACGAGTGCAGCACGGGCCGTGTCGGACGACACGGCCGAGTTCGGCCGGCAGTGATCGGCCAATAACGAGCGGGTGAGCTAAAACGATCATAACTCTCTCGTCCGGACTCCGATTGACTCACCGTTCGAACCATTGGAAAGCTAACTCGATGCTCTATAATATTACAAAGATTCAGAATTTTTGGAGTTACCAAAAATTAATGGTGATCTAACAAAGTAGAACTCATACTTAGAAAAGTCGTTTAGTAATCCTGAATTCAACAAAACGACACCGAAACCCGAACCTGAATACGAACCGAAGATACGGTTACGAAGTACTCACAAAGACGAAACCAAGAGATTGTAGGACACACGATTCCGACCACCCGAAGGCTCGAAATTCGACAACAGAAGGTAATTACCCCAAACGACAGTTTCGAACGAGATTCGCAAGAACCGAACTCAAGCGCGGAAAAGTCGCTAAAAAGCACGGAACTCAACAAAGCAGCACCGAAACGAACTCGGATGACAAAAAGTGCAGAATTAAATATTCTCCGAATGACGAAACGGTCAAAAGAGAGTCGTCAAAACGGACTTCGGCCGAAAAAAGAAATTTACCGAAAATCGAAAATTTGCGGATATTACATTCTACCCTCCTTAAAAGAAGTTTCGTCCCGAAACTTAAAACAAGCAGGGGGAAGAAATATTCCGCCAGGAAAAACTCAACAAGATACACAAGAATGCGTAACTAACGCCCAACGGCGAAATGTTACAATCAACGCAAAGGAATATACGGCGTGAAAACACGCTCCACGGCGACCAACACAATGTCGCCGTTAGGGATACAATAAAACCAACAAATGACAAGCGTCATCAAACGGATAATATAGCCAATTCAATTATCCGACAATCACAAAACACAACGAACGAAAGTCAGTATGATTGACAAACCGAACGGTACATCAATCGAAACGCGAGCCAATCGCTGAACTAATACTGAATTCCACCGCCCAAGGGTTGGAAGATCGAAAACGAGACTAATTTCCCAAACTTAAGGGAATTAGGAAGGAGCCTGAATGATCAATGATCACAAAACGAGAACAAAAACCGAACAAACAAACGATCGAGACAACAAAAATCGAACAATCATGTCCGAAACACGAAGGATAATAAAACTCAAACAACAACTCCCAGGATGATCTGGTGAGAACTACAAGGAATGCATTCCCATAAGATCCATAGGATAGGGAATAGCGATTGAAAAGTCACAGCGAAAAACGAGTTATTCGAAAGCAATACCACACTCGTTCGATCAACAAAAGCAAGGGATAGGGAAAGTTCAGAAATGTCAACGAACATAAACGAGTCGACAGAGTCGAAAATACAGAAGTTCCAAATCCGATCCACTTCGAATAAAAGAACTAGTAGAACCAGAAGATGTTACTTCCGAACAAGGTTCACAAGAATCGAACCGAACTCGGAAAAGTCACAGCGATAACCAGATCGACCCAAAACAAGATCACAGCTCGTTCGAATGATGAACCCGAAATACAAAACAAGTTCAGACAGTATCAACGAACACGAGCGAATCGATAGACTGGAGAAAGAGAAAATACAGAAGTCAAAATAGTATGGGTAGTATCCCCGACCTCATCCAAGAAATTCACAAAAACAGGAGCAAGGTAACAAGACATTAAACAACCGACACATAACGGAACGATCACCGATGCACACGGTCATACCAAACCAAGCTCTAACAGCTCGCACATGCGCGACAACGTAGAAATCACTACGAGGCGGCAACATTCGACACTAACATCCCACCTCTCACAACAAATGCGTGGCAACGCCTCGACGTTCATGCCACCAATCTGATCATACTCGGGAGCAAACATCATAACGACAACGCGAACATCATACATATATACCCATCCCTCAAACGGGAATGGATAGGTTTTAAAAACGAAAACCTCATTTTGAAAATAATTTAGAAGAACACCGGTTGATATTGAGTATCACCTTTCAAAAAGTACAAACGTGAAACATCGTTATCGAGACTTTGGAGAACCATTTCGCATTTGATAAAAATGAGGACACTTTCTCTTAGTGAAAACTTTCAGAATATTCGACCCTCGGGTCTAAATAAAAGTGTTTCTAAAACATTGAAAATATCTCAAAGCATTTTGGTCCTCGAGGTAGAAGAATTTTGAAACGTGTTGTGGCACCTTGTATGTACTACGAGAAAATAATTCATTTTAAAAGTACGTCTCAAATTTATTTTCTAAGATACTCAAGGTTTTTGAAGTACAATAGGCCAAAATTCCCGAATTCACACTTGTCAATATTCACTTAAACACATCATAGCACACTCATTAAATCGCTCACAATCAAAAGCGGTGATATACAATCCCTAGGATATGCTTAACAACATCGTTAAAACAACGATCGGTTTATCAAAACCGAATGGAAAACGACATCAAGAACAAAACTCCAAAAAGTCAACTCTAGGGATTCAAGAAAAATTGCACGGATTCGCGAAGAACAATGGATTAGATGATGTTAAAAATCATCTAGGATACTCAAAACACCTTTGGATGGAAGAAAAAAATCAGCCCCAATGCGAAACCTAGTCGCTACGTCTCAATCTCATGGAGGAAGAAGAAAAATGAAGAAAATGCAACTTCTAGATCGGTGTCCGGTATTTATCTTGGACACAATTAGCGTGCGCAAATCATTAAGGTTAGCGTGCTCTATCACGGCAACAAACAAAACAAAAGACCAAAAATTCACAGATAGCGAACGCTAAACCCAAGAGTTAGCGAGCGCAAACGAGAAATTCAGACCCAGACCAGTAGTTCCTGGATTGCTCTGAACTACCAGGTAGCGTGCGCTATTCTCCCTTTAGCGTGCTACCAACGTACTCTCGAGCGCGTTAGCCGTAAAGCGTAGGGTGCGCTAACGATTCACGAGACAACAACAGAACATATCATAAAATTACATACCGTAAACCCTTCTCACAAGGATTTACCAGGCTAAGCATGATTTCCCATCTCATTTCGAAAATGCTAAAAAGACCAATGACGGAGATATTTTTCCAAAACTCAAAAACTCATTTGTCAAACCATCATGAAATATTCAAGGCCAAAATGCCAAAACTTGATTCAAGGAATCGGTTTTACGAAATAAAACTCGGTTGCAAAATACCGAAAGCCGTTTGAAAGAACTCACGCGTGGATAAAATACGGTACGAAAATACATCGATGGTTGACACTCCTCGTATAAACCAAATACGAGAGTCTAATAAACACATATCGTGAAATCAAAATCCATAGAAGGATTCCATCATTCAATCGACTAATCATACAAATAACTCGTGTCACACGAGGCACAACACAAGGAAGGGAGTATTACATCCATAGGTCGCACGTAAGTGACGACCGCCCTTTGATACTAATCACGATCAATGATCTCAAACGACGCGTCGCGATGCGACTAAGTCAGACAAAATCGGCGAGACAAAACTCAACCAACACAACTTGGCTCGACAACTAGGTTTTCCTGTGCTAACTGATTTTAAAATCGTATACTCTAGTTATTCGAAAATAAAACCGATAAGTTAAAAATCGTTTTCAAGACCCTTTTAAACACGACAAGGGCTTAACAGTGGTAGCATTTTATAAAATGTCCTAAACACTTTTATACACGACCTTTAAATACCGACACAAGGTTTTATTTGAAAATACAAGGCTGGCTCGCCCAAATTCATGTCACTTTTCAAAAACCCACAATACGATCAAGTCTAAGAAATTTTCAAGCATGCACGCCGCATGTATTATTATTAATAGAAACACATTGGTTGTAAATAATAATAATTAGCCAAGTACCAACAATTCCCGGACACACTCATATACGACATTCAAAAATCACTAGTTCAAAAAGCGCAACTCGGAAATACTAATTCCAAGCATATGTCGAACTATCTCTTCAAGTTTAACAGCGTAACCAAAGATCACCGATTTGGACATATGTCGAAACCAGCTATGTGAGTTTTTCAACAAACTCTGTCATCGACACCTTTCCCGGAACATATCAATGTTCAAAACATTCACATCATACTGCACCCATCGGTGTCCAAACCATCAGTACGTTCGGCTCAACATACATTTAGTATATCGCAATTACCAAACACAGATTCCATCACACAGCAAAAGACTAGAGAGTCAAGCCCTCTCACAATATACCACGGAGCAAAACTCGGATCTTTCGATCACCAACGATCCCACCAATGCTAGGAAGTTTAGCGATGGAAGGCTCGCAAAACGACAAACGGTCAAGCCCAGAACGACGCACATACTCCACAGAGATAAAGAACTGCGCAATACTAGAATCAAAAGTGCATGAACCGGATGGATCGAAAAAAAAAACAACTCGACGATAAGTACGAGAGAGGCAATCACAGCTCAAGAAGTGGAATTTCAATACGAGAAAACAAGAGAATCAAGTAAGGAAAACTTACGAGCACTGGATGTACTGAGATGCCGGCAGCGGTGTGACAATGTGCAAAACAAAACACAACTAGACCCAATAACCAACAAGCCTAGGTATCCATAAACCTAGAGCTCCGATACCATTTCTGTAACACCCCCAAGATATTCGAGGAGAATTACAGCGCCGTGGACCCCTACATGGGACCCACCAGGCTAACACAAGAAAACACCACTCGACTAACCGCCTCGGTTAGCAAGGAAACAATTGTTAACAATAAGAACATAAAACAACACGTCCGGTACAACCGGCATAAATAACATCAACCGACAAATACAGTAACTCCAACGAAGACCAATCACAATCTGAAAGGAAAAGCCTAAGTACTCGCGAGTACAATCTATAAGTTTACAATTTGGAAAACATCCACATCAAAAGAGACAGTAAGAAATGACAAGACTCGATTGCACATGTCAACAACCTTGGCCGACATCCTCGTACCATCCCAGCGCCCGCTCGTCTGGCTGAACATAACCTGAAATCCATAACAAGAATTTCCCCGACAACGGGTCCCCAGAGGGGTTAGCAATTACGCTAGTACAAATATTCAAGGCAAATCAATCGCTTACACATTTCATAGTACATGCACCAATATAATTTCGAAAATCAAAATAAGACATGTCTTTTTCCGGAAAACATACAGTCCACAATTAGCCTTGAGAACAGGGCGGCAGCATACATTCTCACTCGAGGCCTCATAGGGACCCTAACGAGTTGGCTATAATTACAGAAAAACAAAACCACGCACACGCTATGCCGTGAGAACAGGGCGGCAGCATACATTCTCACTCGAGGCCTTGCAAGGACCCTAACGAGTTGGCTAGCGGTACGAAACTCGTGAAATCGGGCGCGGCATAGATTTCCCTCCTTGACCCCGTCGGGCCAACACAAGGCGAGTTACAAACAAGTAATATACATCACCATTTCATGTTAAGCTTAAAGGTTTCCAAAAAATACTTGCCTTGAATTATTGACGACGCAACGAATGGAAAGGAAAGTCACCGACGAACGCTAGGAACCAACGAGACCGAACCTAACGATTCGAAGAATACAATCACAACCATTTCTAAATGAATACGGAATTGGAATACACCCGAAAACCCGCCTACGATTCATGTATATTCGTATATAAACAACAACGAGGGCGGACCACAACCAAACCCTCTCGATTCCTTAAAAATCACGAAATATACCATGAATCCGTAGGGAAACTAAGAATACTAACAAGATTAATCATATTCATCATGAATTAATAAAAAAACGGAACGAATCGGACAAAAACACGAAAACCCCCAATTTTACCAAAAGTAGGGTTCTAAAGATCTAACCTTGATTCGCTGGATCAAGGGATGATATCGGACGGATTATTGATGATATAACCTCAAGAACTCCATGGATATGTTGTTAAACAACATGGCTTCAAGTTTAGAACACGCCCAGCTGCGGAAGAGGAGAAGAAGAAGGTGAAAAATGGCAAGAAAAACGTCTGCAGGGCCTTTTATAGGCTGACAGACTCGACCGTGTCCGCCTGACACGGTCGTGGCGCGCAGTTGACCGGCAGGGACTCGACCGTGTCCTGCTAGACACGGTCGCGGCGCGGAGGGGCCTTCCGACAGTGACCCGTCCGACAGCGACTCGGCATGACTCGACCGTGTCCTGGAACACGGTCGGGCGTGTCGGCAGTCGTCTCAGGCTTATCCGGAAGAGTTCGGCACGGGCCGTGTCGGACGACACGGTCGGGTCCTGAGACAGAAACTTCCGGCTTATCCGGACGAGTACGGCACGGGCCGTGTCGGACGACACGGCCGAGTTCGGCCGGCAGTGATCGGCCAATAACGAGCGGGTGAGCTAAAACGACCATAACTCTCTCGTCCGGACTCCGATTGACTCACCGTTCGAACCATTGGAAAGCTAACTCGATGCTCTATAATATTACAAAGATTCAGAATTTTTGGAGTTACCAAAAATTAATGGTGATCTAACAAAGTAGAACTCATACTTAGAAAAGTCGTTTAGTAATCCTGAATTCAACAAAACGACACCGAAACCCGAACCTGAATACGAACCGAAGATACGGTTACGAAGTACTCACAAAGACGAAACCAAGAGCTTGTAGGACACACGATTCCGACCACCCGAAGGCTCGAAATTCGACAACGGAAGGTAATTACGCCAAACGACAGTTTCGAACGAGATTCGCAAGAACCGAACTCAAGCGCGGAAAAGTCGCTAAAAAGCACGGAACTCAACAAAGCAGCACCGAAACGAACTCGGATGACAAAAAGTGCAGAATTAAATATTCTCAGAATGACGAAACGGTCAAAAGCGAGTCGTCAAAACGGACTTCGGCCGAAAAAAGAAATTTACCGAAAATCGAAAATTTGCGGATATTACAGTGGGAAACCACTTCCGCGGCCGTACCCCTTAGTATCGACCCCCAGACATCCCGTCGGACACTCCGGGTGGAAGTTCATCCACACACGCACCCAAGTCCACTTCCGTGGCCGTACCCCTTAGTATCGACCCCCAGACATCCCGTCGGACACTCCGGGTGGAAGGAACAACAGACACACACGTTCCAAAATCACAGTTGCAAACCACAAGCCTCGAAGGTCAATCACAGTATATATAGTCGAGGTACCTTACTAGAATGGCCAGTTCATCCAACATATACTCACGACCAAGTAATGATACGATTCACAAGGAAGCACAAGATTTCAACAGCACCGAACGACACAACTAATATCACTCAACTCACATATTCATCCATAAACACGTGACTCCAAGTACATAATTTGACAAAAGAATTACACTTTACATTTACCAACGACATAATCATACGCAATGACATCACAAGAAAGTAAAGTGATTCTATACTCGACACTAGCTCGCATATTCAACTAAGCACATTAATTCCCGACACACACGGGTCACCTTTACAAAAAGCATGATGGTAAATATTCCGATTCTTTTGAAAAATGGTTATTAATATTTATTTAGCACATATCGACGATTAACAACCATAATATCCACTAACCACGTAATGTATGGGCAAGATACTTGCCTCGACAATCGATACCGGACACTCCTACAATCACGGCTCGGTCGGGACACCTCGAACACCTACGATTCCCCGTGAAGGAAAAGAATACACCCACGATCGAGAAGCTTGAAGAAAGCGACGAGCGGAAGGGTTCCGACTCGAGTTCTTCACAAGAATTCGACCTAACAACATATAATCAATAAATCATCGATCATACGAGGAAGAATAATCGTAGAACGCCCGAAAAACCCTCTATGACATTTTACTGGACACCTTCAAGGCATCGATCAAGAACTTCGACCAAATCGACGAATCGATATGATCCGACCATGGAATAATAAAGGAAATGATATAATATATCTAAATTATCATCAATCCATCAAAATCCTAAGTTAAATCGGATTAAACGGACGAAAACGAACAAAATACCCAAAATCCCCAAAATTAGATTTCTAGAAAATCTGACCTGATTCGGTAGATCGGAGGATGTTATAGGATGGATGATTGATGATATGAACTCCAAAAGTTCATGGATTGATTGTCCAACAACATCTCTCCATGATTAACCAAGCTCCAGCCGCGGAAGGGAAGAAAACGAGTGAGAAAAATGGCCAAAAACCCGTCTGCAGGGCCATAAATAGGCTGCGCAGTGTGCCGCGGCCCAGCGGGAGTGTGCCGCGGCACAGGCCCAAAAATGGCTCCCAGTGGTCGGCAGTGTGCCGCGTGTTGTGTCAAGATTTAACACCTTCCGACCGGCGATCGCCTAGGAGGTCGGGCAACCGAGTCACTGCCGAGCGTCCGAGGAAGAACCGCCGACCAGCGACCAGGCGACCTAGCCTTAGCCCGGCAGACAAGCATGAATCGCCCAGCCGAAGGTCCCAGGACAAGTCCCGGTGCCGAGCGATCGACCTCAGATACGATCGCCTCTCGGTACTCGGCGACCGACTTCTGGCGACCGACTTATGGACGATCATCTCTCGGCCTTTCTTGGCCGACCCTTGGTGACCGACCATTGCCGACCTTGATGGTGGCGAGAACGATCCTCGGTGTCGGCTAGAGACGACCGCATCATGACGATCCGGGCGATGGCCATCGGTCGGCCAAGGCCGAGCAAACAGAGGCGGCACCCACGTGCGAGATCCACAAAAGGCGGCCGACAAACTGTCACTTACCTCACCTACCAACAGGGCCCCGGTGCTGCGAAAGGAGGCGACGGACAAGGCGGTGACCCACGGCTGTCACCTACCACCTCTTGACAAAGTCCGCCGAAAGTAACAAAGTGGGACCTCTGTGTGATGCTTCGGACGCGTGCCGGCTCCTCATTGGGCCACTCGGTGTTGCCATTTGGATCTATGGACTTTTGGCAGCACCCATGTGACCTTTAGGACGATCGCCCCATTACATTAATGGCCGAAAGACGATCGCCCACTAGGAAACAAGGCACCTCAACCCCTATATAAAGAGGGCACTGCACTTGGATTCGGGGCCTGCATTCTCGTATTTTCATACCACACGAAGCAAATACACACACTTGGCTAACATCCAACTCTTGGCATGACTATCTTTCGGTCTTACTTCTCCGGCCTATCTCATCCAGATTACGGCGGGGACGAAGAACACCGAGCTTCGCTCAAGAGCCGGATTAACGAGTCTTTTACACTCATTGTATTTAGATTTCTCTCATTAATACATGTATCCACGAATATTCGTATTAATAACATCTCGCGAGAGCATTCAAGCACGGGCCTAACAAACCCGGCAAATCTTGTATTATTAATCTACTCTCGGAAGTGCTCCCGCAATTGTTGTTTGTTGTCCGTCTTCCAGCAGTATTAATCTTCGGATAAATATTTTGGGCAACAACAATTGGCGCTAGAAGGAGGGCATCCAACCCTCGATTTTTTATACCTACCGTCCCGAAGAACACTCACTGTTCTCGGGCGGATACTGGAGTGACACTTACCGCACTTCAAAGAAATCCTTGAAGTCATGTCTTAGCCTCCGCGTCGAAGAAAGCCGACGGCCGGCCAAACCCCCTGTTCCGTCCCAGTCCGAGCCACAACCGATGGTGGAAGGTAGCCGCCGCGGTCAGAGACGCTCGATCCCGTCCCTGGATGGCGGCCCAAGCCTCTCGCTCGATCGGTTCCAAACCAAGGAACAGATCGAAGGGGCCCTGGCCGTCCTACAGGAGCGACGGAGTGCTCTCAACGCGCCTCCTGCTATCGCCCCCTCGGCCGTCCGCCGGAAGTCAGCGGAAGCTCAAGGCGTCAGCCGAGCGATCGCCGGGAGGCTCCGTCCGCAGAAGAGGCGCTCGCCGGGGGCACCTCTGTCTTGATCGCACAGGCGGTGACCCGACACAGCTACCGGGCGATCGGCCCGGCTACGAGGCAGACGGAGTTTGAGTCCGTCACGAAGCTCGGCCTACCCTATTCCCGGAAGGCGGCTGGCCGTCGGCTCCCCTCGCCGAATTGCGAGGCGGCGGCGTGAGCCGGAGATCGGTACACGATCGCCTCGGCTCCTGCTCCCAAAGCCGATCTGCAAGCGGCCAAGCCACGGCGATGGGCTGCGATGCAACGTCAACTCGGCGACATGAAGGCGCTCACTGGAATCCGGGCGGCGCCAAGAAGACGATCGCCGGTCAGCGAGCCGCTCGCGATCGACATCGAGCTCGCCCCGTGCGGCACAAGATCGCTCCCCGCAAACACCCGTGTACGAGGGCGATCGGACCCAGTGCACTGAGGAAGTTCAACATCTACATGACCGGGTGTGGGGCATCGCGCGACCGGATGCCGAATGTTCCCTCGGCCATTTGGACGACCTCGCCCACCGGTGGTACACTTCATTGCCACCTCGGTCCATTGGCTCCTTTAACGAGTGGCGCACGTCTTCACGGAGTACTTCGCCACCCGGTCGTCGGCCGAAGGTCCCCTCCGCATGATGCAAATCAAGCGGGGAGAAGAAGAGTCCGACTCGGACTACATCGACCGGGTAGACGTAATCATCCTCAATGGCGAGCCCATAAGCGATGAGACCGCCCTCTACGCGGTCTAGGAGGATTTCGGGGTTTTTCGCCTATGTTCGGGCATCTCACGAAGACCCAACCTCGACCTACGCAGCCTTAGGGCTAGAGCCGCATTTTACGGCCGTGCAAAGGTTTCTTCTTAGCTTTGTGAGCGGCGCAATCGGCACCGGGACGACGATCTCGCCCGATCGCCAATATCGACCTACGAATAAAGCGATCGGCGGCGGCGACGATCGCCGATCTTGGCCGATCGCGCGATCATCACGCTACATCATCCGCAACCGGAGGACACGATCGCCATCTGATCCGGCCATATAACATGACGGACTAAGGCATAAGATCGCCTCCACCGCACATCATAAAGCCATGGTCTGGCGGTCGATGGAACCGGCTTCGGCCATGCAAGGTCCCTTTCGGCCAAGATCGCCCGCCCTTCGTTTAAATACGAGGCCGGCGTAGTCGAGCTCTCCAACATTAATCGGTGGACACATACCACAATCCCGTCTCAACGTACACCGTCGAGGTCGGCCATCTCCATGGTGGCCGAGGTGGAAGCAGAGCTAACAAGCCGCGGGCGTGGAGTTGATTCATCCGACGCCCGCGTAAGGACTCCTCTAGACCGAGACCGCACGCCCTTCGTTTAGATACGAGGCGGCGCGGCTAGCAGAGGACCCTCATAATAAAGTGAGTCACGAGACACTCATTGTCTTCGCGCACCAAGACACGGTCATGGGGTCGGTCCATCGATCTCATGACGTGCACGATTCCTCAAACAAAGCGAAACCACCAAGTTTCCATGGGGATCGGCCAATGTTGTTTTTGCGGTACAAGACCGAAAGATAGCTAAGCCAATCGACCATGGTAGCCCAAGTCCGAAATCGTAAGTCGGCTCGGCAAGGTCGCCCGTCCTCATCCTTACACGATCGCGGAAGAACCACCTCGCCCCATGTCTTCAACATAGGAGCAAGGTGGGGCAATTGTTGTGTCAAGATTTAACACCTTCCGACCGCGATCGCCTAGGAGGTCGGGCAACCGAGTCACCGCTGAGGCGTCAGGAGGAACCGCCGACCCGGCGACCGGGCGACCTAGCCTTAGCCGGCAGACAAGCATGAATCGCCCGGCCCGAAGGTCCCGGGACAAGTCCGGTGCCGAGCGATCGACCTCGAATACGATCGCCTCTCGGTACTCGGCGACCACTTGGCGACCGACTTATGGACGATCATCTCTCGGCGCTTTGCCGACCGACCCTTGGTGACCGACCATTGCCGACCTTGATGGTGGCGAGAACGATCCTCGGTGTCGGCTAGAGACGACCGCATCATGGCGATCCGGGGCGATGGCCATCCGGTCGGCAAGGCCGAGCAAGCAGGCGGCACCCACGTGCGAGATCCACAAAGGCGGCCCGACAAACTGTCACTTACCTCACCTACCAACAGGCCCGGAGCTGCGAAAGGAGGCTGACGGACAAGGCGGTGACCACGGCACTGTCACCTACCACCTCTTGACAAAGTCCGCCGAAAGTAACAAAGTGGGACCTCCTGTGACAGTACTTCCGGACGCGTGCCGGCTCCTCATTGGGCCACTCAGCTGGCTGTCGGCTGGATCTCTGGACTTTTGGCAGGCAGCCCATGTGACCTTTAGGACGATCGCCCCATTACATTAATGGCCGAAAGACGATCGCCCACTAGGAAACAAGGCACCTCAACCCCTATATAAAGAGGGCAGCCTGCACTTGGATTCAGGGCCTACATTCTCGTATTTTCATACCACACAGAAGCAAATACACACTTGGCTAACATCCAACTCTTGGCAACAGCTATCTTTCGGTCTTACTTCTCCCGGCCTATCTCATCCAGCAGATTACCGGCGGGGACGAAGAACACCGAGCTTCGCTCAAGAGCCGGATTAACAGAGTCTTTTTACACTCATTGTATTTAGATTTCTCTCATTAATACTTGTATCCACGAATATTCGTATTAATAACATCTCGCGAGAGCATTCAAGCCCGGGCCTAACAAACCCGGCAAATCTTGTATTATTTATCTACTCTCGGAAGTGCTCCCGCAATTGTTGTTTGTTGTCCGTCTTCAGTGTATTAATCTTCGGATAAATATTTTGGGCAACAACACCGCGGCTTGGCGAGTGTGCCGCGGCACCGTCTGATCGGTTTGGCGAAAAATGCCACGAGTGTGCCGCGGCTCGGCCGGAGTGTGCCGCGGCACCCGGTCTTGCTCGGCGAAGCTGCCGAGCACCGCCGGCCGTGACTCGGCCAGAAGCTGCCGAGCACTACGGCCGTGACTCGGCGATGCGGCTGGGCGAGTTGCCGACGACTCGGCCGGGGGCAACTCCGACGGCCCGAGCGACCGAAACCCGAACACGAATACGAATCGATGATACGGTTCTGACGTACTCGCAAAGACGAATCTAAGAGCTAAGAGAACAAACAATTCCGACCACCGAAGGCTCGGAATTCAACAACGAGTAATTACCCAAAACTTTGGGAAATTACGAAAATGGCCCAAACGTCCGAAAATCACGATACGCGATCGAAACACCAAACCAAAGCTCGCAACATGAATAATAACATTAAATGAACTTACGAGAAACTCGAAGCAGCAGATTTGACGAGATTCGCAAGAATCGCACTCAAGTGCGGAAAAGTCGCTAAAAAGCTCGGAACTCAACAAAACGGTACCGAAACGAACTCGGATGACAAAAAGTGCAGAATTAATCATTCTCGAAATGACGAAACGGTCCTGAGCGAGTCATCAAAACGGACTCCGGCTGAAAAAGAAATTTACCGAAAAATCGGAAATTGCGGATATTACATTCTACCCTCCTTAAAAGAAGTTTCGTCCCGAAACTTAAAACAAGTAGGGAGAAGCAATATCCCGCCAGGAAAACTCAACGAGATACGCAAGGAAACGCGTAACTTATGCCCATCGGCGAAATGTTACAAGCAACGCAAAGGAATATACAGCGTGAAAACACGCTCCACGACGACCAACACAACGCCGCCGTTAGGGATATAGTAAAACCAACAAGTGACAAGCGTCATCAACTGGATAATACAATCAAGTCAATTATCCGAACAATCACAAAACATAACGGACGAAAATCAATACGATTGACCAACCCAACGGTACATCAATCAAAACGCGAGCCAATCGCTGAACAAATACGGAATTCCACCGCCCAAGGGTTGGAAGATCGAAAACGAGACTAATTTTCCGAACTTGAAAAGGTCACAACGATATATAGCTCAATTTGGGACAATATCAGAACTCGCTCGAATGACAAAGGTGAGAAACAACACGGTCGAAGCATCAACGAACACGGTCAGTCGATACGATTGGGCGAAAGCGAGAAGAGAAAGAAAGAAAAATGCGGGTATTACATCATATCACCTTTAAAAGAGGTTTCGTCCCGAAACCTAAACAACGAGAACGAAGTTCTGGAATAGCAACCTTCCCGACCATATCCTCTTGGTCCACATCCGATCTTCATGGCCATTAGTATCGTGGTCACGACTGCGTCCTCTGCCCATCGGCATACTAAGCGGATTCCCACTCAATACAATTGCACAACTTCGCAAAATATTATACTAAGGTACCAACTCAGCACGACATATCACATGAGGTAACCAATAACAACTCGAAGAGAAAATCCACGAGGTATCCTTTTAAAGGAAATCTTTTGAAAATCCTTGGATTTGTATATCTATTTAAAATAAACTTTAAAAGTACTTTTGGTACCTCGGGTTGTTTCATCAAAACTTGCAAACAACATACTTTAACCGTCTCATTTGAAATCATTTGAAGTCATCATGCCTCTACGTATCATTATCGCCGTTAACAACTAACAAGTTAACCATGCAAGATCATCAAATCATTCTTACATACTCTAACATTTCCGAATCCGAGTTTGAACTTTACATCGAGTGAGATTTCTCATCTTTCACTATATATTTTGAAAATAAAAATCGCATTGGTTTTGAAATAAGATATTTTTATGGTGTGAAAGATTTTGAAAATCATTCACTCGAATTATTTGAAAATGCAACAATACGTTAAAATCATTTTCGAAAATTCTCCCAACACTTCACAAACATCAACGACGGTAAAATTTTTCAAAATGTTCAAGGTACTTTAAAACAACTCTTTCAAATACCGTCGAGGTTTTATTTGAGAATCCTAGGCGGCTCGCAAATTTCAAACAATTTCCAAAGTTCATACGAAGCCGGCTAATCGCACTTGCACAAACTTATGAAAGTTTTAGAAAAGCGTGTTCGAACACACTCAAGCGGACATAATTTATCAATTCATCAAACACAATCAAATATCACCTAGCAATACAAAAACTCTTAATAAACATTCACGCTGTGATTGTTATCACTAGACACCACGTAGAGAATACAACTACAGGTGATTGGCCGCAAAAGTTAGACCTAACGGCTATAATGCGGTTCCATAGCCTCTGCCCAGATCGACTAACGCTCGCTACAACACATACTTAGCATGCGCTACCCATGCCGCATTAGCGCGCGCTAGCCTTACACTTAGCGTGCGCTAACGGTTCTATTTTAGCGACATGATTGCGAACATATATACGACATTCTTTGGAATCGAAGGTCACAATTAAACAACAACAATATTCGAATCTCAAAGCCATCGATTCACATAATTACAACACATCATGAGCAACCATCAAAAGGCAATTGTCATTCAAAACCGAAAAGTTAAAAGCAAGGATCACGTCTTGAGTATATTTTGTAGAACTCATTTGAGTTCAAAACTCGTGTTTTGAATACTTATAGTACAGTGGAAAAGAATTATCAATAATTCGAGTTTTCGAACTTTCACCTTGTGGTCAACATACGAAAATCAACTTTTTCCTCCCTTGGAGGGCATTTTAAAAATTTTACGTGACTCCCGAAAGGATTCGAAAACTTAAAATTCCAAGGTTTATACTCTTGCAAGAAAAATGATTTATACAAGGATACATTCAGCAATATCATTCTACATTTTAGCGCAAGACGAGAATCAACAAATATATGTCACTTACTCACGATGCACCTTCAAATATTAACTACATAACACAAAATCACACAGGCTCGTATAGCTCGTGGTACAACCTGTAGTAGGGAGACTTACATCCACAGACCGCACGAAGATGATGGCTGCACCCTGATACTAATCACGGCCGACATTCCAAACGATGCGTCGCGACACGACATCAGTCAGACTCAATCTGACAAGACAAGACCCAACAATACACGACTGGACCCAACAGCCTAGGTTTTCGCAACCTAAGCTCCGATACCATAAATGTAACACCCCGCATCAAGCGGGAATATTACACGCCGCAGACCCTCTCCGTGAGGATCCACCAGGCTAGACATCAAAACAACACATTACATTACATACCGACGAATCAAAATAATGGACCAATAGACCGATTTGGTCTTTCGTCACTGACTTACAAATCAAAATACATAAACTCATCCAGACTCATGCCCACACAAGGGTAAAATACTTGCAACAACGAACAATAAGACAGCGGAAAAGACAATACAATGGACTCCGACTAACTGAACCCAAAACTGGCCTTCGTGTGATTAGTATCATTCGTCTTTCATCATCCCTCGTGCCGATCCTGTGTCTTGCTCCCGAAAACTGCATGTGCACGGACACAATCTGAGATATCCACCCCAGGTACTCGGGGTTAGCAAAACTCCACTGTTTCGCTAGTGCAAGTATAAAGTGCAAATACGAGCCATACACAACACATTCCGAGAATATAACGAAGGACTTCCCGAGATATATTTAGTTAAAAATAGTTCAAGTCTTGAAAGCAGAAACGAAGCAAGTAAGCATTTTGAAAACATTTCCAAATCTCGGGAGTTTTGAAAACATCAAAAATTGAAAATGTTCTTAATTCCTCGAAAGCCATTTAGGGTCACAGCCCCAAAGTTCATTTTTCAAAATACAAATCCGTTTAACAAAACACGGGGTCCACGACCCAAACATCCACTTCAATTCACTTACAAGGACACATTACACATAACACATTAATCTTATGCCATTCTAGTCAAGCACCAAGACTAGATATATAATGTCTCTCGACCCCGAGCACAAAGCATTGTGATACTCCGGACAATATCACAATCAACGAAAACATCAACATCATCCTCAAGATGAAAACCACAACTGGTAACCCGCGGTCGTACCCCTTAGTATCGACCCCGGACATCCGTCGGACACTCGGGTGGGAAACCACTTCGGCCGTACCCCTTAGTATCGACCCCGGACATCCGTCGGACACTCCGGTGGAAGTTCATCCACACACGCACCCAAGTCCACTTCCGGGGCCGTACCCCTTCGTATCGACCCCAAGTGAACCCGTCGGACACTCCGGTGGAAGGAACAACAGACACACACGTTCCAAAATCACGCTTGCAAACCACAAGCCTCGAAGGTCAATCACATATATATAGTCGAGGTACCTTACTAGAATGGCGATTCATCCAACATATACTCACGACCAAGTAATGATACGATTCACAAGGAAGCACAAGATTTCAACAGCACCGAACGACACAACTAATATCACTCAACTCACATATTCATCCATAAACACGTGACTCCAAGTACATAATTTGACAAAAGAATTACACTTTACATTTACCAACGACATAATCATACGCAATGACATCACAAGAAAGTAAAGTGATTCTATACTCGACACTAGCTCGCATATTCAACTAAGCACATTAATTCCCGACACACACGGGTCACCTTTACAAAAAGCATGATGGTAAATATTCCGATTCTTTTGAAAAATGGTTATTAATATTTATTTAGCACATATCGACGATTAACAACCATAATATCCACAAAACACGTAATGTATGGGCAAGATACTTGCCTCGACAATCGATACCGGACACTCCTACAATCACGGCTCAGTCGGGACACCTCGAACACCTACGATTCCCGTGAAGGAAAAGAATACACCCACGATCGAGAAGCTTGAAGAAAACGACGAACGGAAGGGTTCCGACTCGAGTTCTTCACAAGAATTCGACCCTAACAACATATAATCAATAAATCATCGATCATACGAGGAAGAATAATCGTAGAACGCCCGAAAACCCCTCTATGACATTTTACCGGACACCTTCAAGGCATCGATCAAGAACTCGACCAAATCGACGAATCGATATGATCCGACCATGGAATAATAAAGGAAATGATATAATATATCTAAATTATCATTAATCCATCAAAATCCTAAGTTAAATCGGATTAAACGGACGAAAACGAACAAAATACCCAAAATCCCCAAAATTAGATTTCTAGAAAATCTGACCTGATTTGGTAGATCGGAGGATGTTATAGGATGGATGATTGAGGATATGAACTCCAAAACTTCATGGATTAATTGTCCAACAACATCTCTCCATGATCAACCAAGCTCCAGCCGCGGAAGGGAAGAAAACGAGTGAGAAAAATGGCCAAAAACCCGTCTGCAGGGCCATAAATAGGCTGCAGTGATGTGCCGCGGCCCGGGAGTGTGCCGCGGCACGAGGCCCAAAAATGGCTCCCGGTGGTCGGCGGTGTGCGGCTTGGCCGGAGTGTGCCGAGGCACCGGTACAGTCGGTTTGGCGAAAAATGCCACAGAGTGTCGGCGGCTCGGCCGGAGTGTGCCGCGGCCCACGGACTGCTCGGCCAGAAGCTGCCGAGCACTGCCGGCCGTGACTCGGCCAGAAGCTGCCGAGCACTACCGGCCGTGACTCGGCCAGTGCCGGCCTGGGCCCAGGTTGCCCGGCCATGACTCGGCTGGGGCCAACTCCGACGGCCCGAACGACCCCGAAACCCGAACCTGAATACGAATCGATGATACGGTTACGACGTACTCGCAAAGACGAATCTAAGAGCTAAGAGAACACACAATTCCGACCACCCGAAGGCTCGGAATTCAACAACGGAAGTAATTACCCAAAACTTTGGGAAATTACGAAAATGGCCCAAAACGTCCGAAAATCACGATACGCGATCGAAACACCAAACCAAAGCTCGCAACATGAATAATAACATTAAATGAACTTACGAGAAACTCGAAACGACAGTTTCGGACGAGATTCGCAAGAATCGCACTCAAGTGCGGAAAAGTCGCTAAAAAGCTCGGAACTCAACAAAGCGGTACGAAACGAACTCGGATGACAAAAAGTGCAGAATTAATCATTCTCGAAATGACGAAACGGTCATGAGCGAGTCGTCAAAACGGACTCCGGCTGAAAAAGAAATTTACCGAAAAATCGGAAATTGCGGATATTACATTCTACCCTCCTTAAAAGAAGTTTCGTCCCGAAACTTAAAACAAGTAGGGAGAAGCAATATCCCGCCAGGAAAACTCAACGAGATACGCAAGGAAACGCGTAACTTATGCCCATCGGCGAAACGTTACAAGCAACGCAAAGGAATATACAGCGTGAAAACACGCTCCACGACGACCAACACAACGCCGCCGTTAGGGATATAGTAAAACCAACAAGTGACAAGCGTCATCAACTGGATAATACAATCAAGTCAATTATCCGAACAATCACAAAACATAACGGACGAAAATCAATACGATTGACCAACCCAACGGTACATCAATCAAAACGCGAGCCAATCGCTGAACAAATACGGAATTCCACCGCCCAAGGGTTGGAAGATCGAAAACGAGACTAATTTTCCGAACTTGAAAAGGTCACAACGATATATAGCTCAATTTGGGACAATATCAGAACTCGCTCGAATGACAAATGTGAGAAACAACACCAGGTCAGAAGCATCAACGAACACAGTCGAGTCGATACGATTGGACGAAACAGAAGAGAAAGAAAGAAAAATGCGGGTATTACACGTAAAACATAAGTTA
Organism: Orobanche coerulescens; assembly: GCA_033398695.1. Lineage (NCBI taxonomy): Eukaryota > Viridiplantae > Streptophyta > Magnoliopsida > Lamiales > Orobanchaceae > Orobanche > Orobanche coerulescens. The sequence continues at coordinate 139,394,962 of CM065805.1, read as the reverse complement.
ACGCATCATATACCTCCACAAAGGCACAACATTCACATGAAAACATCATTCAGGAAAAAGGCTAACAACGAATAATACAAATATTTTGCGATGCCACAGTTCCTTGGATAACTACTCATTTATAGTGACCATATCAAGCAAAATCCCACATGGAATAGTTGTTATCATTCTTCATGAAACTCATGTTTACGTTCATATTGACCTTCATAGAAATCACATATTCTTTTGAAAGTAAATTATGGTTCAATGTTCAATCACTAACAAGTCCACGTTAAATTGACGACAATTCACATTCTCAAAGTATAAAGAATATAGACGAGATACTCACCTCAAGTCCAAAGCACGTGAAGCAACGGGAAAGCTCGCCCGGAAACCCTCGAATCCTCAAACTAGGTCGAAAACACAAGAATAATATAATAACTACAAGGCCGAACGCAAGGAAGGTGCAGAACACACAAAATTCTCAACAAGAATTCGTAGAAACATAGGATCGAACACTTGGGGTTCAATACTTCCCAAAGAACATCAAGAACAACACCCGAACCCGAATAGTATAAGAAATACGAATCAAATCATAGGGATAGAATCAATACAACCGATTGATGATATACAACAACACGATTGATAAAGAACAACTCAAATCTTAAAGATTCTCAAAATACATAGAAAATGGATTCAAGACAATTACCTGGAATCAAAGACAAAGAACACGGATTGATGATGTTAATCAACACCAAGTGTTGGGTTTTCTATGCATCGAATACAAAATAATCGGAGTAAAAACGCAGCAGAATAATAAATATGAAAATCCAATTTAGATCTCATGTAGTAATTTAATTGTTTGATTAAAGGGTTAATCGAATTACCTTAATCCTATTGAAAAATTCTAGATCCGGACTAGAAACAGATAAATATCTCATTCCTCTTTTGGTGATCCACACACGAACAATTCCACAAGCTGGATTGCAAGATCCTTACGAATAATATTGATAAATAGTACAGCACAAATTCCTTACTAGAAGGATTGTACTATTGATCAAGAACAACTAAGGGAAGATGATTAGACGACCAACTTCGTTCTCCTACAATAGGAAGTAGAGGACTGATTTCTCTTGTTCTTGAAGGGGGCAATTTTTTTTATGTTTTTTCTTATGACAACTCCTTGTCATGGATCTCTTATTTATACTAAGTAATCCCTAGATTCAAGAATATAGTATGTGCTTAGTTACCCCCCCTCTTATTAAATAATACAATATATATAATATCCAATATTATATATATTACTTATTATTTAATCCCCTCATAAATATAATATCCAATATTATATTTATTACTCCCAGTTGATATTTATTCCCGCTTGTCCATAATTGTCGTACGTGCGACCCAAAAGACTTATATTATGTTGGAAATTATTTAATACCTTATTAGATAATAAATCATAAGCGCCCTCTAGCAAGACATTATGATTACCCAAATAATATACGTTAATAGTCCATTAAACCTTTTAATGTGTCAAATCCCTTTGTCACGCGATATCATATTTGAACTAAGTCATGGAGTCTGTCATACTTATTTATGTTCAAATGCTTTCTCGATCTTAAGTAGACTGGCTGAATCAAATGATTCTTCATTTGAGCATGACCATGCATTTCCTTCAGTCCTACTTAACGAGGGGCCCATCGGATATCTGTCTCACTTAAGAGAGGGACAAATCCTCATCTTGATTATTCATTGCCCTCTACATGACTCCCACTAATTCCGATCACTAACCTTTATGATAACCATGTTTCAGATGACGTTGAATTACGTCCAGGCATAGCAGTTATCATGTTGGACTCTATGATAATCTCAGGTTCAAGGATTTATTGACATACTGTTATATTGAGATTCACTTATGACAGTTCCATGCAGTGATCTCAATGCGGGTCTGTCCAGTATTAGTTCACCAATACCCATAAGATTGATCCGTACCATACACATAATCATCCGATCTTTATCAATCAAACATATACTAGTATATTAATCACTTGAGTCTCTACTCAACGCGATTGAACCAGGGACATTTGAATAATCTTATTATTCGTGAATAACTATTATTCGATTGTTATAATATTAAAACATGCACATATTATAATAATCAACAAGAAATAAATGATATCAAATAACTTTATTTATATGTGACAATTACAAATCCCAATGCGGGTCTGTCCGGTATTAGTTCACCAATACCCATAAGATTGATCCGTACCATACACATAATCATCCGATCTTTATCAATTAAACATATACTAGTATATTAATCACTTGAGTCTCTACTCAACGCGATTGTACCAGGGACATTTGAATAATCTTATTATTCGTGAATAACTATTATTCGATTATTATAATATTAAAACATGCACATATTATAATAATCAATGAGAAATAAATGATATCAAATAACTTTATTTATATGTGACAATTACAAATCTAAGCACATCGAATGTCCTAGGGCACTTATCCTAACACCAAGAACTCAAGGGAGATGAAAACTTGGAGTTACAAAACTCCAAAATCGCCCCCAAATAGCCCAAAAATCACCATAGCTGCGGATGGATGAAAAAAAGATGAAAAATGACGAACACGGTCAACCCCTGTGGATATATACCCGCGCCAGCATAACGTACGTTAAAGAAGAAGGTTAATGTACGTTAGCATTCTTACGTACGTAAGGCAAGCAATATTACGTACGTAATCGATGGGCAGAACTCACTGTCCGAAATTGTGAAGACCCTTACGTACGTTATGAGTAGGGCTTAACTTACGTAGGGCACGTGAAGTTAACGTACATTATGCTCATCGCATAGCGTACGTAAAGCACTTAGAAGTTCCAAACTGCCAAGTTCAGCTCGTCGAGTACGAGCGGGACGAAACCACGAAACGACAAAAACAACACAAGACGAAGAAAGGCACACGAAGAGTGCACAACGACGAACTCAAGCGCTAAAATAAAACACAATTCCAATTACCCGATGGTTCGGAATACGACAACGGAAGTAATTACCCCCAAACTTTGGGAAATTAAAAAACGGCCCAAAATGTCCGAAAATCATGATATGATAGCAAACAACTAAACCGAAGTTCTCAACACGTCTAACAAAGTTAATCAGACTTATAGGAAACAGAAAATCGTAGTTTCGAACCACCATCACACGTAATGAACCAAATAGTGGAAAAAGTGGCTCAAAACATGGATTTGGGTAAAACATCCCCGAAACAAACTCGGATGACCAAACACGTAGAACAAAACATTATCCAAATGTCAAAACGCTCGCAAGCGAGTCATGGAAATCAGAAAAATGCCAAAAATGAAAAATTTGTTGGGATTCTGTGCCTAAAACGAAGGCCCAATGGAAGCAGTAAAAAGAAAATTAATTCGATCTGAATCCCTACGAGGATCGATCGAGCTACGTATATATGAATATATAAACTAAATCACAAGAGATATGAGAAACATACCCTCGTACTCCATTGATTAAATGGTATCCTTCTCTTGAGCTATTCCCCAAGCTTTGCTTGTTCTCCACGAATCCAATCCGCTCCAAGCTCTTGGATGATCCAACACCGAAATACCGCGTCTGTACTTACCACGCGCCGGATAAACGAATGGAACGACAATCACCCGATTAACCTCTAAGGTTACGGCTAGAATCAAGTGATGGAAACTTTATATTCAAGATTATAACACTCTCAAATCTCACGGATGGTACAAGTGAGGAGAGGTGAGAGTCGTCTTCACATTTATTCTTCAAGAATCAATATCAAACCATGACCATATCACCTTTACCATATAATAAGATATTCCAAATCTCTTAAAGTCATTTGTCTTCCATTTATAAAATGAAGACAAAGACTAAGATGGGAGGGTGATTGGAAGGGGCAGCCATCTAGAAGGAGCCGGACGAGTTCAGTCCATTTCCGACTCCCGTGAGTCCAAACAGATAAATTCCGTTTCCGTTCCGATGTATTTATATCAATTAATAAATCTAATTAATTAATAATATCAAACACAAAACAATATAATTAATTTCTCCAAGAAATAATTATATCTATGAATTAAATTTAATCACCGAGTAATTTATTTAATTCATTAGGCCGTAAAGTAATTTATCCAATAAATCAATTTAAACATCCAATGTCCCAATAAATTAGATATCCAATATCTAATATTCATAATGAGAGGATAAGCTCGATTCATTCCGTCGTTAATCCTATTGCGCGACTTGGTAGGTCCGTCTCAGTCAGCAATGGGAGGAACCAAAGAGTAGTAGCACCACCTAGCCAGCCTGGCGGCCTACACTGTACCCCAACTGAGAACGAATGATTGCGATCATTCAAGAACCATTCTGTCGTGAATACCAGTATACGTATAAACCGTTCTTTCAAATGTCCCGATCAAGATATAGGGTTACGGTCAGTCAAACCCTATCTGTACTTGACGCTATACATGCGTTAATGCAAATTGAGATCATTGAGCTCTCATGTATCCAATACAACCAGCTCCAATGCTTTGGCCAAAGTCTTATGATCTCATCTGCCAATAACCGCATAGGACATATAACCCGCTCACTAACGGGAGAAAGAATTCTATCTTGGTATTCAGTAGGACCTGCTACTTGTCCGTCAAGATGCACGTCGAGGTTGACCCCCACCTCCCGGTTTATAGGGTCGAACTACTCTAATGAAAATCTTGACGTCACAAGAACATCCCTACTAAATCCTCAAGTCGAAGGTTCACGAATACCTATCACAATCTTTTGATTCCGTCATTGACTGTCTCGGAGGGAAATCTGTGTGACGAATCGAGGGTGAGTCGGTTCGAGTATACTAATCCAATTAGCATACCTATAATGTGTGCTCCCACTAACCATTAGTGTTCGACGGGCACTCTCCATTTCAAAGAACATGTCATACAAGTCTTCACATAAACTTAACGCCCAGTCAAGTTTCATCGACTTGCGAACGATTAAGTATTTGAGCTATAAACCTTTCCAGTGCCGATCTCCTTATCCAATAAGGAGTGGAACGTTTTTCTCTCAAATACACGGATTAGTTTCTATATATATATATATTTACGAGTTAGGAATGCCAGTAACTCCCAGTAAATAAAGAAACATCCATTGCCTTATATAAATGATTTCCATAATTACAAGTAAAATGCCCTCACTCAACATCCTCTGAGTGGCATTCGAGGGCATACTCCTAACAATCTCCCAACTGCACTCAATGCCACACACTATGGTATCTAATACCCATGTTATCCAGATGACGCTCCAAGCTAGTCTGAGAAAGTGGCTTGGTCAGTGGATCAGCGACGTTGTCGGCTGAGTCTACTCTATGCAACACAATGTATCCCTTGCGAACAAATTCTCTTACGAGATGATACTTCCTTTCAATGTGCTTGGTACTGTTATGAAACCTCGGCTCCTTGGCTTATGCTACAGCTCCGTCGTTGTCGCAGTACAGCGGAACAGGAAGCTCAGCACATGGTATCACTTGAAGTTCTCCCAGAAACTTCTTAATCCAGAACCCTTCCTTGGAAGCCTCTGAGGCTGCCTGATACTCAGCCTGACAGGTGGAATCAGCAGTCGCGTTTTCTTGGCACTACGCCAAGATACTGCTCCTCCATTAAGAATAAATATGTATCCAGAAGTAGACATCGAATCGTCCTTTAGTCCTTGGAAGTCCGAATCAGTGAATCCCACCACATCCAATTCTCCACTGCCATACATCAGAACCTATGTTGCACAGGTGCAGGGGGTGGGTGCGGGTGGGCAGATACGGGTGCGATATGGCAAGGATACGTCTGTTTATTTTATATTTTATTATATATAACACTTGTTAAATATAAAAAACAACAATTTAAATATCACCATAAAACCAATTCAAATACATAAAACAAGTCATACAAAAAATAATTCAAAATGGCTTTGAGGAGCGGAGCTTTCTGATGCTGTTCGTGAATGCTGCTAAAGGTAAAAGTAATTACTTATTAAATAATTTAATTTTTGTATTTTAGTTTATTTGATTTACTTTTTAAAAATTACAAAAAAACAGTAAAAAAAATCACCCACGCCCCCTCCACGCACCGGCAAGGATACGCGACTCCGATTTTTTTTTGCACGGCTTTGCCACTTGGCAAATCCGTCACGAATCCACCTTGAATCGCACCGCTTTTCGCACCCATGCGATATCAATCGCATCTTGGTCAATTTTGAAGAATCTGTGCAGCATAGATCAGAACCATATCTCTAGTCCTTCATAAGTACTTGAGAACGTTCTTTACGGCAGCCCAATGTTCCCTACCTGGGTTTGCCTGAAACCTACTCACCACGCTTACCGAATGCGCAATGTCAGGTCTCGTACACAACATCGCATACATAAGGCTACCCACGGCAGAAGAAAATGGTATATTACTCATTTCCTTTCGTTGTTCCTCACTCCGAGGACACATCTTCAAGAAGAGTTTTATTCCATGTCGCATCGGTAGGAACCCTCTTTTAGAATCATCCATCTTAAATCGCTTTAAGATTTTATCTATATAGCGGGCTTGGGAAAGACCTACTGTTCTCTTCGCTCTATCTCGGTAGAGTCGAATTCCAAGAATATAGGTTGCTTCTCCCAAGTCTTTCATGGAGAATTTACTCAAAAGCCAAGCTTTCACAGAACTGAGCATTCCCACATCATTTCCTATTAGTAGAATATCATCCACATATAGTACTAAGAATGCTATCTTGCTCCCACTAACCCTCTTGTATACACAAGGTTCCTCTTCATTTTGCACGAAATCAAACTCTTTGACCGCCTCGTCAAAACGAAGGTTCCAACTACGCGACGCTTGCTTCAGTCTATAAATGGAACGCTGAAGCTTGCACACTTTCTGAATATCGACTTCGGACACAAAGCCTTTAGGCTGCTCCATATAGATTTCCTCCTCGAGGAATCCATTAAGAAAAGCCGTCCTTACGTCCATTTACCAAATCTCATAATCGTGGTAGGCAGCTATAGCAAGCATCATGCGATTAGACTTGATCATTGCTACGGGCGAGAAGGTATTGTGGTAATCGATGCCTTCCTTCTGGGTATAACCCTTTGCCACAAGCCTGGCTTTATAGGCGTCAAACTTGCCATCACCATCAGTCTTTCTCTTGTAGATCCACTTATTCCCAATAGTCATTATGCCGTTGGGGCGGTCTACTAGAGTCCAGACTTGATTGACATGCATCGAGTCTATCTCAGCTTCCATAGCTTCACGCCATTTCACGGAGTCTACATCCACCATCGCTTGGTCATAGGTCGTTGGGTCGGTCTCTTGGCAATCACTTGGAACCTCATGGAGACCCAGCTCCTCCAAGTGCACAAGCCCATACCTCTCAGGTAAATGAGACACCCTATTATACCTATGAGGTGTTTGTACTTGTGTTTCAGAAGATTGAGTTCTAGTTTCTTGCACAGGTGTCTCCCGAGGAGTTTTATTATATTCTTCTAAAGAAATACTTCTACCTGCTCCGCCTTCCTGAATGAACTCATCTTCCAGGAAGTGTGCTTGTAAAGCAATAATGATCTTTCGATCTTCGGGCATGTAGAATAGATACCCCATCGTCCCAGATGGGAATCCAATGAAATGTCTTCAAGGACCTCGCTTCCAACTTTTTCACCTTAGTCTTCTTGACATAGGCGGGACATCCCCAAATCCTAATGTGATTAAGACTTGGTTTCCTGCCCTCCCATATCTCATGTGGAGTTTTTGGAACTGATTTGGAAGGACATATGTTCAAGATGTAAGCAGCAGTCAGGAGTTCATACCCCCACAGGTAAATCAGTAAGTCAGTATAGCCCAGCATGGAACGGACCATGTTCAACAAGGTCCAGTTCCTTCTTTATGACACACCATTTCACCCAGGGGTACCTGAAGGTGTTAGTTGTGAAACTATTCCATATTCCTTCAGGAACTCATCAAACTTTGTACTCATATCACTACACCATAGATTGCCTATTGCAACCATATTTCTAAAAAATTGTTAAAAACCATTGCAATTGAGAAACCAAATCACATAAATTGCAATGCTTTTGAAAAGCATTGCAATTCCATTGGAAAAATCTAAGAAAGTTTAAAACATGCATTCTATTGCAATACTTTTTTAAAATCGTTGCGATATCTATTCATTTTGGGGGGAAAATGTTGGCGGGATTGTAAAATATGAGCGGGATTTCTGGGAAAATGTTGGTGGGCTTACAAAAAATAACAAAAGAAAAAAGAAAAGAAAAAACCAAACCCACGACACACAACACAACCCACACGGGACACAGGCACCAAAACAAACACACGAACAAAAAATTCAACTCGTCATGCTCGAAGAGGGGAAATCAAGCTCGAAGAAGATTAAAGGTTGACAAAGGTAAATCATCGATCCGAAATCCTTTTTGTTTTTTGTAGTTTTGAATCGATTTTGTTACATGCCCAATGCTTCTTCCTTCTTCGTATATTGCTAGATTTTTTGTTCTTAATTAGGATTCCTATGTTTCTTGTGTAATTAGGACCGGCCCAATGCTTCTTCCTTCTTCCTTTTTGTTTGTTTGGGGGTTTATGTTTGTTTGTTTGTTTGTAATTGGGGGTTTATTTTTGTTTAATTTAAGTTTTTACTTTGATTCTAATTTTGATCTGTCTCCCTATCTCCGTCTCTATTCAAAATTTGCTTTTCAATTTATACAAGTCCTATTTTTATAAATTTTGAGGCAGCTCTGTTTTTTTGTTTGTGTAGAAAATAGGTCTACATTTATGCTCTGTTTTTGTTTATGCTCTTTTTTTTATGCCCTCTTTATATCTTCTGTATTTTCTGTTTTTGCTTCAATGTGCAGATAATAGGTTTGTGAATTTTCAAAGACGACTTGGATTTCACTTCCAAAATATACTAAGGCATACCTTAATGGGGGGACAGATTTTGTCAAAAATGGATTTGATAATTTTGCAGTAGGGAATGAACTCAAATGCCCTTGCAAAAATTGTAGTAATCGTTTCTGGTACTGTAGGGAAGATATAGTTGATCATCATGTATGGCATGGTCCTTGTCCATCATTTGTTAACTGGATATACGAAGTGTCCACCCCTTAGTTTAGCAAACCTAATGATGAGATGGATATTGATACGGGTATTGGTCTTGGTGATGATTTTGATGAAATGATTCATGATGAAGGTAGAGTTAGAAATGGAATGAATAATATGGCAAAAGATTTTTATAAGCTTGTCGAGGAAGGGAAACAGCCTTTGTATCCCGGGTCTAAAGAATTTACTCGATTAGGTTTTATAGTCAAACTTTACTTGTTAAAGTGCACTCGTGGTTTTACCAAATCGGCCTTTAGCGGTATTTTAGAGTTGATAAAGGAGGCCTTTCCTGATGTAAATTTGCCTCCAAGTTTTAGCGCTGCCAAAAGTATGATTAGGGAATTGGGTCTTGATTACCAAAAGATACATGCTTGTCCGAACGATTGCATGCTATATTGGGCTGAAAATAAAAATGAACATAAATGCAAAGTATGTGGAGTGTCAAGGTGGAAATCTATAGATAATCAAAATAGTGATGCTAGCTTCCAAGAAAACAAGTATAAAGTCCCTGAAAAAGTGATGAGATACTTTCCATTGAAACCTAGGCTCCAATGCCTGTTCTTGAGTAAAGAATATTCTGAACTCATGACATGGAATGTAGTAGGACGAATCAAAGATGGTAAGTTAAGACATCCGGCCGATGCCGAGGCTTGGAAGTCAATGGATGCTAGACATCCAAATTTTGCTTGTGAACCTCGAAATGTTAGGTTAGGTTTAGCGGCTGATGGCTTCAATCCTTACCGATCTATGAATATAAGACACAGCACTTGGCCAGTTGTTCTGGTCAATTATAATCTCCCCCCTTGGTTGATTATGAAACCAGAAAAACCTACTTCTTTCAACACTAGTCCCTGGACCTGTGTACCCCGGTAATGAAATAGATGTGTATTTGCAGCCACTAATTGCTGAGTTGAAAGAACTTTGGGACATAGGTAGAGAAACTTACGATAAATTCTGTGACAATACATTTACGTTACGTGCGGGCCTCCTATGGTCCATAAGTGATTTTCCCGGTTATGGAGTTTTATCGGGTTATAGAACAAAGGGTAAACTCGGTTGTCCAGTATGTCACTATTGTACCTCCTCAATGTATTTGAAGTATAGCCAAAAAGTTTGGTATATGAACCACAGAAAATTCCTCCCCCCTGACCACAAGCATAGATTTGACACGAGAAGATTTAATGGTGAAGTCGAAACAGATCTTTGTCCACCTCCATTATCTGGAATGGATATTGAAGAACTATTACGTGGATACAAGAATAATTTCGGGAAGCAAATAAAAAATAAAAAGACTTCATACTGCCCTTGGAAAAAGAAGTCCATATTCTTTGAATTGCCATATTGGAGTGGTCATTTGCTTAGACATAATCTAGATGTCATGCATATCGAGAAAAATGTTTGTGATAAAATATTAGGGACCTTGTTGAACATTGGTGGCAAAACAAAAGATCATCTGGACGCTCGATTTGATCTGCAAGAAATGGGCATCCGTAAGGTTCTTCATCCTGTGAAATGTGCTGATAACAAACTCTATGAAATATCGGCTTCTACTTTTGACATGACAAAAAAAGAAAAAGAAAACATTTGCTCAGTGTTGAAGAATGCTAGACTCCCGTACGGATGTGCATCTAATATTAGCCGTTGTGTGCAATTGAGCGAAAGAAAGGTTTTCGGGTATAAAAGTCACGATGCACATTTTATTCTTCAATATTTACTACAATTTTCTGTGATTAAAACCTTAAAACCAGAGGTGGCAATACCTTTGATTAGGTTGGGTTCATTTTTTCGGGGCATATGTGGTAAAGTGATAGATTTGGAGGATGTTTCAAAGTTGCAAGAAGAAATAATAGAAATACTCTGCCAATGTGAGATAATATTTCCACCTGCATTTTTTGACATTATGATTCACTTGCCAATTCACTCATGTAAAGAGGTTGAATTGGGAGGACCAGTACATCTCAGATGGATGTTTGGAATTGAACGCTATTTGTGTAAATTAAAGTCCTACGTTCGTAATAGAAGTAAACCAGAAGGGTTTAAAGCTGAAGGGTACATGGTGGAAGAATGTTTGACCTTTTGTTCTCGATTTTTAAGTGATGTCGGGGAAAAAAAAAGTAATGCAGACAAATCAAAGAATGGATATCCGATTGGGTCCAGGAGAAACAAAGATGGAAAGGCTGTTCATTTGGCAGATAAAGTATGGATTAATGCTCATCGATACATACTCTTCAACTGTGGTAACAAGGAAATCAAGAAATTAATTGAGTAAGTTATTTTTCCCAGTTTTTGTAAAAGTGTATAGAGTAGTTTATGTACAAATATGTAGCAATAATATATTTTTCATTTTAAAAAATGCAAGGAGCATCGTAGCTTCTATGATAATAGTGGAAAGTCCAAGATGTACAAAAGAGAAAGAACACATACCAAAGAATTTCATAATTGGTTAAAGGAAGAGGTTGAAAAAAAAGAGGGATGTTCATTAGAATTATTAAGTCTTGCAAGAGGACCTCACCGAGCAGCGAAGAAGTATACTGGTTACGTAATAAATGGGTTCAGATTGCATACAAAGAAAAGAGATGGCAAGTGCACCACATAAAACAGCGATGTCGGTTTGACAGCCCTAACCACCAGTTTTGCAAGTTCAAAAGATCAAAATCCAATAGTTGCGGATGTTAATTACTATGGAGCGATTGAAGAAATCATTGAAGTTGATTATTGGGGTGCATTGATCGTAGTTTTGTTCAAGTGTTGCTAGTACGAAAAGGATAAAGATTGTTGTGGGATGACAAGAGTCAATTTTAGTCGAATGTATCAAAAAGAGGATCCATTTGTTCTAGCTATGCAAGTAAAACAAGTTTTCTATATTCAGGATTGTACGGAAAAAAATTTAAACTATGTTGTTAAAAAAATGCCACGGGAGGGCACTGGTGTTGAACAAGGAAATGATGCACTTGAAGAAGTTAGTGGGCCTACTATGCATGATGTGCCGATAAACTTTGAAATGGAGAATCACACAACCGGAGATGTTAGTTGGCACAAAGATGATGTGCCGAGGCGACAAATTTCTGTTGATGATGAGCAAAAAAATGAAGAACTTTTTGAGTGAACTGCTACTTAAATTTTTATTCCAAAAATATTGTATTTTCTATGTGATGTTACTTGTAGGGTAACTTCTTTTCGTACTTGTAGTGTAATGAGATATTGGTATTAAATTAAGATGTGTTTGATTCTCTCTTATTTAATTTTCACCTGTGACGATTGGTAATTATTCTTACATGGTAATCGTTTGCATATTTACTTGTGCACCATTTCATTTTAATCTAATTGCATATTTAATTATTTGTGCTCTATTAGATTGTACTTTGTAATCGTTGGTAATTGTTTCATTTAACTGTAGTTGTTCCTCGTTACTAATTTCAATCATGTGCCTTAATTCATTTGTTAACCTTTTTTTATGGTTTAATTTTATTTTTAGGATGACAGAGTATTTTTTTCTCAGGTTTTACCACAGGGGACAGTTTCTAAAAACTGATTACTTAGGCGGTGCATGCACAAAGATCCCTACCGAGATAAATACTAATACGTTCTCATTCCCAGCACATATGGAGTATGTCAAGGATGATGTTGGATACACTGAAATAGGGGGAGTCTATGTCAAGAAAGTAGGAGGGGGCTGGAAAATAGTTAGTAATGATGCTGATGTTACTCAACTTGTACAAGGCTTAACCGATGGTGCCTCTTTAGATCTTTACATTGACACCATTATTGACAAAGCAATAGAACCAGTGAAGCAATTGCAGCCTCATGTTATAATAAGACCAAGGACAAGTTTTTTTGAAGGTAAATCATATCTATTTATTTGCTTGCAGCCACAAGTATATGAGTATCAATATTATCTGTGCTTATCATTTATTTTTGTAGGTAAAGATTTGCAATTGAAGAGCAAGTTTGTGACACTACAAGGACTTCGACAAGAGCAAAGAGAAAAGAAAAAATTAGCTACTGATGGAAAGCAGGTGGTTACTAAGAATTCTGGACAGAGAGCCGAGGTTCCACCTATAGTAGGACCTCCAGTTCCACCTATAGTTGGACCTCCAGTTCCACCTATAGCAGGACCTCCAGTTCCACCTACAGGAGCTGCAGGACACAAAAGACAGGCTAAGAAAAATATTATGAAAGAGAATGCAAATGTAGAGGCTGGAAATGCTAAGTCTAAAGAAGCAAGTCCAGAGGTACCTTAAATATAAAATTCTTTGCATATGTGATCACTTGTTTGCTGCATTCTTTTTTTTTTAAATTTTTCATTTTTTGTTATGTTTTACATTCAGATCGCGGATTATGAAGAAAGAAGAAAAATGAGAGCTGAAGAAAATAAAAAGTTCTTGGACCAAACTGGACTCAAGAAAAAGGCAGATGAGCTATTTGCAAAGACCAAAAATAAGAAAAAAGTACTTGAAGAGGAATGGGCGACATGTGATAGGGAATATGTTCCGGGTCATGATAGTCTTTCAAATAGTGAAGAGGGTGAAGCCCCTAAGGTACATATCTGATCATTTTTAGGAACTTAAATAAAGTGCTAGATAATATTTTGTGCTATTTTTCATGGAAATTGAGCTATTTTATGCTATTTTTGATGTTTATGTAGCAAACCACTAAAGTTCGGGTAGTGAAGGCTGCCATGGTACTATCAACTCGTTCAACCCGTTCACAAACATTACAAAAAGCTGCGAGGACACACGTATGGTAAATTTATGATCATTAGCATTTTGTCATTTTAAGTGTTAATTTTCCTTATATTATTTTAAATACCAATCAATATTTTTGCAAGGTCATGGTTGAAGAGAATTTACCACCTCCCCCACCATTACCTACTGACTTACAACCATTCCAACAATTAAAAAAGGCAGATAATGATGGAATTGGTACAATGGCTGCATATTTATCATTGCGAAAATCCCAACAGGAGAAGAAGGAAACACATATCAATCATGACCATAATGATGAAGCAGCAGATGGTAATGGTAATGGTGATGACATAGTTGCACTTTCTACAGGTATATATGTTTCTAAACATATATAGTGAAATTACGTATCAAATTTGTATTTATTTATTTGTTTTTCTTCCTTACAGAGAATACAAAATGTACGAGGAGTAGAGGACCAACGAAAATGAGTGCTGTCTTCACAAGAAAACTAGAAGATAGACCAGTGCTTACCTTGAATCATGAGCTTCAACCTGTGTCTGAAAATAGTAAAATAAGATCTGAGTATAGTAGTTTCTTAGGGACGCTAGCAAGACAATGTGTGCCACTTGATTATATCAGCTGGCATGAAGTTCCTGATGGACAAAAAAATGGTTGGTGGGAATTTATCAAGGTGAAAACCCCTCAAATGTTTTCTTAAATTTAAGTTGTACTTGTTCATTTACTAATTCAATTTTCTATTTTACTTGTTATAGACAAAGTATATCATTCCTGAGGAAGGCAAGGATTGGTCACTCAGGACTATGGCTGAGTTGTGGAGGATTCACAAGAGTCGTTTCAAGGTCCGATATTATACCAAATACCACACTGATGAGGATAGGTTAAAAAACAGGCCTCAATCAATTCCATTGGAAAAGTTCAAGGTTTTGCTGAAATATTGGGGTGATGAGAGTGTCCAGACGAAGGCTGAAAAGAATATAGTAAATCGGAAAAAAGTTGCTGATACACACACCGCTGGTCGTACAAGTTTTGCGCAGATCGATAACGAAATGGTATGGTAATTAGGGTCATTAATAATTGTGCTTCATAATCAGTTTATCGATTTTTTCTGAAATCTGATGACTAACATAATTTCTTTTCGGCCCACTCTATTTTTTTATGCTAGAAAAAGAAAATTGCAAGCACTACAACACCCACAAAAGGACAGATTTATCCTAAAACCCGAAAGGGTCATAATACAGAGGTAACACATTAGTTTAAATTCTCCAAATTGTTATCCTACAAAATTATAGTGAAAATGTCAAATATAATGAATTCTCAATTTTTATTCTACATTTTTGGATACTTGGAATATTGGCAGGGTGGAGGTTCCAATGGAATTGATGCATGTAACAGTTGTGATGAGGGTCGAGAAGAACTAGGGGAAGTACCTGAACTGAACTTTGCAGCTCATGGACCAAATTGGCTGGTTGGTAGGAGTGGTAGGACAAGGAAAAGCAAGAAAGACATGTAAAAAATTGACAACAAAAATTCCGCACAACTGAAGCAGTTAAGAGATGATTTAGCTTCTGAAATGGAGGACAAAATGAACCAGAAATTGGAAAAGATTCTTGGAAAATTGGCTGAGCAGAATCCATCATTGAATATCAATGTAAAAGAATTGTGTGCTACTACTTATGTCTAGGGCGGAGATGAGACAGATGCATATGAAGGGGAAGAGGAAGTAGGGCCATGACGACTCATGTTTATATAATGTTTAACAATGAATTTGGTCTATCTGTATAATTAAGTTAGATTGTGTCACTTGAACTTGGTTATTTTTGCTTGAACTTGGTCATTTTCTTGAACTTAGTTATTTTGTTTGAACTTGGTAATTTTCCTCAACTTGTTTGAGTGATTTGTGTATCGATGTTGGAACAGTAGTAATACTGCTTGGTTTGATTGATGTTATGATATACCAATTTCTATGATGTAGTTGTTTATGAAATAAGACCATGCCAGTTTTTTTATTTAGCGTTGCAATAGAAGCTTAAATGTTGCCATATATGTCATATTCATTAATAAAATTAGATTGCATTTGATTCTAAATACGTTGCAATTGGGCATATATATGTTGCCTTAGGGTTGCCTGAGTCCATGTATTGCAACAATTAACACAAAAAATTGTTGCAAAAAAATGTTGCCATAGGTAGTCCAAGATATTGCAATGGTGTTAAACCTGTTGCTATAGCCGTTAAATCGTTGCCATAAACTATATTTGCAACGATAATATGCCGTTGCAATATGGTACCAAATTTATTGCCATAAGGGCCCTATGGCAACCAGAGCAAAGCGAACACTTGATTTTTGCATAATCGTTGCAATAGGCCCTATTGCAATGAATTTAGGGAATATTGCAACGTATTGTACACGTTGTTGTATGCGATCTATGGTGTAGTGTATAATCTCCACCTCGGTCTGACCGAAGTGCTTTGATATAATTACCAGTTTGTTTTTCAACTATGGCCTTAAATTCTTGGAATTTCTCAAAGGCCTCGGATTTATGTTTCATTAAGTATACATAACCATACCTAGTATGATCGTCTGTAAACGTAATGAAATATTGATATCCGTCACGTGATGCTTCCAAAGAACCACATACGTCGGTATGGATTAATCCCAGTTTATCATCGGATCTTTCAAAAGTCCCTGTGAAGGGGGACTTAGTCATTTTGCCTTTAAGGCAAGATTCATAAGTAGGAAAGGGATCCGATCCCAATGGACCCATAAGTCCATCTTTTTCCATTTTGTAAACCTTGGTCTGACCAACATGACCAAGTCTATTATGCCATTTCAAAACTTGATTGGTTTCATCCCTACCACGTTTTCTAGTCATAGTATTCACAACTACTTTGTTGCTGAGATTTAGATGATACAATCCATTTAAAAATGTAGCAGTACCCACTAGTTTATTTCTGAAATAAATTTTGCAGGAACCATAACCAATGAAAAATGAATAACCTTTTCGGTCCATGACCAGAATGGATAAAATGTTTTTGTGCCTCTTAGGCAAAACAAGTACATCTTATAAAGTCAAAACAAATGCCGGATTCTAAACCCAAAAGAAGTGATCATATGTCGGTCGCCTCGACACTATGCCCGCTTCCGACTGTGATCATAATGTAACACCCCCAATCCGCTCAGGGATATTACACGCCGTAGAACCTTTCCTCAAGGATCTACCAGGCTGGTAACAACAAACGAACAACTCGACAATGCCTGTAAGGCTAAAAAGACTCAGTAGACCGATTTGGTCTTTCAATAAATACATACAACTCAATTACAATACATGCCCACGCAGGGGTCTAATACAACACACTCCCGTACAATGGGAAAGAAATACTGCAGCGGAAAATAAACTATAACTAAACCAATGACCTCATATGGATCCTCGTGTGATTAGTATCGTTCATCTTTCATCATACTTCGTGCCGACCCTGTGTTATGCTCCCAAACCTGAATGCAAATACAGACATCCACCCCCCGAATACTCGGGGGTTAGCAAAACTCCACTGTTTTGCTAGTGCAAGAACAAAGTGCAAATACGAGCCATACAATTCACATTCCACGAATAACAATAACCAAGAATCCTCAAAGATCCAAACGTAACGAAAAGTACTTCCCGAGGCAAGAGTTTGGGTAAAACATTCCAAAACCGAAAGATCACAAATAAAGGGAAATAATTTGAAAAACAGTTTAAAATGCCATCAAGAGTTTTAATAGAAAACAATTTAGGATTACCGAATCCTTATCTTTCCAAAAATCAACAGGGTTACAGCCCAAAGGTTTTTGTTTTCGCAAATAGAAAACCGACAACAATTCACAGGGCTAGAGCCCAACATCACGTGTCCTCAACGAACATAAAATTCAACGAAACATAATCACGCACGCGCATCGCCTAGGACTGGGACGCCACCACAGACATCCCACCCGAGGCCTCGAAGGACCCTCCCGAGCTGGATAGCGAAACAAGTCACACACAAATCACAACCATAAGTTATCCCGGCATCGGGCTAACAAGCCACGAACCTTGGATTCCCCGCAAGACGTACCCGATGATAACCCCACTAGTTATCCCGGCATCGGGCTAACAAGCCACGAACCTCGGAGTCCCCGCAAGACGTACCCGATTGGATAACCCATGACACGTACATCACAACCAAATCACAACCATAAGTTATCCCGGCATCGTGCTAACAAGCCACGAACCTCGGAGTCCCCGCAAGACGTACCCGATGATAACCCCATAAGTTATCTCGGCATCGGGCTAACAAGCCACGAACCTCGGAGTCCCCGCAAGACATACCCGATTGGATAACCCTACGGTCTCGCCCGACCCATACTAGCAAGTCTGGATCCCGGAGATTCAACAATCCTACCCGGAGGCACATCACGTAAAACAAGCACACAACAATAATCGATTATCAATCCAAACAAAATTAAGCATCGCAACCCCCTTTCAAAGGAGTAACAACTAACATCACATCATGTCAAAACCGCAATACACTGAAATGAAGCCATACACGTACACACGCATTATTAAGCACCACATAAAATCCAAACATATCCAAAGGATCCACGTAGTCACTTACGACCCACACAATTACAAAACACACGCATTTTGAAAGAGAGCCTTTAACAAGGCTGGCCGAATCTTTTGAAAATAATTTTCACATGACCAAACAAACACATTTAGATGATCACCAATTATCATATCCACAAAACAAGAATTATATGGACAAGGTACTTGCCTCGATACCACGATCACGGAACCGCGAACGGACACGGCTCAACCGGGAAGCTTCGGAACGCCCGATGCTAACGAAAAGGAAGAAGACAACGAATGGAAGGGTTCAACACGGCTTCTTCGCAAGAAACTCAACCCTAACATCATATAATCCATAAATCAACAATCATACGAGGGAGGATAATCGTAGAACGGCCGAAAACCCCTCTAAGACATTTTACCGGACACCTTCAAGGCGTCGGTCAAGAACTCGACCCAAATGACGAATCGATACGATCCAACCATGGAATAACAAGGGAAATGATATAATACATCTAAATAATCATCAATCCATCATAATCCTAAGTTAAATCGCATTAAACGGATGAAAACAACTAAAACACCCAAATTCCCCAAAACTAGATTTCTAGGAAATCTGACCTGATTCGGTAGATCGGAGGGTGTTATAGTACGGATGATTGATGATATGAACTCCAAAACTTCATGGATTGATTGTCCAACAACATCTCTCCATGATTAACCAATCTCCAGCCTCGGAAGGGAAGAAAACGAGTGAGAAATGGCTGAAGAAAAACGTCTGTTGGCCTTAAATAGGCAGCCTGCTGGCCGAGTTACGTACGTAACCGGCCAAGGGCTTACGTACGTAACCGGCCATGGCTGAGACGCTGCCCAAAAATGCCGGCATCCTTACGTACGTAACCGGCCAAGGGTTACGTACGTAACCGGCATTATGTATGTAACTGCCGAGCGCTACCGTACGTAACTCGGCCAGTGGCGGCCTGGGCCCAGACTGCCCGGCCATGACTCGGCCAGGGCCAACTCCGATGGCCCGAACGACCCCGAAACCCGAACCTGAATACGAATTAAAGATACGGTTACGAAGTACTCGCAAAGAAGAATTCGAGCACTAAGAGAACACACGATTCTGACCACCCGAAGGCTCAAAATTCGACAACGGGAAGTAATTACCCCAAACTTTGGGAAATTATGAAAATGGCCCAAAACATCCGAAATACATGATACATGATCGAAACACCAAACCGAAGTTCACAACACGTCTACCAAAGTTAAACGGACTTATAGGAAACTCGGAACAGCAGTTTCGAACGAGATTCGCAAGAATCGAACTCAAGTGCGGAAAAGTCGCTAAAAAGCACGGAACTCAACAAAACGACACCGAAAGGACTTCCGCCGAAACGGTCATGAGCGAGTCGTCAAAACGGACTTCTGCCGAAAAAAAGAAATTATCGTAAATCGAAATTACGGGTGTTACATTCTACCCTCCTTAAAAGAAGTTTCGTCCCGAAACTTAAAACAAGTAGGGAGAAGCAATATCCACTGCCAGGAAAACTCGACGAGATACACAAAAAAACGCGTAACTTACGCCCAACGGAGAAACGTTACAAGCAACACAAAGGAATATACGGCGTGAAAACACGCTCCACGATGACCAACACAACGCCACCGGTAGAGACATTATAACACCAGCAAGTGAGAAGCGTCATCAAACAGATAATACAATCAAGTTGATTATCCGAACAATCACAAAACACAACGAACGAAAATCAACACGATTGACCAACCCAACAGTTCATCAATCAAAACGCGAGCCAAACGCTGAACAAATACGGAAATTCCACCGCCCAAGGGTTGGAAGATCGAAAACGAGACTAATTTCCCGAATTTAAGCGAATTACGAAGGAGCTTGAACGTTCAACAATAACGAAACGAGTTCAACAAAAACCGAACAATCAAACGGTCGAGACAACAAAAATCGAAAATCATGTTCGAATCACGAAGAGCAATAAAATTAAAAAAAACAACAACTCCCAGGTTCACGTCTCGGCTCGAGACAGCATATGACCCCGTGAAAACAACAATATTTGATTCACATAAGATCCACAGGCAAGGGAATAGCAATTGAAAGGTCACAACAACAAACGAGTAATTCCGAAACACCACACTCGTTCGATCAACAAAAGCAAGGGACAGGGCAAGCTCAGAAAATATTAACGAGCATAAACGAGTCGACAGAGTCGAAAACGCAAGAGTTCCAAATCCGATCCACTTCGAATAAAAGAACTAATAGAACCAAAAGATGTCACTTCCGAACAAGGTTCACAAGAATCGAACCGAACTCGAAAAAGTCACAGCGATAACCAGATCGACCCACAACAAGATCACAGCCCATTCGAATGATGAAACCGGAATACAGAACAAGTTCAGAAGGTATCAACGAACACGAGCGAGCCGATAGAATTGAGAAAGAGAAAATGCAGGAGCCAAAAATAATACGGGTATTATATTCGACCTCTTCTAAAAGAAGTGTCGTTCCCGAAACTCACAACACGGAATCAAGGTGACAACACAACAAGCAACCGACAGAAACATCCTTCAAAGGCCTCTCAAAGCCGATCCTGATAACTTGTGCTGAAGCGCGAACTCCGAAAGTCTCGATAGCGGTCGCAAAATCGTCGGTGTCCCTCGAGTACGCACTTGAAACGCGTTACTGACGAGAAGGACAATTTACACGTGCATGCCCCGGCACATCACGGTTGAAACGCCTCGGCTGGGCATACCGAAAATCCAAATGCTAGATACAATGGAACATAACGTCGCAAAACAACAAACCGGAGATGCCAACTTGGCATAACATATCAACACATACTAAAATCACAACAACCACGGCATTGTTCGACGATTACAACAGCCCGAACGATAGCCAGCACACAATCACAATCCTCATGAAACAATCACCCATGTGCATAAACGCACAAAAATCCAAGCTTTAACAGCTCACATAGGTGCGATAACACGCAAGCCACCATGAAATGACAACATCAAAGATCATCATCACACCTACCACAACGGGCTAACAAAACATATGCGTGGCGAACGACTCAACGTTCACACCACCAATTCAATCACAATTCGGAGGGCTAACACCCTAACAACAATACCAACATCGTACACACCTTCTCCGACCACAAGCAGGAAATGATGGGTTTTAAAAACGAAAATCACCTTTTGAAAATAATTTCAAAAAAAAACACCGGTTGATCTTGAGTATCACCTTTCAAAAAAGTACAAACGTGAAACATCGTTATCGAGACTTTGGAAAACCATTTCGCATTTGATAAAAATGAGGACACTTTCTCTTATTGAAAAACATTCATAATATTCGACCTTCGGGTCTAAGTAAAAAAATGATTTTAAAACATTGAAAACATCTCAAAACTTTTTGGTCCTCGAGGTAGAAGAATTTTGAAATATATTGTGGCACCTTGGATGTACCACGAGAAAATAATTCATTTTAAAAGTGCGTCTCGAAATTTATTTTCTAAGATACTCAAGGTTTTCAAAGATAATTCAATGGGCTAGAATGCCCAAAAATTTCAGGTAAATACACCAGGCTAAAAACCATTTACAAAAACGCCAAAAAGGCCGATGACGATAATATTTCAAAAACCCACAAAAGCCATTTACAAAATACTAAATACCGTCATCAGAATTTCGCCAAAACGATCAAGGCCATAATGCGAAAAACTCGGTTAAGGGAATCGGTTTTTGAAATAAAACTCAGTCGGTAAAATACCGAAAGCCATTTCAAAAGAACTCACGCAGCGGATAAAAGAAATAAAGTCAAACATGCACAATCCCGCAACGCTACTCATATGAACGAAATATGAGGGTCAAATAACCAAATGTGAAGAAATCAAAATCCATAAGAGGATTCCGTCACTGAACAAATAATCATAAAAATAGCTCGTGTCACACGAGGCACAACACAAAGAAGGGAGACTTACAGCCATAGGTCGCACGAAGATGATGATCGCCCCACGATACTAATCACGACCAACAAACTCAGACGACGCGTCGCAACACGACTTAGTCAGACAAAATCTGACAAGACAAAACTCAACAGACACCACTGACCCAACAGCTTAGGTCTCCACAACCTAATCGCTCCGATACCATTTATGTAACACCCCCAATCCGCTCAGGGATATTACACGCCGTAGAACCTTTCCTTTGTAACACCCCAAACTAGGCAGATATTACAGTGCCGTGGACCCCAGACTGGGACCCACTAGGCGAATGAAAATGAATGAATTACGCAGGGTAAATGTAGTACCGAACCACATTACAACAATATTACTCCGATGAAGAGTTTCATACAACACATCCAGGATAATACAGAATACATGTATATTTTATATGCAGATAAAATATAAAACATAGAGTGAAATGAGTATTCAAACGGAATGTCTGCAGCGGAATAAATAAAGGAAGCATAAATGACTGAAAAGACTGGGGCCCCCTTCTAGTATCATTGGGACTCCTCGCCGTCAACGTGCTCTCCCCGTGCCTTTGCCTTGCCATGACCTGAAAAACAATATCCCCAAATGGGGTCAGTTAAACAGAACAACAATCCTCAAGAGTTGAATAAATACAATCATGCATATGTAGTATAAACCACAAGTTCGATAAAAAAATGAATCGGTTAGATTATAACTCAATCTTGTTGAAAACATACGCAATCAAACATGCTGTATGAATCAACTAACAGTACGGCTCAAAGGGTGGCGCCACACTACGCCCGGGATGGAAATGTGTCCGTGCACAAGCCACCAACGAGTATCGATCGAATACACGTGTGGTCTTGTACCTAATCAGTCTCACGAAGCAATCGACTCGTGTGCACAGTACAATGTGAGGCCAACAACCAACACACGAATTAAAAGTGCCCGACATGAAAATCCTACACATACCAACCGGCACGCCAGTATGACCCGGAATGCCACGATATAACAAAAGTGACATCAAAAATGAATAATGACTCACCGAGATGAAATGATAGTGAAATGAATGACAGCTCAATGAAATGATTGGAACCGTCGTTCCTTGTGACTGAAGTGATTAATTGACAATGACAAGTATTGATACGGTTAATACAATGATGAATGAGTTATGATCACGAATGAACAACAACAAAAGGAATGAATGTCCTTTTATCCGAGTAAGAATTAACTTACTCAACACCGGTGACAATTATCCTTCCACGAACAACGTCCTAATTGAAGTGTCGGTCGCTCGAACAACCTTGAATAATACAATTACCAACAATCCGCTCAATAAACGAATCAAACACGATTATAACGAACTCAAGGCGTCAAAATGACTAAACCAAGTTCATTGAGGCATTATATCGAATACGTTGTGGCCAAACTCCGATTGTTTACAATCAAATCTCAATATGCCCTTATCAAATCCCCCAAGAAGTGTTTCAAACCAACAAAACATCTTCCAAATGATCAATAATCCAAAATGAATATCCAAAAACGTGATTATAACGACAATTAATCGAAAACCCCCAATTCCAACTCGATGTTCAAAGTATTCTTGAATAATCCCTCAATAATCCAATGAATCTTTATACAAACTCATAATCATATACATCTCCCTTCATATAACATGATTATAATGTCCAAAACATCATTTCTCAACACAAAATCGAAATCCAAGATGTTGAAGAAATTACCTCAAGAAGATCCAACCACTTCGATCCGATGAACACGAGTTAAATCGAGTATCCAAGCTTCCCAAATGAATGAAGATGATGAAAAATCCCTCCTTCAAGTCTCTCTCTCGGAACAAAGAAGAAAAAGGATGAAAATGATGAAAAAGTCCCGGCCGGGTCCTTATATACTGCCGGAAGTTACGGCCGTAACTCGGCCTTCATACGGCCGTAACATCCCAGGTCAACAGCCTTACGGCCGTAACCGGCCAACTCGTACGGCCGTAACTCAGCTTCATCCAAAAGCCTGCCGACAAACTTACGGCCGTAACCGCTCCTGAGTTACGGGCGTAACTCGCCTTCATCAAAAACATCTGCCGACATCCTTACGGCCGTACCCGCACACCTTACGGGCGTAACTCGGATGATACGGCCGTATCCGGCCAAACTTACGGGCGTAACCCCCCTTCGTCGAAAATGACCAGGCACCCTGCCTGTAGCGTACGGCCGTATCCAGCCAAGCCTTACGGCCGTACCTTCCTCGTCTTACGGCCGTATGCCGCAACCCTTACGGCCGTAAGTCCCCCTTGCCCGACCAAACCTGAAATTTACGAATACCACTTACGGCCATATCCTACCCTTCTTACGGACGTAACTCGCCTTCGGCCAAAATGCACAGGCGGCCTGCTGACACGCACGTGTAATCGCCAAGCCTTACGTCCGTACCTGCTCAACTTACGGCCGTATTCTGAAACCTTACGGCCGTAAGTCCCGTTTGTCCAAAATGGCCTGAAAACAACGAACCCTTGTTACGGCCGTAACCTGCAATCCTTACGGCCGTAACTCAATGCTGGACAAGGTGAAAAATCCGATAACTCCGATTCCTCGCTACGACTGATGAATGATCCGACATATCATACGAATGTGAAAGTGAACAAGTCCAACACAAGCCAAAGATGATACTCCCAGTACAAGACTACCAAACACGGTGAAAATGATAATACTCCCATCTCGATCTATAAACAAAGATGAAATGACGATCGGTAGCTGATATACGGTTACAACATGCCACAGTGAACGCAAATGAATGAATCATGAATGATGAGTGATTATTAATGAGTGAAAATTACTGAGTGACAATTACAGACTGATAAATACTGAATGAAAATGAATGAATTACAACCGGGTATTACATCCTCAAGGATCTACCAGGCTGGTAACAACAAACGAACAACTCGACAATGCCTGTAAGGCTAAAAAGACTCAGTAGACCGATTTGGTCTTTCAATAAATACATACAACTCAATTACAATACATGCCCACGCAGGGGTCGAATACAACACACTCCCGTACAACGGGAAAGAAATACTGCAGCGGAAAATAAACTATAACTAAACCAATGACCTCATATGGATCCTCGTGTGATTATTATCGTTCATCTTTCATCATCCTTCGTGCCGACCCTGTGTTATGCTCCCAAACCTGAATGAAAAAACAGACATCCACCCCCCGAATACTCGGGGGTTAGCAAAACTCCACTGTTTTGCTAGTGCAAGAACAAAGTGCAAATACGAGCTATACAATTCACATTCCACGAATAACAATAACCAGGAATCCTCAAAGATCCAAACGTAACGAAAAGTACTTCCCGGGGCAAGAGTTTGGGTAAAACATTCCAAAACCGAAAGATCACAAATAAAGGGAAACAATTTGAAAAATAGTTTAAAATGCCATCGAGAGTTTTAATAGAAAACAATTTAGGATTACCGAATCCTTATCTTTCCAAAAATCAACAGGGTCACAGCCCAAAGGTTTTTGTTTTCGCAAATAGAAAACCGACAACAATTCACAGGGCCAGAGCCCAACATCACGTGTCCTCAACAAATATAAAATTTAACGAAACATAATCATGCACGCGCATCGCCTAGGACCGGGACGCCACCACAGACATCCCACCCGAGGCCTCGAAGGACCCTCCCGAGCTGGCTAGCGAAACAAGTCACACACAAATCACAACCATAAGTTATCCCGGCATCGGGATAACAAGCTACGAACCTCGGAGTCCCCGCAAGATGTACCCGATGATAACCCCACTAGTTATCCCGGCATCGGGCTAACAAGGCACGGACCTCGGAGTCCCCGAAAGACGTAGCCGATTGGATAACCCATGACACGTACATCACAACCAAATCACAACCATAAGTTATCCCGGCATCGTGCTAACAAGCCACGAACCTCGGAGTCCCTGCAAGACGTACCCGATGATAACCCCATAAGTTATCTCGGCATCGGACTAACAAGCTACGAACCTCGGAGTCCCCACAAGACATACCCGATTGGATAACCCTACGGTCTCGCCCGACCCATACTATCAAGTATGGATCCCGGAGATTCAACAATCCTACCCGGAGGCACATCACGTAAAACAAGCACACAACAATAATCGATTATCAATCCAAACAAAATTAAGCATCGCAACCCCCTTTCAAAGGAGTAACAACTAACATCACATCATGTCAAAACCGCAATACACTGAAATGAAGCCATACACGTACACACGCATTATTAAGCACCCCATAAAATCCAAACATATCCAAAGGATCCACGTAGTGACTTACGATCCACACAATTACAAAACACACGCGTTTTGAAAGAGAGCCTTTAACAAGGCTAGCCGAATCTTTTGAAAATAATTTTCACATGACCAAACAAACACATTTAGATGATCACCAATTATCATATCCACAAAACAAAAATTATATGGACAAGGTACTAGCCTCGATACCACGAGCACGGAACCGCGAACAGACATGGCTCAACCGGGAAGCTTCGGAACGCCCGATGCTAACGAAAAGGAAGACGACAACGAACGGAAGGGTTCAACACGGTTTCTTCGCAAGAAACTCAACCCTAACATCATATAATCCATAAATCAACAACCATATGAGGGAGGATAATCGTAGAATGCCCGAAAACCCCTCTAAGATATTTTACCGGACACCTTCAAGACGTCAGTCAAGAACTCGACCCAAATGACGAATCGATACGATCCAACCATGGAATAACAAGGGAAATGATATAATACATCTAAATAATCATAAATCCATCATAATACTAAGTTAAATCGGATTAAACGGATGAAAACAACTAAAATACCCAAATTCCCCAAAACTAGATTTCTAGGAAATCTGACCTGATTCGGTAGATCGGAGGGTGTTATAGGATGGATGATTGATGATATAAACTCCAAAACTTCATGGATTGATTGTCCAACAACATCTCTCCATGATTAACCAAGCTCCAGCCGCGGAAGGGAAGAAAACGAGTGAGAAATGGCTGAAGAAAAACGTCTGCTGGCCTTAAATAGGCAGCCTGCCGGCCGAGTTACGTACGTAACCGGCCAAGGGCTTACGTACGTAAGCGGCCATGGCTGAGACGCTGCCCAAAAATATCGGCATCCTTACGTATGTAACCGGCCAAGGGTTACGTACGTAACCGGCATTACGTACGTAACTGCCGAGCGCTACCGTACGTAACTCGGCTAGTGCCGGCCTGGGCCCAGACTGCCCGACCATGATTCGGCCGGAGCCAACTCCGATGGCCCAAACGACCCCGAAACCCAAACCTCAATATGAATCGAAGATAAGGTTACGAAGTACTCGCAAAGACGAATTCGAGCACTAAGAGAACACACGATTCTGACCATCCGAAGGCTCGAAATTCGACAACGGGAAGTAATTACCCCAAACTTTGGGAAATTACGAAAAATGGCCCAAAACGTCCGAAATACACGATACATGATCGAAACACCAAACCGAAGTTCACAACACGTCTAACAAAGTTAAACGGACTTATAGGAAACTCGAAACAGCAGTTTCGAATGAGATTCGCAAGAATCGAACTCAAGTGCGGAAAAGTCGCTAAAGAGCACGGAACTCAACAAAACGACACAGAAACGAACTCGGATGTCAAAAAGTGTAGAATTAATCATTCTCAGAATGACGAAGCGGTCATGAGCGAGTCGTCAAAACGGACTTCCTCCGAAAAAAGAAATTATCGGAAATCGAAATTACGGGTATTACACATAACTTCTCCAGCTCCAAGCTTCCTACTTTGTTACAGATCCTAATTCATGGTACAAGTATGAGAACTAGCACCAAAATCCAGTATCCAGTAAGTAGAAAATACAGTAGAAGAACAATTCATTTCCAAAACTAAAAGTTCTATACCTGAAGTGCCATGAAGAAGCGGACAGTCTCTAGCCCAGTGGCCTAGATCACCGCACTTGAGACAAGCATCCTTCTTCTTCTTGTTCTTCGGAACCATCGGGGCCTTGCCCTTTCCCTTGAAGTCCTTGACATGTGGTCCAGTCTGCTTCTTGGTCTTTTTCTTCTTGTTCTTAGACCTCCGAGGTCCAGAAGAAATCACAAGAGCAGACTCCTTCATCCGTGTAGTCTTCATCCATGACTAAGCAGTCACAAGTTTGTTCATTAGCCCAACTAAATTACATGCAATCTCATTACAGTTGAAGTTCATAACAAACTCTGAGAAGGAATCAGGGAGAGACTGTAGGATAAGGTCGGTTTGGAGAGAAGTATCCATTTTAAAATCAAGAGCCTCCAATTTCTCGATCATGGATATCATTTTGAGGACGTGTTCCCCAACCTTCTCACCTTCCTTCATCCTTGTACCGAACAGTTGCTTGGATATATCATATCTAGCAGTTGCTGTGCTCACCATAAAGCTCGGTTAAGTGAGACAGAATCTGCCTAGCGGAAGTCATTTTCTCATGAGCTTTCTGAAGCTCATTAGACATAGAAGCCATCATGTAAGCACGGACTTTTACATCATCCTTATCCCACTTTTCGTGGTTTTCAATCTCTTCCTGATTGGCCCTGGTCCGCATAGGAGGCGTCGGAATGTTCGCTTCCAAGACGTATCTCAGTGCCTCTATACTGAGGACAATCATCAGATTTCGGAGCCAGTCCACAAAGTTAGGTTCAATCAGGGTGTTCATCTCTAGTAGAATTGCGAGTGGATTCATAGTCATATTGAGTGTTATATCTGCATTAACTATAACATATTAATTAGTGACTCGTTTAATTATGTTCTGAGTATAGAATTAAGGTCTCATCTATTCTTATTACCCAGCTCCCACTATTTTTATCGGAATAACACAGTCCCATGTGAAATTCGGAAGTATCGTCACTGTACTTCATTGTAGTGATCGAGTTCTTTATAAATCTTAATAGAGGGCAACCGAACAGGTTTCTAGTCTATTAATTTTCATAAAGTGGTGTCCAACACCAACCCATCTAATGGATGATTCGACCTTATTTTTCCCCTTGTTTACTCCCCTCAACCTATACGGTTTCTATGGTTCATGAACAAGTTTAGTTTATATCATCGACGCAAATCAGTTTCACAATTGAATCTTATCCGGCAACCCATCAGGTTTCTAGGGATAAAATTTGCTCCAACCGAAGGCATCCAATGCGCTCCCGGTAATTTATCTGTCCTCCCCGAATGACTACCCCGATAACTCGGAAGCATAGCACATCCGGGTTTTTTTTGAATTTCCCAAAAACACGATGGAGGGAAGGAAAACCTTGAAACCTTATAAACTTAATAATTTGTCGTGGGAGAATTTTCGCAATTAATGTTACACTTTGCACATTAATTCATTTAAGCGCGTTTGTGGCATTCATACAATATGAAACAACCATTCACAACCTAGTTGCTAACAACATGTGGTTCATGGACCATTCCTAGAAAACAAAAACTCCGTAATATAATTACAAGTCTTCGTCTTGAATCTTCGTCTTCTCGAAACGGATCTTCCTCCGGTCTACGTCATTACATATAAATTTTACATTGAAAATTGCATCCTAGATACAAATATTTCTAGTAAAATAAATTTGCTCAAAACGGTCTTTACAACCCAATCGAACAAAACGAACGATTCAAAACTAAGTCCACGAACCACATCCCCATTCAAAAGCATTCATCCAATAAATACTATATAAATGGAAAGCGTATAGATACATTGATCCAATCAACAATACGAACCGATCCAGTAGATTCACACAATCGGTAATATGAAAAACGTTCAAAATAATTCAGTCGATCACAAGTATTCCAATAAATCAATTTTCCCTTATAAAATGAAATACCATAAATTATTTTAATCATATTAAATCCAATTTAAAATGCGGGAAATCATTTTTAGGAATACACGAAGCAAACAAGCCCGAAACTCTACCAGGCAGCATACAGGGCTGCCCGGCTCCAGGCGCGGCCCCCGAGCTGGGCCGTGGCCTGATCCGAAACATTTCCAGTGGGCTGCAACAGCCCTGGGCCACGGCCCCCGAGCCCTGGGTCGCGGCCCCCCCTTTCCCGACCACTCCCGGACCGTCCAACGGCAATTCGGAGCTAGTTTTTCGACCGGATATCCAATATCTATATTTTCCAACATTCATATCTTCAATATAAATCATATTTCCCAGAAAATTAAGATTTATATTTAGACATAAACTTGGAAAAATATAACTACAACGAACATAAAACATATACCACGATTATGACTAAAATGATTCCAAATCATTCACCATCTAATCGAGCATTCCAAATGCTAATATCATATATACGATCACAAGACCTACGCTCTGATACCACTAGTGGGATTCAGTGCCTAAAACGAAGGCCCAGCGGAAGCGGTAAAACGAAAATTAATTCGATCTCAATCCCTACTAGGATCGATCGAGCTATGTATATATGAATATATAAACAAAATCACAAGAAATATGAGAAACATACCATCGTAGTCCGTTGATTAAATGGTATCCTTCTCTTGAGCTATTCCCCAAGCTTTGCTTATTCTCCACAAATCCAATCCGCTCCAAGCTCTTGGATGATACAATGCCGAAATACCGCGTCTCTACTTGCCACGCGCCGGATAAACGAACTCGTCCGACAATCTCTTAAAGTCATTTGTCTTCCATTTATAAAATGAATATAAAGACCAAGATGGGAGGGTGATTGGAAGGGGGCGGCCATCTAGAAGGAGCCGGATGAGTTCAGTCCGTTTCGGACTCCCGTGAGTGCAAATAGATAAACTTCGATTTCGTTCCGATGTATTTATATCAATTAATTAATCCAATTAATTAATAATATCAAATACAACACAATATAATTAATTTACCCAAGAAATAATTATATCTATGAATTAAATTAATCACACAGTAATTTATTTAATTCATTAGGCCGTAAATTAATTTATCCAATAAATCAATTTAAACATCCAATGTCCCAATAAATTAGATATCCAATATCTAATATTCATAATGAGAGAATAAGCTCGATTCATTCCGTCGTCAATCCTATTGCGCGACTCAGTAGGTCCGTCTCAGTCAGCAATGGGAGGAACCAAAGAGTAGTAGCACCACCCAGCCAGCCTGGTGGCCTACACTGTACCCCAACTGAGAACGATTGATTGGGATCATTCAAGAACCATTCTGTTGTGAATACCAGTATACGTATAAACCCTTCTTTAAAATGTCCCGATCAATATACAGGGTCACGGTCAGTCAAACCCTATCTGTACTTGACTCTATGCATGCGTTAATGAAAATCGACATCATTGAGCTCTCGTGTATCCAATACAACTACCTCCAATGCTTTGTCCAAAGACTTATGATCTCATCTGCCAATAACCGCATAGGACATATAACCCGCTCACTAACGGGAGAAAGAATTCTATCTTGGTATTCAGTAGGACCTGCTACTTGTCCGTCAAGATGCACGTCGAGGTTGACCCCCACCTCCCGGTTTATAGGGTCGAACTACTCTAATGAAAATCTTGACGTCACAAGCACATCCCTAATAAATCCTCAAGTCGAAGGTTCGCGAATACCTAACACAACCTTTCGATTCCGTCATTGACTGTCCCGGAGTGAAATCCGTGTGGCGAATCGAGGGTGAGTCGGTTCGAGTATACTAATCCAATTAGCATACCTATAACGTGTGCCCCCACTAACTATTAGTGTTCGACAGGCACTCTCCATGTCAAAGAACACGTCATATAAGTCTTCACATAAACTTAATGCCCAGTCATGTTTCATCGACTTGCGAACGATTAAGTATTTGAGCTATAAACCTTTCCAGTGCCAACCCCCTTATCCAATAAGGAGTGTAATGTTTTGCTCTCAAATACACGGACTAGTTTCTATATGTATATTTACGAGTTAGGAATGCCAGTAACTTCCAGTAAATAAAGAAATATCCATTGCTTTATATAAATGGTTTACATAATTACAAGTACAATGCACTCACTCAACATCCTCTGAGTGGCATTCGAGGGCATACTCCTAACAATCTCCCAGTTGCACTCAACGCCACATACTATGGTATCTAATACCAATGTTCTCCAGATGACGCTCCAAGCTACTCTTAGAAAGTGGCTTCACTACTACAAAAATAGGCAAAGAGACCCGTCCAAATAAGCCTAAGAGACCGCCTCTGGACGAGTCTCTATCTCAGCAGTCTCTTTGATAAAGAGACCGCCTCATGGGGGGGATCTATTTTTGAGATATAAGAGACCTGATATCTAAGAAATCAGGTCTGTTATGCAAGTGAGAGGAAACTAATTTAAAAAGGTAAGAGACCTGTTATCTGAGATATGAGGTGTCTTTGATTTTTTTAATATTTTTTTGTCTAGCCTAACACTACGCCATAGATGGCTTTCTACAACACTTATGGGTGTGTGTTACCTTCTTGGATGTTACCATAGCTATGAAATTTTGGACCTACCGCAACGTTCGGGTTATAGTGTTATCAAATCCTAAAATATATGTTACTCTAGCTATAAAAAGTGTAACTCTCCGTAACACCATGAGATGTGTTACCTTAGAGTATTAATAAACAAAATTTTGAATTTTATATAAAATTAATGATTTAATAAATTTTTAACTTTAAAATGAATCTATTTTTATAAAATATTATTCTATCAAATAGTAAATTATATATATTTTTTATAAATAATAAAATATTTTTAATAAATTTAAATTGGAAAGGTTTTAAAATAAAGTAGTATTTGAAAATTAATAAATTTTGATTTAAATAAATAAAAAATTATTAATGTATATTCGATTCGATCTGACCATACCGTATGGACGTCTGCAGACAATCAATTAAAAAATAGGTCCAAGCCCGAACTAGATAACCTGATTTGTAGCACCGGTCGGATGGGCACGGTATCCCTACTTAACTTGGGCCGACTCCTAACTTTTGTTAACCCTAGTCAAAGTGAAGTCGCTTATCACTTCACTTCACCGCCACAATCAGGCAGAAACCCTTCTTACATCTTCCATCTGGTGCATATTCCTTCCGCCGCTCTTGCCTATTCTTTCCGCCGTGCTTACCATCCACTTATCGCAGCCGACGGTTTAATCCTTCCGATGGTAGGATCCGATGCCTTTTTGAACTCCAAACAAGCAGATTATACGAAAGACGAAGCTTATCTTCAACCGGTGATCTTCAAACGCATAATGCTTTTTGAGTCAATACAAAATGAGCAAAAATTCAATCAGATGACTCTTTCTGATGAACGAATCTCGTAATTTCCGTACCTGTTCTCTCTCTCTCTCTTAGTTTTTTATTATTTTTTTCTTCTGTATTTGTTATGTTTCGATTGATTTATTGATTTATATGTGGTTTGATGATTGGAAAAAAGGATTACATTGCCGGACAGTGCTATCCTCAGACAGTTTACATTAACCAGAGCTCTTTTTTTTATGAAAAGTGGGCATATTGCAACTTGCAAGTATCAGCCAAACATCCCAAAACCGAGTATATTTCCCCCACTTTAGGATGCAATCTATTGACAGAATGGAAACTATGAAGTTTTTCATCAACTTCTATCCAACTGCAACCAGCTGCTTTAATTTCATTCCCATCAGACAACGTTTGCCTGATTTTCCATGCAACGTTTTCCTGATTTTCGATTTTATACTTGTTAATCATCATATCAAAATAACGACGGCCCTCCACAACCAACCCTCCGTGAGTACAAGCACTCAACAACCACATAAATGTCACCCCATCAGGCTTTACTTCCTCCTCATGCAGTTGCATATCTTCGAAAATAGCTACCGATTCATGGCATCGGCCGTGTAATGCATAACAATTTATCAAACAGTTCCAAGACGTCAAATTTATCTCAGCGGACTTGTTAAAAAAGATTCTTGCTTTTTCGAGGCTCCCACACTTACCATACATGTCAATCAAACTATTCACAGTAAACAAATCCAAACTAAGATTGTTCCTATATATACCCGTGTATGCAATTTCCGACTTGTAACATCCCATTATGCCTTAGAGCCGAAAGCACACACACAACGGTACGCTGATTTGGCTTATTCCTCCCCGTACACCTTCCTCAAAAACTATCCTCCTAAGAAACTCAATACCCTCGGAAAACAACCCATTTTGCACACACCCTGCAATAATACAATTCCAAAACGGAGTGTCTCTAATCCCCTTAAGCATTTCCTCAAATAGCAAAACTGCATTCCCCACCTGTTCGGCTTTTGTGTATGCCGAAATCATCGCAGTCCATGACAACCACATTCCTAATGTTAAGGTTTCATCCTAATGTATGTTGTGACCCTAATGTATGTTGTGACCCTAATGTATGTTAAGGATAGACTACATCTGGTACCCCATATTTTTCTTTGACAAACTTAATTGCCTCAGTGAACCAATCCAAAGGCATTTTATGGTATGCCACCAGTTTGATGAATTTTTGCCAAATATCTACCAATTTGTTGAGATATATGTAGATTTCTGGTCTATTTTGTTCTTTTTAAGTTTGAGGACGTGACTAATATTTCGTGTATGGTATGCAAGCTAGATCGTTTATACATTGTTGTTTGATTCAAAATAATTTCGATCTCATTTGAGGTTTCTTCTTCTATACGAGCATTAAGTCTCAATCTCTGTGGAAAGCGATTAGTAAAACATTGTTTTTGGACCTGCAACACTTTCATTAGTTTGGGAAAAAAAATTCAAAATAGATCATTTAACCGAGAGCTTCATTCTGTCTAATAATAGGGAGGGAAAAGTTACAGCACCACCTATTGAGAAGTCTTCACGTTCGCCTCTCAATGAAAGGATACTCAATTCCATGACCTCAAAAACGGTTGCTGCTCACCCTTGGCATGATGTTGAGATAGGCATGTATTCTTTTACCACTTGCATGTTCAAATGTCAAGTAGCATGCTCATGTTTAATCTTTTGCCTTTCTTATTCAACTATGCAGGACCTGGAGCTCCGATAATCTTCCATTGTGTAAGGGGATTTTTAATCTATTCAGATTATGCATTTTCTTTACTAGTTAAAGATGAGCGATGATTTCAGATTTTAAACGGAATACTGAAGTGAAAACCTGTCCGTCCTTAATTTGTAGCCCGTGTAACACCCCAAACTAGGCGGATATTACAGTGCCGTGAATCCCCGACTGGGACCCACCAGGCAAATGAAAATGATGAATTAAATAATATAATTGTAGTACCGAACCACATTATATTACCAAACACTCCGATGAGGAGTTTAAGTACAACACACCAGGACAATACCGAATACTAGTGTATTTTATATGAAGATAAAATACACCACCCTGAATAAATAAACATTACAAACGGAATTTGCAGCGGAAAATACAAATGACAGAAATAACTGAAATGACTGAAAATGACTGAACAAACGGAATGACTGGGGCCCCCTACTAGTATCACTGGGACTCGTCGCCGTCAACATGCTCTTCCCGTGCCTTTGCCTTGCCGTGACCTGAAAATAAAATCCCCCAACGGGGTCAGTTACACAGAACAACAATCCTCAAGGGTTGAAAATACACAAACATGATTTAACTGAAGTTACGAAATATCCTTAATTATGTATTACGCTGAAGAGGAGCATCATAGTACGCCCGTAGTGTTCTGTGCAAGTGTACAAGACGGATGACCGGACCCACCCGTCCTTGTACCTAATTAGTCTCACGGAGGTAATCGTTACCGTGTGCACAGTCCAATGTATCACTCCCAATACATGGCCATCACGTGCCCGACTAAAAATTCCACACATCCGCACCCGGCCACGCAATATGAACCCAGAAGGTCATATGAACAAGAATGACCATAAAGAATATCAATGAATAATACTAATCCGACAAAGTCAAGAATGACTCACCGATACAAAAGTGATAATGAAGTGATTGATAGTTTTCAATGAAATGATTGGAACCGCCGTTCCTCGCTAATGAAATGATTATCCGACAATTACAAGTCTCAAAATGATTAATACAATGATGAATGAGTTATGATTATGAATGATCAACAACAAAAGGAATGAATATCCTTTTAACCGAGTAAGATTTAACTTACACAATACCGATGAAGAATGTCCGTCCACGAACAACGTCCTAACCAAGATACCGATCGCTCGAACAACCTTGAATAACAATAATTACCAACAATCGTTCAATACACGTATCAAACAACAAAACACGACTAACCCAAGGGTCGAAACAACGATAAACAAACTCATAGGCATTCCCACGAATACATAACCGACCGCACAACTTCGGAAATATCGATCCGAATATGTCAAAACCCACACCAAAATGAGTATTTCGAACTAACAAAACACTTCAATGATCTCAATAATCCATTAGGAATCCATAATTCATGATTACAACGACATCAATCGGAAAATCCCCAATTAATCAAGTCAACCCCAAGGGTTCTTGAAAACAATTCGAAAATAACCATTAAATCCGTAGGAATATATTTATACAAGTTAGATAATCCATAACTAACATATTCCAATGATAATCAAGCTTACGAAGAAATCGGAAGGAAAACCCAAAATCCAAATTCTAGATCCAAGAGATTAATACCTTTGATTCGATGTGATGAAGATGATGAAATGATGATCAATCCGAAAGATGAGCTTGAATATGATGATTGATGATTACACCTCGAAGAACCCTCTCCGAATCGCTCGAAATCGCCCAAAAATACCGAAGGAGTGAAATGAGATGAACAAATGAAGAAGTCGACTAAGCGTCGATTTATACTCGGACCGAGGTTAGCGTGCGCTAGCCGCTTGTGCATAGCGTGCGCTAACGAGTAATTTGGGTAGTCCGGTACCACTGTCCGAACACGGTAGCGCGCGCTACGTACCTCTTTGTAGCGTGCGCTACGGCCATACTACTAGCGTGCGCTAATATCCATTGTTAGCGTGCGCTAGCGAAATATTTGACGCCCCGTACTGGAGTCCAGAAAACCATCTGCCCTCTGATCTAACCTCGATAGCGTGCGCTACAACCATTATTTAGCGTGCGCTAATACATCAGTTGCGTACGCTAACAACAACAATGCATAGCGTGCGCTATGAATAAACCGGTGCGATCCGGTAGCCCTGGACTCAACTGATCGCCCCTAGCGCGCTACTCCACACATATAGCGTGCGCTACTACAACCGTTAGCGCGCGCTACTTACCGCCGTGGCGTGCGCTACAATTAATCTCACTGCAGTCCGGTACCTTACGGATGCGGCCAAGGTAACCTTAGCGTGCGCTAAAGCTGAGCGGTAGCGTGCGCTACCTATACCCAATTAGCGTACGCTAAAAGGAGTATGTAGCGTGCGCTACTCCTCAAGCACAGCTTGCAACGAAAAATGAAAATGATGATAAACACGGCACGAAACTCCAATCAGATTAGTGATGAATGACGATTGATACACGATACAATTACTCTGGATGATGAATACCATGACTGAATATGAGTGACAAATGATCAATGATGAATGAGATTACTGAGTATCAATTACTGAATGATAAATACTGAATGATAATTACTGAATTACAACTGGGTATTACATACACCCCCCCTTAAAAGAGTTTCGTCCCCGAAACTAAGGGTCAAACAACTCGGGATAACTCTCCCGCATACAATCCTCGGTTTCCCAAGTAGCCTCTTCGACTCCGTGTCTAGACCACTGAATTTTAACCAAAGGAATCGTCTTATTCCTCAACTGCTTGATTCGCCGCTCTAAAACTCGTATAGGATGTTCCTCATATGAATGATCGTCGGCGATCTCGACTTCATCGAACTGAAGTATGTGACTCGGGTCGGCAACATACTTCCGCAACTGAGAGACATGAAACACATTATGAATTCGGCTCAACGCCGGAGGTAAAGCCAATCGATAAGCTAACTCGCCCACTCGATCCAAAATCTCAAACGGTCCAATGAATCTCGGACTCAACTTCCCTCTCTTCCCAAAACGGAAGATACCACGACTCGGGGATACCTTGACCAACACGTGGTCACCTGCCTCGAACTCTAATGGTCGACGACGGTTATCTGCATATGATTTCGCCGACTGAGTCATCAACAAACGACTCCTGATCAAAGCTACCTTCTCACGGGCGGCTATAAGCATATCGGGCTCGGTGCCCAATGATTCTGATAAGTCGTCCCAACAAAACGGAGATTGACAACGACGACCATACAAGGCCTCGTAAGGTGCCATCTTGATCGAAGCATGCCAACTATTATTATACGTGAACTCGATCAATGGTAGTTGGGCTTCCCAATCGTCTTTCCAATCGAGGACGCATGCCCTCAACATGTCCTCTAATGTCTGAATGGTCCTCTCTCGATTGTCCGTCGGTTGAGGATGAAAAGCGATCGAGATTAAGCCGAGTTCCCATAGCACGATGGAATGATTTCCAAAATGCGACACAAACCGTCCGTCATGATCGGAAGCGATACTTTTAGGAGTACGTGCGATCGACTATCTCCTTAATGAACAACTGGGCAAGTCTCTCGGGACCCCACGTATCCTTGATCTCAAGGAAATGAGCTGATTTAGTTAAGCGGTCCACGATCACCCCGATCGTATTCATGCCAC
The DNA here is from genome assembly GCA_033398695.1 of Orobanche coerulescens. Taxonomy (NCBI): domain Eukaryota; kingdom Viridiplantae; phylum Streptophyta; class Magnoliopsida; order Lamiales; family Orobanchaceae; genus Orobanche; species Orobanche coerulescens. Next base: position 139,355,840 of record CM065805.1, on the reverse strand, counting down.
GACGACTCGTCGGCAAACTCGTGATGAAATCCATAGAAATGTCTTCCCACTTCCACTCGGGACTAGGAAGAGGTTTCAAACATACCACGCCGCCGATGTTCAATCTTAACTTGTTGTGAGTTAAGCATCTCGAAACAAATTCTGCGACTTCTCGCTTCATATTACTCCACCAGTAATTTTGTTTCAAGTCCTTGTACATCTTGCTAGACCCCGGATGCACAGAATAAGGGGTAGCATGAGCTTCTGTCAAAATCGAGTTTTTCAACTCGTCATTCGCCGGTACGCACAACCGATTCTTAAAATGCAAAAGTCCATCCTCGTGGACCACAAATCCAGGGGCTTTCCCCCGAGCCACATCCTCTCGGATGCGCAACAATGATGGGTCCGAACCCTGATTCTCTCGGATTTCCTCCTCGAGTGACGATGAGATCTCTAACATACAAAGCTGCCCCTGAACTCGTTGAAGCCAGACCTCGATCTCGGGTCTAAGGAATTCCTGCTGAAGATCCTTCTGAACTGTTAAACGGGCAAGCATCTGCTCCTGAACGGACTTACGACTCAAGGCGTCGACAACAACGTTCGCCTTGCCCGGGTGATAGAGGATCTCGATATCATAATCTTTGATTAATTCCAACCACCGTCTCTGGCGCATATTTAACTCCTTCTAGGTAAATATATATTTTAAGCTCTTATGATCGGTGAATATCTGACAGGTAACGCCATAAAGATAATGACGCCAAATTTTCAAAGCGAACACCACGGCTGCTAGCTCCAGGTCGTGGGTCGGATAATTAACCTCGTAAGGTCTCAATTGCCGTGAAGCATAGGCAATAACCTTCCCGTTCTGCATGAGTACACATCCGAGACCCTGTCCGGACGCATCACTATAGACCACAAATCCTTCCGTCCCCTGCGGCAAGGAAAGTACACGTGCTGACATTAACCGGCTCTTGAGTTCCTCAAAACTCCGTCGACACGCGTCGGACCACGTGTATTTCTTATCCTTCCGCAAAAGGTTCGTTAAGGGTTGAGCGATTCGAGAAAATCCCTCTACAAATCGCCGATAATAACCCGCTAATCCGAGGAAACTTCGGATTTCCTTAACGTTCTTCGGAGGTAGCCAATCTCGAATAGCCTCCGTCTTCTGAGGATCGACACGAACTCCGTCTGATGAAATTACATGACCGAGAAAAGTCACTTCGGACATCCAGAACTCACATTTAGAAAACTTCCCATAAAGTTGTTCTCGTCTCAACACGTCGAGCACTAGATGAAGGTGAAACTCGTGTTCCTCCCGGTCACGTGAATAAATCAAAATGTCATCGATGAAGACAACAACAAACCGATCCAAAAAGTAGATGAAGACCCGATTCATTAACTCCATGAATACCGCAGGTGCATTAGTCAATCCGAACGGCATAACCACAAACTCATAATGACCATAGCGTGTTCGAAACGCCGTCCTCGCGATATCCGACTCTCGAATCCGCAACTGATGATATCCAGATCTTAAGTCGATCTTGGAAAATACTGAAGCTCCCTGAAGTTGATCTAAGAGATCTCCAATACGGGGTAAGGGATACTTATTCTTGATCGTCACCCTGTTCAACTCCCGATAATCAATACATAAGCGGAATGAACCATCCTTCTTCTTGACAAATAACACTGGCGCTCCCCACGGGGACGCACTCGGTCGAATATAACCTTTCTCGAACAACTCCTCAAGTTGGTTCTTTAATTCCTGCATTTCGGTCGGGGCCATCCGGTACGGTGCCTTTGATATCGGGGACGTACCAGGCTCCAACTCAATCGTGAATTCCACATCCCTCTGTGGAGGCAAACCAGGTAACTCGTCTGGAAAAACATCGGCATATTCCCTCACCACCGGAATATCCGTCAATATTACTGATGATTTCTCGGTTTTGGCCATATAGCACCAATAACCGACACATCCCTGATTGAGTAATCTTACTGCTTTCATAAAATTAATGACTTTACCAGAACAGCCGGGATTACCTCCCTGAAACACACATTCAACTCCATCGTCTGAAATGATAGTGACCATACGCTTACGGACATTAATGATGGCATCATGACGATCCATCCAATCAATACCCAAGATGACGTCGTCCCTCGGCAAATCTACCACGATTAGGTCCGCTGGCCATACACGACCATGAAACTGAATCGGACAATTCTGAATCTCACGATTGCCGATAATTCGTCTACCATAAGGTAGGCCAATGACATAAGGCTCACAACTAGTAGCACTACCCAGACGTAGTCTACTCAAACATGACTCGGAAATGAATGAATGCGATGCACCAGTATCAAAAAGGGTACACACAGGTTGAGATAGAATATCGAGTGTACCTGAAATCATTCGGGCCTCGGGATCATCGGTCTTCTTCATCTCATAAATCCGGGGCTTGCTAGTCCCGGCACCGGACGCTCCCGTCTGCTGGCTAAAAGCTCCACCTTTAGTTGCTCCCGTCGTTTTAAACGACGCTGATTGAGTGCTTTGATTACGAGCAGTGGCTTAGGGGCCTGAGATGACGTCTGAGTAGGTTTGGAGTCCCTACGACAAAAACGGGCCTTATGTCCCACAATTCCACAGTTATGACACGTGACAGACTATCTCGGACACTTGGTGCTGACATGACCAAGATCCCCACAGTTGTAACAGGTGATGGCCGAACTGGCCGCTCGTCACTGAGATTCCGTGGGTTTAGACGACACTGGAGGTCGCTCAGAAAAAGCAGAGCCCGCACGGGGTTTCTTGAAGGTTGCCTGACTCCCGTCAGACTGATTACGGTTCTTGGACTTCTTGCTAGCAGACGAAGGTTGCTGCTTAGCAATTTCCTTAGCCGTAAGCTCGTAAGTAAGAGCCTTCTCAATGAACTCGGCCAACGTGGTGCAACTATGATTAAGTAACTGAAGTCTCATACGGGGTTTCAGCCTCTTGCTGAAATACTTGATCTTATCCGCCTCTGAATGAATGATGGATGAGGCGAAAGGGAGAAGTTCCTGAAATTTCTCGGCAATGGCGAGAACATCCTCGTCTGTTGAGGGGTCGGGGGTGAGTAATTCTGACAGCTTGGCCTCTCTGAGTGGGGCCGGATAGTACCTCTCCATCATGAGAGTCTTGAACTGATCCCAAGTACAAGATCCTTCGGTGGGCTTCAACGACAACCACCAAGAATGTGCGCTCTTACCCAGGTAGTAAGCCGCAACAGAAACTTTGTGTCCCTCGGGACACTCTACCATAGCAAACAGCTTCTCGAAATGCTCGAGCCAATGAATGATATCTGCCGGCTCAGACGAGCCCTCAAAAGTAGGTGGCCTCTGGCGAGAGATATCGTCGATGATATTACTCACATTCCTATCTTGCCTCTGAGGTGGCGGCGGAGGAGCCTGCTGATTCTGATTGACGGAGTTATGCATCGTCTCCATCAACTGAGCCATCTGAGTCATTTGGGCCATCATGCCCTGCATAAATGCGAGTGGATCAACCCGGACACCCTCGATCGAGCCGTGTCAGTGCGACTCCCGATAATGAATGATCGCGTCCGTGTGAATGAGTGGCGGCGTCATTGCTCATTGAATTAGCATTATTCTGGCATTTGCACGGGTATTCACACGAGTTCTCGGGATTCGGCCCGCTCCACGGCCTCGTCCTCCACGTCCTCTGCCCGGCCCTTTCCATATCAAGTGGAAAGTCATATGATGATTATACATCTCGCATGAGTATCACATTATGATTATATTATGAAATGATGAGAATGAGCATACGCGCTCAAATCTGACGATTACATGAATGATTGATTGACGTGACATGATTATCGATGAATTCTTGAAATGATTATCTTGGATGAGTTAACAAGATTAATGATCCGATCTTCACGATCCACAATGAACAATGAAATGAATTGGTGATTAATGAGTTAACTCGACCGTCCTGGTCAAAATGACAATGATGCTTGAGGATTGTTAACTGATGAATTATGAAAGAATGATTAATGCCAGAAATTATACCATGGCATTAGAAATCTTACAGTTCTTGGTCTGATTGGCTCGGCATTTGCACAGGTCACACGTGACGCGAAAGTCCAATGATACTAGTCCGATGACGATGATTTCAAATGAGACATGACTTGGAGGGTAGTATTCAAAACCACACTCCGATACCAACTCTGTAACACCCCAAACTAGGCGGATATTACAGTGCCGTGAATCCCCGACTGGGACCCACCAGGCAAATGAAAATGATGAATTAAATAATATAATTGTAGTACCGAACCACATTATATTACCAAACACTCTGATGAGGAGTTTAAGTACAACACACCAGGATAATACCGAATACTAGTGTATTTTATATGAAGATAAAATACACCACCCTGAATAAATAAACATTACAAACGGAATTCGCAGCGGAAAATACAAATGACAGAAATAATCAAATGATCAAAATGATGAACAAACGGAATGGTGGGGCCCCTACTAGTATCACAGGACTCGTCGCCGTCAACATGCTCTTCCGTGCCTTTGCCTTGCCGTGACACGAAAATAAAATCCCCAACGAAGTCGATTACAGAACAACAATCCTCAAGGGTTGAAAATACACAAACATGATTTAAGCGGGATTCTGAAATATCCTTAATTATGTATTACGTGAAGAGGAGCATCATAGTACGCCCGTAGTGTTACGTGCAAGTGTACAAGACGGATGACCGGACCCACCCGTCCTTGTACCTAATTAGTCTCACGGAGGTAATCGTTACCGTGTGCGATCCAATGTATCACTCCCAATACATGGCCATCACGTGCCCGACTAAAAATTCCACACATCCGCTTTTGCCACGCAATATGAACCCGAGAAGGTCATATGAACAAGAATGACCATAAAGAATATCAATGAATAATACTAATCCGACAAAGTCAAGAATGACTCACCGATACAAAAGTGATAATGAAGTGATTGATAGTTTTCAATGAAATGATTGGACCGCCGTTCCTCGCTAATGAAATGATTATCCGACAATTACAAGTCTCAAAATGATTAATACAATGATGAATGAGTTATGATTATGAATGATCAACAACAAAAGGAATGAATATCCTTTTAACCGAGTAAGATTTAACTTACACAATACCGATGAAGAATGTCCGTCCACGAACAACGTCTAACCAAGATACCGATCGCTCGAACAACCTTGAATAACAATAATTACCAACAATCGTTCAATACACGTATCAAACAACAAAACCACGACTAACCCAAGGGTCGAAACAACGATAAACAAACTCATAGGCATTCCAACGAATACATAACCGACCGCACAACCGGAAATATCCAATCCGAATATGTGAAACCCACACCAAAATGAGTATTTCGAACTAACAAAACACTTCAATGATCTCAATAATCCATTAGGAATCCATAATTCATGATTACAACGACATCAATCGGAAAATCCCCGATTAATCAAGTCAACCCCAAGGGTTCTTGAAAAAATTCGAAAATAACCATTAAATCCGTAGGAATATATTTATACAAGTTAGATAATCCATAACTAACATATTCCAATGATAATCCAAGCTTACGAAGAAATCGGAAGGAAAACCCAAAATCCAAATTCTAGATCCAAGAGATTAATACCTTTGATTCGATGTGATGAAGATGATGAAATGATGATCAATCCGAAAGATGAGCTTGAAGATGATGATTGATGATTACACCTCGAAGAACCCTCTCCGAATCGCTCGAAATCGCCCAAAAATACCGAAGGAGTGAAATGAGATGAACAAATAAAGAAGTCTGACTAACTGTCCATTTTATACTCAGACCAGGTTAGCGTGCGCTAGCCCTTGTGCATAGCGTGCGCTAACGAGTAATTTGGGTAGTCCAGTACCCACTGTCCGAACACGGTAGCGCGCGCTACGTACCTCTTTGTAGCGTGCGCTACGGCCATACTACTAGCGTGCGCTAATATCCATTGTTAGCGTGCGCTAGCGAAATATTTGACGCCCCGTACTGGAGTCCAGAAAACCATCTGCCCTCTGATCTAACCTCGATAGCGTGCGCTACAACCATTATTTAGCGTGCGCTAATACATCAGTTGCGTACGCTAACAACAACAATGCATAGCGTGCGCTATGAATAAACCCGGTGCAGTCCAGTAGCCACTGGACTCAACCTGATTCGCCCCTAGCGCGCGCTACTCCACACATATAGCGTGCGCTACTACAACCCGTTAGCGCGCGCTACTTACCACTTCGTAGCGTGCGCTACAATTAATCTCACCTGCAGTCCAGTACCTTCTGGACTGCAGCCAAGGTAGCCTTAGCGTGCGCTAAAGCTGAGCGGTAGCGTGCGCTACCTATACCCAATTAGCGTACGCTAAAAGGAGTATGTAGCGTGCGCTACTCCTCAAGCACAGCTTGCAACGAAAAATGAAAATGATGATAAACACGGCACGAAACTCCAATCAGATTAGTGATGAATGACGATTGATACACGATACAATTACTCTGGATGATGAATACCATGACTGAATATGAGTGACAAATGATCAATGATGAATGAGATTACTGAGTATCAATTACTGAATGATAAATACTGAATGATAATTACTGAATTACAACTGGGTATTACAGCCCGAACAACATTATTTTTATATCAAAAAAGATTCATCTGAGAACGATGTGCTGAACTGAAGTTACAACTTACATCCAATTTTGTGTTCCACCAAGAGAAGTTTGTTAACTTTTGTTCCCTCAATTCATATTTTACATATTTTCTTGTCCATCTTTTGTTTGTCTGTGCTGAATTGCCTCATTGCTTCTTTCCTCTTATCATCTAATGCTCAAAGCATCGAGTATTAATGGATTTCAGAAATTACAGAAAATGGGGATTCACTTGAAAGTATTTATCATATATATGTGTTTACAATGAATTAGGTTAAAATTCCATAGTATGGAATAATGTCTTGGATACTTAACTTATATATGGTTATATCAATGTATCAACATATATGCGCATGTTGCTTTTATGCTTTTGTTTGAAATTTCTGTTGTATTACTTAAAGGATGCTTTTATTCCTTCTCCCACTAGTTCATGGGAATATTCGTTTGCTTTCTATGCAAAGATTCTTACAGTAAGTTGCATAATCTCTGCAGGTGGTCGAAATACCCGAGGGAAGTAAGGTTAAATATGAACTTGACAAGAAAAGTGGTCTGATCAAGGTCCTATGTTGGTTAGTTATGATATACTAAATTATGATGCATATCCAGGTGATCATATTCTTTACTCATCCGTCGTGTACCCCTATAATTATGGCTTCATCCCTTGTACTCTCTGTGAAGATAGCGACCCAATGGATGTATTGGTCATTATGCAGGTATAATTTTCATTCCAGACTTTTCTAATAATCACTTTGAGCACTTTTGGATTCTAAATCTCTATTTCTCTGATACGTATAGATAAAGTATGTAGGTTCAAACAAATAAGAATTATTGAAAACCCTGGACCATTTCCTTCAAAAATACAAAATGAATAATAAGACATCAGATATATAAGTAGATTTAAATATTTGATTGGCATCAGAATAGTCTAATAAATTTCATTTTTTTAATGTAATGCATTCATTAGCTAATTTTAAATATACGCGAATTCTCTAAGATGATTATGAGTTTGAAACCATGGTTAAGGTTGAGCTTAGCTATGCACCTTCTGGCAATATATTGTTAAGAATGTCTTACCTTTTAAAGATACTTCTCTTGGAAACAGTTTCCTGTCACCACTTAACTATATCTCCACAAACATAATCAGGAACCAGTTCTTCCAGGCTGCTTTTATCAAGGATAGTTGTTAACAGGCTGCCTATTTGGAAGCTTAGTAACCATCACTAATTATTGACTATTCTTTCTTGTTTCATTCTGCAGCTCTCTCGTTCAAAGAAGGTGAAGTTTGTGAATGGAGACGAACTCAGGCAAATTGGCTAATCCTTGGCTAATTGAATAAGTGTTTCACAAAATAGTTTCTTAGAGTCTTTTTGTATATTAGTCTTAGACGTCCACTGATGTAAATTTTCTTCTAGTACTTGTATATATGTAGTTGGTGATGTAGTTGGTTGGGTTTGTGATTGGATATAGATCTTTTTTATCATGGGATTGTATAGTTGGATGATGTAGTTGGTTTCTGTGAATTGGTTTGGTGGTTTTTTTAATGGGAAATGCTAAATTTAAAATTTATATTTTTATTTTGTTAAAATGAAGGTGTTACCTTAGATACTATATATATGTTGTAAATGTTTTTCATTGGTAACACCTGTAAACCCTAATGTGTTGCAATTAGTAATATAGAATAGACTAACAATTGTTGCACATTTGTGCCCCGTCGCCCCCACAAAGTAGGCCCCACTAACAGGCCCAAGAAAAGTGGATCCCACATATTGGTCCCCACCAGTTGACCTCACTAAGTGGGTCCTACCGGTGGGTCCGGCCTGTGGGACCCACAAAATGGGCCCCACATGTGGAACCCATTAAATTGGCTATATATTTTAACAAATTATAAAGTCTATTACAACACGAATATCATGTTGCTGTAGGGTCCTTAGGATGTTGCTGTAGGGTCCTTAGGTAACAAATAATCCTATGTTAGCTTAGGATGATCCACATGTTGCCTTTGAGTCCAAAGGCTACTGCTCACAGAGCAACTTAGCTAAAATGTTACCTTTGCCCATTTTGGGTCTGTGGCAACAGAAAACTGGGTCTAAGGTAACACAGTTATGTGGTTGCCGAAGGCCATTTATGGCGTAGTGTAAGAGAGCTCATTTTACACCTACCGGGTCTCTTTGATTTTTTTAATATTTTTTTATCTAGCCTAAGAGAGCCCATTTTACACCTAACGGGTCTCTTTGATTTTTTTAATATTTTTTTTGTCTAACCTAAGAGAGCCCATTTTACACCAAACGGGTCTCTTTGATTTTTTTAATATTTTTATTTTAAAACCCGAGAGGCCGGTTTTTATACATAACGGGTCTCTTTGATTATTTAAATATTTTTTTTGTATAACCTAAGAGACCCGATTTCAAGTTTAACAGGTCTCTATATCATATTTTTTTAAAAAAAAACATAATAATCCTGCTCGTACCCAAAAATATAAAACACAAAACAACACTCACCATTACATAAAAACATCATAAACCTACTCGTTCCCGAAAACATAAAACAACACAAAACAACACTATAATGATATCTTTACATCTATTGCAATCTCTAGATGCTGAGAAGGTGGATATGCTGGGAAGGTGGATTCAATATTAACCCTGAGTCAAGGAAAAGAGATCTGAGCTTGTTAATGTATGAATATTAACCCCCAAGATTCTCAATGAGTCTATTTCTTACAAGTACGTCATGAGGGAGTTTTAGGCAACCCAAGACTAGCGAGAGTTCATCCATTGTAGGTGACATGCCAGCTACGATTGTTGCCCTGTACACCATCAAGGCTTACGAGGTCCTGCAGAAATAAAGCCATTTCATAAAAGCATATCTTGTTTTTTATTCGTTGACTGATAGTATATGATTATTAGGATGATAGTTACATAATCTTTTTTTATTAAATCCACCGAAAGATTCTACTCAAGCCTCATTTTAGTTTCAAAAGAAATAAAACATAAAAATGCATGACTGTAAATGATTACATCATCTCCTCTAGAAGCAATAATTAACAACATGGATAATTACAGAATGGTAAGAATGCAAACCATTTACTATTAATTTGAACTCTCCCAGAGGTGAAAGACAGCACCGGCTCGCCAAATGCACTAGTTGTTTGGAATCTCCTAAAGCACATAGCTTGAGAAAAAAAAAATAATGAGTAACATGATGGAGTCGACACACAGTTTACGATCCACAAAGACAAAAAAAGAGGTATTCCCAGTAAAATATGCCAGTATTAAACCGGAACAGTTTACTTTTCCTCTCCTAGTATTAGGCAGTGTCATGCACTTTAAAACAACATGTTTGTTCCATTTTCATCACCTTCTTAAAATCACAACTCCTATACTTTTTTATCCACTTTTGACTCGCATATCGGCCGAAGAAGAAGATGAAAAAGTTAGACATGGATGTAGAAATATCAAATCACATTCGCCATTTAGTCAGCCGCCACTTACGAAATTAAAATTTTCAGTTAACTCAATAACTGAAACATTGAATTAATAAAAAGTTCGTGTTCCCACAAAACGCCATAAAAGCAGCTAATCATATGAATCATGTACTACATTGGCATAACCATTTTTCAAAAAATAAAGACCCCCCACTAATGTCACCTATGAGACATCGGCACATTACAAGGTTGGGAGTTACACCATCCTTTTTTGCTTCAGAAATAAGCATGAGGCCAGCTTCTAGATCATCCTTTCTGGGAAAAGATGAAACAACAGAGCGTGAGTAGCACGCACTTCCAAGTTGAAAAGCAAGGTGAAAAATCATACTAATTCAGTACAATGAGAGGCAATTACTTTTCACTAGCCACGGCAAGAACGGAGTAAGTTATGATATTTGGGCACAAGCCCATGCCTTTCATTTCAAATAAAGTTTTCGTGGCCTTTTGCAGTTGATCCGCATCACCTGCAGGGCAATGAGAATATATAGTTTCCCACACTCTATCATACGGTATCACGTAGATAAGGAAAATAAAATTTAAAATCAGATCCCGACACAATATTAGCTTTTGTACTCGGATATTTGTATTATACTTTTGGATCTGAGTCAAACGGTAAAAAAACAAAAGCAAATTTTAGCTTTCATATTTGATACAACCCTCCGTTCCACACAAGGACTCCACTTTGGACAAGGTACAAATTTGTTATTTTAGTCATGTGAGTGAATGTACAGGTCTTTACAAACCATATATTCTTAATTATTTTTTGAATGTTTTTGGTCCAGTGAATTATCATTTTAATGCAAGGAACATATAACATTAACCTAAAGGATATTATCAAAATTCCAATTACATACTAACAATAATAAATTTAAAAACATGACTCTTTATGTGGAACCGAGGGCGTATTCGAACCAAAATTCCATGAAGTTGAGAATATAAACGAGCAAGGGTGCCTCATGGCCGTCCATGAATTCCGAAAAATAGATGCAAAAACTAAAGTTACGTTTACAGTGTCTCAGAATATGTTCCGCTATAGGTCAAGGGAATTGACTTACACAAAGCAGTTATCAAGGCATTCATCATCGGAATGGTCGGCTTCAGAATCAAGTTCTTGATGTCTCCATAGAGACCAAGTACCTTTTTCCAGCGTCCAGCATAAATACATTTAGCAAATAGTTATGATGCCATTCAAGCATTATTGGTACACAGGTGTGAACTAGTAAAACAATGGCCAAAACAAGGGAAAGCAATCATTCTCCTTTGCATGATCTACTATATATATTATATATATATATATAATAAAAGACTTCCCTTAGGCCTCATAATAGAAAAGACAAGATGATACCATAAATCAAATTCTTTGTCATCTCAAATTTTTAAAATAGATTGACTTCGCATTGCCTACACTAGAACAACTTCCATCTGAATGATGTTATGTGAAGGAAAGAATAGGCTAGAAACTAAAGAAATTTACAAGTGATGTTTTTACCATCCATAAAAATGGATCGAGTTGCTCGTTGGAGCATAATGAGCGCTGATACCATGTTAAGATATGGGATTCCATCTTAAAAGGTCAACCTTATTAAAATGAGTCGTCCAAAATCTTTATTATTTGGTGTATGTCAACATCGTTATTGATGAGGAATATTTATATCCCTAACTGACGTAATGTCAAGGTAAAATGCAACAACGCATCATAAAAAAGTCATTACTAAACATCATAAAAAAGTCATTACTAAAAAAAAAAATCATGCTTAAACCATACTAATCATAAGGAAGAGCATTCAAAAGGCTTTGATTAAAAATATAGACCTCAAAAGAAACTTTGTTAATGAATTTCTAGAAATTGCTGGATTCCCCATACATTGCTACAGGCTCCCATCAAGGAGCTATATGAAATGATTCCAACATGCGTTCCTTTAGCCCTAGCTTCTTGTAGAATTTCAAATGCAGTATGCACCTTCCCAGCATGTCAAAATGATTTATTTTTTAAAGATAAAATTCTAAAGTTCTCTTAATCATCAAGAAGGATAAAAAGTAGTCATAATTTCTCCTGCTTCTTAGTTCTTATTTTTTTTCAAATGTTAATATACTCCTTAGTTGCACATGTAAACCAATCGAGTTTAATATTCAAAAAGACACATATGGTCTATATATTAAGCTGAAATATCTACACACACTACATATATACATGGACAAAGGCAAACATGACAAAAAAAGGAGCACATGCAATACACACAAGCGCGCATAGGACAAATTCAAAAAATACCTCTAGATTTTCTTTTATCTTTTTGGAAAGTGAAGCCCCAATCGTCTTTTTTCCAGTCTTCTTGTGATGAGAGGAAATTAGTTATTTCAAAATATTTGCCTACTATAAAATTTCCAACTAAAGTCGGCATTTACCCTTTCCATGTTCAGGACGTGTTCAGGATGTCGTTCGAAACTTGTAAGGTAAAATAGATCGATGTAATGATATGCTTCTTCTACATTATTTCCTCAGTATTGTTTTTATTTCACTTAATTAATCAACGATGTTATTGCTGCAGAAAAAATTAGAACAAGAACGTGACAGCTTATGATAAAACAGTAAAACTCACTTAAGTAGAAAAATCAAGATGACCTAATAGCCACCGGAAAATTCCTGCCGAGCTTATGGACGCCAAACAGAATGAATTCCAAAGCATCCTATGCAGAACAATAAAACTCATTTAAGTAGAAAACTAACCCCCGAGACCAAGCCCACTAATTACTTAAATAAACATATTCAAATAAAATAAATTAAAACAAGAAGATGAAAGTAGCAGTAGAATTTTCTGTGTGCATTATTTCTGACCAGTTGTCTGACACAAGACGAACACTTATCATTATAAACACGAACAAAAAACATGATAATTTTTAGAAACTAAAGGAAAATCATTAAACAAAATGTAACAAAAAAGCTGAAAAATTGTCAGGTTTGGTAATTGGAATAGAAGTCTTTTGCATGTTAAATATAAACATAAATAAGAGACAGTTACTTCGATACGTTACAGAAAATCCTTTATTTAACTGGATCACATAACAAAATGAGCCAAAACTAAACAAAAAAAATGATTTTGTAATGAAAATCCAGATCTCATATGCACAGAAAATGCAGGAAATACATATAAAATAAAAAAATATCCTTGAGAAGAACGTTGGTGCACCTGGCAGATTTCTGGCAGTTTCTTAAGGTATCGGCTATTCAATGGCGCAACCTTAGGTTCAACATATCCTACAAAAAACATCACATGAAAATATCAAAAATCGATAAACTAAATTCTAAAAATGAAACTAAAACTGAGATAATAAAAAAAGAACAAAAATGGATGTCAAGAAATAAATCAATTACCTGTAAAGAAGAGAAAAATCAACATTAAATTACATAATATCATAGACCTAAAGTTGCAACTCTTGACAAGAATTATGGGAAGTGGCAACAGATATAGGTGTTGACAAAATTATTCTAAAATAAAAATCGGCAACCTAATATCCATTCAACTAAACAAAATCGAACGAAAATAGGAAATATAACTACTAAAATTGTATATTTTCCTTTCACCTCCTTCCAACTCGAGAACACAAATTACAATTTCGTTTCGCTTTCTTTTCTTTCTTTTCTTTATTTTCCCGGCTAACTTTCTTTCCCTTTCTTTTCTTTTCTTTACTAAAACTCAGAAATGAGCGTTACTCCTTTGAACCGGGTTCATATATGAACTCTTTCACTGTTATGTGCATTACAGTGAGTTTTTATACATAACAATGTTATGTGCATAACAGTGAGTTTTTATACATAACAGTGAGAGTTTTTGTATATAATAGTGATACTAAAAAAACGAGTTCTTGGATTTATTTCTAGAGCATCAGTAGAGAACTAAGAGTGGCTGGAAAATGAAACCAAACATACTGCCAAGACGATTCTTAATCTATGAGTTAAGATAAGTAATACTCTTGTTTTGATTTTGAAATAACTTATGTTTCGATGTTGAACAACTTGAACTGGACCACGGGATCTCATGCCGAAAAGTGCACTGTGCAGAACATACCTTTTGGATTCTGTGAGGGGTTAGTGTGAATGGATCTGTGCAGGAAATATTTCCGAATTCAACAACATAAAATGGAAAAGGAGAAACAACTCGCACATCAACATAACCGAAAATCAACTAATTATTTTATTTATTAGGACAAAATAAGAAAAAATGAAAACGAACACAGAACATCATACACACGGTAACAAAGCGTAATAAAAAAAACATACAAAAAATAAAAAAAACGACTTTCAAACATGCGGACATAAGAAATCACAGCGCAGCGATGAAGAAGGGTTTTTTTTGCTAACCACATGTGCAAATCAAATAAGATAACCTTTGATAATCACAGCGCAAGGATGAAGAAATCACGAACCTACGGTAATGAAGAAGGGTTTTGAAGATAATCCAAGCTTTGGGCAAATCACAGCGCTGACCTTTGGGCTTTGAAGAATGGTTTTCTTGTTGCCGGTGGAAGAAACGACGCTGATGAGTATTGAGATAAAAGAAATTGAGATGGAAAAGTGGGATCGATTATAGACGGGGAGAAAACCGCAGTGGCAAAGATCGCCGCCAAAGGATCGATTACAGATGGGAGAGAGATGGAGATATGGAGATATTAGAGAGAGTACTTAGTGCCAAGTGTTAGCCCTAATCTGAAGAAGAAAAGAAGAGACCGGTTGGGTTAAACAACAGGTCTCTTAAGTTTTTACATTTTAGAGACCCGTCAACAAAAGCAACGGGTCTCTTATTTCTTATACATTGGAGACTCGCCATTAAAAACAACGGGTCTCTCAAGTCTCTCACAAAAAATGGCGGGCCCATTTGACATATAAGAGACCTGTTGTTTATAATATCAGGTCTCTTATATTAAAGAGACCCGTTATCTTTATCAACGGGTCTTTTAGTCTGGATCTCTTTGCTTGTTTTTGTAGTAGTGCTTGGTCAGTAGATCAGTGACATTGTCGGCTGAGTCTACTCTATGCAACACAATGTATCCCTTGCGAACAAATTCTCTTACGAGATGATACCTCCTCTCAATGTGCTTGGTACTGTTGTGAAACCTCGGCTCCTTGACCTGTGCTACAGCTCCGTCGTTGTCGTAGTATAGCGGAACAGGAAGCTCAGCACATGGTATCACTTGAAGTTCTCCCAGAAACTTCTTAATCCAGAACCCTTCCTTGGAAGCCTCCAAGGCTGCCTGATACTCAGCCTGACAGGTGGAATCAGCAGTCGCGTTTTGCTTGGCACTACGCCAAGATACTTCTCCTCCATTAAGAGTAAATATGTAGCCAGAAGTAGACATCGAATCGTCCTTTAGTCCTTGGAAGTCCGAATCAGTGAATCCCACCACATCTAATTCTCCACTACCATACATCAGAACCATATCTCTAGTCCTTCTTATGTACTTGAGAACGTTCTTTACGGCAGTCCAATGTTCCCTACCTGGGTTTGCCTGAAACCTACTCACCACGCTTACAGAATGCGCAATGTCAGGTCTCGTACACAACATAGCACACATAAGGGTACCCACGGCAGAGGCATATGGTATATTACTCATTTCCTATCGTTGTTCCTCACTCTGAGGACACATCTTCAAGGAGAGTTTTATTCCATTTCGCATCGGTAGGAACCCTCTTTTAGAATCATCCATCTTAAATCGCTTTAAGATTTGATCTATATATCGGGCTTTGGAAAGACCTATTGTTCTCTTCGCTCTATCCCGGTAGAGTCGAATTCCAAGAATATAGGTTGCTTCTCCCAAGTCTTTCATGGAGAAATTACTCGAAAGCCAAGCTTTCACAGAACTGAGCATTCCCACATCATTTCCTATTAGTAGAATATCATCCACATATAGTACTAAGAATGCGATCTTGCTCCCACTAACCCTCTTGTATACACAAGGTTCCTCTTCATTTTGCACGAAGTCAAACTCTTTGACTGCCTCATCAAAACGAAGGTTCCAACTACGCGACGCTTGCTTCAGTCTATAAATGAAACGCTGAAGCTTGCAAACTTTCTGAATATCGACCTCGGACATATAGCCTTTAGGTTGCTCCATATAGATTTCCTCCTCGAGGAATCCATTAAGAAAATCCATCTTTACGTCCATTTACCATATCTCATAATCGTGGTAGGCAGCTATAGCAAGCATCATGCGAATAGATTTGATCATAGCTACGGGCGAGAAGGTATCATGGTAATCGATCCCTTCCTTCTGGGTATAACCCTTTGCCACAAGCCTGGCTTTATAGGCGTCAGCCTTGCCATCACCATCAGTCTTTCTCTTGTAGATCCACTTATTCCCAATAGGCATTATGCCCTTGGGGCAGTCTACTAGAGTCCAGACCTAATTGACATGCGAGTCTATCTCAGCTTCCATAGCTTCACGCCATTTCGCAGAGTCTACATCCACCATCGCTTGGTCATAGGTCGTTGGGTCGGTCTCTTGGCTAACACTTGGAACCTCATGGAGACCCATCTCCTCCAAGTGCACAAGCCCATACCTCTCAGGTAAATGAGACACCCTACTGTACCTATGAGGTGGTTGTAGTTGTGTTTCAGAAGGTTCGGTTCCAGTTTCTTGCACAGATGTCTCCCGAGGAGTTTTATTGTATTCTTCTAAAGAAATACTTCTACCTGCTCTGCCTTCCTGAATGAACTCATCATCCAGGAAGTGTGCTTGTAAAACAACAATGATCTTTCGATCTTCGGGCATGTAGAATAGATACCCCATCGTCCCATATGGGAATCTAATGAAACGTCCCTTCAAGGACCTCGCTTCCAACTTTTTCACCTTAGTCTTCTTGACATAGGCGGGACATCCCTAAATCCTAATGTGATTAAGACTTGGTTTCCTGCCCTCCCATATCTAATGTGGAGTTTTAGGAACGGATTTGGAAGGACATATGTTCAAGATGTAAGCAGCAGTCACGAGTGTATACCTCCTCAGGTAAATTGGTACGTCAATATAGCCCAGCATGGAACGGATCATGTTCAACAAGGTCCGGTTCCTTCTTTCTAACACACCATTTAACTGAGGGGTACCTGGAGGTGTTAGTTGTGAAACTATTCTATGTTCCTTCAGGAACTCATCAAACTCTGTACTCATATACTCGCCACCTCGGTCCGACCGAAGTGCTTTGATATGATTACCAGTTTATTTTTCGACTAGGGCCTTGAATTCCAGGAATTTCTCAAAGGCCTTGGATTTATGTTTCATTAAGTATACATAACCATACCTAGTATGATCATCTGCAAACGTAATGAAATATTGATATCCGTCACGTGCAGCTTCCAAAGCATCACATACGTCGGTATGGATTAATCCCAGTTTATCAGCGGATCTTTCAAAAGTCCCTGTGAAGGGGTACTTAGTCATTTTGCCTTTAAGGCAAGATTCACAAGTAGGAAAGGAATCCGATCCCAATGGACCCATAAGTACATCTTTTTCCATTTTGTAAACCTTGGTCTCACCAACATCACCAAGTGTAAGATGCCATTTCAAAACTTGATTGGTTTCATCCCTACCACGTTTTCTAGTCATAGTATTCACAACTACTTTGTTGCTGAGATTTAGATGATACAATCCATTTAAAAATGTAGCAGTACCCACTAATTTATTTTCTTAAATAAATTTTGCAGGAACCATCACCAATGAAAAATGAAAAGCTTTTTCGGTCCATGACCGGAATGGATACAATGTTTTTGTGCCCCTTGGGCAAAACAAGTACATCTTCTAAAGTCGAAACAAAGCCGGATTCTAAATCCAAAAGAAGTGATCCTATGTTGGTCGCCTCGACACTCTGCCCGCTTCCGACTGTGATCGTAACTTCTCCATCTCCAAGCTTCCTACTTTGTTCCAGATCCTGATTCATGGTATAAATATGAGAACTAGCACCAGAATCCAGTATCCGGGAAGTAGAAAATACAGTACCAGAACAATTCATTTCCAAAACTAAAAGTTCTGTACCAGAAGTGTCATGAAGAATCGGACAGTCTCTAGCCCAGTGGCCCAGCTCACCGCACTTGAGACAAGCATCCTTCTTCTTCTTGTTCTTCGGAACCATCGGGGCCTTTCCCTTTCCCTTGAAGTCCTTGACATGTGGTCCAGTCTGCTTCTTGGTGTTTTTCTTCTTGTTCTCAGACCTCCGAGGTCCAGAAGAAATCTCAAGAGCAGACTCCTTCATCCGTGGAGTCTTCATCCGAGACTAAGTGTGTTGTGTCGAGAATTATACTCTCCGACCGGCGATCGCCTCGGAGATCGGGCGACCTAGCCGTTGCCGAGCAGCCAAGGCAGAACTGCCGACCAGCGACCAGGCGGCCTAGCCTTAGCCCGGAAGTCAAGATAAATCGGCCAACCGAAGGTCCCAGGACAAGTCCCGGTGCCGAGCGATCGACATCAAAGACGATTGTCTCTCTGTACTTGGCGATCAACTCCTGGCGACCGACTAGCGGACGATCATCTCCCGGCACTCGCCGACCAACCCTTGGTGACCGACCAATGCCGACCCTCAGCAACTGGCCGATGCCGACCTCTGCTGACCGGCTATAGACGACCGCCTCATGCCGCTCGAAGCCGATAGTCATCCAGTCGGCAAAGGCCGAGCCTTAGGACAGACCCCACGTGCAGTGTCGAGACAAGATCCGCATATCACGGATCGTTGACCACAGCCTATCAGCATCTTCCCACCAGCCGACAGGCCCGCCGAAAGGTGTCAGTAGGACCGCATGTGACAGTGACTCCAGACGCGTGCCGGCTCCTCATTGGACCGCACAGCTGGCTGCCAGCAACTGCCTTGGACTTTAGGACGACAACCCGTGTGACTTATGAACGATCGCCCCATTATTATATTGGCTGGGAGATGATCGCCCCTTTATTATATTGACCGGAAGGCGATCGCCCGCCAGAAGTCAAGGCTCCTCTGCCCCTATAAATAGAGGGCAACCTGTACTTGTCCAAGGGACCGAGATTCTTACTCTCTGAACTCTCTGATTCACGCAATACAGAAACAATACATACACTTGGCTTTCTCATACTCTTGGCAACAGCTAGCTTTTGGTTCTTTCTTCTCTCGGCCTCTCTCATTCAGAAGACGATCGGCAGGGACGAAGAACATCGAGCTTCGCTCAAGAGCTGGATTAACAGAGTCTTTTTACACTCATTGTACTTAGATTCTCACATTAATACTTGTATCCATGAATATTTGTATTAATAACATCTCGCGAGAGCACTCAAGCCCGACCCTAACAAACCCGGCAAATTTTGTGTTATTCATATTCTCTCGGAAGTGCTCCCGCAAATTTTGTTTGTTGTCCGTCCATTCCAGCAGTATTTAATCTTCGGATAAATATTTTGGGCAACAACAATTGGCGCTAGAAGGAGGGGATATAACCCTCAAACTTTTATTCCTACCGTCTCGAAGAACACTCACTGTTCTCGGGGCATATACTTGAAGTGACACTCACTGCGCTTCAAAGAAATCTTTTAGAAATCATGTCTTCAGCCTCCGCATCGAAGAAAGCCGCTGGCCAGCCCGCCAGACGCCTCGTTCCGTCCCAGTCCGAGCCACAGCCGATGGCGGAAGGTAGCCGACGCGGTCAGAGACGCTCGATCCCGCCCCTGGGTGACGGCCCAAGCCTCTCGCTCGATCAGCTCCGAACCGCGGAACAGATCGACGAGGCCATGTCCGTCCTACAAAAGCGACGGAGTGCTCTCGATGCGCCTCCCGCTATCACCCCGTCGGCCATCCGCCGGAAGACCAAGCGGAAGCTCAAGGCGTTACTGGACGAGCGATCGCCAGGAGGCTCTCATCCACAAGGAGAGGCGCTCGCCAGCCGGGGCACCTCTGTTTTCGATCGCCTGGGCAGTGACCCGTCTTGGCGACCGGGGCAGTCCGGCCCCAGCTACGAGACGACGGACTTTGAGTCCGTCACCAGGAGCTCGGCCTACCCAACTCCCAGAAGGCAGCCCAGCCGTCTGGCTCCCCCTCGCCAAATAGCCGAGGTCGGCAGCAGCGGAGTCTGGAGATCGGTACACGATCGCCTCGGCTCCCGCTCCCAAAGCCGATCCGCAAGCGACCGAGCCACGGCGGTGGCCGCGATGCAACGTCAGCTCGAAGACATGAAGGCGCTCCTGGAATCCGGGGCAGGCGCCAAGAAGACGATCGCCGAGCCGAGCGTGCCGCTCGCGGTCCCCATCGAGCTCGCCCATGTGCAGCATAAGATCGCTCCTCCTCAAACACCCTTGTACGAGGGGCGATCGGACCCCGAAACACACCTGAGCAAGTTCAACATCTACATGACCGGGTGTGGGGCATCAGACGCGACCAGGTTCCGAATGTTCCCTATGACGCTGGACGACCTCGCCTACAGGTGGTAAACCTCATTGCCACCTCGGTCCATTGGCTCCTTTAACCAGCTGGCGAACGTCTTCACAGAGTACTTCGCCACTAGGGTCGCTCGGCCGGAAGGTCTTCTTCGCATGATGCAAATCAAGCAGGGAGAAGAAGAGTCCGACTCGGACTACATCGACCGGATAGACGAGATCATCCTCAACGGCCACCCCGTAAGCGATGAGATCGCCCTCTATGCGGTCCTAGGAGGATTTCATGGTCTTTCGCCTATGTTCAGGCATCTCACGAAGGACCAACCCGCGACCTACGCGATCTTCAGAGCTAAGGCCGCAGACTTCTTGGCCAGGCAAAGGATTCTTCTCAACCTCTGAGCAGCGCAATCGGCGCCCGAACGACGATCTCCCGCCCGATCGCCAGTATCAACTTATGAATAAAGCGATCGGCAGCCGAGCGACGATCACCAGTCTTCCATCCCGATCGCCGATCATCAAGCTACATCACCAAAACTGGAGGACTCGTTCGCCACCTACAGTTCAGCATCTAACATGATGAACTAAGGCATGAGATCGCCTCCACCGCACATCATAAAGCCATGGTCCTGGTAGTCGATGGAACTGGCTGCTTCAGCCATGCAAGGTCCCTTTGGGCCAAGATCGCCCGCCCTTCGTTTAAATACGAGGCCGGCGTAGTCTAAGGGCCCTCCAAAATTAATCAGTGGACACGATCGCCCGCCCTCAAAGGTTTACCATCTAACATGATGTACCCGGACAATGCCACACGTGCCACTACCCCCATCTCAACGTATACCGTCGAGGTTCGCCATCTCCATGGCGGGCCGAGGTGGAAGCAGAGCTAACAAGCCGCGGGCGTGGAGTTGAATCATTCGGCGCTGCCCCGCGCAAGTACTCCTCTAGACCAAGACCGCATGCCCTTCGTTTAAATACGAGGCGAGACGCAGCCTAACAGAGGACCCTCACAATAAAATGAGTCACGAGACACTCAATGTCTTCACGCACAAGACACGGTCATGGAGTCGGTCCATCGAACTCCGCGACTGTGCACGGTTCCTCAGCGACGAAACAATCAAGTTTCTACGAGGGATCGGCCAATGTTGTTTTTTGCAGGTACAAGACCGAAAGATAGCTAGCCAATCGACCATGATCGCCCAAGTCCGAATCCAAAGTCACCTCAGCGGATCGCCCGTCCTCATCTTACACGATCGCCAGCAAGAACCACCTCGCCCCATGTCTTCAACATCGGAGCAAGCTGGGGGGCAATTGTTGTCTCGAGAATTATACTCTCCGACCGATGATCGCCTCGGAGATCGGGCGACCTAGCCGTTGCTGAGCAGCCAAGGCAGAACTGCTGACCAGCGACCAGGCGGCCTAGCCTTAGCCCGGCAGTCAAGATAAATCGGCCAACCGAAGGTCCCAGGACAAGTCCCGGTTCCGAGCGATCGACATCAAAGACGATTGTCTCTCGGTACTTGGCGATCAACTCCTGGCGACCGACTAGCGGACGATCATCTCCCGGAACTCGCCGACCGACCCTTGGTGACCGACCGATGCCAACCCTCAGCAACTGGCCGATGCCGACCTCTGGTGACCGGCTATAGATGACCGCCTCATGCCGCTCGAAGCCGATAGTCATCCAGTCGGCAAAGGCCGAGCCTCAGGACAGACCCCACGTGCAGTGCCGAGACAAGATCCGCATATCACGGATCGTTGACCACAGCCTGTCAGCATCTTCCCACCAGCCGACAGGCCCTTCGAAAGGTGTCAGTAGGACCGCATGTGACAGTGACTCCGGACGCGTGCTGGCTCCTCATTGGACCGCACAGCTGGCTGCTAGCAACTGCCTTGGACTTTAGACCGACAACCCGTGTGACTTATGAACGATTGCCCCATTATTATATTGGCTGGCAGACGATCGCCCCTTTATTATATTGGCCGGAAGGCGATCGCCCGATAGAAGTCAAGGCTCCTCTGCCCCTATAAATAGAGGGCAGCCTGTACTCGTCCAAGGGACCGAGATTCTCACTCTGTGAACTCTCTGATTCACGCAATACAGAAACAACACATACGCTTGGCTTTCTCCTACTCTTGGCAACAGCTATCTTTTGGTTCTTTCTTCTCTCGGCCTCTCTCATTCAGAAGACGATCGGTAGGGACGAAGAACACCGAGCTTCGCTCAAGAGCTGGATTAACAGAGTCTTTTTACACTCATTGTACTTAGATTCTCACATTAATACTTGTATCCACGAATATTTGTATTAATAACATATCGCGAGAGCACTCAAGCCCGAGCCTAACAAACCCGGCAAATCTTGTGTTATTCATATTCTCTCGGAAGTGCTCCCGCAAATTTTGTTTGTTGTCCGTCCATTCCAGCAGCATTTAATCTTCGGATAAATATTTTGGGCAACAACAAAGTGGTCACAAGTTTGTTCATTAGCCCAACTAAATTTCATGCAATCTCATTGCAGTTGAAGTTCATAACAGACTCTAAGAAGGAATCAGGGAGAGACTGTAGGATAAGGTCGGTTTGGAGAGAAGTATCCATTTTAAAATCAAGAGCCTCCAATCTCTCGATCATGGATATCATTTTGAGGACGTGTTCCCCAACCTTCTCACCTTCCTTCATCCTTGTACTGAACAGTTGCTTGGATATCCCATATCTAGCAGATCTGCTGTGCTAACCATAAAGCTCGGTTAAGTGAGATAGAATCTGCCTAGCGGAAGTCATTTTCTCATGAGCTTTCTGAAGCTCATTAGACATAGAAGCCATCATGTAAGCACGGACTTTTATGTCATCCTTAACCCACTTTTCGTGGTTTTCAATCTCTTCCTGATTGGCTCTAGTCCGCACAGGAGGCGCCAGAATGTTTATCTCCAAGACGTATCTCAGTGCCTCTATACTGAGGACAATCATCAAATTTCGGAGCCAGTCCACAAATTTAGGTTCAATCAGGGTGTTCATCTCGAGTAGAATTGCGAGTGGATTCATAGTCATATTGAGAGTTATGTCTGCATTAAGTATAACAGATTAATTAGTGACTCATTTAATTATGTTCTGAGTATAGAATTAAGGTCTCATCTATTCTTATTACCCAGCTCCCACTATTTTTATTGGAATAACACACTCCCATGTGAAATCCAGAAGTATCGTCGCTCTACTTCATTGTGGTGATCGAGTTCTTTATAAATCTTAATAGAGGGCAACCGAACAGGTTTCTAGTCTATTAATTTTCATAAAGTGGTGTCCAACACCAACCCATCTAATAGATGATTCGATCTTCTTTTTCCCCATGTTTACTCCCCTCATCCTATACGGTTTCTATGGTTCATGAACAAGTTAAGTTTATACCATCGACGCAAATCAGTTTCACAATTGTATCTTATCCGGTAACCTATCAGGTTTCTAGGGATAAAATTTGCTCCAACTGAAGGCATCCAATGCGCTCCCGCTAATTTATCCGTCCTCCCCGAATGACTACCCCGATAACTCGGAAGCATAGCACATCCGGTTTGGATTTCAATTTCCCGAAAACTCGATGGAGGGAAGGAAAACCTTGAAACCTTATAAACTTAATAACTTGTCGTGGGAAAATTTTCGTAATTAATGTTACACTTTGCACATTAATTCATTTAAGCGCGTTTGTGGCATTCATACAATATGAAACAACCATTCACAACCTAGTTGCTACCAACATGTGGTTCATGGACCGTTCCTAGAAAATAAAAACTCCATAATCTAATTACAAGTCTTCATCTTGAATCTTCGTCTTCTCGAAACGGATCTTCCTCCGGTCTTCGTCATTACATATAAATTTTATATTGGAAATTGCATTCTAGATACAAATATTTCTAGTAAAATAAATAGGCTCAAAACAGTCTTTACAACCCAGTCGAATAAAACGAACGATTCAAAACTAAGCCCACAAACCACATCCCCATTCAAAAGCATTCATCCAATAATACTATATAAATGGAAAGTGTATAGATACATTGATCCAATCAACAATACGAACCGACCCAATCGATTCACACAATCGGTAATATGAAAAACGTTCAAAATAATTCAGTCGATCACAAGTATTCCAATAAATCAATTTTCCCTTATAAAATGAAATACCATAAATTATTTTAATCATATTAAATCCAATTTAAAATCGGGGAAATTATTTTTAGGAATACACGAAGCAAACAAGCCCGAAACTCTACCAGGCAACATGCAGGGCTGCCCAGCAGCCCTGGGCCGCGGCCCCCTGAGCCTGGGCCATGGCCCACAGTACATAAACATTTCCAGCGGGCTGCAATAGCCCTGGGCCGCGGCCCCCAAGCCCTGGGTCGCGGCCCCCCCTTTCCGGACCACTCCCGGACCGTCCAACGGCAATTCGGAGCTAGTTTTTCGACCGGATATCCAATATCTATATTTTCCAACATTCATATCTTCAATATAAATCATATTTCCCAGAAAATTAAGATTTATATTTAGACATAAACTTGTAAAAATATAACTACAACGAACATAAAACATATACCGCGATTATGACTAAAATGATTCCAAACCATTCACCATCTAATCGAGCATTCCAAATGCTAATATCGTATATACAACCGCAAGACCTACGCTCTGATACCACTAGTGGGATTCGGTGCCTAAAACGAAGGCCTATCGGAAGCGGTAAAATGAAAATTAATTCGATCTCAATCCCTACTAGGATCGATCGAGGTACGTATATATGAATATATAAACGAAATCACAAGAGATATGAGAAACATACCATCGTAGTCCGTTGAGTAAATGGCATCCTTCTCTTGAGCTATTCTCCAAGCTTTGCTTGTTCTCCACAAATCCAATCCGCTCCAAGCTCTTGGATGATACAACGCCGAAATACCGCGTCTCTACTTGCCACGCGCCGGATAAACGAACTCGTCCGACAATCTCTTAAAGTCATTTTTCTTCCATTTATAAAATGAAGATAAAGACCAAGATGGGAGGGTGATTGGAAGGGGTCGGCCATCTAGAAGGATCCGGATGAGTTCAGTCCGTTTCGGACTCCCGTGAGTTCAAACAGATAAACTTCGATTTCGTTCCGATGTATTTATATCAATTAATTAATCCAATTAATTAATAATATCAAATACAACACAATATAATTAATTTCTCTAAGAAATAATTATATCTATGAATTAAATTAATCACGCAGTAATTTATTTAATTCATTAGGCCGTAAATTAATTTATCCAATAAATCAATTTAAATATCCAATGTCCCAATAAATTAGATATCTAATATCTAATATTCATAATGAGAGAATAAGATCGATTCATTCCGTCGTCAATCCTATTGCGCGACTCAGTAGGTCCGTCTCAGTCAGTAATGGGAGGAACCAAAGAGTAGTAGCACCACCTAGCCAGCCTGGTGGCCTACACTGTACCCCAACTTAGAACGATTGATTGGGATCATTCAAGAACCATTCTGTTGTGAATACCAGTATACGTATAAATCCTTCTTTTAAATGTCCTGATCAATATACAGGGTCACGGTCAGTCAAACCCTATTTGTACTTGACGCTATGCATGCGTTAATGAAAATTGACATCATTGAGCTCTCGTGTATCCAATATAACTACCTCCAATGCTTTGTCCAAAGACTTATGATCTCATCTGCCAATAACCGCATAGGACATATAACCCGCTCACTAACGGGAGAAAGAATTCTATCTTGGTATTCAGTAGGACCTGCTACTTGACCGTCAAGTAGCACGTCGAGGTTGACCCCCACCTCCTGGTTTATAGGGTCGAACTACTCTAATGAAAATCTTGACGTCACAAGCACATCCCTACTAAATCCTCAAGTCGAAGGTTCGCGAATACCTAACACAACCTTTCGATTCCGTCATTGACTGTCCCGGAGTGAAATCCGTGTGACGAATCGAGGGTGAGTCGGTTCGAGTATACTAATATAATTAACATACCTATAACGTGTGCTCCCACTAACCATTAGTGTTCGATAGGCACTCTCCATGTCAAAGAACACGTCATACAAGTCTTCACATAAACTTAACGCCCAGTCAAGTTTCATCGACTTGCGAACGATTAAGTATTTGAGCTATAAACCTTTCCAGTGCCGACCCCCTTATCCAATAAGGAGTGTAATGTTTTGCTCTCAAATACATGGACTAGTTTCTATATGTATATTTACGAGTTAGGAATCCCAGTAACTTCCAGTAAATAAAGAAACATCCATTGCCTTATATAAATGATTTACATAATTACAAGTACAATGCACTCACTCAACATCCTCTGAGTGGCATTCGAGGGCATACTCCTAATAGGAGGTGCCGGAATGTTCGTCTCCAAGACGTATCTCAGTGCCTCTATACTGAGGACAATCATCAGATTTCGGAGCCAGTCCACAAAGTTAGGTTCAATCAGGGTGTTCATCTCGAGTAGAATTGCGAGTGGATTCATAGTCATATTGAGAGTTATGTCTGCATTAAGTATAATAGATTAATTAGTGACTCGTTTAATTATGTTCTGAGAATAGAATTAAGGTCTCATCTATTCTTATTACCCAGCTCCCACTATTTTTATTGGAATAACACACTCCCATGTGAAATCCGGAAGTATCGTCGCTCTACTTCATTGTGGTGATCGAGTTCTTTATAAATCTTAATAGAGGGCAACCGAACAGGTTTCTAGTCTATTAATTTTCATAAAGTGGTGTCCAACACCAACCCATCTAATGGATGATTTGATCTTGTTTTTCCCCTTGTTTACTCCCCTCATCCTATACGGTTTCAATGGTTCATGAACAAGTTAAGTTTATACCATCGACGCAAAGCAGTTTCACAATTGTATCTTATCCGGCAACCTATCAGGTTTCTAGGGATAAAAGTTGCTCCAACCGAAGGCATCCAATGTGCTCCCGCTAATTTATCGGTCCTCCACGAATGACTACCCTGATAACTCGAAAGCATAGCACATCCGGTTTGGATTTCAATTTCCCGAAAACTCGATGGAGGGAAGGAAAACCTTGAAACCTTATAAACTTAATAATTTGTCGTGGGAGAATTTTCGCAATTAATGTTACACTTTGCACATTAATTCATTTAAGCGCGTTTGTGGCATTCATACAATATGAAACAACCATTCACAACCTAGTTGCTACCAACATATGGTTCATGGACCATTCCTAGAAAACAAAAACTCCGTAATCTAATTACAAATCTTCGTCTTAAATCTTCGTCTTCTCGAAACGGATCTTCCTCCGGTCTTCGTCATTACATATAAATTTTACATTGAAAATTGCATCCTAGATACAAATATTTCTAGTAAAATAAATTTGTTCAAAACGGTCTTTACAACCCAATCGAATAAAACGAACGATTCAAAACTAAGTCCACGAACCACATCCCTATTCAAAAACATTCATCCAATAAATACTATATAAATAGAAAGCGTATAGATACATTCATCCAATCAACAATACGAACCGATCCAATTGATTCACATAATCGGTAATATGAAAAACGTTCAAAATAATTCGGTCGATCACAAGTATTCCAATAAATCAATTTTCCCTTATAAAATGAAATACCATAAATTATTTTAATCATATTAAATCCAATTTAAAATGTGGGAAATCATTTTTAGGAATACATGAAGCAAACAAGCCCGAAACTCCACCAGGCAGCATGCAGGGCTGCCCAGCAGCCCTGGGCCGCGGCCCCCTGGCCTGGGCCGTGGCCCACACTCCAGAAACATTTCCAGCGGGCTGCAACAGCCCTGGGCCGTGGCCCCCAATCCCTGGGTCGTGAGTTATGCTTTCCGGACCACTCCCGGATCGTCCAACGGCAATTCAGAGCTAGTTTTTCGACCGGATATCCAATATCTATATTTTCCAACATTCATATCTTCAATATATATCATATTTCCCTGAAAATTAAGACTTATATTTAGACATAAACTTCAAAAAATATAACTACAACGAACATAAAACATATACCATGATTATGACTAAAATGATTCTAAATCATTCATCATCTAATCGAGCATTCCAAATGCCAATATCGTATATACGATCGCAAGTCCTACACTCTGATACCACTAGTGGGATTCGGTGCCTAAAACGAAGGCCCACCGGAAGCGGTAAAACGAAAATTAATTCGATCTAAATCCCTACTAGGATCGATCGAGCTACGTATATATGTATATATATATGAAATCACAAGAGATATGAGAAACATACCCTCGTAGTCCGTTGATTAAATGGTATCCTTCTCTTGAGCTATTCCCCAAGCTTTGCTTGTTCTCCACGAATCCAATCCGCTCCAAGCTCTTGGATGATCCAACGCCGAAATACCACGTCTCTACTTTCCACGCGCCGGATAAACGAACTCGTCCGACAATCTCTTAATGTTATTTGTCTTCCATTTATAAAATGAAGATAAAGACCAAGATGGGAGGGTGATTGGAAAGGGGCGGCCATCTAGAAAGAGCCGGATGAGTTCAGTCCATTTCGGACTCCCGTGAGTCCAAACAGATAAACTTAGATTCCGTTCCGATGTATTTATATCAATTAATTAATCCAATTAATTAATAATATCAAATATAAAACAATATAAATAATTTCTCCAAGAAATAATTATATCTATGAATTAAATTTAATCACGCAGTAATTTATTTAATTCATTAGGCCGTAAATTAATTTATCTAATAAATCATCTTCGCTTTGGAGATAGACCGTTTTTCCAATGTCCCAATAAATTAGATATCCAATATCTAATATTCATAATGAGAGAATAAGCTCGATTCATTCCGTCGTTAATCCTATTACGCAACTCAGTAGGTCTGTCTCAGTCAGCAATGGGAGGAACCAAAGAGTAGTAGCACCACCCAGCCAGCCTGGTGGCCTACACTGTACCCCAACTGAGAACGATTGATTGGGATCATTCAAGAACCATTCTGCTGTGAATACTAGTATACGTATAAACCCTTCTTTCAAATGTCCCGATCAAGATATAGGGTCACGGTTAGTCAAATCCTATCTGTACTTGACGCTATGCATGCGTTAATGCAAATCGACATCATTGAGCTCTCGTGTATCCAATACAACTAGCTTCAATGCTTTGGCCAAAGACTTATGATCTCATCTGCCAATAACCGCATAGGATATATAACCCACTCACTAACGGGAGAAAGAATTCTATCTTGGTATTCAGTAGGACCTGCCACTTGTCCGTCAAGATGCACGTCGAGGTTGCCCCCACCTCCCGGTTTATAGGGTCCAACTACTCTAATGAAAATCTTGACGTCTCAAGCACATCCCTACTAAATCCTCAAGTCGAAGGTTCACGAAACCTTTCGATTCCGTCATTGACTGTCCCGGAGTGAAATCTGTGTGATGAATCGAGGGTGAGTTGGTAAGAGTATACTAATCCAATTAGCATACCTATAACGTGTGCTCCCACTAACAATTAGTGTTCGACAGGCACTCTCCATATCAAAGAACACGTCATACAAGTCTTCACATAAACTTAACTCCCAGTCAAGTTTCATCGACTTGCGAACGATTAAGTATTTGAGCTATAAACCTTTCCAGTGCTGACCCCCTTATCCAATAAGGAGTGTAATGTTTTGCTCTCAAATACACGGACTAGTTTCTATATGTATTTTTACGAGTTAGGACTGCTAGTAACTTCTAGTAAATAAAGAAACATCCATTGCCTTATATAAATGATTTACATAATTACAAGTACAATGCACTCACTCAACATCCTCTGAGTGGCATTCGAGGGCATACTCCTAATAGGAGGCGCCGGAATGTTCGTCTCCAAGACGTATCTCAGTGCCTCTATACTGAGGACAATCATCAGATTTCGGAGCCAGTCCACAAAGTTAGGTTCAATCAGGGTCTTCATCTCGAGTAGAATTGCGAGTGGATTCATAGTCATATTGAGAGTTATGTCTGCATTAAGTATAATAGATTAATTAGTGACTCGTTTAATTATGTTCTGAGAATAGAATTAAGGTCTCATCTATTCTTATTACCCAGCTCCCACTATTTTTATTGGAATAACACACTCCCATGTGAAATCCGGAAGTATCGTCGCTCTACTTCATTGTGGTGATCGAGTTCTTTATAAATCTTAATAGAGGGCAACCGAACAGGTTTCTAGTCTATTAATTTTCATAAAGTGGTGTCCAACACCAACCCATCTAATGGATGATTTGATCTTGTTTTTCCCCTTGTTTACTCCCCTCATCCTATACGGTTTCAATGGTTCATGAACAAGTTAAGTTTATACCATCGACGCAAAGCAGTTTCACAATTGTATCTTATCCGGCGACCTATCAGGTTTCTAGGGATAAAAGTTGCTCCAACCGAAGGCATCCAATGTGCTCCCGCTAATTTATCGGTCCTCCCCGAATGACTACCCCGATAACTCGAAAGCATAGCACATCCGGTTTGGATTTCAATTTCCCGAAAACTCGATGGAGGGAAGGAAAACCTTGAAACCTTATAAACTTAATAATTTGTCGTGGGAGAGTTTTCGCAATTAATGTTACACTTTGCACATTAATTCATTTAAGCGCGTTTGTGGCATTCATACAATATGAAACAACCATTCACAACCTAGTTGCTACCAACATATGGTTCATGGACCATTCCTAGAAAACAAAAACTCCATAATCTAATTACAAATCTTCATCTTGAATCTTCGTCTTCTCGAAACGGATCTTCCTCCGGTCTTCGTCATTACATATAAATTTACATTGAAAATTGCATCCTAGATACAAATATTTCTAGTAAAATAAATTTGCTCAAAACGGTCTTTACAACCCAATCGAATAAAACGAACGATTCAAACTAAGTCCACGAACCACATCCCCATTCAAAAACATTCATCCAATAAATACTATATAAATAGAAAGCGTATAGATACATTCATCCAATCAACAATACGAACCGATCCAATTGATTCACATAATCGGTAATATGAAAAACGTTCAAAATAATTCGGTCGATCACAAGTATTCCAATAAATCAATTTTCCCTTATAAAATGAAATACCATAAATTATTTTAATCATATTAAATCCAATTTAA
The DNA here is from genome assembly GCA_033398695.1 of Orobanche coerulescens. Taxonomy (NCBI): domain Eukaryota; kingdom Viridiplantae; phylum Streptophyta; class Magnoliopsida; order Lamiales; family Orobanchaceae; genus Orobanche; species Orobanche coerulescens. The sequence continues at coordinate 139,324,144 of CM065805.1, read as the reverse complement.
AATGTGGGAAATCATTTTTAGGAATACATGAAGCAAACAAGCCCGAAACTCCAGTAAAGATGCGGGTCGCCACAGGGCCGCGCCCCGGCTCGGCCGTGGCCCACACCTGAAACATTTCCAGTGGCCGCAATGCCACGGGCCGTGGCCCCCAATCCGGGTCGTGAGTTATGCTTTCGGACCACTCCCGGATCGTCAACGGCAATTCAGAGCTAGTTTTTCGACCGGATATCCAATATCTATATTTTCCAACATTCATATCTTCAATATATATCATATTTCCCTGAAAATTAAGATTTATATTTAGACATAAACTTCAAAAAATATAACTACAACGAACATAAAACATATACCATGATTATGACTAAAATGATTCTAAATCATTCATCATCTAATCGAGCATTCCAAATGCCAATATCGTATATACGATCGCAAGTCCTACACTCTGATACCACTAGTGGGATTCGGTGCCTAAAACGAAGGCCCACCGGAAGCGGTAAAACGAAAATTAATTCGATCTAAATCCCTACTAGGATCGATCGAGCTACGTATATATGTATATATATATATGAAATCACAAGAGATATGAGAAACATACCCTCCTAGTCCGTTGATTAAATGGTATCCTTCTCTTGAGCTATTCCCCAAGCTTTGCTTGTTCTCCACGAATCCAATCCGCTCCAAGCTCTTGGATGATCCAACGCCGAAATACCACGTCTCTGCTTACCACGCGCCGGATAAACGAACTCGTCCGACAATCTCTTAATGTTATTTGTCTTCCATTTATAAAATGAAGATAAAGACCAAGATGGGAGGGTGATTGGAAAGGGGCGGCCATCTAGAAAGAGCCGGATGAGTTCAGTCCATTTCGGACTCCCGTGAGTCCAAACAGATAAACTTAGATTCCGTTCCGATGTATTTATATCAATTAATTAATCCAATTAATTAATAATATCAAATATAAAACAATATAAATAATTTCTCCAAGAAATAATTATATCTATGAATTAAATTTAATCACGCAGTAATTTATTTAATTCATTAGGCCGTAAATTAATTTATCTAATAAATCATCTTCGCTTTGGAGATAGACCGTTTTTCCAATGTCCCAATAAATTAGATATCCAATATCTAATATTGATAATGAGAGAATAAGCTCGATTCATTCCGTCGTTAATCCTATTACGCAACTCAGTAGGTCTGTCTCAGTCAGCAATGGGAGGAACCAAAGAGTAGTAGCACCACCCAGCCAGCCTGGTGGCCTACACTGTACCCCAACTGAGAACGATTGATTGGGATCATTCAAGAACCATTCTGCTGTGAATACCAGTATACGTATAAACCCTTCTTTCAAATGTCCCGATCAAGATATAGGGTCACGGTCAGTCAAATCCTATCTGTACTTGACGCTATGCATGCGTTAATGCAAATCGACATCATTGAGCTCTCGTGTATCCAATACAACTAGCTTCAATGCTTTGGCCAAAGACTTATGATCTCATCTGCCAATAACCGCATAGGATATATAACCCACTCACTAACGGGAGAAAGAATTCTATCTTGGTATTCAGTAGGACCTGCCACTTGTCCGTCAAGATGCACGTCGAGGTTGCCCCCACCTCCCGGTTTATAGGGTCCAACTACTCTAATGAAAATCTTGACGTCACAAGCACATCCCTACTAAATCCTCAAGTCGAAGGTTCACGAAACCTTTCGATTCCGTCATTGACTGTCCCGGAGTGAAATCTGTGTGATGAATCGAGGATGAGTTGGTAAGAGTATACTAATCCAATTAGCATACCTATAACGTGTGCTCCCACTAACAATTAGTGTTCGACAGGCACTCTCCATATCAAAGAACACGTCATACAAGTCTTCACATAAACTTAACTCCCAGTCAAGTTTCATCGACTTGCGAACGATTAAGTATTTGAGCTATAAACCTTTCCAGTGCTGACCCCCTTATCCAATAAGGAGTGTAATGTTTTGCTCTCAAATACACGAACTAGTTTCTATATGTATTTTTACGAGTTAGGAATGCTAGTAACTTCCAGTAAATAAAGAAACATCCATTGCCTTATATAAATGATTTACATAATTACAAGTACAATGCACTCACACAACATCCTCTGAGTGGCATTCGAGGGCATACTCCTAACAAAATTACCGAAAGAGAAAATCACGGGTATGACATTCTACCTCTCTAAAAAGAAGTTTCGTCCCGGAACTTAAAAAAGGGTGAAGTCACCAACAACAAGGCACTGACGACACAATCTCAGTGGTCCAGACAAATCAATCCTGATACTGCTGCCGAAAAAAGATTCTTGGAAGCTTCATGGAATATTTCACAGTACTGAACTCTGTGGCCACTACTACAAAACTAGCCTTTAACAGCGCTCTTTTAACAGCGGTTGTTCGAAAACCGCTGTTAAAATGACACGGTGGCATACTTGTAAATAGTGTGCAATAAATTAACATCGGTTATTTAAATAACCGATGTTAAAATAGCAACTTAACAGCGGTTTTATAATAACCGATGTTAAATTTATCCCGAAAAATTAAAAAAAATAAACTTGCAATTTAACATCGGTTGTTAAGGAAAACCGATGTTAAAAAAGTGACAATTAACAGCGGTTTAAACGATAACCGCTGTTAATTTTTTTCTAAAAAAACTATATTAAACAATGTTTTAGGTGATAACCGTTAAAGAAACATCATAATGGTTTTTTTGAAAAAACCGCTGTTGTTTGCACATACATTTAACAGCGGTTGTTGCTTAACAACCGCTGTTGTTTGATCATTAAAAACGAATAACAGTTCACGGTTTTATTTTTCTTCCTCCGCCTCTCTCTACCCTGTACTAAATACACTCCCATATTTTTCCCATCGCCTTCCCGTCGCTGTTGTCCGCCCTTCCCGTCACCGTTGTCCGCCCTTCCCGTCGTTGTTGTCCGCCCTTCCCATCGCCGCCCTTCACGTTGCCTTGTCCGCCCTTCCCGTCGTTGTTGTCCGCCCGGCATCTCGATTTTTTTCCGTCGCCACACCTTCTACTCCGTAAATAGTCTCAAGAAGCTCTCCAGTAGGTTGGGGAGAGGCGACCATCTCGTCGGACGATTGGCCTTCGCCATTTTTCGCTGGACGTGGCCTTAGCGACCATCTCCGAGCTACCCCCACAGTTGGCCACTTCTATTTCCGCGGCTCTGTCTTCTCGAATTTTCTGGCTGCTGAGGGGTTAAAATGCGCTAAGGTAAGCGTTTACTGGCTTTATTCCATTTTTTTACATTTTTCTGTACCCTACGTTAGTTTGCATTGCATATTGGTTTCATTTTGTTTGTGCTAATTTCGAAGATAATTATTCACTAACATGAATAATTTGTTCGGGTACTTATACTTCTGGTAGAGTTAATCCTTGATTTTGAGTGAGTTCTGCTTTGCACTTCTATTTAGGCCAGACATCTTCTGTTCTCGAGATAGTTGAAGTGAGATACTTCCCGTAGGAATCTCACTTCCTCTGCTCATAGTACCTAGGGAAGAGTAGTTTGATAATATTATGTCAGAATTTTTCTTTAAAAATAAAAGATAGTCACTTGAGTTCAATAAGTATCAGTAATGTCCAATCAATAGTTTAACACAGAGAAAATTATGAAGATGTTAAATTCTAAGAAAATTTTATGAGTTAAAGGTATGTTCTGACCTAAAGGTATATCTACTATATGGTCGAGAAGGATAGCGTGATTACTCTTGTGTGTCTTTCAGTTTTTTTCTGTTACCTTTTAAAGCATAAATTACGTTGGGATAGATGTGGTTAACTTCTTAAGGATCTTCTCCCTTTGGGATAGATCTTAACTTTCATCTTAAGGATCTTCTCCCAATAGTTAATGCAGGATAAGGTGACAGTCTTTATAAAATAGTGAGATGACATAGTATATTAATAGCAATAACAGTTGTATGATTTTGGTAGAAGATTAAAATAACACTAAATGTGGCTGGTTATAACTAAAGGAATTGCAAATTGATTTTCACTATGTGTACAACAGAAAAGAATAAAAATGGATCGAAGTTGGATGAATGCAAGTCGTAACAGTGATGAGTATGATAATGGAATCGAATAATTTCTTGAGTTCGCCCCACAAAATTGCCAGAACCCGATGAAAGATATTTTTGCCCTTGTGTCAAGTGTATGAACGGGAGACGACATGAAGCTGACATAATTCGTGAACATCTTATTTGTGAGGGAATAAATACGAACTATACGATTTGGATATGGCATGGCGAACTAGTAGACATTCCAACTGAAGATACACACGTAGATATAGATGGTGATCCATTTGAAGACATGATTCGTGATGTTGGAGAAGAATCATTCCAACGAGCGCATGTTTATGATGCATTGATAAGTGATTCAGAGACTCCTTTATATCCGGGTTCTAAAAATTTTACACGTTTGTCTGCCGTGTTTTAGTTGGTTAATGTGAAAGCAAAAAATGGGTGGAGTGATAAAAGTTTCACCGAATTACTCGAGTTGATACAGGAGATACTTCCAAAAGGTAATAAATTGCCTAACCGTACTTATGAGGCGAAGAAGATTTTGTATCCGATGGGTTTACCGTATAAGAAAATACACGCCTGCCCTAATGATTGCATATTGTACCGAAAAGAGTTTGAATTATTGCATAAGTGTCCTAGGTGCGGGGCATCACGCTAGAAAGTGAAGCATGATGATTCTAGTGATGGAGAGAGCACACAACGAGGGCCTCCAGCGAAGGTGTTTTGGTATCTTCCAATTATTCCAAGGTTCAAGCGACTGTTTGCTAATAAGGATGACGCAAAGAATCTCATATGGCACGCAAAAGGGAGAAGATGTGACGGACTAATTCTTCATCCTGCTGATTCTGTACAGTGGAAGAAAATAGATCATTTATTTCCGGATTTTGGGGGTGAGGCAAGAAACCTTAGGCTTGGACTTGCCACAGATGGGATGAATCCATTTGGTAATTTAAGCACTAAGCATAGCTCATGGCCCGTCCTACTTGTGATCGATAATTTACCTCATTGGTTATGTATGAAGCGGAGATATGTTATTTTGTCAATGATGATTTCAGGCCCAAAACAGCCCGGAAATGACATAGATGTTTATATAAGTCTGTTGATTGATGATTTGAAAGTGATGTGGGATGAAGGGGTTGACGTGTTTGATGGATACCACCAATAAAGTTTTGAGCTACGTGCAATGTTATTTTGTACCATTAATGACTTTCCGGCATATGGAAACTTGAGCGGGTATAGTGTGAAGGGGCATCATGCATGTCCTATATGTGAAGAAAACACAAGCTACGTTCAGTTGAAACACGAAAAAAAAAAAACAGTTTACACTCAACATCGGAGGTTTCTCAAGCGCCATCACCCATATCGTAGATTGAGAAAAGCTTTTAATGGATACTAGGAAGAGGGATTTGCACCGATACCATTAACAAGTGAGCAAGTTTACGATCGCATTAAGAATATCAATACTGTGTTTGGGAAATCTACAAAAAAGTCCGTTGCCACAAACATATGGAAGAAGAGGTCCATATTCTTTGATCTTCCATACTGGAGCAAAGTAGATGTTAGACATTGCATATATGTTATGCATGTCGAAAAAAATGTGTGCGATAGTGTGATCGGCACACTTCTTAATATTAAAGACAAAACAAAAGATGGTGTCCAGGCTCGTCTATACCTAGAGTATATGGTTATTCGTCCTCAGTTGCATCCACAATCAGTTGGTAAATGAACTTAGCTCCCCCAGCATGTTATACTTTATCAAAAAGGGAGAAAATCAGCTTTTGTAAATGTTTACAAGGCATTAAAGTTCAACAAAGTTACTCTTCAAATATTAAGAGTCTTGTGTCATTGCAAACTCTTAAATTGGTTGGCTTAAAGTCCCATGACTGTCATGTCTTGATGCAACAACTTCTAGCAGTGGCTATACGTGATGTTTTGCCTAAAAAAGTGAGCCATGTCATAATTCGCTTGTGCTTTTTTTTCAATGCTATATGTAGCAAAGTGATAGATCCTCTAGTTTTGGATGAGTGAAAAAATGAGGTTGTTGTTATCGTATGCCAATTGGAGATGTATTTTCCTCCTTTTTTGGATATCATGGTTCACTGACATGTCTATCTAGTTAGAGAGATTGAAGAGTGTGGCCCTGTTTATTTGAGATGGATGTACCCCATTGAGCGATACATGAAGATTTTCAAAGGGTATACCAAAAACCCATTTTGTCCGGAAGCATCTATTATGGAGAGGTACATTGCAGAAGAAGCTATCGAGTTTTGCACATATTACATGTCACAAGTGGAATCTGTAGGGCTTCCTAACTCTCGACATGGGGATAGAATTAGAGGAAAGGGTACACGAGGTGTTAAAGTTGTAACCAAGAGTCGAGATGAGGTGCTTCAAGCACATTTGTACATTTTGAATAACACTGATGATGTTATTCCCTACTTGTCAGCTCACAAGAATCATTTGAAGATAAAGAATCCCCGAATGAGTGAAAAATAGTTGTTGATCGAACATAATAAGACTTTCTTGAGATGGTTTAAGGAAAAAAATTCTAGCAGTGCATCTGAAACATTACAATGGCTAGCTTACGGACCCAAATCTGATGTCGTAAGTTGGAGTGGATACGATATTAATAAGTACTCATTCTATACAAAGTCACAAGATGACAAGAGTACAGTTCAAAATAGTGGAGTTACTCTTCAAGCCGAGTCTATGAACTTTTCAAGCTCAAAAGACAAAAACCCAGTTTTGGCATCGACGAGTTACTATTGAGTTATAGAAGAGATCTGGGAACTTGATTATGTTAAGTTTAGAGTTCCTGTGTTTAAGTGCAATTGGGCTGATAATAATACGGGTGTGGAAACCGATGAGTTAGGATTTACTTTGGTAGATCTCCACAAGGTAGCTTACAAAGACGAGCCTTTTATCATGGCACACCAAGCAAAACAGGTGTTCTATGTCAACGATCCATGTAATGAAAGATTGTCCGTGGTTATTCCTGGTAGAAGTCTGGATATGAATGAAACTGAACAATCAACGTTTGACAACTGTGAATTTATTCCTTTGTCAACACTGTTACCCACTATCATTGAAGAAAATGAAGCTGACGACATACATGCCATTCGAAATAACCATGATGAAGGTTTATGGGAGAACTATGTTATCTTAAAAGATAAATAAAAATCGTGTACATGAATGACTACATCTAAGTTTTGCATAGATACACATGTCATTTTTGTTCTCATTCTAAGTCTAACTGAATTAATTAATTCTCCTCTTATAAAGTGAGTAGGTGTTCACTTAGAAATCGGTAGATTTTGTACTTACTAATCAAAATGTAGGTAATTAGATGTTAAGTTATAATAAGAGTCAATTTAGACAACTAGGTAATATGTTGTGTTTGACAAGTATTAGTTTATTGACAATGAGTTTTTCAAAAAAAAATATTACTGTTGTGTTTGACAAGTATTAATTTTTTGACAAAGAGTTTTTCAAAAAAAAAATATTACTGTTGTGTTTGACAAGTATTAGTTTTTTGACAAAGAGTTTTTCAAACAAAAAATATTATTGGTGTATGTTGTGTTTGACAAATATTATTTTTTTGGTTTATGTTGTGTTTGACAATATTTTCATTTGTTTATACAGGCACATGACTTCTCATCGGCATCCTTCTCGTTCTCCTTCTCATTCTCCTCATACTCCTCGCCATTCTCCTCCTCATTCCGCTGCTTCTCCTCATACGCAGACTACTATATCGAGAAATCCTACAAGATGTAGAAGTATGGCCAAACGGCGTGTAGATAGGAAAAAGCTACCTCTTGATATCGATCCAGTCAGGGGAAAACTTAAGTACGAGCACAAAATCAAGTTGAGTACGTATTTGGGTAAACTTGCGAAAGATCATGTTTCTATATTGTACGATCGATGGAATCACGTACCGGACAAGCCCGATAAGGAAATGCTGTGGCAAGATGTATTGGTACGTACATTACTTTTGTGATTAATTATGTGTTTCACTTTGTGCTTAAATTAAATTAAATTATTCTATAAAAACTGAAATTAAAAAAAAAATAATTTAAAAAACTGAATTAAATATAAATATGGATTAAAAGTGAAATTTATTAAAAAAACATTAATTTAATTAAATTATTCTATAGAAACTGAAATTAAATAAAATAATAATATATAATTGATTGATAATATGATGTGATGAATGAAATTATTTTTTGATCCCTTTTGTTAGTGCTACTCTCTGATTTTAGGTAAAAAAACTGTAATTTATAAAAAAAACATTAATTTAAGTAATTTATTTTCTAAAAACTGAAATTAAATAAAATAATTTAAAAACTGAATTAAATAAAAATAATCTGGAATAAAATTAAAATTTATGAAAAAACATTATTTGATCAAATTATTCTATAAAAACTTAAATTATTGCAAATAATTTAAAATTGTATTATTGATAACGTTTCAATTTGAATTGTCAATGTAGGCCAACTTTGATGTCAGTCAAATTAGCAATATTGGTCAATTTCGCACGAAGACATTGCAGTCTATTGGCAGGATGTGGAGGCAATTTAAGACATTTTTGATCGGCGAGTATATATATGGTCCGTCGAAAGGGTTGTCTCCGTACGAGAAATATGGTATATCGGAGGACGATTGGAAAGAATTCAAAAAGACTCGTGAGGACCCTACTTGGGAGGTAAATCTGAATTCAAAAGACATTTTCTGTAGCTCGATTACTTGTAGATATTTCCTTACATATTATTTCGATTCCTTGCAAATAATTTTCTATAGATCGATTCCACCTCTCGTTTCATTTACTTACATATTATTTTGATTCCTTGTAAATATTTTTTTCCACGAAAAGAGAATCAAGAAACAAAATATAGCGAAGATGAACAATGCTCCCCATACTATGGCTCGAGGCGGATATGATTTTGTGGAGGTACAGGAGATGGAGAGAAAGATGAAGGAGCGTAAAGAAGAAGCATCAAAGTCTGGAGAAGATGTTATTATTGATCCTCCATCCCTTCCTTCACGTCATCAAAGGTGGAAACTTATTCGCCAAAAAAGATCTGGAGGAGTGTCATCAGATGCAGCACGAGAGATAATTACTAAGATCGTAAGTTTAAAAAATCATTTAATATTTAACAATGTACTTAAAATTAAATAAACTTAGTTTTCTTATCTTTTCAAAAGTTGATTCTGGAAATTTTTGTTTTGCAATTAAATTCTATAACTTAAATTTTTGTTGTTGAAAAAAATAAAAGTCGTAATATTTAATTTGAAATATTTAAAGGTTGTGAATAAAATTTTAAAAGTTCACTTTTATGATTCACTTATGAAACAAAGTTTTTTTTATCCTTACAACAAAAATATTAACTGTTCATTTATGTGCTTCACATTTGTGTTACACTTACGAAAAACATTCTTTTGTAGGATGAGTTGGAGGCCCAATGTACACAGGGTAGCTTCACTCCCGAGGGACGACATGATATATTGGCCGAGGCCATTGGGAGACCGGAGCACCCTGGTCGTGTTCGTGGGATTGGATTTGGTGTAGGCATTCTAGATTATTTTGGACGATCTTCACGTCGATCTGCATCATTGTAACACCCCAATTCACTAATGGGACATTACACGCCGTAGAACCCACGTGAGGTCTACCAGGCTAACACAAGACAAATAAACCACAATGAAATTCCAAAAGATGCACTCAAAAGTAAATAAGTCCGTGGCCTCGGCCAAAACATTTCAACGGAGTACATGAAACATAAGTTAAATACCAAATCATTGCCCACGCAGGGGACTTAAACCAAGTTTAAAAGTAAACAGTCTAACTCCAATACTCGACAAATGCAATGACAAAACATATGAATACAGACTCGAGCCACATCATCATGCCAGCCCATCCTTTGTGTGCGCATCCCGTGCTAGCTCCTCAGCTCGACCAGTACCTGAAATGCATAAAACACATTTCCCCCATTTAAGGGGTTAGTATTCGAATATCTAGTGCAAGTACACAATTACACAACATTATAAACAAATACGAATTTTACACAGTCATCTCAATCATAAATCATTTGCCATAAATATTCCGGAATACTACATTGGCAATCAAATCAGTCTCAATCAGCACGATATCACAAAAATCACAACTGGTATCCGTGGTACCCCTTAGTATCGACCCCGGACATCCCGTCGAACACTCGGGTGGGATACCACTTCGCGTCCGTACCCCTTAGTATCGACCCCGGACATCCCGTCGGACACTCCGGTGGAAGTTCAACCACACACGCACCCAAGTCCACTGCGGCCGTACCCCTTAGTATAGACCCCGGACATCCTGCCGGACACTCGTGGAAGGAACACAACTCACGCACCCGAAAACCATAATTCATCAATCATTTCGAAAGCAACGTACATAACGAAATGTAATACATGTACTTGCCTTGAATAAGGCGAAGCGAAGGAAGCAGCGAAGGAATGGGTTTCGGTCCGAACAATCCTCCCAAATCCGTTCCTAACATAATAACGGTATACAACAAGTCTCAATAATGCGGAAAGGTAAGAATTAACCCTAATTCTACCCGTTGGAACAATTTGTCAGTCATAACTTGGGTATCGTCGACTATAAGTGACGGACAATGGAAAACTTGGAGTTTAAAACCACAAATCTTCAATAAAAATGAAAGATTACAAGTACACGATCGAAGCCTAGCAATAATCCAATGATAATTCGGACTAAAAGAGTCAAATCCCAAGAAATCCCCAAAATTTCCCCAAAATCTCAAAACAAGGGTTTCAGGGATTCTTACCTTCATTCGGATGGTGGAAAGTGTTAGGAACTTGAAGAATTCACGCAAGGAATGCACGAATGGTAGTGGATGATGATATTCAGTCGGAATCGGCCCTAACCCACGTCTAGAATCGCTCAATTCCGAGAAGGATAAGAAATGATGGAAAAATGACGAAGTTGACTGCTGCTGTCCTATTTATATTAAACAGTTTTAGCGCACGCTACGCACAAGCATTAGCGTGCGCTAACGGGGCATGGAAGAACAGTCTGCCTACTGTTCTCCAGTTAGCGTACGCAAGCTAACATGATTAGCATGCGCTAATGCTAGGAATTAGCGTGCGTTAACGCTGAATTAGCGTACGCTACCTCGTCCAGTACCGAAATACTGAACCTACTGTCCAAACCGCTAAAATCGTTAGCGCACGCTACGAACCCCAGGTTAGCGTACGCTAACCATACAGTGATAGCTCACGCAAGTAAATGCAGGTAGCGTGCGCTACTCGAGCGGCGATTGATCTTGCTCACTACATCTTTGCCAACACCACAAAAGTGCCGAAAAGCGAAGCAAGACCAGAATCCGGAAACATAAACACGGAATATTCAAGACGAAAAAACTGAGCGTTGAAAGAGAATATAATCCCGATCACTGGAGAGTCCGAAATGTAACAAACAAAGTGAAATACCCTAAACTTATGGAAATTATAAAAATGGCCCAAGTGCCCGAAAATCGCGATACAACGTCGGATTAACAAACCGAAGGTTTCAACACGACCAACTCAACCATACCAACTTATGAAAATCAAGAAACAACGAAAACGAACGAGTTTTACGAGAATCAAACGCACATGCGACAAGATATAATTCAAGATGAAATTATGCAAAAACATCCTCGAAACTCGTCCAAACGGAAAAACTCCAAGAACAAAATAGATTCAGAATTCCAAAACAATGATGAGCGAGTTGTCCGAAACGAACATACACCAAAATAGAAATTACCAAAAATAGAAAACACAGATATTACATTATCTCCCCCTAAAAATAAGTTTCGTCCTGAAACTTACAACGCGAACAACTCGGGGTATCTCGACCGCATACTCTCTTCCGTTTCCCATGTGGCTTCCTAGGATCCATGTCTCGACCATTGAACTTTAACTAAAGGAATGGTTTTATGACGAAGTTGCTTCACCCGACGCTCTAAAATCTGAATCGGCCTCTCCTCGATGGTAATGTCGGGTCCCAACTCGATCTCTCCAAAATAAATAATATGGCTAGGGTCCGGTACGTACTTCCTAAGTTGGGAAACATGAAACACATTATGGACGTGACTCAAGAACGGCGGCAAGCCTAACCGATAGGCAAGCTCTCCCACTCTCTCTAAAATCTCAAACGGTCCAACATATCTCGGACTAGGTTTACCCTTCCGGCCGAAGCGGTAAACTCCCCGTGTCGGCGACACCTTAAGAAAAACATTATCTCCCACCTCAATCTCCAACGGCCGGCGACGCGTATCGGCATAATACTTCTACCGACTCTGGGTCGTCAACAATCTATCGCGAATCAGAGCAATCTTCTCTCTCGTCTCAACTACCATATCGGGCTCGGTACCAATCAGCTCGGACGCATCGTCCCAACACAACGGCGATCTGCACCTCCTCCCATACAATGCCTCAAATGGTGCCATTTTGATCGAGCAGTGCCAACTATTGTTGTACGTGAACTCGATCAACGGCAAGTGCGACTCCCAATCATCCTTCCAATCTAAGGCACAGGCTCTCAACATATCCTCCAACGTCTGTATCATCCGCTCTGACTGTCCATCAGTCTGAGGGTGGCAAGACGTACTGAGTCTCAACTTGGTCCCTAAGGCCCTATGAACGGCCTGCCAAAAATGTGATATAAACCGGCCATCACGATTCGAAACAATACTCTTAGGAGTCCCATGCAATCTCACGATCTCTGCAATAAACACTCGTGCCAGTCTCTCTGGCCCCGAAGTGTCCTTAATACCCAGGAAATGAGCTGATTTGGTTAGTCGATCGATAATAACCCAAATCATGTTCATTCCAGTCCGACTCCGAGGCATACTGGTAATGAAATCCATAGAAATATCCTCCCATTTCCACTCCGGGATAGGTAGTGGTCGCAAAAACCCCACGGGTCGCTGATGCTCGATCTTAACCTGCTGACAGGTCAAACATCTGGACACAAACTCGCTAACATCTGTCTTCAAATTACTCCACCAGTAGTTACTCCTCACATCCTTGTACATTTTACTCGTACCAGGATGTATGGAGTAAGGCGTGGTATGAGCTTCACTCAAGATCTTCTGTCTCAGCTCAATAACACTCAGTACACATAGTCTGCCGCGAAATCTCAAAACTCCGTCATCCTGAACCACAAATCCAGGGGCTTTCCCCTTCCTCACATCCTCCCTCAGCTGGACCAAAAACGAATCATCATATTGTTTCGCCTTGATATCATCAGTCAAGGACGAGGTGACCTCCAACGCACATAATTGACCCTGAACTCTCTGAACCCAAACCTCGATATTCTGACAAATAAAATCCCGCAGGATCCTACTCTGTGGCGTAAGTACCTCTAACATATGTAACGCCACCGGCTTTCGGCTCAACGCATCAGCCACCACGTTAGCCTTACCCGGATGATAAAGTATCACGAGGTCGAAATAATTAATTAGCTCCAACCACCTACGTTGTCTCATATTCAACTCTTTCTGACTGAATATATACTTCAAACTCTTGTGATCTGTAAATATCTTACACGACGGCCCATGGAGATAATGCCTCCAAATCTTTAGGGCAAAAACGACCACAGCTAACTCCAAATCGTGCGTGGGGTAATTCGCCTCATACGGTTTCAACTGGCGGGACGCATAAGCAATAACCCTATCTCTCTGCATCAAAACACATCCGAGCCCAAGGCCCGAAGCATCACTATCAACTACGAAATCCTCGTTCCCCTGAGGCAATGCTAAAATGGGTGCGGTAGTCAAACATCTCTTTAACTCGTCAAAACTATCCTGTCGGTCTGCAGTCTACTCGAACTTCTGAGTTTTCTGGAGCAACTGAGTGAGTGGTCTAGCGATCTTAGAAAATCCCTCAACAAATCTATGGTAATAGCCGGCAAGACCCAGAAACTCCTCACCTACTTCACATTCTTAGGCGGCTCCCAATCCATCACTGCCTCTATCTTCCGCGGATCTACCCGAACTCCCTCTGCTGAAATCACATGCCCGAGGAACATCACTTCCTCGAGCCAAAACTCACACTTAGAGAACTTTGCGTACAACTGCTCAGCTCTCAAAGTGTCTAATACAATCCGAAGATGTAAGGCGTGCTCCTCCCGACTCCGTGAATAGATAAGAATGTCATCGATAAAGACGACTACGAATTTGTCCAGATACTCAATAAAAACTTTGTTCATCAACTGCATGAACACTGCTGGGGCATTAGTTAGCCCAAAAGGCATAACCACAAACTCGTAATGGCCATATATCGTCCGAAAGGCAGCTTTCGGTATATCTATGTCCCGAATCCTCAACTGGTAGTAGCCCGATCGTAAATCAATCTTCGAAAAGACTGTCGCCCCCTGAAGCTGATCAAACAAATCGTCAATCCGGGGCAAAGGGTATTTATTTTTGATGGTCAACTTGTTTAATTCTCGATAGTCGATGCATAAACGAAGCGATCCATCCTTCTTCTTAACAAAAAGTACAGGCGCACCCCAAGGCGATGCGCTCGGTCGAATATACCCTTTATCTAACAACTCTCCCAACTGATTCATCAATTCTAACATCTCCGATGGTTCCATACGGTACGGCGCTCGAGAAATAGGGGCCGCATTCGGCTCTAGATCAATAGGGAACTCCACCTCTCGCTGTGGAGGTAATCCCAGCAAGTCATCCGGAAATACGTCGGGGTATTCGCTAACATCTAGAATTGACGACAAATAAACTCCACCATCTTTCGCCTTCAGAGCGTAAGACCAGTATCCGACACAACCCTGGTTCAGAAGTTTCATCGCCTTCAAGGCGCTAATCACACTCCCCAATCTACCCGGCTTACAACCGACTAGAGTATGCTCGGTGCTGTCCTCGGCCACTATCGAGATAATACGAGTCCGATAGTTCATGATAGCACCGTAACGATCCAACCAATCGTCCCCAAGGATCAAATCCTCACCCTTAAGGTCTATCACAATGAGATTTGAGGGCCAATCCTGGCTCCCGATCCTCACTGGGCAATCCCTAACTTCCCGGTCCCCAACCATACGTTCCCCGCTGGGCGTACCCACTACAAATGGTTCACACTCAAACAAGCAGTCAAAGCCAATACGACTCACACAATATGATGCAATAAAGGAATGGGTAGCACCCGAATCAAAAATCACTGAAACTGGATGAGTAAGGATCTGAGTGGTACCTGACGCCACCAGAACATCTGCCTCCTCTATGCGCCTCATCGTCTGATCGGGGTGGCGGAACCCGAACTCGATCTTTGTCAGGCGGTCGGTGACCCAGACCCTACCACGACCCGAACTCTGTGGGACATAAGTAGCTGGAGTGTTGTGGTCCCTCCGATCAGCGGTGGTAGTCGGAACTCTAGCGGCCCTGGTGGCCCTCTCACAATAAATGCCCAGTGCGTCTGCAAGTAAAGCAAGTAACAGTAGGAGAAGGGCAATCCTTCATCAAATGCTCATATTGGTTGCGATTAAACCAAACACCGCCACCGAAGCAACGGTATCTTGAGCGATTACCTTGAGATCCCCCAGCCTGATGAAACAGTCTCTTCCCAGGTGCAGGGGCAGACTGTGCTCTCGAGAATCGGCCACTCTTGCTAGCTGAAAAACTGCCAACCGTTTTCTATTTCTTGGCCTCAGTACCCAACTCTGATTCCGGTGCGGCCATCTCGGTCGCTAGAGCGCGATCTTGATACTCCTTCAAAGTGGCACACATGAGCGGTGCCATACTTTGCCTGATATGCGGCTTCATGCGCATGCGAAATGTAGTTTTATCAGCCTCCGTCCTCACCTGATCTTTCACGAAACCCAACTGCTGATTGTAAGAGATAATGGCCTGAGAAATCGGCACATCCTGGGGTGTGGCAGTGAAAAACTCCACGATTCTGCGTTCTTTGACTGGCGGCGGACAATATTCTGCTTCCATAGCAGCCCTGAACTCCTCCCAAGTAGCTCGACGGTCTCTGGGCGCAACGGCCTCCCACCATTCCGCAGCTTCCTTATTCAGGAGGTACTGGGCAATATGTACCCTCCTGTCCTCGGGACAAGCTACGGCATCGAAGGTCCTGACAACTGGAAGAGCCAATTCTCCCAACCGAGGGAGTCAATAGATCCGGAGAAACGAGGAGGGTGCATCTTAGTCACCGTCTGAAGCCACTTACTAGCTTCCTCTTCCGGTGTCGGGGGCGGATTTTGGTGTCCACCACAGGCTATCTCCCGAGCAAGTTAGGCTACTAAGCTGTGAAATCTGTGATAGCCGGCGTCGGCATTGTTACCCGACGGCACTGAGTGAGAGGCTGAGTCCGCAGAGGACTGAGAAAGTGAGCCTTCTTCATTATCAGCACCCCGACCATGGCCTCGGCCGTGTCCCCTAGCTGGTCTACCATGACCTCTCAACATACTGAAGAAAAATATGAAAGGAACAAGATCAGAAAGATTTACGATTCACAAAGTTGGTATCACAAGTCACAATTCCGAACAACGCAAGAAAACGAATTACAGAAATATAAGAGTTCCAGAAGACTTACAGCCACGGGTCGCACGAAACTACGGTAGCATGATGATATTAGGCTCAACGACTGACTCTAACGACGTAACTGATAGACCCAAAATTTACCGACAGCCTAGGTATTCAAAACCTAAGCTCTGATACCATAAATGTAACACCCCAATTCACTAATGGGACATTACACGACGTAGAACCCACGTCAGGTCTACCAGGCTAACACAAGACAAATAAACCACAATGAAATTCCAAAAGATGCGCTCAAAAGTAAATAAGTCCGTGGCCTCGGCCAAAACATTTCAACGGAGTACATGAAACATAAGTTAAATACCAAATCATTGCCCACGCAGGGGACTTAAACCAAGTTTAAAAGTAAACAGTCTAACTCCAATACTCGACAAATGCAATGACAAAACATATGAATACATACTCGAGCCACATCATCATGCCAGCCCATCCTTTGTGTGCGCATCCCCTTCTAGCTCCTCAGCTCGACCAGTACCTGAAATGCATAAAACACATTTCCCCCATTTAAGGGGTTAGTATTCGAATATCTAGTGCAAGTACACAATTACACAACATTATCAACAAATACGAATTTTACACAGTCATCTAAATCAGAAATCATTTGCCATAAATATTCCGGAATACTACATTGGCAATCAAATCAATCTCAATCGGACGATATCACAAAAATCACAAGCTGGTATCCGTGGCGTAGCCCTTAGTATCGACCCCGGACATCTGTCGAACATTAGGTGGGACACCACTTCGCGATCGTACCCCTTAGTATCGACCCCGGATATTCCGTCGGACACTCGGGTGGAAGTTCAACCACACACGCACCCAAGTCCACTTCGCGGCCGTACCCTTAGTATCGACCCCGGACATCCCTGTCGGACACTCCGGTGGAAGGAACACAACTCACGCACCCAAAAACCATAATTCATCAATCATTTCGAAAATGCAACGTACATAACGAAATGTAATACATGTACTTGCCTTGAATAAGGCGAAGCAGAAGGAAGCAGCGAAGGAATAGGTTTGATGCGAACAATCCTCCCAAATCCGTTCCTAACATAATAACGGTATACAACAAGTCTGAATAATGCGGAAAGTTAAGAATTAATCCTAATTCTACCCATTGGAACAATTTGTCGGTCATAACTTGGGTATCGTCGACTATAAGTGACGGACAATGGAAAACTTGGAGTTTAAAACCACAAATCATCAATAAAAATGAAAGATTACAAGTACACGATCGAAGTCTAGCAATAATTTAATGATAATTCGGACTAAAAGAGTCAAATCCCAAGAAATCCCCAAAATTTCCCCAAAATCTCAAAACAAGGGTTTCAGGGATTCTTACCTTGATTCGGATGGTGGAAAGTGTTAGGAACTTGAGGAATTCAAGCAAGGAATGCACGGATGGTAGTGGATGATGATATTCAGTCGGAATCGGCCCTAACCCACGTCTGGAATCGCTCAAATCCAAGAAGGATAAGAAATGATGGAAAAATGACGAAGTTGACTGCTATTGTCCTATTTATATTAAACAGTTTTAGCGCACGCTACGCACAAGCATTAGCGTGCGCTAACGGGGTGTGGAAGAACAGTCTGCCTACTGTCCTCCAGTTAGCGTACGCAAGCTAACATGATTAGCATGCGCTAATGCTAGGAATTAGCGTGCGTTAACGCTGAATTAGCATACGCTACTGGTCGATGCGAAATCGAACCTACGGTCTAGATCGCTGAAATCGTTAGCGCACGCTATGAACCCGAGTTAGCGTCGCTAACCACCGCGATGATAGCGCACGCAAGTAAGCACAGAGTAGCGTCGCTACTCGAGCGGCCGATTGATCTTGCTCGGTACACTCGCGGCGGCACAAAAGTGTCGAAAAAGCGAAGCAAGACCGAATCCGAAACATAAACACGGAATATTCAAGGCGACAAAGCGGCGTTGAAAGAGAATATAATCCCGATCACTGGAGAGTCGAAATGTAACAAACAAAGTGAAATACCCTAAACTTATGGAAATTACAAAAATGGCCCAAGCGCGAAAATCACGATACAACATCGGATTAACAAACCGAATGTTTCAACATGACTAACTCAACCATACCAACTTATGCAAATCAAGAAACAAAGAAAGCGAGCGAGTTTTACGAGAATCGACGCACATGCGACAAGATATAATTCAAGATGAAATTATGCAAAAACATCCTCGAAACTCGTCCAAACGGAAAAACTCCAAGAACAAAATAGATTCAGAATTCCAAAACAGTGATGAACGAGTTGTCCCAAATGAACATACACCAAAAATATAAATTACCAAAAATAGAAAACACGGATATTACAATCATCAAGTGTGTTGGAGGAACTAACGAAGAAGATCACATATGATGTGACACAAAATTTGATGAAGACATTTGGCCATACATTGGAGTCTTTGGGTGCCCATTCATAGCAGCCCCACACCGATCTACGTACACCTGATGATCATCATGTTACCTATGTCAGTACGAAGGGGAGTTGTGTCGATGATGTTTCTAGCCCTTCACGAGGGAAGACTCCTCCTGGGGACACTGGTCGATTTGGATTTTATGTGGACGAGCGTCCTCCTCGTCCAGTCGCTATCGGTCGAGTTCATCATGGTGATTCTACCCTGCAGTGTGCACCTTTACCAGCTCATTTGGTTAAGGTAGTAGTCGAGGAGGCTGTAGATGGCGGTGCCGAAGTTCCTATGAGGTAAGCTTAGTGAAGGAAGCTCTAGGTACCTTTATTGCATGGCCAAAGGATCCTATCGTTGCCGACTTTTTCAAGGTATATTTCTTTCATATTTTAATATTAAATCTAAATAAGAGATACTCCGTTTATAGTTGGTTTTTACACTGCTTGTCCTCAAGAAACTAGCTGAAAATTTAGAATATTTAGAATTTAGAAAATTAAGAATAAAATTTGTAGTAGTTTTTAATATTAAAATCTAAATAAAAGATACTTCGTTTACAATTGGTTTTCTGATTAGTTTTACAGTTTTCATGTTTCTTCTATATGATTTAGTATATTGAGCGACCCGAGCCACCTAAGAAACATGCTCGTCAAGATGACCGGTCGAGTGACAGTGACACATTGAGAGAGTTATTTAGTGTTGCAGCGACTCTTTTTAGTGAGCCGTTACAGGTGCCATGGGATACGACTTCCTTTGGTTGTGGTGGTGATGACGTTCCCTTATACATAAGTTCTGATGATCTTTTGGAAATCATTCAAGACAAGCAGTGGCTTAGCTTATCGATTCTACAGTTTTGGACTTTGTAACTAATTCTTTATATGCATATTTATTTATTTTTATCAAAAATTCATAGTTTGAAACGTAAATAAGGTTGTAATATTTTGTTTAACAACTTAGGTACTTATCGAAATTGAACGTGGGCACGATAGACGAGGATTTGTATGGATATTTTGATCCTCAATCCATACAGAATATGGGAAATAAGGGAGAGGAGACCTCGAGATACATCGCTTCGCGTATGTCGGATGCCAGAAAACAGATATACCTTGGAGCTTACCATCATGAATACGATCTAACATATTCGTCTCACTATTCTTTTTTTTCTCTCTAAAAGTCTTAATATTTCTTTCTTGTCTTTGTAGATTATTATATATTAATAATTATGTAAGTAGATGTATTTAGATTGATTATGGAAAAATTAAATATTTCATTTGTTAATGTAGTGAGCATTGGCAACTTTTGGTCGTTATTCCGGCAAAAGCCGAAGTTGTGAGGTTTTGCTCACTACACCGTAAGCCCGACAATCGCATTAAGGCCATAGTCCATAAGTAAGTTTTAACTTGTAGCATTTACTTGAAAAATATATATTATATATATGTGTGTGTTATTTAAATAAAAATTAGTGGAAAAAACAAATAATCCTTGGTTCGAATGAAAGTATAGAATTTGGACATATATAAGTACCGTTGTAGAGTATAGAACGATAATTGAAATTATTCACCAAAAAAATGAATTATTTTTATTAAATTAAACTAGGATGGATTTCAGCATGAATGAAGTATGTATTGCGATTATGTGAAAATTACACAATCTATTGGTATCTATTTTCTACTTGTTTAATTATTACGTACTATTAACAGAAACTTAGTCATTTAATTTGATAATTAATTTGGCAGTATTAATGTGGGCTGATGTGCTAACAACATACTCAATGTTTTCATTTCATAATACATTATTACTTCTTTTAAACAGTGTCGTGACCGCGTATAAGGTGATGGGGGGTATGCATATAAGTAGATCCAAACAGACGATTACTTGGATATATCCCAAAGTAATACATTAAATCATATATATACATATATATTAGCTATATAAGTATATATTATTATATATTATATATTATATAATTGAGCATCATATTCTTTTTAGTGTAATAAACAAAACAGAGGTTGGGAGTGTGGGTATTGCGTCATGCACTGGATGTCGACTATTGTCCGAGCTCGTATTATCGATGGATGGATAGAGGTGATAAAATTTTATTTCAGTTTATTAAATTATTTAAATTAATTTCAGTTTTTTAAATTATTTCAGTTTAAAAGTGATTCGTTTAAGTTGATGAGTTTGTTAATTTATATACATGTCTATATATACAGATGTTTGATGATGTTGCGGCACTTACTATAGAGAGTATTCGTGCAATTCGAATCGAATGGGCAAAACAATTTTTGGAGGTTAGGGACCGTTTATGTGCGTAGACCTTTGACATTTAATTTTGTAAGAATACCATTGTTGTACCTGAAGATTCAATTTCTTTTCTAGTTCATGGTTGTAGGTAAATTTACTTACCCGTGAAATTTTCTAGATATCCTTTTGCCCCCAAATTGGTGTTTTGTGCAGGGGTATTCCTAAGACCTGAATCAGTTGTTCTGCATTGCCTTTTTTTCTGAATTGGGTGTTTCAAGAATTTGGTAATTTATGTGCGAAGCCACAATCTGTGATTGATATGTTCTCATTAAATCCTTAAAGGGCAGTTGCTTTTTGATTGATATGTTCTCATTGATTGATATTTTTGGGGATTGTATTCGTTGTTGTGTTCTTCTTCCTCCTTTTCTCCTTTTTCTTGTACTTGATTTTGCTTGTTGTTGTTTGTTGCCGCTATACTTGAATTGTGTTGTATTTTTTTGTATTGGATATAATGTTATTGTATTTGATGGTTGGATAAAAGTTGTTTAGTTGTATTGATGAATGGATGAAATAAAGTTGTGTTGTTGAGGTTTTATTTGATGTTTTGTGGTTGGATGCTGTTTTTGGTGTTTATGATGCTGTTTTATGTGTATGTGTAGCAGGTTGGAAATAAAAAAAATAGACCTGGTATTTAAAAATAAAAAATAAAATTAACGGTTCTTAAAAGAAACATTGTTAATTTTGCGATGTAAATTTAGCGGTTCCGTAGAAGCTGCATTGTTAAGTGCTAATGATTTTTCTTGGAACCAGCATTAAATGTCGGTTTAACGGCGGTTCCGTAAAACATTTATTAAATTTACACTGCAAAATTAACAGCGGTCTCTGCCGAACCTCTGTTAAATTAACTGCACCACCTTTAACAGCGGTTCCGGAACTGCTGTTAATGTGGCTCCAGAACCGCTGTTAAAGGCCCAGTTTTGTAGTAGTGGGCCCTCGAGTCCACAGTTATAACAAGTAATCGGCTGCGAAGGACAATTAGCTTGCACATGACCCACAACGTTGCAACTGAAACACCTCCTAGTCTAACTAAGAGTCAAATAAGATGACTTGGAACCCTTGGTTCCACCTAACGAAGAAAGGAAAGGTTTCGCCGTAGGACTACACGAAACTCGATGAGAAGAAGTCCCGACTCCCACACTATCTGAAAAATCTCCAGACGTCCTATGCCTATTCGGCTCATGTAAAGGCCCAGTAGATAACGATGCCATCTCGTACGCCATGGCTCGATTATGATACTCTCTCAAAGTAGCTGTTGCGATATTTCGTTTGACGCAAGTGCACGTTATCGTAGACAAGTAATAAAGTGATGAGTGAGATATCGTTCCCACGAGCCGAATCACTAATTCTGATTTTATGTATTCTAATGTTATTTGAACTGTCGATGTTTGGGATGCAATTAATAACTAAAGAAAGCCAATAAAAGAACTAACAGTAAAAACGATCACTCGAAGAAAGAAAATCAAATGATGAATAAGTCTAGGATTGTGAATCCACCTTGGTTTATCCGAATTTACTCTCGATTATCTGAAGTTAATGATTTCCCCAATTTATTGAAGGCGAAGATTGCTAAAATACTCTACCGCCTCTCCCGAGGTTAGTAGATTTTTCTAAGGCGAATAATTCACTCTATCCCTAGGTAAATTAATTCGACAATAGGCAAAAAGCACAAAATCTTCAAAAGGCCACGTAGTTCCTATGAGTATATTCCTATCTCACAAGATAAAACGGTTCTCACTAATAGTTCCTCACCAACTCTCCTCTCCCGATTCGAGTTGCGTAATTAAAACAATCCAACTATAGGCCACACAATTGAAAGCATTAAAGACGATTGGGAAAACTGAATAGAAAAGGGAATTATATAGATAATCAAAAGCAAATTCGTCAAAACTTTGGTTTCATCAAAATCCTAGAACAGGGTTTTAGCCTGACATGCTGAAGAATAAAAATACAGAAATAATGAAAGGAAGCATCGAAATCAAACGCAGAAGAAGAACTCGGATTCCTCCGTTCTTCTGGCTTCCGCTCTCTGCTCTTTGTGTCTTCTGCTTCTTCTCTTGATAATGATCGATCCTCCAATCATAATACCCCCAAGATTATGACCTTAACCCTTATTTATAAATCCCATCAGCCTCCAAAACGCGTCCATGTGATTAGGTCGAGAACCGGCTCCAAGCGGCCCGAAGCGGCATTTTTGTCAAAAGCGCCGTGGGCCGCTCACTGTCATGCCGCGGCTCACGGTCTTCAGCGCCTAATACCTGATGCTGATTTTTCCTCCTGGGCCGCGGCTCAGGATACAGTTCACTCGGGGCTTGCTGGTCACCTGCGTGTGCCGCGGCCCGCTTGCCTTGTGCCGTGGCCCCAGGCCAAAATTTGACGTTTTCGCCCGTTTTCATCGTTTTAGCTTCCGGACTACAATTTCCTGCAAAACATAAAAGAATAGGGCATTAAAAGCTCATTTATGCAGATTTAATTATGAAAAGAATACAAAATAATGATAACTAAGCGTACAAAAATACGCCTAACATGTTCCTAACACTTTCTTAGGTTTATACTGCTCGTAGATCTTTTTCTTCTTGTTTTTGGACCTCCGAAGCCTAGAGGAAATCACAAGAGCAGCCTCCCTCGGTTTAGTCTTTATGTTAGACAGTGTCGTCACCAATTTATTCATTAGCCCAGCTACGGTGCATGAAATCTCATTATAGTTGAAATTCATAACAAACTGCATGAAGGAGTGTGGCAGAGATTGAAGGATGAGATCAATCTGAAGGGATAAATCCATATGAAAGTTGAGCACCTCGAGTCTCTCAATCATAGAGATCATCTTGAGGACGTGGTATCCCACTTTCTCCCCTTCCTTCATCCTAGCTGAATAAGCGCTTGATATCTCATATCTAGCGATCCTCTGTGCTCTCCATAAAGCTCGGTCAAGTTTGCGAGAATCGCCTAGCGAAGTCTTTTCTTGTGCGCTCTCTGACTCATTTGTCATTGAGCCTATTATAAAGCCACGGACCGCACGTCATCCTTGACCCATTTTCATGGGCGTCAATCTCTTCTGATTACCCCTAGTCGGTGGAGTCGGTGGAATGTCGCCTCAGGCGTATCCCAAAGACTCTATCTTGAGTATAATCATCGATTCGCAACCTTGATCAACGAAGTTGGGGCGAATTCTGAGATTCTTTTCAAGTAGTATTGCAAGTAGGTTCTTAGCCATTTTAGAGAGATATAGTTTCGTTTCACTGCATTGATTTAGACAAGATTGAATTAGTGACTTATTTTATTATGACCAAGTATAGAATTTAAGGGCTTGTATAATTCTTAGGCTCCCACTAATTTTATCGGACTTACACACTCCCATGTTATAACCCGGAAGTCATCGTAAGATCGACTTCTTAGTGGTGATCAAATTCTTTACAAATTTTAATAGATGCAACCTGTTATGTTTCTTGCCAATTAATTTCTGTAAAGTGGTGTCCAACACCAACACGTCCAACAGATGATTCGAACTTCTTTTACCCCTAGTCTTCATGCCCTCAACCTATCAGGTTTCTTGGCAAACCAGACTATCTAAGTTGTTGACCATCAACGTCTATCAGCCTGACTATTGAATCTCGCCTGGCAACTTATCAGGTTTATAGTGGCGAAATTTATCACCAACCGAAGGCATCTAATGCACTCAAGAATTTTTCAACCTCTACCAAATGTACTACCCCGATAACTCGGAAGCATAGCACACCAGCTCGGGTATCAATTTTCTACGAGTTTGATGGAGGGTAGGAAACCTCGTAACCTTTTTCAAACTTAGTTTGTTTGTTGTCTGGAGAATTTCGCGATTAACGTTACACTTTGCACATTAATTCATTTATAGGTGTGTTTGTGTTTGTCAATCATTCAAAATGAAAAATAGTAAATAGCATCCTAGTTACTACCAACATATAGATCATGGACTTTTTCCTAAGTACTGGGCCAAACGAATGACCTAATAACGAAAAAAAACAGTCTTCCATTCTTCGTCTTCTCGATCAGTTGTATTCGGTCTTCGTCAAAGCCAAATAAATAATTACATCATTGAAAATGCATTCTATTATATAAATTTTCTAGTAGAAATAAATAGGCTCAAAATGGCCTTTACAACTCAATCGAATTGACAAATGAAAACTAAGTCCACGATCTATATCACCATCACATAAGGAATCCACACAACATGAAAATGTAATGAAATTAAATAATTAATTTTAATAAATTATTCAAATTAATCTATAAAATTAATCTATTTAATTTCTACAATATTAATCCAATTAATATATGGCATTAAAAGTAGATAATCAATTAATGTACTAATCAATCAATATAAAAATTAATCTATTCAATTTTAATGGTATTAATCCAATTAATATCAATAGTCATCATCAATTCGTTCGAAGTAATCAGGCCAAAAATAGTATTTTCATTTAATATCTTTCCCATTTAAAATAATATTCCAAATATACATTATAATCAAATTAAATCTAATTTAAAATGTGGGAAAATATTACAACATAATACATAGACTAAACGAAGTCTGGACAAGTCGAGCAGACTGACCCATGGCCGAGCCCAAAAAGAGGGTGGCCGAGGTGACCCAACATGTGAGTCACTTGCCTCCTACTATTCCGGATACAAAAATGAATACGCAATGGAATAATAATACATAATAAAGAATCTCAAACAGGATCGATCAAGTAACGTATATACGAAAAAAATAAATCAACAAAGGTAAAAGGATCAAAGTTCCATACCTTTGAAGCCTTTGATAATATCTTTGTATGTTGATGGTGATCACGATCCCGAACACGATGAAATTCCTTCGTTACAAACACCAAAATATCGATGTCTCTACTTTACGCGCATCGAAACTTGACCGTAAAAATGAACAAAACTCCGTTCTATGAAGAACACGGCCAGGAAGTGTCGTAGGAATTTTTCTCTTATTTTTCTTACTTAATTCTTATCTCAAAATGAAGAACAAGATGAAGAAAAATATTTCCTCCCTCTCACTATTGTTTCGGCCGAACCACACACACACAATGGAAGGTGTTATTGTGTGTTCTTACCTTAGTTGGCTGATTGGTGTTATATGTATAATATATATAAATATCATTATAGCGATTCATGTGATCCCACCATATAACATGCCTTTGGCAACATTAGTTGAACAAATCATGGTGGGGTCTCACCACACATGATAACATACCACGAAGCAACCAAGAAGGAGAGGGGGCGGCCCATGTGAAATATCTTGGAAATGGCCCGAGTCACTCGGCTCGTGTACTGGATGTTCGTCAAACGACTCCGTTAAATACACCCCATTTTATCACCAATGTATTTATATTATTAATCCAATTAATTAATTGTCTCAAATACAAATATATATTTCTCTAAGAAATATAATTTATGAATTAAATAAATTACCCAGTACCTTAATTTCAGTTCATAAGATCGCTATTTGATTTGTCCAATAAGTCATAATTTACATATCCAATACCTAATATTAATAGAGAGATGATAAATTCATATTTATCCGTCAACGATCTTGATGCGCGACTCTGTAGGTCCGTCTCAGCCGGCATTGGGAGAAACCAATGAGTGCGGGCAGCACTTAGCCAGCCTGGCGGGCCGCACTGTAAATCCCGACTCGAAACGAATAAAGGGATCATTCCAGAACCATTATGTCGTGAATACCATATACGTATAGAACCTTCATCAGATGTCTCGGTCAAGTCTTCGGGTCACGGTAAATTCAAACCCTACCGTTGACTAGACACTATACATGTGTTAATGCAAATCAAGACCGACTGATTATTAGTGTATCCAACACAACTAGTCATAATGCTTTGGCCAAATACTTATGATCTTATTTGCCATTAACCGTATAGGACATTTGCCTGCTCACTAACAGGAGATAGAATCCTTTCTTAGTGTACAGTAAAAACTACTACCCGCCCCTATAGTCCGCACTTCGAGGTTGACCCAGCGATTAAGCAAATGGGTCTAACTACTCTAATGATAAACTAAACGCACAGGCACATCTCTTATTAAACCCTCAAATCAAATATCCACGTATACTATCACAACCTTTCGATTCGTCATCGACTCTCAAAGATTGAATATCGTGTGACTGAATCAAGTATGATTCGTATTTGAGTACACTAGTCCCACCAATATACTTATAACTATGCTATCAAGACATGCACATGTCCTAGCATCAGTTATACAACTCTTACTCAAAACTTAATGCCCAATTAAGTTTATCGACTCACGAACAGTTTACGCAAATAAGCTTTAAACACTTCCAGTGCATTTTGTCTTATCCGATACTTGAGAGTGGAATGTTTGCTCTTATTTACATGGACTTCACTTCAATGTTACCAAATCAAGAATGTATTTGAAATACAATAAATAATGAATGAATCATATTGCCTTTTATTAATTATTCCGTAATTTAAAGTACAATGTCCCTTCTCTCTCATCCCCTAAGTGGCATTCGAGGGCATATTCCTAACACCAACGAGATACGACCAAAAATAAAATACACTAATAATAAAGTACAGGGATATTACAGGGTTGATGAACAAACTTGTAACCACTCAGTCTCAGATGAAGAATCTGCAGGTGAAAGAGTCTGCCCTTATAATTTCTTCTGGATCTATGAGGTCCAAGAACAAGAAGAAAAAGACCAATAAGCAGATGGGCTCACAAGGTAAGGCTTTTAAGGGTAAGGGTAAGTCCCCGATGGTTTATAAGAGCAAGAAGGTGAAGACGGATGCATGTCTCAAATGCGGTGAGTGGGCAGCTGGGCAAGAGGCATTCGATCCTTCATGGCGCTTTAGGTACATAACTTTTAGTTCTGGAAATGAATTGTTCTACTACCGTATTTTCTACTTCTTGGATACTGGATTCAGGTGCTAGTTCTCACGTTTATACCATGAATCATGATCTGGAACAAAGTAG
Source organism: Orobanche coerulescens (assembly GCA_033398695.1). Classification (NCBI taxonomy): domain Eukaryota; kingdom Viridiplantae; phylum Streptophyta; class Magnoliopsida; order Lamiales; family Orobanchaceae; genus Orobanche; species Orobanche coerulescens. Next base: position 139,295,794 of record CM065805.1, on the reverse strand, counting down.
AAAGCTTGGAGATGGGGAAGTGATGGTTACTGTTGGAAGCGGGCATTGTGTCGTAGCAACTGATATAGGATAAATTCTTTTGGATTTGGAATACGGCTTTTTTTCCGATCCATTCCAGTCATGGATCATAAAGGCTTTTCATTTTTCATTGGTGATGGTTCCTGCAAAATTTATTTTCAAAATAATCTAGTAGGCACTGCCACATTGTTAAATGGATTGTTTCATCTAAACCTAAATAACAAAGTCGTTGTAAATATTATGACTAGGAAGCGTGGTAGGGATGAAACTAATCAAGTTTTGAAATGGCATCTTAGACTTGGTCATGTTGGTCAGACAAGGTTTACAAAACGGAAAAAGATGGACTTATGGGTCCATTGGGATCGGATCCCTTTCCAACTTGTGAAACTTGCCTTAAAGGCAAAATGACTAAGGCCCCTTCACAGGGACTTTTGAAAGAGCCGCTGATAAACTTGGATTAGTCCATACCGATGTATGTGGTGATTTGGAAGCAGCACGTGACGGATATCAGTATTTTATTACGTTTATGGATGATCATACTAGGTATGGTTATGTATACGTAATGAAACATAGATCCAAGGCCTTTGAGAAATTCCAGGAATATAAAGGAGCATGGAATATATGAGTATCGAGTTTGACGAGTTCCTAAAGGAGCACGGAATAGTGTCACAACTCATACCTCCAGGAACTCCTCAGTTAAATGGTGTGTCAGAAAGAAGGAACCGGAACTTCTTGGACATGGTTCGTTTCATGCTGAGCTACACTGATTTACCGATTTACCAGTAGGGTTATGCGCTCCATACTACTGCTTATATATAGAAGAGATATACTTCCAAGTTCGTTCCTAAGACTCCACTTGAGATGTGGGAGGGTAGGAAACCAAGTCTTAATCATACTAGGATTTGGGGATGTCCCGCTTATGTCAAGAAGACTATGATGGAGAAGTTGGAAGCAAGATCCCTGAAGGGACGTTTCATTGGATTCCCATCTGGTACGATGGGTTATCTACTATACATGCCATAATATCGAAAGATCATCGTTGCTTTGCAAGCACACTTCCTGGAAGATGAGTTCATTCAGGAGGGTGGAGTAGGTAGAAGTATCTCTTTGGAAGAATAGAATGAAACTCTTCAGGAGACACCTGTACAAGAAATTACAACCAAACCTTATGAAACACAAGTAAAACCACCCCGTATGTCTAGTAGGGTGTCTCAATTACCTGAGAGGTATGGCTTTATGCACTTGGAGGAACTGGGTCTCCATGAGGTTCCAGGTGATAGTCAAGAGACCGACACCGCGACCTGTGACCAAGCGATGATGGATGTAGACTCCAAAAAATGGCGATAAGCTATGTAAGCTGAGATAGACTCGATGCATGCCAATCAGGTGTGGATTCCAGTAGACCGCCCTACGGACATAGTGCCCATTGGGAACGAGTGGATCTACAAGAGAAAGACTGATGGGAATGGCAAGGTTGACACCTATAAGGTCAGGCGTGTGGCAAAGGGCTCTATCCAAAAAGTAGGGATCGATTATCATGATACCTTCTCACCCATAGCTGTGATAAAGTCTATTCGAATGATGCTTGCTATAGCTGCCTACTACGATTATGAGATATTGAAGATGGACGTAAAGACGACTTTCCTTAATGGACTCCTCGAGGAGAAGATCTATATGGAGCATTCTAATGGTTTTGTGTCTGACGTTGATATTCATAAAGTGTGCAAACTTCAGCATTCTATTTATGGACTGAAGCAGGCTTCACGTAATTGGAACCTTTGTTTGTGAAGGCTGTAAAGAGTTTGACTTCGTGCAAAATGAAGAGGAACATTGTGTATATAAAAGGGTTAGTGGGAGCAAGATCGCATCTTTAGTGCTATATGTAGATTGCATTCTATTAATAGGAAATGATTTGGGAATGCTCAGTTCTGTGAAAGCTTGACTTCCGAGTAGGTTCTCCATGAAAGACTTGGGAGAAGCTACCTATTTCTTGGGATTCGACGATAGAGCGAATAGAATGACAGGTCTTTCCCAAGACCTCTATATAGATAAGATCTTAAAGCGATTTAAGATGGATGATTCTAAAAGAGGGTTCCTTCCAATGCGAAATGGAATAAAACTCACCTCTAAGATGTGTCCTCAATGTGAGGAACAAAGAAAGGAAATGAGTAATATACCATATACATCGGCCGTGGGTATCCTTATGTATGTTATGCTGTGTACGAGACTTGAAATTCCACACGCTGTGAGCATGGTAAGTAGGTTTCAGGCAAACCCAGGAAAGGAATAGTGGACCGCCGTAAACAACATTCTCAAGTACTTAAGAAGGACTAGAGATCTGGTTCTTATGTATGGTGGTGGAGGCCGAATGTGAAGGGCTTCACTGATTCAGACTTCCAAGGACAGAAAGACGACTCGATGTCTACTTCTATCTACATTTTTACTCTTAATGGAGGAGCAGTATCTTGGTGTCGCGCCAAGCAGAGCATGACTGCTGATTCCACCTATCAGGCTGAGTATCAAGCAGCCTCGGAGGCCTCTAAGGAAGGGTTTTGGATTAAGAACTTTCTGGGTGAACTTCAAGTGACACCATGTGTTGGGCTGTCTATTAAAATTTTGTGTGATAACAACGGGGCTGTGCCACAGGCCAATGAGCCGAGGTTTCACAATAGTACAAATCACATTTAGAGAAAGTATCATATCGTGAGAGAATTTGTTCGCAAAGGGTACATTGTGCTGCATAAAGTAAATTCAGAAGACGACGTCGCTGATCCGCTTACTAAGCCACTTTCTCAGATAAGCTTAGAGCGTCATCTAGAGAACATATGTATTAGATACCATAGTATGTGGCATTGAGTTCAAGTGGGAGATTGTTAGGAGTATAACATCCGATGCCACTCAGAGGATGTTAGAGTGAGGGCATTGTACTTGTTATTGTGTAAAATATTCTCAGAAGGCAATTGTATGATTCTTTATTTACGGTTAGTCGCTGGAATTCCTGACTCGTAAATATATAAATAGAAACTATTCTGCGTATTTGAGAGCAAAACATTCCGCTCTTTATTCGATAAGGGGATTAGCACTGAAAAGGTTTATGGCTCAAATACTTAGTCGTTCTCAAGTCGATGAAACTTGACTAGGCTTTAAGTTTATGTGAAGACTTGTATAACATGCTTTTTGACTTGGAGAGTGCCTGTCGTCACTAATGGTATCCACGAGCACAAAACCTATTTAGGCATACTAATTAATTAACTATTAAGATTAATATGCAATTAAAATATTATTTAATAAATAAAGTTATTGGTAAATTCAATATTCTAATCTAGATCAAAAGATCATAGGATATTTACCTCTTGAAGTGTAGTGGTTTCTTCGTTGATCTCTTTCTCAAAATCTTTTAGAGTATAATCCCACCTTAATTCGGACATTGTGTGGGCCTTGTAATATCCGCAATTTTCGATTTTTGGTAAATTTCTTTTTTTTGGTCGGAGTCTGTTTTGACGACTCTCTCATGACCGTTCCATCATTCGGAGAATATTTAATTATGCACTTTTTGTCATCCGAGTTCGTTTCGGTGCTGCTTTGTTGAGTTCCGTGCTTTTTAGCGACTTTTCCGCGCTTGCATTCGGTTCTTGCGAATCTCGTTCGAAACTGTCGTTTGGGGTTTTTCGTAAGTTCATTTAACGTTGTTATACGTGTTGTGAACTTCGGTTTGATTATTCGTTGTCGTATGGTGAATTTCGGGCGTTTTGGGCATTTTCGTAATTTCCCAAAGTTTGGGGTAATTACCTTCCGTTGTCGAATTTCGAGCCTTCGGGTGGTCGGAATCGTGTGTTCTACTAGCTCTTAGATTTGTCTTTGTGAGTACTTCGTAACCGTATCTTCGGTTCGTATTCAGGTTCGGGTTTCGGTGTCGTTTTGTTGAGTTCAGGATTACTAAACGACTTTTCTAAGTATGAGTTCGACTTTGTTAGATCACCATTAATTTTTGGTAACTCCAAAAATTCTAAATCTTTAAAATATTATAGAGCATCGAGTTAGCTTTCCAATGGTTCGAACGGTGAGTCAATGGTCGGACGAGAGAGTTATGGTCGTTTTAGCTCACCCGCTCGTTATTGGCGATCACTGCCGGCCGAACTCGGCCGTGTCGTCCGACACGACCCGTGCCGTACTCGTCGGAAATGCGAAGTTTGTCTCGGGACCCGGTATGTCGTCAGACACGGCCCGTGCCGTACTCGTGCGAAATGCCGGAACCCAGCGCCCGGCGGCCGTGTTCGGGACACGGTCGAGTAAATCTTAGTCGGCGTCGGACGGGTCACTATCGGAAGGCCCCTCAGCGCCGCGGCCGTGTCTAGCGAGGACACGGTCGAGTCCTACCCGATCAGCTGCGCGCCACGGCCGTGTCGGGCGGACACGGTCGAGTCTGTCGGCTATTTAAGGCCAGTGATCGTTTTCTCGCCATTTTCTCCTTCTTCCACTTCTCTTCCTTGTGTGGGTGTGTGAATCTTCTAGAGATGTTGTTGGACAATGAATCCATGAAGTTTGGAGGTTCATATCGTCAATCATCCGTCTATAACATCCTTTGATCGAGCGAATCGAATTGATTTCCTAGAAATCTAGTTTTGGGAATTTGGGGTTTTGGTTGTTTCGTCCGATTAATCCGATTTAACTTAGGATTTTGATGGATTGATGATTATTTAGATGTATTATATCATTTCCCTTGTTATTCCATGGTTGGATCGTATCGATTCGTTATTTGGGTCGAGTTCTTGGCCAAGCGCCTTGAAGGTGTCCGGTAAAATGTCTTAGAGGGGTTGTCGGGCGTTCTACGATTATCCTTCCTCGTATGATTGTTGATTTATGGATTATATGATGTTAGGGTCGAGTTTCTTGCGAACAAACCGTGTTGAACCCTTCCGTTCGTTGTTATCTTCCTTTTCGTTAACATCGGGCGTTTCGAAGCTTTCCGGTTGAGCCGTGTTCGTCGGAATACTTGCGTGCCGGTTTCGAGGCAAGTACCTTGTCCATATAATTCTTGTTTTATGGATATGATAATTGGTGATCGTATTTATCTGTTTGTTTGATTGTTTGAAACGAGTTTTCAAAAGATTCGATTAGCCTTGTTAAAGGCTTGCTTTCAAAACGCGTGTGTTTTGTGAATGGCGTGATCTGTGAATAACTATGCGAATTTTATGTATATGCTTGGTGTTAATGTTGCACTTGGCATTGTGTGTGAACGTATATTATTTCATTTCGGTGTGTTGTGGATTGACGTGGTGTTTTGCTAAGTGTTTGATGCCTCTAGGCGAATTATTTGAATATCCTTGATGTGATATGTTATTTGTGTGAATGTGTGGATATGGTTGAAGGTCTACGGTGACACATGGCACGTGATCATGTGGTCAGGATGCAACAAGTGATTGATCCAACCGTGAGCACGAGATAATCTACGGTGGCACATAGCATGCGATCATGTGGCCGAGGATGCAACAAGCGATTGATCAACCGTGAGATGTGTGTGATTTGTTTCGCTAGCCGGCTCGGGAGGGTCCTTCGAGGCCTCGAGTGGGATTTGTGGCTTCGTCCCGGTCTAGGCGATGCGCGTGCGTGATTACGTTGTGTTGATTTTTATGTCCGCCGAGGACACGTGATGTTGGGCTCGGCCTGTGAATTGTTGTTGGTTTTCTATTTGCGAAAACAAAACCTTTGAAGTGTGACCTGTTGATTTTGGAAGAGAAGGATTCGATAATCCTAAAATTGTTTTGTATTAAAACTCTCGATGGCATTTTAAACGGTTTTATAAATTGTTTCTCTTGATTTATGATCTATCGGTTTTGGAGTGTTTTACCCAAACTCATGCCTCGGGAAGTACTTTTCGTTACGTTTGAATCTTTGAGGATTTCCTAGTTATTGTTATTCGTGGAACTTGAATTATATGGCTCGTATTTGCACTTTGTATTTGCACTAGCAAAACGGTGGAGTTTGCTAACCCAGTATTCGGGGTGGATGTCTGTGCATTCGGGTTTTGGAGGCGAGCACGGGGTCGGCATGAAGGATGATGAAAGATGAGCGATACTAATCACACGTGGACCCGTTGATGTCGTATTGGTATAGTTGTACTTTATTTTCAGATTCTATATTTTTTTCCCGTTGCACTTGTGTGTTTGTATTTTGACCACTGCGTGGGCATGAGTTGTATTCGAGTTGTATGTATTTATTGAAAGACCAAATCGGTCTCTTGAGTCATTTTGCCTTGAAGGCATTGTCGAGATGTTAAATGTTGTTACCGGCTGGTAGATCCTCGAGGAGAGGGTCTACGGCGTGTAATATCCACGAGTGGATTGGGGTGTTACAGAATGGTATCGGAGCTTAGGTTGTGGAAACCTAGGCTGTCGGGTCAGTGGTGTCTATTGAGTTTTTGTCTCGTCGGATTTTGTCTGACTAAGTCGTGTCGCGACGCGTCGTCTGAGTTTGTTGGTCATGATTAGTATCGTGGGCGATCATCATCTTCGTGCGACCTGTGCATGTAAGTCTCCCTTCTTTGTGTTGTGCCTCATGTGACATGAGCTATTTTATGATTATTTGTTAATTGATGGAATCCTCTTATGGATTTTTACTTCTTGATATGTGGTTATTTGACCCTCATATTTCGTTCATATGAGGAGTAGTGTTGCTCGATTGTGTATGTTGAACCGTATTTCTTTTATCCGCTGCGTGAGTTCTTTTGCAATGACTTTCGGTATTTTACCGACCGAGTTTTATTTCAAAAACCGATTCCCTTAACCGAGTTTTTGGCGTTATGGCCTTGATCGCTTTGGCGAAATTCTTATGACGGTATTTAGTATTTTGTAAATGGCTTTCGTGAGTTTTGAAATATTACCGTCATCGGCCTTTTTGGCGTTTTTGTGAATGGTTTTTAGCCTGGTGGGTTCCGGCGCGGGACCCACGGCGCTATATTGTTCCTTGTTATTACCTGAAATTTTTGGGCATTCTAGCCCATTGAATTATTTTGACAACCTGGAGTATCTTAGAAAATTAAAATTCGTGTCGTACTGTTAAAGGGATTGCTTTGCTTGCGGTGTTTTGAAGGTGTGTTCTCATGCCGCGATGCATTTCAAAAATTTTCCGGTTGAGGACCAAAAATATTTTGAGATATTTTCAAATGCGATTGCTTAGACCCAAGTCGAATATTTTTGAAAGTTTTCACTAAAGGAAAGGTGTCCTCATTTTTGTTCAAGCAAGATGATTTTCAAAGTCTCGATAATGGTGTTTGTACTACTTTTTGTAAAATGATACTCAAGATCAAGCTGTTGTTTAGCTGTTTTCAAAAGGTGGTTTTGTTTTAAAACCTATCATTCTGTTTGCGGACCGGAAATGCGTGTATGGTTTTCGAACTTTCGTTACAGTGTTAACCCGGTGTGATCGAATTGGTGGCATGAACGTCGGCGTTGCCACGCATTTGTTGTACTAGCCCTCTGTGAGAGGTGTGGTAGTATTTCTTGTTTGTCGCCTCGTGGTGATTTGCGTGTTGTCGCACGGGTGTGGTGTTGAAGCTTGAGTTTGTACGTTTGTGTACATGTGTGATTGTTTCATGATGGTTGAAATTATGTCTTTGGTTATCGTTCGGGCCGTTGAGGTCGCGAGCGATACCGTCGTTCTTTGTAGTGTTTGTGTGTGTATTACTTTATGATGGTAATCGTTGTATATGGTATGTGTTATGATTCTTTGTTATCTTTGAGTTGGCATCTCCGCTATGTTGTTTTGCGACGTTATGCCCCATGGTATCTAGCATTTGTATTTTCGGTATGCCGAGCCGAGGCGTTTCAATCGTGATGTGCCGGGGTAATGTACGTGCAAATTGTCCTTCTCGTCAGTAACACATTTCGAGTGTGGGCTCGAGGGACAACGAATTCAGTTTTTCGAATTGGCTCCGAGACTTTCGGAGTTCGCGCTTGACCATGCTCGAATCGGCTTTGAGAGGCCTTGAAGGATATTTACATCGGTTGCTTGTTGTGTCGTCACCTTGATTTATTTGTTGTGAGTTGCGGGCGACCTTCTTTTATAAGAGGTCGAATGTAGTACCGTGTTGTTTTTAGACTCTGCATTTTCTCTTTCTCAAGTCTATCGACTCACTCGTGTTCGTTGATACTTTACGAACTTGTTACGTATTTCGGTTTAAATCGTTCGAGCAGTGTGATCTTGTTTTGGGTCAATCTGGTTATCATTGTGACTTTTTGAGTTCGGTTCGATTCTTGTGAACCTTGTTCGGAAGTGACATCATCTGGTTTTACTAGTTCTCTTATTGAAGTGGATCGGATTTGGAACTTGTATTTTCGACTCTGTCGACTCATTTATGTTCATTGACATTTTACGAGCTTGTCACGCCCCTTGCTTTTGTTGATCGAGCGAGGTGGTATTATTTGAATTACTCGTTCGTCGATGTGACTTTTCAATTGTTATTCCCTTTCTGTGGATCTTATGCGAGTGTGCATCTTGTTGTTTTCACCGGATCTTGTTTTGTCTCGAGTCGAGATGTGAACCTCGGAGTTGTCGGTTGAACCTTATTGTTCTTCGTGATCCGAACATGATCGTTCGATTTTTGTTGTCTCGATCGTTTGTTTGTTCGGTTTTTGTCCTCGTTTCGTGATCGTTGAGCATTCGGGCTCCTTCCTAATTCCCTTAAGTTTGGGAAATTAGTCTCGTTTCGATCTTCCAACCCTTGGGCGGTGGAATTGATATTAGTTCGGCGAATGGCTCGCGTTTGATTGATGTACCGTTGGGTTGGTCAATCATCTTGACTTTCGTTCGTTGTGTTTTGTGATTGTTCGGATAATCGACTAGACTATATTATCCTTTTGATGACTCTTGTCATATGTTGGTTTTATTGTATCCCTAACGGCGACATTGTGTTGGTCGTCGTGGAGCGTGTTTTAACGCAGTATGTCTCTTTGCATTGCTTGTGGCGTTACGTCGTTGGCGCGAGTTTCGGTTCTTGTGTATCTCGTTGAGTATTTTACGGCGGGATGTTGCTCCTCCTACTTATTTTAAGTTTGGGACGAAACTTCTTTTAAGAGGGTAGAATGTAATATCGCAATTTTCGATTTTTGGTAAATTTCTTTTTTTGGTGAGTCTGTTTGGTGACTCTCTCATGACCGTTCCGTCATTCGGAGAATATTTAATTACGCACTTTTTGTCATCCGAGTTCGTTTGGTCTTTGCTTTGTTGAGTTAGTGCTTTTTAGCGACTTTTCCGCGCTTGAGTTCGGTTCTTGCGAATCTCGTTGGCGTCGTTTGGGGTTTTTCGTAAGTTCATTTAACGTTGTTATACGTGTTGTGAACTTCGGTTTGATTATTTGTCGTCGTATGGTGAATTTCGGGCATTTTGGGCATTTTCGTAATTTCCCAAAGTTTGGGGTAATTACCTTCCGTTGTCGAATTTCGAGCCTTCGGGTGGTCGGAATCGTGTGTTCTACTAGCTCTTAGATTTGTCTTTGTGAGTACTTCGTAACCGTATCTTCGGTTCGTATTCAGGTTCGGGTTTCGGTGTCGTTTTGTTGAGTTCAGGATTACTAAACGACTTTTCTAAGTATGAGTTCGACTTTGTTAGATCACCATTAATTTTTGGTAACTCCAAAAATTCTAAATCTTTAAAATATTATAGAGCATCGAGTTAGCTTTCCAATGGTTGAGCGGTGAGTCAATGGTCAGGACGAGAGAGTTATGGTCGTTTTAGCTCACCCGCTCGTTATTGGCGATCATTGCCGGCGAACTTCGGCCGTGTCGTCCGACACGGCCGTGCCGTACTCGTCGGAAATGCGAAGTTTACGTCTCGGGACCCGGCCGTGTGTCGTCCGGCCACGGCCGTGCCGTACTCGTCGAAATGCGGAACCCAGCGCCCAGGCGCGGCCGTGTTCGAGGACACGGTCGAGTCGTCTTAGTCATTGTCGGACGGGTCACTATCGGAAGGCCCCTCCGCGCCGCGGCCGTGTCTAGCGGGACACGGTCGAGTCCTGCCGGTCAAGCTGCGCGCCACGGCCGTGTCGAGCGGACACGGTCGAGTCTGTCGACTATTTAAGGCCCAGCGGTCGTTTTCTCGCCATTTTCTCCTTCTTCCACTTCTCTTCCGCGTTTGTGGGTGGGTGAATCTTCTAGAGATGTTGTTGGACAATGAATCCATGAAGTTTGGAGGTTCATATCGTCAATCATCCGTCCTATAACATCCTTTGATCGGCGAATGCAGTCGATTTCCTAGAAATCTAGTTTTGGGAATTTGGGGGTTTTGGTTGTTTTCGTCCGATTAATCCGATTTAACTTAGGATTTTGATGGATTGATGATTATTTAGATGTATTATATCATTTCCCTTGTTATTCCATGGTTGGATCGTATCGATTCGTTATTTGGGTCGAGTTCTTGACCGACGCCTTGAAGGTGTCCGGTAAAATGTCTTAGAGGGGTTGTCGGGCGTTCTACGATTATCCTTCCTCGTATGATTGTTGATTTATGGATTATATGATGTTAGGGTCGAGTTTCTTGCGAAGAAACCGTGTTGAACCCTTCCGTTCGTTGTTATCTTCCTTTTCGTTAACATCGGGCGTTTCGAAGCTTTCCGGTTGAGCCGTGTTCGTCGGAATACTTGCGTGCCGGTTTCGAGGCAAGTACCTTGTCCATATAATTCTTGTTTTATGGATATGATAATTGGTGATCGTATTTATATGTTTGTTTGATTGTTTGAAATGAGTTTTCAAAATATTCGATTAGCCTTGTTAAAGGCTTGCTTTCAAAACGCGTGTGTTTTGTGAATGGCGTGATCTGTGAATAACTATGCGAATTTTATGTATATGCTTGGTGTTAATGTTGCACTTGGCAATGTGTGTGAACGTATATTATTTCATTTCGGTGTGTTGTGGATTGACGTGGTGTTTTGCTAAGTGTTTGATGCCTCTGGGCGAATTATTTGAATATCCTTGATGTGATATGTTATTTGTGTGAATGTGTGGATATGGTTGAAGGTCTACGGTGACACATGGCACATGATCATGTGGTCAGGATGCAACAAGTGATTAATCCAACCGTGAGAGCCTGAGATAATCTACGGTGGCACATGGCATGCGATCATGTGGCCAGGATGCAACAAGCGATTGATCCAACCGTGAGATATGTGTGATTTGTTTCGCTAGCCAGCTCGGGAGGGTCCTTCGAGGCCTCGAGTGGGATTTGTGGCTTCGTTCCGGTCCTAGGCGATGCGCGTGCGTGATTACGTTGTGTTGATTTTTATGTCCGCCGAGGACACGTGATGTTGGGCTCTGGCCCTGTGAATTGTTGTTGGTTTTCTATTTGCGAAAACAAAACCTTTGAAAGTGTGACCCTGTTGATTTTTGGAAAGAGAAGGATTCGATAATCCTAAAATTGTTTTCTATTAAAACTCTCGATGGCATTTTAAACGGTTTTATAAATTGTTTCCCTTGATTTATGATCTATCGGTTTTGGAGTGTTTTACCCAAACTCATGCCTCGGGAAGTACTTTTCGTTACGTTTGAATCTTTGAGGATTTCCTAGTTATTGTTATTCGTGGAACTTGAATTATATGGCTCGTATTTGCACTTTGTATTTGCACTAGCAAAACAGTGGAGTTTTGCTAACCACAGATTATTCTGGGGTGGATGTCTGTATTGCATTCAGGTTTTGGAGCAGAGCACAGGGTCGGCATGAAGGATGATGAAAGATGAACGATACTAATCACACGAGGACCCGTTGATGTCGTATTGGTATAGTTGTACTTTATTTTCCGCTGCTATATTTTTTTCCCGTTGCACGGGTGTGGTTGTATTTTGACCCCTGCGTGGGCATGAGTTGTATTCGAGTTGTATGTATTTATTGAAAGACCAAATCGGTCTACTGAGTCATTTTTGCCTTGAAGGCATTGTCGAGATGTTAAATTTTGTTACAAGCCTGGTAGATCCTCGAGGAGAGGGTCTACGGCGTGTAATATCCCTGAGTGGATTGGGGGTGTTACAGGCCTGAGCTAGCGAATCTTGCTTGGACTGTAGGGACGGATCGGCCGAAACTTCTACCTCTCACAACTCTCGATTTCTTTTCTTCAAGTAATTCCAATTTGCAAAGAACTCAAGTGTTATCTTAAGTGTGGAATCAAAGACAAAGTCAAGATCTACAATTAAACACTAAGAAGAAGAAATCGAAATACCTTGTGTAGGATATTAGTTCAAGGCCGAACTCCCCTTCTTGTCCTATTTGTTGGGTGCAAGATCGGATTTTGCGCCGTGTTGCGGAAGCATAAGATAAAATGCTGAAGTTAAATGACGCACGGATTTATAGAGGTTCGGCTATAAACGAGCCTACGTCCTCTCTCAGTATCTTTTTCTATAGGTTCAAGATAAAAACCTCTGCACCTCTCTTCTATCGGTCGAGGGATAACTGTTACAATTACGTCTTCTATTGGTCCGTGATAAACCACTCGTACTTGTCTTTGTGTCGGTCCAAGTTAAACCGTTTTCCTTTTCGTAGGACAAGGAATCAACCTCTCTATCTTTCTATGGGTACTAGATAAACCTCACTTAGATAGCGATTGCGATTCTAATAATGTCGGATCCTTGATCCTAATAACAACGAATCCAATCATATCTTTTCTTTTACCTCTCGTGTATGATTTTGTGTATAACACTCAATCACTTAATGTAAGCTCAATATTACAACAAAAATAATATCAATATGAATATCAGATGATTATCTCGTATGCTTGACGTTGTTGTACTTGATACAATACCATAGAATTATATTTATAGTCTCAATCATCATACTAGCCGTTATTGCGTAACCATCATTACGCGCTATCTCCTCCAGTTACGTACATAAGCTTGATTACGTACATTAACCTTGACGGGTTACGTCGTAAGCCTCTTCACAAATCAGTCCAGGAGTTTCGTCATTTTGGTTACGTCGTTAATCATACCATCTATTACGTGCGTTAAGGCTTATGTCATTCTTTGGTCTCATATATCCGTTGAATGCTTTTTTGACTTTGACTCCTCCAACGTTAACTTGGTTTGAACATATGTTACGTACGTTATCCTTGCAATGTTACGTACAGTAAGCAGGCTTCGTTACGTACATTAAGCTTGCACAGAACACCATTTTGAGTTTTCATTTTCTTCGATTCTTGGCTTCGCCTCTTCGTTGTTTTGTTTTGGTTATCAATTTTAATCATCAAAACACTTTTAATTTATGTATAGAACAAAATGTTCCAACAATTTCCCCTTTTTTGATGATTACAAAACAACCCTTCGTCAATGGGATTTACCTGCAAAAATATAAATATATGTATATGTGTACAGACCAAAGTTTTTTACTTTGTCCATTTCGTTAGTTTCTTCTCCCATTTCTTTTTCGACTCTTTCTTTTCTTTTCTCCTTTTCTTTCCTCATTTTCAAAATTTCATCATCTTTTCGACGTCTCCTCATTTTTCTTTTTCTGTCCTTTTTGACTTCTCCTATTCATTTTTCGACTCCTTTGTTTCCCCCCCTTTTTGAATGCTTTCTTTTTCTTCGATTTTCTCCCCCTTTCAGGGTTAATCCCATTTTACTCCATTCTCTCCTTCTCCCCCTTTTTGTTTTAATCAAAAAGTAAAAAAAATAGCAATTGAATTTAATGATACCAAAATACAAAATATACACGATACCGATTTATGATAAATAAATGCATAAAAGGTAAAAACTCTCCCTGAAAATATTATCTCCCATTTTAAAAAAATTATACTCCTCCTGAGTAAAATATCAAAAATCAATTTTTGGGGACCCAACCAATAGTTGGTTTTTGTTTGGAAACATAAACGATATTTGAAATAATTGTTCCTTTAGGAACCCAAATTTTCTTAACTTTAATCGTTCGTCGTGGGCTTTTACAGTTTGAAATATGATGCCCAAGTTTTAAACATTTTTCACATCGGGGTATATTGAAATTTAAGGATTCATTTTTAGAACGTGGTTTGAATCATAACCCTTCTTTATTTAAAGTAAATTTCTGAACACCAAGCATAGTTTCAAATTTCTCGTTCCTGAGAGAAAATTTCTTCGTTAAATCTTTAAGCTCGGTTTGAATTTTAACAAGATCATCCTTCAAAATATTTCCATTTTCGATGCAATTCGAATGATCGATTTCAACAAATTTTCCCTTCTCAATAATTTTGGAATTTTCAATTTCCAAAGATTTAATTTTAGATTTCAGGGATTTTATCTCGGATAAAGCATTTTGAAAATCGGTATGAAGTAATTCGAATGCTTCAAATAATTCATCATTAGAATTACTTACTTGACTTTCGACGTCGCTATCGTCGTACGAACTCCGGGCCATGAGAGCGAGATTATTTTGATTGATAAATTTGTCGTCTTCGTCTTCATCGCTCCAAGTAGCCACGAGAACCTCCTTCTTGGGTTTAGCTCGGCAATGCTTAGCGAAGTGGCCTGGTTTTCCACATAGTCAATAAGAATTGTCGAACTTCTTAGATTCGCTCGAGATGTCCTTCTTCCTTCAGTTTAGTAAAGTTTGGAACTTATTAATGTTTTTGGCATAATATGCCATTTCTTTGTCGCTTTCCTCCACCGGGATTTCTTCTTTCTTTCTCGACATCTTAGACTTCATGGCTAATGATCGTTCCTTCGGCTTCGACTTGACAGTTCGTGATTTTAACATGATCTCATAATTAATTAGCGAACCAATGAGGGCGCTAAAATGAAGCGTATTGAGATCTTTGGATTGCATAATAGCAGTCATGGTGCCGTCCCATTCGCTAGGTAGTGATCTTAAAATTTTCTTGACTTTTTCACTACTAGATAATGGTTTTCCGAATGACGATAGTCCATTTGTGATGACCGAGAATCAGTGGAGCATATTGGTGATGGACTCGTCACTATTCATCATGAATAACTCCTAGTCATGGAGAAGCATATTGATTTTCGTCTCCTTGACTTGAGTTGTCCCTTAGTGTGTGATTTCTATAATTTTCCATATTTATTTAGCACTCTCACACGATGAGATTCGATTGACCTCTTCCGGATTTAAGGCACAAAATAAGAGTTGAGTAGCCTTACAGTTTAGATGGTCATTTTTCCAATCGGCATCGTCGTATTCTTCGAAAGATTTGAGCGTACCGTCGGATTTCAGAGGAATTTTCGGGCCAAGGCAAATAATCTTCCAAATCTCTATATCGTAGGCACGAATAAAGATCGACATCTTTTTCTTCCATGTCAAATAATTTGAGCCATCAAAGAATGGTGGTCGGTTGAGAGCAAGGCCTTCGACAGGCGCAAATTGAAATGCCATTTGATCTTTTTCTCCTCGGATGTTAAGCCGTGTATTGGAGTACCGCTCTGATACCAATTGTTGGGTACAAGATCGGATATTGCACCGTGTTGCGGAAGCGTAAAATAAAATGCTGAAATTATATGACGCACAGATTTATAGAGGTTTGGCTATAAACGAGCCTACATCCTCTCTCGGTATCTTTTTCTATAGGTTCAAGATAAAAACCTCTGCACCTCTCTTCTATCGGTCGAGGGATAACCGTTACAATTACGTCTTCTATTGGTCCGTGATAAACCACTCGTACTTGTCTTTGTGTCGGTCCAAGTTAAACCGTTTTCCTTTTCGTAGGACAAGGAATCAACCTCTCTAGCTCTCTATGGGTACTAGATAAACCTCACTTAGATAGCGATTGCGATTCTAATAATGCCGGATCCTTGATCCTAATAACACTGAATCCAATCGTATCTTTTCTTTTACCTCTCGTGTATGATTTTGTGTATAACACTCAATCACTCAATGTAAGCTCAATATTACAACAACAATAATATCAATATGAATATCAGATGATTATCTCGTATGCTTGAAGTTGTTGTACTTGAAACAATAACATTGAATGGTATTTATAGGCTCCATCATCAAACTAGCCGTTAGCTGCCAGAACCATCATTACGTACGCTATCTCCTCCAGATTACGTACATAAGCTTGATTACGTACATTAACCTTGACACGTTACGTACGTAAGCCTCTTCACAAATCAGTCCAGGGAGTTTCGTCATTTTGGTTACGTACGTTAACCATACCATCTATTACGTACGTTAAGGCTTATGTCATTGCTGACGTCATATATCCGTTGCATGCTTTTTTGACTTTGACTCCTCCAACATTCACTTGGTTTGAACATATGTTACGTACGTTATACACTTAGGTTTACGTACGTTACCCTTGCAATGTTACGTACGGTAAGCAGGCTTCGCTACGTACGTTAAGCTTGCACCAAACACCATTTTGAGTCTTCGTTTTGTTCGATTCTTGGCTTCACCTCTTCGTTGTTTTGTTTTGCTTATCAACTTTAATCATCAAAACACTTTTAATTTATGTATAGAACAAAATGTTTCAACACTATTTATAGGCTCTGGACTGCTCTGTAGATCTTAAGGAGGATTAGGGTTAAAACTCCTAGTGCAACTCAACTTTTCATATTAAGCCCTTCCTAATATGGTTGAATTTACTAATACATACACCCTTGTGCCTCTTGCCACAACTAGTACATGCATGAATATCTTATTGGGGCTTAGGCCCTGTCGGTCCCACTGATGCTCTCTTCTTGTTGCCACTGGATGACTGATCTTGCCATTTCCTCTTGGTATTGGACACCACTAGGGGGCATATCTTTCTCGACATCCAAACTTGCAAAGATGTCTTCGGCCCAGGCAACTGCTTCCTTATAAGATAAATGCCCATGACCAGCCAAATCATGACGAATCTGGTCGCACAGTCTGCCTCGGAACTTCTGAGTTCATGTCATTTGTCTCGACCATATGAGGATCAAAATGGCACATGTGATGGAACTGCACAATGCTTCGATTCCGTCATTGACTATCCCAGAGTGAAATGCATGTGACGAATCGAGTGTGACTCGGTTCGAGTTGAGGATTTAGTAGGGATGTGCTTGTGACGTTAAGATTTTCACTAGAGTAGTTCGACCTAGAAAATAGAGAGGTAGGGGCCAACCTCGACATACATCTTGACGGACAAGTAGCAGCCAAATTGCGCATTAGGGAGACATCAGAATTATTTGAATTGGATCTCTTTTTCTTAGACATTGGATGTCTCATTTAATTTATTGGATAAATTAAATTGGTCTAGTGAATTAAATAAATTAGTGGATAATTAATTTAACTCATGAATTATTATCTCTTGGAGAAATAATATTTTGATATAATTGATTAATTAGATTAATCAATTGTATTAATTTTATTTGAGACGAACTAAGATGTATCAGTCGGACTGGATACACGACGGTCTATTTCATGGAACGAACTGAATCCTCCTCATCATGGTGTAGGCCGCTTCTCCCTCATGTGCACCTTTCTTGATGGTGCCTTTTGTCCCCTCATTGTTGGTGATAAGTTGGTTCCATATGGAAAGGACAAAATGGTGTGATAAGATGAGATCTTATCATTATACACCATGAGGTGGGGACTTTGGAGTCATGTGTAGACTTTGTTATAAAACAAAGTTCATTCCCTCCATCATGAAGAGAAAAATCGGCCAACACATAATAGAGAGAGAGAGTTCTTTTGTTCATGTTCTTACACTCTTAGAGAGAGAAAGAAAAACAAGAACAAAACATGTATCACTTGGAGTGATCACATAATTGAGAGATAAAAATCAAGAACAACATATATATATATATATATATATATATATATATATATATCACTTATAGTGATTACATTCTTGAGAACAAAAATACCTACTACTCTTTTCTAGCAGTATCCTTGATGGATAATTGAGTGGAAAGTTGTTTCGATCATCTACGGACGCATTGCTAGTAGAGACATGGTGCTTTCGGCATTTGGATCATCGAGGGCTTATAAAATTGGATTTGAGGTAATAATCATCAACACCAACATTCAATCAAATGACTTCAAGAGTATGTTTTCATATCTTATCTCTTGTTCTTTTATATTTGTATATACGTTGCATGATCGGTCCTCTTTAGGGGTTCAATTAATTTTGTTTTTGCTTCCGCTGCAGCTTCGTTTTAGGCATTGAATCTCAACACTAGTACCCAGGCCAAAACATCAAGCTGTAATTGGAACCAAATGGGTATATTTAGAGACAAGAAGGATGAGAATGGACTTGTAATCAGGAACAAATCCCGTCTAGTCGTACAAGGCTATAGACAGGAAGAAGGCATAGACTATGACGAAATGTTTTCCCATGTAGCCAGACTGGAAGCCATCAGGATATTCCTAGCATTTGCCACACGAAAGAGGTTTATAGTATATCAAATGGACGTCAAAGGCGCATTCCTGAATGGAGATCTCGCTGAAGAAGTCTATGTTGAACAACCACTAACGTTCGTCAACACTGAAGGCGGAGACTTAGTATATAAGCTACAGAAATCTCTGTATAGACTTAAGCAGGCACCTAGACCGTGGTATGAAACCTTGTACCTATACGACAAGATTCTCTTTAAGATACAAGAAGGTGATGATCTTTTAATAGTGCCAATATATGTTGATGATATTGTATTTGGTTCTACTAAACTTGCTTTATGTCAAAGGTTCTCTCATCTCATGTAAAGTAAATTTGAAATGAGTGTGATGGGTTAGTTATTTCCTAGGATTGCCGGTTAAGCAACTGCCTACAGGAATCTACATCAAACAGGAAAAGTACAACA
This sequence comes from Orobanche coerulescens, assembly GCA_033398695.1. Classification (NCBI taxonomy): domain Eukaryota; kingdom Viridiplantae; phylum Streptophyta; class Magnoliopsida; order Lamiales; family Orobanchaceae; genus Orobanche; species Orobanche coerulescens. Next base: position 139,277,051 of record CM065805.1, on the reverse strand, counting down.
AGGATCCTCTCAACAATTTTGGGATGAATAACTCTAAATCCGCGTCAACACCTATGAGCACTTCCACGCAAATTAGTGCTGACGAATCGGGAAAGCCGGTTGATCAATCACTCTACAAGAAGCTTATAGGCTCACTCCTGTATCAAATAGCTAGCAAGCTCGATATCCAGTTTTCTGTAGGAGTGTTTGTTCGGTATTAGGTAGCACCTAAGAAGTCACACTTCACCACAACCAATGAATCCTTAAGTACGAAAAAGGAACAATCGATGTAGGATTGTGTTATCCTAAGAAAGGAGGATTTGATTTGGTTGGCTTCAGCGACTCGGAACTGAAGTGATATTGGCTTACCACTCAATGCATCCGCTACAACATTCGCCTTATTTGGATGGTAAAGAATCTCAAGATCATAATCCTTGATTAGCTTTAACCATCTATGTTGCCTCATATTCAACTCCTTCTGGCTGAAAATGTACTCTAAACTTTTATGGTCCATATAGATCTTACATGATGTGCATAAAGGTAATGTCTCCAAATTTTTAAAGCGAAGACGACTGTAGCTAACTCCAATTTATGAGTAGGACAGTTTGCATCATACAGTTTCAACTGTCGAGATGCATAAGCAATCACCTTATCCCTTTGCATCAAAATGTAACCAAGTTCGAGTCCTGAAGCATCGCTGTACACCACAAAATCATCGATCCCCTATGGTAGGGCTAGAATTGGTGCGGTAGTCAAACGCCTCTTCAACTCATTGAAGCTATTCTTCTTATCCACGTCTCACTCAAACTTCCTGGTTCTATGAAGCAACTGCGTAAGTGATCGACAATTTTGTAAAACCTCTCAACATATCTACGGTAATACCCAGCAAGTCCTAGAAAACTCCTCACTTCTTTCTCCTTCTTAGGTGGTCCCCATGCTAGTACTGCCTCTATGTTATGAGAATAGAATTGAACTCCATAGGCCGAGATCACATGGTTGAGGAATGTCACTTCCCTAAGCCCAAACTCACACTTGGAGAACTTCACATATAACTGCTCAACTCTCAATAACACAATCTGAAGGTGCTCGACGTTCTCCTCCTAATTTTGAGGATAGATAAGAATATCTTCAATAAAGACAACCACGAATTATCCCAATACTCGATAAAAACCTTGTTCATCATCTACATCAACACTTCTGGGGCATTGGTTATCCCAATATGCATAACCACAAATTCGTAATGGCCGTATCTTGTTCGGAAGGCAGTTTCCAATGACTGTTGTTTGCCTATATATACAGGCATGCTTTAGAGTGCATTAGGTAGTATGCCTAGCATGCGCTAATGGGCTGTAACAGCCGTGTGTTCTTGTTGGCCACAGAATATACATTAAACAGCTTAGAAAGGGAGAATACAATAAGCTGTATATTTTTCAAAGTTATATGCGTAGCGGGAGACTAATATTGAGTTGTTGTAAATACAACAACTAGTTACTTTCCTATTCGTTTGATGCGTACAGGGTTTTCACAATGTACACTTTAAATAACAGTTGAATGAAAATAGTAAGGATGAATGTTAAATGCACACAAATATAAGTGGTTCGAGGTAAATCCCTCTACGTCCACTGGTCCTCCACACAGGAGTAAAACGTCTTATTAAAATCACTACGTACAGAACTACGTGACTTTAACTAAACCTCTCTCTATATCGTTCACACAGATTGATACAGGGACAACAGCTTGGGCCGTTCACATAGATTGGCTTTAGGACTTTCAACATGTTTCTTCTCACACAGATTAAAGCTTCGTCTTCAATACTATTCTTCCCACACAGGTCGGAACTAGCAAGGACTTAGTCCACACAGGTCTAAGGTTGATCTCAACGGAAAATAGGGTAGAACAAGTTCAAACAGCAGTTGTATGCTTTGACAAGACGATTGTTGTATGCTGTGCTTTTTGCCTTGAAGACTATATATTTCTTCGCTTTGATAATGCTGTATGTTCATGAAATATAGTGCTCTTCCTTAGCTTGATATTCTGATTGTTATAGCTAATTTTCAGATGTAATGCGCGAGATGATCACTTGTTGTTGTTGTATATGATGTCCTCTGCTTGGGGATATTTTTAACCTTGAAAATAGATTCGTTATAAATGTAGCCACTGGCTAGTTGGTGAGATTTAGACAGCTCTGATTGGCGGCTGCAGAATGTTTGAATTAAAGGCGTTTCGCATTTAATGCTTCAAACATTCTCTTTGACTTTGCATTAAATGCTCTTCATCGCATTTAAACTGATATCTCTTTTGGCCACATTAAATGCTGTCTAATCAGCATTAAGTGCTGCTTTAACCGTGAATACTTTATGAATAAACAAAGTTTATTTCACAATTAAAGCTATTCTTCAGTCCTATTGGATGTGTTTTCTTTTCCAGAGTAAAACTCCTACAGCAAGATTGTTATCCAACTCTCTTTAATTTTGCTATATATGATCGGATTTTGTAGTAAGATCTCTTGTTGTATGGATATGCTGTACGGAGTTTCCTAACAGCTTCCATACTTAGCGAATTTCTGTCTTTGAAGACTTCTTGCTGTATGATGGTAATTATCAAAATAAGTTGTGTTTATCCCAACAGTTTCCCCATTTTTGATATTGCCAAAACTTTCTGGATACGGAGATGATCTCTTCAAGTCTTCTGTTTGAAAGATATGATCTTTATGACTTAGTCTAAAAATTTGAACTCCTCGCATGCAATTTCTAAAATGAAAATACTACATGACTAAGTATATTACAACTTAACTTATGATTGGCGCGCAGGCACAATCTTACATAATGTAATCTTGATTGAGGATAACTTAATCTATAAACTGTTCGTAGATAAGTTCATACATCTTGTTGATTGACAAGTTTATACTTGTTGAATATATCAATACTTCATCGTAATCAAATAGTTAAACAGTAAGAGTATATTACGAGCTGTAATGTTTCAAGAAATCAAAATTTTATTAATGATAGAAATTATAGTGCTTGAAAGATAAAAATAAATACTGCATCGAATAGCATACAGCAGGATAAAATACAGCATATAACTAACAGAAGCTAGTCCCTATAATGAGAATGTTTGCAAGTCTTTCGAGAGGGATCACGATTGGTTCCTCTCCACCAGTTGACTAAGGAGTCTCTACCTTGGTCTCTGTATATGCTTCATCCTTCATGGGAGACATTGTAGACAAGAATCCAATCTTCCGGATGGGTTTCCCATTCACCCTTCTGGTGTATAGACTTCATCTTTAGCTGTAAATGACGCTTTCCTTCTGCCAGTAGTCTCGAGAACTCGTTAGCGGCATCCTACAATGTTTTGAATCTGTTGAACATGGAACTCCGTGATGAGCATACAAAAGTATCTCAACAGTTTGTTGTTTTTCCAGCCCTTCAATTAATTTCTTTGTAGGTTGTCGATCGGTTGGGGCAATATCTCGGCAAGATTTCATCTTGTATTCTTCCATGGGAAATTGGGATCACGCAACTCAGTCGAGAAGCTTGATTACCATGTATCCTTTCGCTCCTTGACTGGCCTGATTGATGCAGCCGTCGATGGCGTGCGACACTTTCCTCCAGTGCAGCCTCCATTTCTCTTTCTTTCTCCATCATCCACTTCCTGGTAGCCTCTCTAAACTCTTCCCCTTTTTTGGCATCATCAAGATCGGAGACTTTTCCGTGAATATCATGAAGGAGTTTCATAGATTTGGCCTGTTGGATCTTCAGATCATTGACTCTATCGACCATCCTCGCAACCACTGCTGTAAGATCGTTGATCTTGTGATCATGGTCATTATCTTGACCAATTCTGGGTCCAATAGAAGCAACCCCTATAGCTATAGTTGGCATTTCTTTGACGGTAGATTAGGCTCAATCCATAGGTGAGGTGCCGACAGCTAGGAAAGCATTTTGCGCCAGTGTATTCAAAGGAAAAGACAGTCTTGGATTCAGCTACACGAAGCTTCTCTTGCACTTGCTTCAGGACCCGCTCCTCATGCTGGTTTAGTTGATTCAGGGCTTGCCACAGTGCAGTTGGCATGAGACCAAAAGCCTCTTACATATCATTTATGGCCCTTTTCGGCTCGGGGCTCAAATCTTGAACTATTTCGTGCATCCATTATAACTCATTTACGACGTCATATAGGGCCTTGACGGCATCCTGTAGGAATACAGTTTGGTGACCGATGGTTTGTAGTTTCTCAATTCATGCCTCTGTGTGCGGAGACCCAAGGCACGCAATCTTGGATTCATACGGTTCTCCGAGCTATCTAATAACCACATTGTGTGGGGTTTGCATGGTGCAGCCGTCGGGAAGGAAACTTTCATCAGTTCAAAGTGGGAACTGTAGAGATAGGAGATTAAAACCTGTTCGGAGCGGAGATTACGAAGGTTGAGGCTGCGAGTATGCAGGAGATAGAAGGGACCAATTCCTCCTGCCTCTGTTGCTGTTCAGTAGTCGGAACTACATGAGGGACAGATTCCTCCTGCTGAGTCTCAGCTTCCACCTATTTCGGAAGAGGGACTGATTTCTCTTGGCGGACGACATGGTGGCGTCTTCTTCTTCCTATATATGCTGGACTGATCCATCTTTTACAAGATGAGCTTCCTGTAGGGGAGAAGTAGCAGGTTCTTCATTGATGATAGGAGGGACTAATTCCTCCAGTTCACTGTCTTCGGGGCTACTTCTTCTGTTGGGGAGGGGGGAATGATGTTGTTCATTGGATGTTCCCTGGACCTGTTGGACTTGGATGCTAGCAATTTCTCTTTCCCTGTCCTCTTCTTCGCTTATCCGAAGTCCTGCATGTAAGGCCTCATCGTCTTCGTCGGAGTACGGATCAGAGTGGTGGCTTGGTGATGGAGCCTTGTCACTGGACTGTGACTTACCTTTGAGTCAGGCCTTTTCTTTTGCCATGAAATAATTTGAGATAAGCTCAAGGCAAAAGTGATATTCCCATCTGATCAGTACCACAACGTTATGGGGTCCATGGCCTCCACATCAAATGACTCTTCTTCCTTCCAATCCTCCCAGTTGTACAGGGTGTCGTAGGGAGCGACCATGTAGGACTTCAAAACTTTGAAGCGCTCAAAGGCTTTCTCTATTTGGACTTGAAGGAGAGTGTTATTGATAATATCCATCGGGTAGGGACTCCACACAGTAGTGGGTTCTACTGTCCGGTTGGGATTCTCGACAAGTAAGGGAGCCTATGGAGAAGTGGGATCCCTGACAGGGGTGGGTACCCTATTGGGAGTGGGACTCCATACAAGGGTGGGTGCCCTGTTTGGAGTTGCGGCTTTCGGATCCAAAAGGGCAGCCAATTCGCCAGATCCTTCTAACTTGGCAAATAGTTGTTTGTCCATCATAGCTGTTACAGGCTCGGGATTTGTTGTACGAGCAACAACAATTTATTCCATATGGTTTCTGCCCTGTGGGAGAGATTCGATGATTGGAGTGTTCGATTAGACTTCTACAGTGACTGTTGTAGTCACCGTAAGATCAGCCTTAGAATATTTCTTCGTATTTTTTCTTTTCTTCTCAACATCTTTGGGGGAGCTACTGTGGGGAATACTTCTTTTTCTCTTCGTCCCATCACTCGAGCTCTTCAGAGTGACATCCCTCGAGTCACTCGAGGTTGGCATGCTATAGGGGTTGGGCCTGTCAGCAAGAACGGGCATTTTCCTATATACGGTGGGTCTGATTCAACCGATAACCTTTCCGGTTCCAATTTTCTTCGCGGCTGCGGACTGCTTTATTCCGCAGCGAGTGAGGATGTGGTTCAGAATTAGGACAAATGATTTCTTGACATACTGAGGCTCATATGCCTCTTCTTGAATGCGTTTCAATATGATTTGGCACCAGTTTACTTTCTCACCAGACATGATGGCGACCATCATTTTGTATCTTAAGTTGGTGCACACCAGTTCTGTTTTCAACTACACGGCAGCAAAAATCATGAAGGTAGACGTATGGGAGAGTGAAGTTCTTCTTGTGGCAAGAAGGAGGAACATTGGTGGCCATGGAAATGCCAGTAAACAACTTCCAGTAGTCGGATAGCAGGCTTTCAGACCCGAAGGTCTCCAGTTCTTCCATCTTCAGCCCGTCATATGGAAGCTTATAGATCTTCTCCAGGAGATCCGTGTTCATAGGGATCTCAATCCCATGCACAGTCCCAATTATGTCAGTGATTTCAGAGGCTTTTCTCTGCAAAAAGTATTTAAATGTAGCATCCAGATAGATTTCCTCCACTATCTGTTCGTCGTAAGTGTTAGCATGATGACTTCCCATACGGTACAGACCTTGTTTCTTCACTCGAACAACAACCTGGTCCATTTTGATTTTGTCTTCACCTCCAAAGGCAATCCTTTCCATTAAAACAGATTTGGCAAATATGCGACCGTTGATTATGGATTCCTTCTTCTTCAGATAGATTGAAGAGGTCTGTGATGTAGACATGTTATAGAAAACGGGGTGAGGAAACAGGGAATTAAGCAAAGGAATGAATAGAATATGTAGACAGATTGATGTAAACTCATTAATATTACAAAAAGCGTAAAGAGTTTGTGAGAGCAATGTACTGTCCTTTTATAAGGTGCAGAGAAGATTAGGTTAACAGTGAACGGTCAGATTTAAGGGATGGGAACCATCTTTTTAAAGAACATACAGGATGGATTCAGATGTAACTTGTACGTCTAATCCATCGTTTTTGAAATGATAGGTGGTCCCACTTCTGATACAGTTCGTCTTTCACTATTACACAAAACGGCGATTTGAATTTTGAAATCGCAGAATTTGAGGCAGTAAAGTCCAGGTGTCTTTAAAACTATTAAAGGATAAAATGTTTTAAATTCAGACAGAGCACGTGGACTTAAACATTTTGTTGTGAGAAAATGTGTGAGTTATATACGATTATAATATTATTTGATATCCCACAGCATCTCCCCTTAAAATGTATTGGTACGTGCATTACTTTTGTGATTAATTATGTGTTTCACTTTGTGCTTAAATTAAATTAAAGTATTCTATAAAAACTGAAATTAAAAAAAAAAAATTTAAAAAACTGAATTAAATATAAATATGGATTAAAAGTGAAATTTATTAAAAAAACATTAATTTAATTAAATTATTCTATAGAAACTGAAATTAAATAAAATAATAATATATAATTGATTGATAATATGATGTGATGAATGAAATTATTTTTTGATCCCTTTTGTTAGTGCTACTCTCTGATTTTAGGTAAAAAAACTGTAATTTATAAAAAAAACATTAATTTAAGTAATTTATTTTCTAAAAACTGAAATTAAATAAAATAATTTAAAAACTGAATTAAATATAAATAATCTGGAATAAAATTAAAATCTATGAAAAAACATTATTTGATCAAATTATTCTATAAAAACTTAAATTATTGCAAATAATTTAAAATTGTATTATTGATAACGTTTCAATTTGAATTGTCAATGTAGGCCAACTTTGATGTCAGTCAAATTAGCAATATTGGTCAATTTCGCACGAAGACATTGCAGTCTATTGGCAGGATGTGGAGGCAATTTAAGACATTTTTGATCGGCGAGTATATATATGGTCCGTCGAAAGGGTTGTCTCCGTACGAGAAATATGGTATATCGGAGGACGATTGGAAAGAATTCAAACAGACTCGTGAGGACCCTACTTGGGAGGTAAATCTGAATTCAAAAGACATTTTCTGTAGCTCGATTACTTGTAGATATTTCCTTACATATTATTTCGATTCCTTGCAAATAATTTTCTATAGATCGATTCCACCTCTCGTTTCATTTACTTACATATTATTTTGATTCCTTGTAAATATTTTTTTCCACGAAAAGAGAATCAAGAAACAAGATATAGCGAAGATGAACAATGCTCCCCATACTATGGCTCGAGGCGGATATGATTTTGTGGAGGTACAGGAGATGGAGAGAAAGATGAAGGAGCGTAAAGAAGAAGCATCAAAGTCTGGAGAAGATGTTATTATTGATCCTCCATCCCTTCCTTCACGTCATCAAAGGTGGAAACTTATTCGCCAAAAAAGATCTGGAGGAGTGTCATCAGATGCAGCACGAGAGATAATTACTAAGATCGTAAGTTTAAAAAATCATTTAATATTTAACAATGTACTTAAAATTAAATAAACTTAGTTTTCTTATCTTTTCAAAAGTTGATTCTGGAAATTTTTGTTTTGCAATTAAATTCTATAACTTAAATTTTTGTTGTTGAAAAAAATAAAAGTCGTAATATTTAATTTGAAATATTTAAAGGTTGTGAATAAAATTTTAAAAGTTCACTTTTATGATTCACTTATGAAACAAAGTTTTTATCCTTACAACAAAAATATTAGCTGTTCATTTATGTGCTTCACATTTGTGTTACACTTACGAAAAACATTCTTTTGTAGGATGAGTTGGAGGCCCAATGTACAGGGTAGCTTCACTCGAGGGACGACATGATATATTGGCGAGGCCATTGGGAGACCGGAGCACCACAGTCGTGTTCGTGGGATTGGATTTGGTGTAGGCATTCTAGATTATTTTGGGACGATCTTCACGTCGATGCATCATTGTAACACCCCAATTCACTAATGGGACATTACACGCCGTAGAACCCACGTGAGGTCTACCAGGCTAACACAAGACAAATAAACCACAATGAAATTCCAAAAGATGCACTCAAAAGTAAATAAGTCCGTGGCCTCGGCCAAAACATTTCAACGGAGTACATGAAACATAAGTTAAATACCAAATCATTGCCCACGCAGGGGACTTAAACCAAGTTTAAAAGTAAACAGTCTAACTCCAATACTCGACAAATGCAATGACAAAACATATGAATACAGACTCGAGCCACATCATCATGCCAGCCCATCCTTTGTGTGCGCATCCCGTGCTAGCTCCTCAGCTCGACCAGTACCTGAAATGCATAAAACATATTTCCCCCATTTAAGGGGTTAGTATTCGAATATCTAGTGCAAGTACACAATTACACAACATTATAAACAAATACGAATTTTACACAGTCATCTCAATCATAAATCATTTGCCATAAATATTCCGGAATACTACATTGGCAATCAAATCAGTCTCAATCAGCACGATATCACAAAAATCACAACTGGTATCCCGTGGTCGTACCCCTTAGTATCGACCCCCAGACATCCCGTCGAACACTCCGGGTGGGATACCACTTCCGCGTCCGTACCCCTTAGTATCGACCCCCAGACATCCCGTCGGACACTCCGGGTGGAAGTTCAACCACACACGCACCCAAGTCCACTTCTGCGGCCGTACCCCTTAGTATAGACCCCCAGACATCCTGTCGGACACTCCGGGTGGAAGGAACACAACTCACGCACCCGAAAACCATAATTCATCAATCATTTCGAAAACGCAACGTACATAACGAAATGTAATACAAGTACTTGCCTTGAATAAGACGAAACGAAGGAAACGACGAAGGAATGGGTTTCGGTCCGAACAATCCTCCCAAATCCGTTCCTAACATAATAACGGTATACAACAAGTCTCAATAATGCGGAAAGGTAAGAATTAACCCTAATTCTACCCGTTGGAACAATTTGTTAGTCATAACTTGGGTATCGTCGACTATAAGTGACGGACAATGGAAAACTTGGAGTTTAAAACCACAAATCTTCAATAAAAATGAAAGATTACAAGTACACGATCGAAGCCTAGCAATAATCCAATGATAATTCGGACTAAAAGAGTCAAATCCCAAGAAATCCCCAAAATTTCCCCAAAATCTCAAAACAAGGGTTTCAGGGATTCTTACCTTGATTCGGATGGTGGAAAGTGTTAGGAACTTGAAGAATTCACGCAAGGAATGCACGAATGGTAGTGGATGATGATATTCAGTCAGAATCGGCCCTAACCCACGTCTAGAATCGCTCAATTCCGAGAAGGATAAGAAATGATGGAAAAATGACGAAGTTGACTGCTGCTGTCCTATTTATATTAAACAGTTTTAGCGCACGCTACGCACAAGCATTAGCGTGCGCTAACGGGGCATGGAAGAACAGTCTGCCTACTGTTCTCCAGTTAGCCTACGCAAGCTAACATGATTAGCATGCGCTAATGCTAGGAATTAGCGTGCGTTAACGCTGAATTAGCGTACGCTACCTCGTCCAGTACCGAAATACTGAACCTACTGTCCAAACCGCTAAAATCGTTAGCGCACGCTACGAACCCCAGGTTAGCGTACGCTAACCATACAGTGATAGCTCACGCAAGTAAGTCTGGAGTAGCGTGCGCTACTCAGGCAGCAGTTCAGTACTGCTCACTACACTGCTGCCAACACCACAAAAGTGCCGAAAAGCGAAGCAAGACCAGAATCCGGAAACATAAACACGGAATATTCAAGACGAAAAAACTGAGCGTTGAAAGAGAATATAATCCCGATCACTGGAGAGTCCGAAATGTAACAAACAAAGTGAAATACCCTAAACTTATGGAAATTATAAAAATGGCCCAAGTGCCCGAAAATCGCGATACAATGTCGGATTAACAAACCGAAGGTTTCAACACGACCAACTCAACCATACCAACTTATGAAAATCAAGAAACAACGAAAACGAACGAGTTTTACGAGAATCAAACGCACATGCGACAAGATATAATTCAAGATGAAATTATGCAAAAACATCCTCGAAACTCGTCCAAACGGAAAAACTCCAAGAACAAAATAGATTCAGAATTCCAAAACAATGATGAGCGAGTTGTCCGAAACGAACATACACCAAAATAGAAATTACCAAAAATAGAAAACACAGATATTACATTATCTCCCCCTAAAAATAAGTTTCGTCCTGAAACTTACAACGAATTTCTTCGGGGTATCTCGACCGCATACTCTCTTCCGTTTCCCATGTGGCTTCCTAGGATCCATGTCTCGACCATTGAACTTTAACTAAAGGAATGGTTTTATGACGAATTTGCTTCACCCGACGCTCTAAAATCTGAATCGGCCTCTCCTCGATGGTAATGTCGGGTCCCAACTCGATCTCTCCAAAATAAATAATATGGCTAGGGTCCGGTACGTACTTCCTAAGCTGGGAAACATGAAACACATTATGGACGTGAATCAAGAACGGCGGCAAGCCTAACCGATAGGCAAGCTCTCCCACTCTCTCTAAAATCTCAAACGGTCCAACATATCTCGGACTAGGTTTACCCTTCCGTCCGAAGCGGTAAACTCCCCGTGTCGGCGACACCTTAAGAAAAACATTATCTCCCACCTCAATCTCCAACGGCCGGCGACGCGTATCGGCATAATACTTCTACCGACTCTGGGTCGTCAACAATCTATCACGAATCAGAGCAATCTTCTCTCTCGTCTCAACTACCATATCGGGCTCGGTACCAATAAGCTCGGACGCATCGTCCCAACACAACGGCGATCTGCACCTCCTCCCATACAATGCCTCAAATGGTGCCATTTTGATCGAGCAGTGCCAACTATTGTTGTACGTGAACTCGATCAACGTCAAGTGCGACTCCCAATCATCCTTCCAATCTAAGGCACAGGCTCTCAACATATCCTCCAACGTCTGTATCATCCGCTCTGACTGTCCATCAGTCTGAGGGTGGCAAGACGTACTGAGTCTCAACTTGGTCCCTAAGGCCCTATGAACGGCCTACCAAAAATGTGATATAAACCGGCCATCACGATTCGAAACAATACTCTTAGGAGTCCCATGCAATCTCACGATCTCTGCAATAAACACTCGTGCCAGTCTCTCTGGCCCCGAAGTGTCCTTAATACCCAGGAAATGAGCTGATTTGGTTAGTCGATCGATAATAACCCAAATCATGTTCATTCCAGTCCGACTCCGAGGCATACTGGTAATGAAATCCATAGAAATATCCTCCCATTTCCACTCCGGGATAGGTAGTGGTCGCAAAAACCCCACGGGTCGCTGATGCTCGATCTTAACCTGCTGACAGGTCAAACATCTGGACACAAACTCGCTAACATCTGTCTTCAAATTACTCCACCAGTAGTTACTCCTCACATCCTTGTACATTTTACTCGTACCAGGATGTATGGAGTAAGGCGTGGTATGAGCTTCACTCAAGATCTTCTGTCTCAGCTCAATAACACTCAGTACACATAGTCCACGCGAAATCTCAAAACTCCATCATCTGAACCACAAATCCAGGGCTTTCCCTTCCTCACATCCTCCCTCATTTGGACCAAAAACGAATCATCATACTGTTTCGCCTTGATATCATCAGTCAAGGACGAGGTGACCTCCAACGCACATAATTGACCCTGAACTCTCTGAACCCAAACCTCGATATTCTGACAAATAAAATCCCGCAGGATCCTACTCTGTGGCGTAAGTACCTCTAACATATGTAACGCCACCGGCTTTCGGCTCAACGCATCAGCCACCACGTTAGCCTTACCCGGATGATAAAGTATCACGAGGTCGTAATAATTAATTAGCTCCAACCACCTACGTTGTCTCATATTCAACTCTTTCTGACTGAATATATACTTCGAACTCTTGTGATCTGTAAATATCTTACACGACGGCCCATGGAGATAATGCCTCCAAATCTTTAGGGCAAAAACGACCACAGCTAACTCCAAATCGTGCGTGGGGTAATTCGCCTCATACGGTTTCAACTGGCGGGACGCATAAGCAATAACCCTATCTCTCTGCATCAAAACACATCCGAGCCCAAGGCCCGAAGCATCACTATCAACTACGAAATCCTCGTTCCCCTGAGGCAATGCTAAAATGGGTGCGGTAGTCAAACGTCTCTTTAACTCGTCAAAACTATCCTGTCGGTCTGCAGTCTACTCGAACTTCTGAGTTTTCTGGAGCAACTGAGTGAGTGGTCTAGCGATCTTAGAAAATCCCTCAACAAATCTATGGTAATAGCCGGCAAGACCCAGAAACTCCTCACCTACTTCACATTCTTAGGCGGCTCCCAATCCATCACTGCCTCTATCTTCTGCGGATCTACCCGAACTCCCTCTGCTGAAATCACATGCCCGAGGAACATCACTTCCTCGAGCCAAAACTCACACTTAGAGAACTTTGCGTACAACTGCTCAGCTCTCAAAGTGTCTAATACAATCCGAAGATGTAAGGCGTGCTCCTCCCAACTCCGTGAATAGATAAGAATGTCATCGATAAAGACGACTACGAATTTGTCCAGATACTCAATAAAAACTTTGTTCATCAACTGCATGAACACTGCTGGGGCATTAGTTAGCCCAAAAGACATAACCACAAACTCGTAATGGCCATATATCGTCCGAAAGGCAGCTTTCGGTATATCTATGTCCCGAATCCTCAACTGGTAGTAGCCCGATCGTAAATCAATCTTCGAAAAGACTGTCGCCCCCTGAAGCTGATCAAACAAATCGTCAATCCGGGGCAAAGGGTATTTATTTTTGATGGTCAACTTGTTTAATTCTCGATAGTCGATGCATAAACGAAGCGATCCATCCTTCTTCTTAACAAAAAGTACAGGCGCACCCCAAGGCGATGCGCTCGGTCGAATATACCCTTTATCTAACAACTCTCCCAACTGATTCATCAATTCTAACATCTCCGATGGTTCCATACGGTACGGCGCTCGAGAAATAGGGGCCGCATTCGGCTCTAGATCAATAGGGAACTCCACCTCTCGCTGTGGAGGTAATCCCAGCAAGTCATCCGGAAATACGTCGGGGTATTCGCTAACATCTAGAATTGACGACAAATAAACTCCACCATCTTTCGCCTTCAGAGCGTAAGACCAGTATCCGACACAACCCTGGTTCAGAAGTTTCATCGCCTTCAAGGCGCTAATCACACTCCCCAATCTACCCGGCTTACAACCGACTAGAGTATGCTCGGTGCTGTCCTCGGCCACTATCGAGATAATACGAGTCTGATAGTTCATGATAGCACCATAACGATCCAACCAATCGTCCCCAAGGATCAAATCCTCACCCTTAAGGTCTATCACAATGAGATTTGAGGGCCAATCCTGGCTCCCGATCCTCACTGGGCAATCCCTAACTTCCCGGTCCCCAACCATACGTTCCCCGCTGGGCGTACCCACTACAAATGGTTCACACTCAAACAAGCAGTCAAAGCCAATACGACTCACACAATCTGATGCAATAAAGGAATGGGTAGCACCCGAATCAAAAATCACTGAAACTGGATGAGTAAGGATCTGAGTGGTACCTGACGCCACCAGAACATCTTCCTCCTCTATGCGCCTCATCTGATACAATCGGGGGTGAACTGAACCCGAACTCGATGCTGTACGGCGATTCGGCTGACCCCGACCCCTACCACGACCCGAACTCTGTGGGACATAAGTAGCTGGAGTGTTGTGGTCCCTCTGATCAGCAGTGGTAGTCGGAACTCTAGCGGCCCTGGTGGCCCTCTCACAATGGGCTGCCCGATGCCCGGTCTGTCCGCAAGTAAAGCAAGTAACTGTAGGAGAAGGGCAATCCTTCATCAAATGCTCATATTGGTTGCAGTTAAACCAAACCCTGCCACCAGAAGCAACGGACTGTACTGAACGATTACCTTGAGATCCCCCAGCCTGATGAAACAGTCTTTTCCCAGGTGCAGGGGCAGACTGTGCTCTCGAGAATCGGCCACTCTTGCCAGCTGAAAAACTGCCAACCGTTTTCTATTTCTTGGCCTCAGTACCCAACTCTGATTCCGGTGTGGCCATCTCGATCGCTAGAGCGCGATCTTGATACTCCTTCAAAGTGGCACACATGAGCGGTGCCATACTTTGCCTGATATGCGGCTTCATGCGCATACTGAAGTAACGGATTTTATCAGCCTCCGTCCTCACCTGATCTTTCACGAAACCCAACTGCTGATTGTAAGAGATAATGGCCTGAGAAATCGGCACATCCTGGGGTGTGGCAGTGAAAAACTCCACGATTCTGCGTTCTTTGACTGGCGGCGGACAATATTCTGCTTCCATAGCAGCCCTGAACTCCTCCCAAGTAGCTCGACGGTCTCTGGGCGCAACGGCCTCCCACCATTCCGCAGCTTCCTTATTCAGGAGGTACTGGGCAATATGTACCCTCCTGTCCTCGGGACAAGCTACGGCATCGAAGGTCCTGACAACTGGAAGAGCCAATTCTCCCAACCGAGGGAGTCAATAGATCCGGAGAAACGAGGAGGGTGCATCTTAGTCACCGTCTGAAGCCACTTACTAGCTTCCTCTTCCGGTGTCGGGGGCGGATTTTGGTGTCCACCCTGAGCTATCTGAGCAAGTTAGGCTACTAACTGCTGAAGTACGGCAGTAGCCCCGGCGTCGGCATTGTTACCCGACGGCACTGAGTGAGAGGCTGAGTCCGCAGAGGACTGAGAAAGTGAGCCTTCTTCATTATCAGCACCCCGACCATGGCCTCGGCCGTGTCCCCTAACTGGTCTACCATGACCTCTCAACATACTGAAGAAAAATATGAAAGGAACAAGATCAGAAAGATTTACGATTCACAAAGTTGGTATCACAAGTCACAATTCCGAACAACGCAAGAAAACGAATTACAGAAATATAAGAGTTCCAGAAGACTTACAGCCACGGGTCGCACGAAACGACGGTAGCATGATGATATTAGGCTCAACGACTGACTCTAACGACGTAACTGATAGACCCAAAATTTACCGACAGCCTAGGTATTCAAAACCTAAGCTCTGATACCATAAATGTAACACCCCAATTCACTAATGGGACATTACACGCCGTAGAACCCACGTGAGGTCTACCAGGCTAACACAAGACAAATAAACCACAATGAAATTCCAAAAGATGCACTCAAAAGTAAATAAGTCCGTGGCCTCGGCCAAAACATTTCAACGGAGTACATGAAACATAAGTTAAATACCAAATCATTGCCCACGCAGGGGACTTAAACCAAGTTTAAAAGTAAACAGTCTAACTCCAATACTCGACAAATGCAATGACAAAACATATGAATACATACTCGAGCCACATCATCATGCCAGCCCATCCTTTGTGTGCGCATCCCCTTCTAGCTCCTCAGCTCGACCAGTACCTGAAATGCATAAAACACATTTCCCCCATTTAAGGGGTTAGTATTCGAATATCTAGTGCAAGTACACAATTACACAACATTATAAACAAATACGAATTTTACACAGTCATCTAAATCAGAAATCATTTGCCATAAATATTCCGGAATACTACATTGGCAATCAAATCAATCTCAATCAGCACGATATCACAAAAATCACAACTGGTATCCCGTGGCCGTAGCCCTTAGTATCGACCCCCAGACATCCTGTCGAACATTCCGGGTGGGACACCACTTCCGCGGTCGTACCCCTTAGTATCGACCCCCAGATATTCCGTCGGACACTCTGGGTGGAAGTTCAACCACACACGCACCCAAGTCCACTTCCGCGGCCGTACCCCTTAGTATCGACCCCCAGACATCCTGTCGGACACTCCGGGTGGAAGGAACACAACTCACGCACCCAAAAACCATAATTCATCAATCATTTCGAAAATGCAACGTACATAACGAAATGTAATACATGTACTTGCCTTGAATAAGACGAAACGAAGGAAACGACGAAGGAATAGGTTTCGGTACGAACAATCCTCCCAAATCCGTTCCTAACATAATAACGGTATACAACAAGTCTGAATAATGCGGAAAGTTAAGAATTAATCCTAATTCTACCCATTGGAACAATTTGTCGGTCATAACTTGGGTATCGTCGACTATAAGTGACGGACAATGGAAAACTTGGAGTTTAAAACCACAAATCATCAATAAAAATGAAAGATTACAAGTACACGATCGAAGTCTAGCAATAATCCAATGATAATTCGGACTAAAAGAGTCAAATCCCAAGAAATCCCCAAAATTTCCCCAAAATCTCAAAACAAGGGTTTCAGGGATTCTTACCTTGATTCGGATGGTGGAAAGTGTTAGGAACTTGAAGAATTCAAGCAAGGAATGCACGGATGGTAGTGGATGATGATATTCAGTCGGAATCGGCCCTAACCCACGTCTGGAATCGCTCAAATCCAAGAAGGATAAGAAATGATGGAAAAATGACGAAGTTGACTGCTATTGTCCTATTTATATTAAACAGTTTTAGCGCACGCTACGCACAAGCATTAGCGTGCGCTAACGGGGTGTGGAAGAACAGTCTGCCTACTGTCCTCCAGTTAGCGTACGCAAGCTAACATGATTAGCATGCGCTAATGCTAGGAATTAGCGTGCGTTAACGCTGAATTAGCATACGCTACCTGGTCCAGTACCGAAATACTGAACCTACAGTCTAGATCGCTGAAATCGTTAGCGCACGCTATGAACCCCAGGTTAGCGTACGCTAACCACACAGTGATAGCGCACGCAAGTAAGCCTGGAGTAGCGTGCGCTACTCGAGCGGCGATTGATCTTGCTCGAGACACTCATCGCCAACACAAAAGTGTCGAAAAACGAAGCAAGACCAGAATCCGGAAACATAAACACGGAATATTCAAGACGACAAAACTGAGCGTTGAAAGAGAATATAATCCCGATCACTGGAGAGTCCGAAATGTAACAAACAAAGTGAAATACCCTAAACTTATGGAAATTACAAAAATGGCCCAACTGCCCGAAAATCACGATACAACATCGGATTAACAAACCGAATGTTTCAACATGACTAACTCAACCATACCAACTTATGCAAATCAAGAAACAAAGAAAAAGAACGAGTTTTACGAGAATCGAACGCACATGCGACAAGATATAATTCAAGATGAAATTATGCAAAAACATCCTCGAAACTCGTCCAAACGGAAAAACTCCAAGAACAAAATAGATTCAGAATTCCAAAACAGTGATGAACGAGTTGTCCCAAACGAACATACACCAAAAATATAAATTACCAAAAATAGAAAACACGGATATTACAATCATCAAGTGTGTTGGAGGAACTAACGAAGAAGATCACATATGATGTGACACAAAATTTGATGAAGACATTTCGCCATACATTGGAGTCTTTGGGTGCCCATTCATAGCAGCCCCACACCGATCTACGTACACCTGATGATCATCATGTTACCTATGTCAGTACGAAGGGGAGTTGTGTCGATGATGTTTCTAGCCCTTCACGAGGGAAGACTCCTCCTGGGGACACTGGTCGATTTGGATTTTATGTGGACGAGCGTCCTCCTCGTCCAGTCGCTATCGGTCGAGTTCATCATGGTGATTCTAACCTGCAGTGTGCACCTTTACCAGCTCATTTGGTTAAGGTAGTAGTCGAGGAGGCTGTAGATGGCGGTGCCGAAGTTCCTATGAGGTAAGCTTAGTGAGGGAAGCTCTAGGTACCTTTATTGCATGGCCAAAGGATCCTGTCGTTGCCGACTTTTTCAAGGTATATTTCTTTCATATTTTAATATTAAATCTAAATAAGAGATACTCCGTTTATAGTTGGTTTTTACACTGCTTGTCCTCAAGAAACTAGCTGAAAATTTAGAATATTTAGAATTTAGAAAATTAAGAATAAAATTTGTAGTAGTTTTTAATATTAAAATCTAAATAAAAGATACTTCGTTTACAATTGGTTTTATAGTTAGTTTTTACAGTTTTCATGTTTCTTCTATATGATTTAGTATATTGAGCGACCCGAGCCACCTAAGAAACATGCTCGTCAAGATGACCAGTCGAGTGACAGTGACACATTGAGAGAGTTATTTAGTGTTGCAGCGACTCTTTTTAGTGAGCCGTTACAGGTGCCATGGGATACAGCTTCCTTTGGTTGTGGTGGTGATGACGTTCCCTTATACATAAGTTACAATGATCTTTTGGAAATCATTCAAGACAAGCAGTGGCTTAGCTTATCGATTCTACAGTTTTGGACTTTGTAACTAATTCTTTATATGCATATTTATTTATTTTTATCAAAAATTCATAGTTTGAAACGTAAATAAGGTTGTAATATTTTGTTTAACAACTTAGGTACTTATCGAAATTGAACGTGGGCACGATAGACGAGGATTTGTATGGATATTTTGATCCTCAATCCATACAGAATATGGGAAATAAGGGAGAGGAGACCTCCAGATACATCGCTTCGCGTATGTCGGATGCCAGAAAACAGATATACCTTGGAGCTTACCATCATGAATACGATCTAACATATTCGTCTCACTATTCTTTTTTTTTCTCTAAAAGTCTTAATATTTCTTTCTTGTCTTTGTAGATTATTATATATTAATAATTATGTAAGTAGATGTATTTAGATTGATTATGGAAAAATTAAATATTTCATTTGTTAATGTAGTGAGCATTGGCAACTTTTGGTCGTTATTCCGGCAAAAGCCGAAGTTGTGAGGTTTTGCTCACTACACCGTAAGCCCGACAATCGCATTAAGGCCATAGTCCATAAGTAAGTTTTAACTTGTAGCATTTACTTGAAAAATATATATTATATATATGTGTGTGTTATTTAAATAAAAATTAGTGGAAAAAACAAATAATCCTTGGTTCGAGTGAAAGTATAGAATTTGGACATATATAAGTACCGTTGTAGAGTATAGAACGATAATTGAAATTATTCACCAAAAAAATGAATTATTTTTATTAAATTAAACTAGGATGGATTTCAGCATGAATGAAGTATGTATTGCGATTATGTGAAAATTACACAATCTATTGGTATCTATTTTCTACTTGTTTAATTATTGCGTACTATTAACAGAAACTTAGTCATTTAATTTGATAATTAATTTGGCAGTATTAATGTGGGCTGATGTGCTAACAACATACTCAATGTTTTCATTTCATAATACATTATTACTTCTTTTAAACAGTGTCGTGACCGCGTATAAGGTGATGGGGGGTATGCATATAAGTAGATCCAAACAGACGATTACTTGGATATATCCCAAAGTAATACATTAAATCATATATATACATATATATTAGCTATATAAGTATATATTATTATATATTATATATTATATAATTAAGCATCATATTCTTTTTAGTGTAATAAACAAAACAGAGGTTGGGAGTGTGGGTATTGCGTCATGCACTGGATGTCGACTATTGTCCGAGCTCGTATTATCGATGGATGGATAGAGGTGATAAAATTTTATTTCAGTTTATTAAATTATTTAAATTAATTTCAGTTTTTTAAATTATTTCAGTTTAAAAGTGATTCGTTTAAGTTGATGAGTTTGTTAATTTATATACATGTCTATATATACAGATGTTTGATGATGTTGCGGCACTTACTATAGAGAGTATTCGTGCAATTCGAATCGAATGGGCAAAACAATTTTTGGAGGTTAGGGACCGTTTATGTGCGTAGACCTTTGACATTTAATTTTGTAAGAATACCATTGTTGTACCTGAAGATTCAATTTCTTTTCTAGTTCATGGTTGTAGGTAAATTTACTTACCCGTGAAATTTTCTAGATATCCTTTTGCCCCCAAATTGGTGTTTTGTGCAGGGGTATTCCTAAGACCTGAATCAGTTGTTCTGCATTGCCTTTTTTTCTGAATTGGGTGTTTCAAGAATTTGGTAATTTATGTGCGAAGCCACAATCTGTGATTGATATGTTCTCATTAAATCCTTAAAGGGCAGTTGCTTTTTGATTGATATGTTCTCATTGATTGATATTTTTTGGGGATTGTATTCGTTGTTGTGTTCTTCTTCCTCCTTTTCTCCTTTTTCTTGTACTTGATTTTGCTTGTTGTTGTTTGTTGCCGCTGTACTTGAATTGTGTTGTATTTTTTTGTATTGGATATAATGTTATTGTATTTGATGGTTGGATAAAAGTTGTTTAGTTGTTTTGGTGAATGGATGAAATAAAGTTGTGTTGTTGAGGTTTTATTTGATGTTTTGTGGTTGGATGCTGTTTTTGGTGTTTATGATGCTGTTTTATGTGTATGTGTAGCAGGTTGGAAATAAAAAAAATAAACCTGGTATTTAAAAATAAAAAATAAAATTAACAGCGGTTCTTAAAAGAAACCGCTGTTAATTTTGCGATGTAAATTAATAGCCTCGTAGAAATCTGGTTAAATTAACAATGTTTTTAATCGAACCATCATGTTAAATGTCCAGTTTAACAGCGGTTCCCGTAAAACCGCTGTTAAATTTACACTGCAAAATTAACAGCGGTCTCTGCCGAACCGCTGTTAAATTAACTGCACCACCTTTAACAGCGGTTCCGGAACTGCTGTTAATGTGGCTCCAGAACCGCTGTTAAAGGCCCAGTTTTGTAGTAGTGGGCCCTCGAGTCCACAGTTATAACAAGTAATCGGCTGCGAAGACAATTAGCTTGCACATGACCCACAACGTTGCAACTGAAACACCTCCGAGTCTAACTAAGAGTCAAATAAGATGACTTGGAACCCTTGGTTCCACCTAACGAAGAAGGGAAAGGTTTCGCCGTAGGACTACACGAAACTCGATGAGAAGAAGTCCCGACTCCCACACTATCTGAAAAATCTCCAGACGTCCTATGCCTATTCGGCTCATGTAAAGGCCCAGTAGATAACGATGCCATCTCGTACGCCATGGCTCGATTATGATACTCTCTCAAAGTAGCTGTTGCGATATTTCGTTTGACGCAAGTGCACGTTATCGTAGACAAGTAATAAAGTGATGAGTGAGATATCGTTCCCACGAGAACTGAATCACTAATTACTGATTTTTATGTATTCTAATGTTATTTGAACTGTCGAAGTTTGGGATGCAATTAATAACTAAAGAAAGCCAATAAAAGAACTAACAGTAAAAACGATCACTCGAAGAAAGAAAATCAAATGATGAATAAGTCTAGGATTGTGAATCCACCTTGGTTTATCCGAATTTACTCTCGATTATCTGAAGTTAATGATTTCCCCAATTTATTGAAGGCGAAGATTGCTAAAATACTCTACCGCCTCTCCCGAGGTCAGTAGATTTTTCTAAGGCGAATAATTCACTCTATCCCTAGGTAAATTAATTCGACAATAGGCAAAAAGCACAAAATCTTCAAAAGGCCACGTAGTTCCTATGAGTATATTCCTATCTCACAAGATAAAACGGTTCTCACCAATAGTTCCTCACCAACTCTCCTCTCCCGATTCGAGTTGCGTAATTAAAACAATCCAACTATAGGCCACACAATTGAAAGCATTAAAGACGATTGGGAAAACTGAACAGAAAAGGGAATTATATAGATAATCAAAAGCAAATTCGTCAAAACTTTGGTTTCATCAAAATCCTAGAACAGGGTTTTAGCCTGACATGCTGAAGAATAAAAATACAGAAATAATGAAAGGAAGCATCGAAATCAAACGCAGAAGAAGAACTCGGATTCCTCCGTTCTTCTGGCTTCCGCTCTCTGCTCTTTGTGTCTTCTGCTTCTTCTCTTGATAATGATCGATCCTCCAATCATAATACCCCCAAGATTATGACCTTAACCCTTATTTATAAATCCCATCTGCCTCAGCAGCGTCCATGTGATTAGGTCGAGAACCGGCTCCAAACGGCCCGAAACGCGGCATTTTTGTCAAAATCGCCGTGGCCGCGGCTCACTTAATGCGTGCCGCGGCTCACGGTCTTCGCCTAATACGATGCCGATTTTTCCTCTGGGCGCGGCTCACTATACTTGTGTCGCGGCTCAGTCTGATTCACTCGGGGCTTGCGGGTCACTGCGTGTGCGCGCCCGCTTGCCTTGTGCCGTGGCCCTGTGCCAAAATTTGACGTTTTCATCGTTTTAGCTTCCGGACTACAATTTCCTGCAAAACATAAAAGAATAGGGCATTAAAAGCTCATTTATGCAGATTTAATTATGAAAAGAATACAAAATAATGATAACTAAGCGTACAAAAATACGCCTAACATGTTCCTAACACTTTCTTAGGTTTATACTGCTCGTAGATCTTTTTCTTCTTGTTTTTGGACCTCCGAAGCCTAGAGGAAATCACAAGAGCAGCCTCCCTCGGTTTAGTCTTTATGTTAGACAGTGTCGTCACCAATTTATTCATTAGCCCAGCTACGGTGCATGAAATCTCATTATAGTTGAAATTCATAACAAACTGCATGAAGGAGTGTGGCAGAGATTGAAGGATGAGATCAATCTGAAGGGATAAATCCATATGAAAGTTGAGCACCTCGAGTCTCTCAATCATAGAGATCATCTTGAGGACGTGGTATCCCACTTTCTCCCCTTCCTTCATCCTAGCACTGAATAACTGCTTCGATATCTCATATCTAGCAGTCCTACTGTGCTCTCCATAAAGCTCGGTCAAGTTTGCGAGAATCTGCCTAGCAGAAGTCTTTTTCTTGTGCGCTCTCTGCAGCTCATTTGTCATTGAGCCTATTATAAAGCCACGGACCGGCACGTCATCCTTGACCCATTTTTCATGGACGTCAATCTCTTCCTGATTACCCCTAGTCCGGACTGGAGTCGGTGGAATGTCCGCCTCCAAGACGTATCCCAAAGACTCTATGCTGAGTATAATCATCAGATTCCGCAACCAGTCAACGAAGTTGGGGCGAATTACGAGATTCTTTTCAAGTAGTATTGCAAGTAGGTTCTTAGCCATTTTAGAGAGATATAGTTTCGTTTCACTGCATTGATTTAGACAAGATTGAATTAGTGACTTATTTTATTATGACAAAGTATAGAATTTAAGGGCTTGTATAATTCTTAGGCTCCCACTAATTTTATCGGACTTACACACTCCCATGTTATAACCCAGAAGTCATCGTAAGATCGACTTCTTAGTGGTGATCAAATTCTTTACAAATTTTAATAGATGCAACCTGTTATGTTTCTTGCCAATTAATTTCTGTAAAGTGGTGTCCAACACCAACACGTCCAACAGATGATTCGAACTTCTTTTACCCCTAGTCTTCATGCCCTCAACCTATCAGGTTTCTTGGCAAACCAGACTATCTAAGTTGTTGACCATCAACGTCTATCAGCCTGACTATTGAATCTCGCCTGGCAACTTATCAGGTTTATAGTGGCGAAATTTATCACCAACCGAAGGCATCTAATGCACTCAAGAATTTTTCAACCTCTACCAAATGTACTACCCCGATAACTCTAAGCATAGCACACCAGCTCGGGTATCAATTTTCTACGAGTTTGATGGAGGGTAGGAAACCTCGTAACCTTTTTCAAACTTAGTTTGTTTGTTGTCTGGAGAATTTCGCGATTAACGTTACACTTTGCACATTAATTCATTTATAGGTGTGTTTGTGTTTGTCAATCATTAAAAATAAAAAATAGTAAATAGCATCCTAGTTACTACCAACATATAGATCATGGACTTTTTCCTAAGTACTGGGCCAAACGAATGACCTAATAACGAAAAAAAACAGTCTTCCATTCTTCGTCTTCTCGATCAGTTGTATTCGGTCTTCGTCAAAGCCAAATAAATAATTACATCATTGAAAATGCATTCTATTATATAAATTTTCTAGTAGAAATAAATAGGCTCAAAATGGCCTTTACAACCCAATCGAATTGACAAATGAAAACTAAGTCCACGATCTATATCACCATCACATAAGGAATCCACACAACATGAAAATGTAATGAAATTAAATAATTAATTTTAATAAATTATTCAAATTAATCTAT
This sequence comes from Orobanche coerulescens, assembly GCA_033398695.1. NCBI lineage: Eukaryota > Viridiplantae > Streptophyta > Magnoliopsida > Lamiales > Orobanchaceae > Orobanche > Orobanche coerulescens. Next base: position 139,252,407 of record CM065805.1, on the reverse strand, counting down.
AAAATTAATCTATTTAATTTCTACAATATTAATCCAATTAATATATGGCATTAAAAGTAGATAATCAATTAATGTACTAATCAATCAATATAAAAATTAATCTATTCAATTTTAATGGTATTAATCCAATTAATACCAATAGTCATCATCAATTCGTTCGAAGTAATCAGGCCAAAAATAGTATTTTCATTTAATATCTTTCCCATTTAAAATAATATTCCAAATATACATTATAATCAAATTAAATCTAATTTAAAATGTGGGAAAATATTACAACATAATACATAGACTAAACGAAGTCCTGGACAAGTCAGAACGGGCCCAACCCGCAAACCGAGCCCAAAAAAGAGGGCTGGCCGAGGGTGACCCACTGTAGCGAGTCACTTGCCTCCTACTATTCCGGATACAAAAATGAATACGCAATGGAATAATAATACATAATAAAGAATCTCAAACAGGATCGATCAAGTAACGTATATACGAAAAAAATAAATCAACAAAGGTAAAAGGATCAAAGTTCCATACCTTTGAAGCCTTTGATAATATCTTTGTATGTTGATGGTGATCACGATCCCGAACACGATGAAATTCCTTCGTTACAAACACCAAAATATCGATGTCTCTACTTTACGCGCAACGAAACTTGACCGTAAAAATGAACAAAACTCCGTTCTATGAAGAACACGGCCAGGAAGTGTCGTAGGAATTTTTCTCTTATTTTTCTTACTTAATTCTTATCTCAAAATGAAGAACAAGATGAAGAAAAATATTTCCTCCCTCTCACTATTGTTTCGGCCGAACCACACACACACAATGGAAGGTGTTATTGTGTGTTCTTACCTTAGTTGGTTGATGGGTGTTATATGTATAATATATATAAATATCATTATAGCGATTCATGTGATCCCACCATATAACATGCCTTTGGCAACATTAGTTGAACAAATCATGGTGAGGTCTCACCACACATGATAACATACCACGAAGCAACCAAGAAGGAGAGGGGGCGGCCCATGTGAAATATCTAGGAAACGGCCCGAGTCACTCGGCTCGTGTACTGGATGTTCGTCAAACGACTCCGTTAAATACACCCCATTTTATCACCAATGTATTTATATTATTAATCCAATTAATTAATTGTCTCAAATACAAATATATATTTCTCTAAGAAATATAATTTATGAGTTAAATAAATTACCCAGTACCTTAATTTCAGTTCATAAGATCGCTATTTGATTTGTCCAATAAGTCATAATTTACATATCCAATACCTAATATTAATAGAGAGATGATAAATTCATATTTATCCGTCAACGATCTTGATGCGCGACTCTGTAGGTCCGTCTCAGCCGGCATTGGGAGAAACCAATGAGTGCGGGCAGCACTTAGCCAGCCTGGCGGGCCGCACTGTAAATCCCGACTCGAAACGAATAAAGGGATCATTCCAGAACCATTATGTCGTGAATACCATATACGTATAGAACCTTCATCAGATGTCTCGGTCAAGTCTTCGGGTCACGGTAAATTCAAACCCTACCGTTGACTAGACACTATACATGTGTTAATGCAAATCAAGACCGACTGATTATTAGTGTATCCAACACAACTAGTCATAATGCTTTGGCCAAATACTTATGATCTTATTTGCCATTAACCGTATAGACATTTGCCTGCTCACTAACAGAGATAGAATCCTTTCTTAGTGTACAAGAAAACTACTACCCGCCCCTATAGTCCGCACTTCGAGGTTGACCCAGCGATTAAGCAAATGGGTCTAACTACTCTAATGATAAACTAAACGCACAGGCACATCTCTTATTAAACCCTCAAATCAAATATCCACGTATACTATCACAACCTTTCGATTCGTCATCGACTCTCAAAGATTGAATATCGTGTGACTGAATCAAGTATGATTCGTATTTGAGTACACTAGTCCCACCAATATACTTATAACTATGCTATCAAGACATGCACATGTCCTAGCATCAGTTATACAACTCTTACTCAAAACTTAATGCCCAATTAAGTTTATCGACTCACGAACAGTTTACGCAAATAAGCTTTAAACACTTCCAGTGCATTTTGTCTTATCCGATAACGAGAGTGGAATGTTTGCTCTTATTTACATGGACTTCACTTCAATGTTACCAAATCAAGAATGTATTTGAAATACAATAAATAATGAATGAATCATATTGCCTTTTATTAATTATTCCGTAATTTAAAGTACAATGTCCCTTCTCTCTCATCCCCTAAGTGGCATTCGAGGGCATATTCCTAACACCAACGAGATACGACCAAAAATAAAATACACTAATAATAAAGTACAGGGATATTACAGGGTTGATGAACAAACTTGTAACCACTCAGTCTCAGATGAGGAATCTGCAGGTGAAAGAGTCTGCCCTTATAATTTCTTCTGGATCTATGAGGTCCAAGAACAAGAAGAAAAAGACCAATAAGCAGATGGGCTCACAAGGTAAGGCTTTTAAGGGTAAGGGTAAGTCCCCGATGGTTTATAAGAGCAAGAAGGTGAAGACGGATGCATGTCTCAAATGCGGTGAGCTGGGCCACTGGGCAAGAGACTGTTCGATCCTTCATGGCGCTTTAGGTACATAACTTTTAGTTCTGGAAATGAATTGTTCTACTACCGTATTTTCTACTTCTTGGATACTAGATTCAGGTGCTAGTTCTCACGTTTATACCATGAATCATGATCTGGAACAAAGTAGAAAGCTTGGAGATGGGGAAGTGATGGTTACTGTTGGAAGCGGGCATTGTGTCGTAGCAACTGATATAGGATAAATTATTTTGGATTTGGAATACGGCTTTGTTTCCGATCCATTCCAGTCATGGATCATAAAGGCTTTTCATTTTTCATTGGTGATGGTTCCTGCAATATTTATTTTCAAAATAATCTAGTAGGCACTGCCACATTGTTAAATGGATTGTTTCATCTAAACCTAAATAACAAAGTCGTTGTAAATATTATGACTAGGAAGCGTGGTAGGGATGAAACTAATCAAGTTTTGAAATGGCATCTTAGACTTGGTCATGTTGGTTAGACAAGGTTTACAAAACGGAAAAAGATGGACTTATGGGTCCATTGGGATCGGATCCCTTTCCAACTTGTGAAACTTGCCTTAAAGGCAAAATGACTAAGGCCCCTTCACAGAGACTTTTGAAAGAGCCGCTGATAAACTTGGATTAGTCCATACCGATGTATGTGGTGATTTGGAAGCAGCACGTGACGGATATCAGTATTTTATTACGTTTATGGATGATCATACTAGGTATGGTTATGTATACGTAATGAAACATAGAACCAAGGCCTTTGAGAAATTCCAGGAATATAAAGGAGCATGGAATATATGAGTATCGAGTTTGACGAGTTCCTAAAGGAGCACGGAATAGTGTCACAACTCATACCTCCAGGAACTCCTCAGTTAAATGGTGTGTCAGAAAGAAGGAACCGGAACTTCTTGGACATGGTTCGTTTCATGCTGAGCTACACTGATTTACCGATTTACCAGTAGGGTTATGCGCTCCATACTACTGCTTATATATAGAAGAGATATACTTCCAAGTTCGTTCCTAAGACTCCACTTGAGATGTGGGAGGGTAGGAAACCAAGTCTTAATCATACTAGGATTTGGGGATGTCCCGCTTATGTCAAGAAGACTATGATGGAGAAGTTGGAAGCAAGCTCCCTGAAGGGACGTTTCATTGGATTACCATTTGGTACGATGGGTTATCTACTATACATGCCATAATATCGAAAGATCATCGTTGCTTTGCAAGCACACTTCCTGGAAGATGAGTTCATTCAGGAGGGTGGAGTAGGTAGAAGTATCTCTTTGGAAGAATAGAATGAAACTCTTCAGGAGACACCTGTACAAGAAATTACAACCAAACCTTATGAAACACAAGTAAAACCACCCCGTATGTCTAGTAGGGTGTCTCAATTACCTGAGAGGTATGGCTTTATGCACTTGGAGGAACTGGGTCTCCATGAGGTTCCAGGTGATAGTCAAGAGACCGACACCGCGACCTGTGACCAAGCGATGATGGATGTAGACTCCAAAAAATGGCGATAAGCTATGTAAGCTGAGATAGACTCGATGCATGCCAATCAGGTGTGGATTCCAGTAGACCGCCCTACGGACATAGTGCCCATTGGGAACGAGTGGATCTACAAGAGAAAGACTGATGGGAATGGCAAGGTTGACACCTATAAGGTCAGGCGTGTGGCAAAGGGCTCTATCCAAAAAGTAGGGATCGATTATCATGATACCTTCTCACCCATAGCTGTGATAAAGTCTATTCGAATGATGCTTGCTATAGCTGCCTACTACGATTATGAGATATTGAAGATGGACGTAAAGACGACTTTCCTTAATGGACTCCTCGAGGAGAAGATCTATATGGAGCATCCTAATGGTTTTGTGTCTGACGTTGATATTCATAAAGTGTGCAAACTTCAGCATTCTATTTATGGACTGAAGCAGGCTTCACGTAATTGGAACCTTTGTTTTGACGAAGCTGTAAAAGAGTTTGACTTCGTGCAAAATGAAGAGGAACATTGTGTATATAAAAGGGTTAGTGGGAGCAAGATCGCATCTTTAGTGCTATATGTAGATTACATTCTATTAATAGGAAATGATTTGGGAATGCTCAGTTCTGTGAAAGCTTGACTTCCGAGTAGGTTCTCCATGAAAGACTTGGGAGAAGCTACCTATTTCTTGGGATTCGACGATAGAGCGAATAGAATGACAGGTCTTTCCCAAGACCTCTATATAGATAAGATCTTAAAGCGATTTAAGATGGATGATTCTAAAAGAGGGTTCCTTCCAATGCGAAATGGAATAAAACTCACCTCTAAGATGTGTCCTCAATGTGAGGAACAAAGAAAGGAAATGAGTAATATACCATATACATCGGCTGTGGGTATCCTTATGTATGTTATGCTGTGTACGAGACTTGAAATTCCACACGCTGTGAGCATGGTAAGTAGGTTTCAGGCAAACCCAGGAAAGGAATAGTGGACCGCCGTAAACAACATTCTCAAGTACTTAAGAAGGACTAGAGATCTGGTTCTTATGTATGGTGGTGGAGAACTGAATGTGAAGGGCTTCACTGATTCAGACTTCCAAGGACAGAAAGACGACTCGATGTCTACTTCTATCTACATTTTTACTCTTAATGGAGGAGCAGTATCTTGGTGTCGCGCCAAGCAGAGCATGACTGCTGATTCCACCTATCAGGCTGAGTATCAAGCAGCCTCGGAGGCCTCTAAGGAAGGGTTTTGGATTAAGAACTTTCTGGGTGAACTTCAAGTGACACCATGTGTTGGGCTGTCTATTAAAATTTTGTGTGATAACAACGGGGCTGTGCCACAGGCCAATGAGCCGAGGTTTCACAATAGTACAAATCACATTTAGAGAAAGTATCATATCGTGAGAGAATTTGTTCGCAAAGGGTACATTGTGCTGCATAAAGTAAATTCAGAAGACGACGTCGCTGATCCGCTTACTAAGCCACTTTCTCAGATAAGCTTAGAGCGTCATCTAGAGAACATATGTATTAGATACCATAGTATGTGGCATTGAGTTCAAGTGGGAGATTGTTAGGAGTATAACATCCGATGCCACTCAGAGGATGTTAGAGTGAGGGCATTGTACTTGTTATTGTGTAAAATATTCTCAGAAGGCAATTGTATGATTCTTTATTTACGGTTAGTCGCTGGAATTCCTGACTCGTAAATATATAAATAGAAACTATTCTGCGTATTTGAGAGCAAAACATTCCGCTCATTATTCGATAAGGGGATTAGCACTGAAAAGGTTTATGGCTCAAATACTTAGTCGTTCTCAAGTCGATGAAACTTGACTAGGCTTTAAGTTTATGTGAAGACTTGTATAACATGCTTTTTGACTTGGAGAGTGCCTGTCGTCACTAATGGTATCCACGAGCACAAAACCTATTTAGGCATACTAATTAATTAACTATTAAGATTAATATGCAATTAAAATATTATTTAATAAATAAAGTTATTGGTAAATTCAATATTCTAATCTAGATCAAAAGATCATAGGATATTTACCTCTTGAAGTGTAGTGGTTTCTTCGTTGATCTCTTTCTCAAAATCTTTTAGAGTATAATCCCACCTTAATTCGGACATTGTGTGGGCCTTGTAATATCCGCAATTTTCGATTTTTGGTAAATTTCTTTTTTTTGGTCGGAGTCTGTTTTGACGACTCTCTCATGACCGTTCCATCATTCGGAGAATATTTAATTCTGCACTTTTTGTCATCCGAGTTCGTTTGGTCTTTGCTTTGTTGAGTTCCGTGCTTTTAGCGACTTTTCCGCTTGCATTCTGGTTCTTGCGAATCTCGCTCAAATCGCTGCTTGGGGTTTTCGTAAGTTCATTTAACGTTGTTATACGTGTTGTGAACTTCGGTTTGATTATTCGTCGTATGGTGAATTTCGGGCGTTTTGGGCATTTTCGTAATTTCCCAAAGTTTGGGGTAATTACCTTCCGTTGTCGAATTTCGAGCCTTCGGTGGTCGGAATCGTGTGTTCTACTAGCTCTTAGATTTGTCTTTGTGAGTACTTCGTAACCGTATCTTCGGTTCGTATTCGTGTTCGGGTTTCGGTGTCGCTTTGTTGAGTTCGGGATTACTAAACGACTTTTCTAAGTATGAGTTCGACTTTGTTAGATCACCATTAATTTTTGGTAACTCCAAAATTCTAAATCTTTAAAATATTATAGAGCATCGAGTTAGCTTTCCAATGGTTCGAACGGTGAGTCAATCGAGTCCGACGAGAGAGTTATGGTCGCTTTAGCTCACCCGCCGTTATCGCCGATCACTACGGGCCGAACTCGGCCGTGTCGTCCGACACGACCCGTGCCGCACTCGTCCGAAATGCGAAGTTTCGCCTCAGACCCGACCGTGTCGTCCGACACGGCCGTGCTGCACTCGTCCGAAATGCCGAACCCATCGCCCAGACGCCCGACCGTGTTCCAGACACGGCCGAGTCGTGCCGAGTCGCCGCCGGACGGGTCACTATCGGAAGGCCCCTCGCCGCGACCGTGTCTAGCAGACACGGCCGAGTCCATGCCGGTCAATCAAGCGCCACGACTGCTTCAGCGGACACGGCCGAGTCTGTCACCCTATTTAAGGCCCAAAGAATGCTTTTCTCGCCATTTTCTCCTTCTTCCACTTCTCTTCGCGGTGTGGTTGTGTGAATCTTCTAGAGATGTTGTTGGACAATGAATCCATGAAGTTTGAGGTTCATATCGTCAATCATCCGTCCTATAACATCCTTTGATCGAAGCGAATCGTGCCGATTTCCTAGAAATCTAGTTTTGGGGAATTTGGGGTTTTGGTTGTTTTCGTCCGATTAATCCGATTTAACTTAGGATTTTGATGGATTGATGATTATTTAGATGTATTATATCATTTCCTTGTTATTCCATGGTTGGATCGTATCGATTCGTTATTTGGGTCGAGTTCTTGACCGACGCCTTGAAGGTGTCCTAAAATGTCTTAGAGGGGTTGTCGGGCGTTCTACGATTATCCTTCCTCGTATGATTGTTGATCTATGGATTATATGATGTTAGGGTCGAGTTTCTTGCGAAGAAACCGTGTTGAACCCTTCCGCTCGTTGTTATCTTCCTTTTCGTTAACATCGGGCGTTTCAAGCTTTCCGCTGAGCCGTGTTCGTCTAATACTTGCGTGCGGTTTCGAGGCAAGTACCTTGTCCATATAATTCTTGTTTTATGGATATGATAATTGGTGATCGTATTTATATGTTTGTTTGATTGTTTGAAACGAAGTTTTCAAAAGATTCGATTAGCCTTGTTAAAGGCTTGCTTTCAAAACGCGTGTGTTTTGTGAATGGCGTGATCTGTGAATAACTATGCGAATTTTATGTATATGCTTGGTGTTAATGTTGCACTTGGCATTGTGTGTGAACGTATATTATTTCATTTCGGTGTGTTGTGGATTGACGTGGTGTTTTGCTAAGTGTTTGATGCCTCTAGGCGAATTATTTGAATATCCTTGATGTGATATGTTATTTGTGTGAATGTGTGGATATGGTTGAAGGTCTACGGTGACACATGGCACGTGATCATGTGGTCAGGATGCAACAAGTGATTGATCCAACCGTGAGAGCCTGAGATAATCTACGGTGGCACATGGCATGCGATCATGTTGCCAGGATGCAACAAGCGATTGATCCAACCGTGAGATGTGTGTGATTTGTTTCGCTAGCCAGCTCGGGAGGGTCCTTCGAGGCCTCGAGTGGGATTTGTGGCTTCGTCCCGGTCCTAGGCGATGCGCGTGCGTGATTACGTTGTGTTGATTTTTATGTCCACCGAGGACACGTGATGTTGGGCTCTGGCCCTGTGAATTGTTGTTGGTTTTCTATTTGCGAAAACAAAACCTTTGGGCTGTGACCCTGTTGATTTTTGGAAAGAGAAGGATTCGATAATCCTAAAATTGTTTTCTATTAAAACTCTCGATGGCATTTTAAACGGTTTTATAAATTGTTTCTCTTGATTTATGATCTATCGGTTTTGGAGTGTTTTACCCAAACTCATGCCTCGGGAAGTACTTTTCGTTACGTTTGAATCTTTGAGGATTTCCTAGTTATTGTTATTCGTGGAACTTGAATTATATGGCTCGTATTTGCACTTTGTATTTGAACTAGCAAAACAAAGGAGTTTGCTAACCCCGAGTATTCGGGGTGGATGTCTCAGATTGCATTCGTGTTTTGGAGCAGAGCACGTGGTCGGCATGAAGGATGATGAAAGATGAACGATACTAATCACACGAGGACCCGTTGATGTCGTATTGGTATAGTTGTACTTTATTTTCCGCCGCTATATTTTTTTCCCGTTGCACGGGTGTGGTTGTATTTTGACCTGCAGGCATGAGTTGTATTCGAGTTGTATGTATTTATTGAAAGACCAAATCGGTTCATCGAGTCATTTTTGCCTTAAAGGCATTGTCGAGATGTTAAATGTTGTTACACTGTAGATCCTCGAGGAGAGGGTCTACGGCGTGTAATATCCCCGAGTGGATTGGGGTGTTACGTAATGGTATCGGAGCTTAGGTTGTGGAAACCTAGGCTGTCGGGTCAGTGGTGTCTATTGAGTTTTTGTCTCGTCGGATTTTGTCTGACTAAGTCGTGTCGCGACGCATCGTCTGAGTTTGTTGGTCGTGATTAGTATCGTGGGCGATCATCATCTTCGTGCGACACTGCATGTAAGTCTCCCTTCTTTGTGTTGTGCCTCATGTGACATGAGCTATTTTATGATTATTTGTTAATTGATGGAATCCTCTTATGGATTTTTACTTCTTGATATGTGGTTATTTGACCCTCATATTTCGTTCATATGAGGAGTAGTGTTGCTCGATTGTGTATGTTGAACCGTATTTCTTTTATCCGCTGCGTGAGTTCTTTTGCAATGACTTTCGGTATTTTACCGACCGAGTTTTATTTCAAAAACCGATTCCCTTAACCGAGTTTTTGGCGTTATGGCTTTGATCGCTTTGGCGAAATTCTTATGACGGTATTTAGTATTTTGTAAATGGCTTTCGTGAGTTTTTGAAATATTACCGTCATCGGCCTTTTTGGCGTTTTTGTGAATGGTTTTTAGCCTGGTGGGTTCCGGCGCGGGACCCACGGCGCTATATTGTTCCTTGTTATTACCTGAAATTTTTGGGCATTCTAGCCCATTGAATTATTTTTGAAAACCTTGAGTATCTTAGAAAATTAAAATTCGTGACGTACTTTTAAAACGAATTATTTTCTTGCGGTGTTTTCAAGGTGTTTTCTAATGCCGCAATACATTTCAAAAATTTTCCGGTTGAGGACCAAAAATATTTTTGAGATATTTTCAAATGCAGTTGCTTAGACCCAAGGGTCGAATATTTTTGAAAGTTTTTCACTAAAGGAAAGGTGTCCTCATTTTTGTTCAAACGCAAGATGATTTTCAAAGTCTCGATAATGGTGTTTGTACTACTTTTTGTAAAATGATACTCAAGATCAACTGTTGTTTCCAAACTGTTTTCAAAAGGTGGTTTTTGTTTTTAAAACCTATCATTCCTGCTTATGGACCGGAAATGCGTGTATGGTTTTCGAACTTTCGTTACGGTGTTAACCCCAATTGTGATCGAATTGGTGGCATGAACGCCGAGGCGTTGCCACGCATTTGTTGTACTAGCCCTCCGTGAGAGGTGTGAACCGGTATTTACCGCTTGTCGCCTCGTGGTGATTTGCGTGTTGTCGCACGGGTGTGAGCCGTTGAAGCTTGAGTTTGTACGTTTGTGTACATGTGTGATTGTTTCATGATGGTTGAAATTATGTCCGTTATCGTTCGCCGTTGAGGTCGCCGAACGATACCGTCGTTGCTGTAGTGTTTGTGTGTGTATTACTTTATGATGGTAATCGTTGTATATGGTATGTGTTATGATTCTTTGTTATGCTGAGTTGGCATCTCCGCTATGTTGTTTTGCGACGTTATGCCCCATGGTATCTAGCATTTGTATTTTCGGTATGCCGAGCCGAGGCGTTTCAATCGTGATGTGCCGGGGTAATGTACGTGCAAATTGTCCTTCTCGTCAGTAACACATTTCGAGTGTGGGCTCGAGGGACAACGAATTCAGTTTTTCGAATTGGCTACCGAGACTTTCGGAGTTCGCGCTTCAGCACAGTATCAGAATCGGCTTTGAGAGGCCTTCGAAGGATATTTCTGCCGGTTGCTTGTTGTGTCGTCACCTTGATTTCGCTGTTGTGAGTTGCGGGGGCGACCTTCTTTTATAAGAGGTCGAATGTAGTACCCGTGTTGTTTTTAGACTCCTGCATTTTCTCTTTCTCAAGTCTATCGACTCGCTCGTGTTCGTTGATACTTTCTGAACTTGTTCTGTATTTCGGTTTCGTCGTTCGAACGAGCTGTGATCTTGTTTTGGGTCAATCTGGTTATCGCTGTGACTTTTTCGAGTTCGGTTCGATTCTTGTGAACCTTGTTCGGAAGTGACATCATCTGGTTTTACTAGTTCTCTTATTCGAAGTGGATCGGATTTGGAACTTCTGTATTTTCGACTCTGTCGACTCATTTATGGTCATTGACATTTTCTGAGCTTGTCCTGCCCCTTGCTTTTGTTGATCGAACGAGGGTGGTATTATTTCGGAATTACTCGTTCGTCGATGTGACTTTTCAATTGTTATTCCCTTTCCCGTGGATCTTATGCGAGTGTGCATCTTGTTGTTTTCACCGGATCTTGTTTTGTCTCGAGTCGAGATGTGAACCTCGGGTTGTCGGTTGAACCTTATTGTTCTTCGTGATCCGAACATGATCGCTCGATTTTTGTTGTCTCGATCATTTGTTTGTTCGGTTTTTGTCCTCGCTTCGTGATCGTTGAGCATTCAGCTCCTTCCTAATTCCCTTAAGTTTGGGAAATTAGTCTCGCTTTCGATCTTCCAACCCTTGGGCGGTGGAATTCAAGATTAGTTCAATAATGGCTCGCTTCGATTGATGTACCGTTGGGTTGGTCAATCATACCGACTTTCGCTCGTTGTGTTTTGTGATTGTCGGATAATTGACTTGGCTATATTATCCGCTTGATGACGCTTGTCATTTGTTGGTTTTATCAGATCCCTAACGGCGACATTGTGTTGGTCGCCGTGGAGCGTGTTTTCACGCCGTATGTCTCTTTGCATTGCTTGTGGCGTTCCGTCGTTGGCGCGAGTTTCGGTTCTTGTGTATCTCGTTGAGTATTTTCTCAAGGGATGTTGCTCCTCCCTACTTATTTTAAGTTTCGGACGAAACTTCTTTTAAGGAGGGTAGAATGTAATATCCGCAATTTTCGATTTTTGGTAAATTTCTTTTTTTTGGTCGGAGTCTGTTTTGACGACTCTCTCATGACCGCTCCGTCATTCGGAGAATATTTAATTCTGCACTTTTTGTCATCCGAGTTCGCTTCGTGCCGCTTTGTTGAGTTCCGTGCTTTTTAGCGACTTTTCCGCGCTTGAGTTCGGTTCTTGCGAATCTCGCTCAAACCTGCTTTGGGGTTTTTCGTAAGTTCATTTAACGTTGTTATACGTGTTGTGAACTTCGGTTTGATTATTCGTTGTCGTATGGTGAATTTCGGCATTTTGGGCATTTTCGTAATTTCCCAAAGTTTGGGGTAATTACCTTCCGTTGTCGAATTTCGAGCCTTCGGTGGTCGGAATCGTGTGTTCTACTAGCTCTTAGATTTGTCTTTGTGAGTACTTCGTAACCGTATCTTCGGTTCGTATTCGTGTTCGGGTTTCGGTGTCGCTTTGTTGAGTTCAGATTACTAAACGACTTTTCTAAGTATGAGTTCAACTTTGTTAGATCACCATTAATTTTTGGTAACTCCAAAAATTCTAAATCTTTAAAATATTATAGAGCATCGAGTTAGCTTTCCAATGGTTCGAAGCGGTGAGTCAATCGGAGTCCTGACGAGAGTTATGGTCGTTTTAGCTCACCCGCCGTTATTGGCCGATCATCGCGGCCGAACTCGGCCGTGTCGTCCGACACGGCCCGTGCTGCACTCGTCCGGAAATGCCGGGTTTCTGTCTCAGACCCGACTGCAGTCGCCCGACACGGCCCGTGCTGCACTCGTCCGGAAATGCCGAACCCATCGCCAGACGCCCGACCGTGTTCCAGGACACGGCCGAGTCGTGCCGAAGTCCGCCGCTTGACGGGTCACTATCGGAAGGCTCCTCCGCGCCGCGACCGTGTCTAGCAGACACGGCCGAGTCCTCGCTGTCAATCATGCGCCACGACCGTGTCGGCGGACACGGCCGAGTCTGTCACCTATTTAAGGCCCAATGCTTTTCTCGCCATTTTTCTCCTTCTTCCACTTCTCTTCTCATGTCAGGTGTGTGAAACTTCTAGAGATGTTGTTGGACAATGAATCCATGAAGTTTGAGGTTCATATCGTCAATCATCCGTCCTATAACATCCTTTGATCGAGCGACCGCCGATTTCCTAGAAATCTAGTTTTGGGGAATTTGGGGGTTTTGGTTGTTTTCGTCCGATTAATCCGATTTAACTTAGGATTTTGATGGATTGATGATTATTTAGATATATTATATCATTTCCCTTGTTATTCCATGGTTGGATCGTATCGATGAGTTATTTTGGTCGAGTTCTTGACCGACGCCTTGAAGGTGTCCTAAAATGTCTTAGAGGGGTTGTCGGGCGTTCTACGATTATCCTTCCTCGTATGATTGTTGATCTATGGATTATATGATGTTAGGGTCGAGTTTCTTGCGAAGAAACCGTGTTGAACCCTTCCGTTCGTTGTTATCTTCCTTTTCGTTAACATCGGGCGTTTCGAAGCTTTCCGGTTGAGCCGTGTTCGTCGGAATACTTGCGTGCCGGTTTCGAGGCAAGTACCTTGTCCATATAATTCTTGTTTTATGGATATGATAATTGGTGATCGTATTTATATGTTTGTTTGATTGTTTGAAACGAGTTTTCAAAAGATTCGATTAGCCTTGTTAAAGGCTTGCTTTCAAAACGCGTGTGTTTTGTGAATGGCGTGATCTGTGAATAACTATGCGAATTTTATGTATATGCTTGGTGTTAATGTTGCACTTGGCATTGTGTGTGAACGTATATTATTTCATTTAGGTGTGTTGTGGATTGACGTGGTGTTTTGCTAAGTGTTTGATGCCTCTGGGCGAATTATTTGAATATCCTTGATGTGATATGTTATTTGTGTGAATGTGTGGATATGGTTGAAGGTCTACGGTGACACATGGCACGTGATCATGTGGTCAGGATGCAACAAGTGATTGATCCAACCGTGAGAGCCTGAGATAATCTACGGTGGCACATGGCATGCGATCATGTGGCCAGGATGCAACAAGCGATTGATCCAACCGTGGGATGTGTGTGATTTGTTTCGCTAGCCAGCTCGGGAGGGTCCTTCGAGGCCTCGAGTGGGATTTGTGGCTTCGTCCCGGTCCTAGGCGATGCGCGTGCGTGATTACGTTGTGTTGATTTTTATGTCCGCCGAGGACACGTGATGTTGGGCTCGCCCCGTGAATTGTTGTTGGTTTTCTATTTGCGAAAACAAAACCTTTGGGCAGTGACCCTGTTGATTTTTGGAAAGAGAAGGATTCGATAATCCTAAAATTGTTTTCTATTAAAACTCTCGATGGCATTTTAAACGGTTTTATAAATTGTTTCCCTTGATTTATGATCTATCGGTTTTGGAGTGTTTTACCCAAACTCATGCCTCGGGAAGTACTTTTCGTTACGTTTGAATCTTTGAGGATTTCCTAGTTATTGTTATTCGTGGAACTTGAATTATATGGCTCGTATTTGCACTTTGTATTTGCACTAGCAAAACAGTGGAGTTTTGCTAACCCCCGAGTATTCGGGGGGTGGATGTCTGTATTGCATTCAGGTTTTGGAGCAGAGCACAGGGTCGGCATGAAGGATGATGAAAGATGAACGATACTAATCACACGAGGACCCGTTGATGTCGTATTGGTATAGTTGTACTTTATTTTCCGCTGCTATATTTTTTTCCCGTTGCACGGGTGTGGTTGTATTTTGACCCCTGCGTGGGCATGAGTTGTATTCGAGTTGTATGTATTTATTGAAAGACCAAATCGGTCTACTGAGTCATTTTTGCCTTGAAGGCATTGTCGAGATGTTAAATGTTGTTACCAGCCTGGTAGATCCTCGAGGAGAGGGTCTACGGCGTGTAATATCCCTGAGTGGATTGGGGGTGTTACAGGCCTGAGCTACCGAATCTTGCTTGGACTGTAGGGACGGATCGGCCGAAACTTCTACCTCTCACAACTCTCGATTTCTTTTCTTCAAGTAATTCCAATTTGCAAAGAACTCAAGTGTTATCTTAAGTGTGGAATCAAAGACAAAGTCAAGATCTACAATTAAACACTAAGAAGAAGAAATCGAAATACCTTGTGTAGGATATGTAGTTCAAGGCCGAACTCCCCTTCTTGTCCTATTTGTTGGGTGCAAGATCGGATATTGCGCCGTGTTGCGGAAGCGTAAGATAAAATGCTGAAGTTAAATGACGCACGGATTTATAGAGGTTCGGCTATAAACGAGCCTACGTCCTCTCTCAGTATCTTTTTCTATAGGTTCAAGATAAAAATCTCTGCACCTCTCTTCTATCGGTCGAGGGATAACTGTTACAATTACGTCTTCTATTGGTCCGTGATAAACCACTCGTACTTGTCTTTGTGTCGGTCCAAGTTAAACCGTTTTCCTTTTCGTAGGACAAGGAATTAACCTCTCTATCTTTCTATGGGTATTAGATAAACCTCACTTAGATAGCGATTGCGATTCTAATAATGTCGGATCCTTGATCCTAATAACAACGAATCCAATCATATCTTTTCTTTTACCTCTCGTGTATGATTTTGTGTATAACACTCAATCACTTAATGTAAGCTCAATATTACAACAAAAATAATATCAATATGAATATCAGATGATTATCTCGTATGCTTGACGTTGTTGTACTTGATACAATACCATAGAATTATATTTATAGGCTCCATCATCAAACTAGCCGTTAGCTGCCAGAACCATCATTACGTACGCTATCTCCTCCAGATTACGTACATAAGCTTGATTACGTACATTAACCTTGACAGGTTACGTACGTAAGCCTCTTCACAAATCAGTCCAGGGAGTTTCGTCATTTTGGTTACGTACGTTAATCATACCATCTATTACGTACGTTAAGGCTTATGTCATTGCTGGTGTCATATATCCGTTGCATGCTTTTTTGACTTTGACTCCTCCAACGTTAACTTGGTTTGAACATATGTTACGTACGTTATCCTTGCAATGTTACGTACAGTAAGCAGGCTTCGTTACGTACATTAAGCTTGCACAGAACACCATTTTGAGTTTTCATTTTCTTCGATTCTTGGCTTCGCCTCTTCGTTGTTTTGTTTTGGTTATCAATTTTAATCATCAAAACACTTTTAATTTATGTATAGAACAAAATGTTCCAACAATTTCCCCTTTTTTGATGATTAGAAAACAACCCTTCGTCAATGGGATTTACCTGCAAAAATATAAATATATGTATATGTGTACAGACGAAAGTTTTTTACTTTGTCCATTTCGTTAGTTTCTTCTCCCATTTCTTTTTCGACTCTTTCTTTTCTTTTCTCCTTTTCTTTCCTCATTTTCAAAATTTCATCATCTTTTCGACGTCTCCTCATTTTTCTTTTTCTGTCATTTTTGACTTCTCCTATTCATTTTTCGACTCCTTTGTTTCCCCCCCTTTTTTAATGCTTTCTTTTTCTTCGATTTTCTCCCCCTTTCAGGGTTAATCCCATTTTACTCCTTTCTCTCCTTCTCCCCCTTTTTGTTTTAATCAAAAAGTAAAAAAAATAGCAATTGAATTTAATGATACCAAAATACAAAATATACACGATACCGATTTATGATAAATAAATGCATAAAAGGTAAAAACTCTCCCTGAAAATATTATCTCCCATTTTAAAAAAATTATACTCCTCCTGAGTAAAATATCAAAAATCAATTTTTGGGGACCCAACCAATAGTTGGTTTTTGTTTGGAAACATAAACGATATTTGAAATAATTGTTCCTTTAGGAACCCAAATTTTCTAAACTTTAATCGTTCGTCGTGGGCTTTTACAGTTTGAAATATGATGCCCAAGTTTTAAACATTTTTCACATCGGGGTATATTGAAATTTAAGGATTCATTTTTAGAACCTGGTTTGAATCATAACCCTTCTTTATTTAAAGTAAATTTCTGAACACCAAGCATAGTTTCAAATTTCTCGTTCCTGAGAGAAAATTTCTTCGTTAAATCTTTAAGCTCGGTTTGAATTTTAACAAGATCATCCTTCAAAATATTTCCATTTTCGATGCAATTCGAATGATCGATTTCAACAAATTTTCCCTTCTCAATAATTTTGGAATTTTCAATTTCCAAAGATTTAATTTTAGATTTCAGGGATTTTATCTCGGATAAAGCATTTTGAAAATCGGTATGAAGTAATTCGAATGCTTCAAATAATTCATCATTAGAATTACTTACTTGACTTTCGACGTCGCTATCGTCGTACGAACTCCGGGCCATGAGAGCGAGATTATTTTGATTGATAAATTTGTCGTCTTCGTCTTCATCGCTCCAAGTAGCCACGAGAACCTCCTTCTTGGGTTTAGCTCGGCAATGCTTAGCGAAGTGGCCTGGTTTTCCACATAGTCAATAAGAATTGTCGAACTTCTTAGATTCGCTCGAGATGTCCTTCTTCCTTCAGTTTAGTAAAGTTTGGAACTTATTAATGTTTTTGGCATAATATGCCATTTCTTTGTCGCTTTCCTCCACCGGGATTTCTTCTTTCTTTCTCGACATCTTAGACTTCATGGCTAATGATCGTTCCTTTGGCTTCGGCTTGACAGTTCGTGATTTTAACATGATCTCATAATTAATTAGCGAACCAATGAGGGCGCTAAAATGAAGCGTATTGAGATCTTTGGATTGCATAATAGCAGTCATGGTGCCGTCCCATTCGCTAGGTAGTGATCTTAAAATTTTCTTGACTTTTTCACTACTAGATCATGGTTTTCCGAATGATGATAGTCCATTTGTGATGACCGAGAATCAGTGGAGCATATTGGTGATGGACTCGTCACTATTCATCATGAATAACTCCTAGTCATGGAGAAGCATATTGATTTTCGTCTCCTTGACTTGAGTTGTCCCTTAGTGTGTGATTTCTATAATTTTCCATATTTATTTAGCACTCTCACACGATGAGATTCGATTGACCTCTTCCGGATTTAAGGCACAAAATAAGAGTTGAGTAGCCTTACAGTTTAGATGGTCATTTTTCCAATCGGCATAGTCGTATTCTTCGAAAGATTTGAGCGTACCGTCGGATTTCAGAGGAATTTTCGGGCCAAGGCAAATAATCTTCCAAATCTCTATATCGTAGGCACGAATAAAGATCGACATCTTTTTCTTCCATGTCAAATAATTTGAGCCATCAAAGAATGGTGGTCGGTTGAGAGCAAGGCCTTCGACAGGCGCAAATTGAAATGCCATTTGATCTTTTTCTCCTCGGATGTTAAGCCGTGTATTGGAGTACCGCTCTGATACCAATTGTTGGGTACAAGATCGGATATTGCACCGTGTTGCGGAAGCGTAAAATAAAATGCTGAAATTATATGACGCACGGATTTATAGAGGTTTGGCTATAAACGAGCCTACGTCCTCTCTCGGTATCTTTTTCTATAGGTTCAAGATAAAAACCTCTGCACCTCTCTTCTATCGGTCGAGGGATAACCGTTACAATTACGTCTTCTATTGGTCCGTGATAAACCACTCGTACTTGTCTTTGTGTCGGTCCAAGTTAAACCGTTTTCCTTTTCGTAGGACAAGGAATCAACCTCTCTAGCTCTCTATGGGTACTAGATAAACCTCACTTAGATAGCGATTGCGATTCTAATAATGCCGGATCCTTGATCCTAATAACACTGAATCCAATCGTATCTTTTCTTTTACCTCTCGTGTATGATTTTGTGTATAACACTCAATCACTCAATGTAAGCTCAATATTACAACAACAATAACATCAATATGAATATCAGATGATTATCTCGTATGCTTGAAGTTGTTGTACTTGAAACAATAACATTGAATGGTATTTATAGGCTCCATCATCAAACTAGCCGTTAGCTGCCAGAACCATCATTACGTACGCTATCTCCTCCAGATTACGTACATAAGCTTGATTACGTACATTAACCTTGACACGTTACGTACGTAAGCCTCTTCACAAATCAGTCCAGGGAGTTTCGTCATTTTGGTTACGTACGTTAATCATACCATCTATTACGTACGTTAAGGCTTATGTCATTGCTGACGTCATATATCCGTTGCATGCTTTTTTGACTTTGACTCCTCCAACATTCACTTGGTTTGAACATATGTTACGTACGTTATACTTAGGTTTACGTACGTTACCCTTGCAATGTTACGTACGGTAAGCAGGCTTCGCTACGTACGTTAAGCTTGCACCAAACACCATTTTGAGTCTTCGTTTTGTTCGATTCTTGGCTTCACCTCTTCGTTGTTTTGTTTTGCTTATCAACTTTAATCATCAAAACACTTTTAATTTATGTATAGAACAAAATGTTTCAACACTATTTATAGGCTCTGGACTGCTCTGTAGATCTTAAGGAGGATTAGGGTTAAAACTCCTAGTGCAACTCAACTTTTCATATTAAGCCCTTCCTAATATGGTTGAATTTACTAATACATACACCCTTGTGCCTCTTGCCACAACTAGTACATGCATGAATATCTTATTGGGGCTTAGGCCCTGTCGGTCCCACTGATGCTCTCTTCTTGTTGCCACTGGATGACTGATCTTGCCATTTCCTCTTGGTATTGGACACCACTAGGGGGCATATCTTTCTCGACATCCAAACTTGCAAAGATGTCTTCGGCCCAGGCAACTGCTTCCTTATAAGATAAATGCCCATGACCACCAAATCATGACGAATCTGGTCGCACAGTCTGCCTCGGAACTTCTGAGTTCATGTCATTTGTCTCGACCATATGAGGATCAAAATGGCACATGTGATGGAACTGCACAATGCTTCGATTCCGTCATTGACTATCCCAGAGTGAAATGCATGTGACGAATCGAGTGTGACTCGGTTCGAGTTGAGGATTTAGTAGGGATGTGCTTGTGACGTTAAGATTTTCACTAGAGTAGTTCGACCTAGAAAATAGAGAGGTAGGGGCCAACCTCGACATACATCTTGACGGACAAGTAGCAGCCGAATTGCGCATTAGGGAGACATCAGAATTATTTGAATTGGATCTCTTTTTCTTAGACATTGGATGTCTCATTTAATTTATTGGATAAATTAAATTGGTCTAGTGAATTAAATAAATTAGTGGATAATTAATTTAACTCATGAATTATTATCTCTTGGAGAAATAATATTTTGATATAATTGATTAATTAGATTAATCAATTGTATTAATTTTATTTGAGACGAACTAAGATGTATCAGTCGGACTGGATACACGACGGTCTATTTCCTGGAACGAACTGAATCCTCCTCATCATGGTGTAGGCCGCTTCTCCCTCGTGTGCACCTTTCTTGATGGTGCCTTTTGTCCCCTCATTGTTGGTGATAAGTTGGTTCCATATGGAAAGGACAAAATGGTGTGATAAGATGAGATCTTATCATTATACACCATGAGGTGGGGACTTTGGAGTCATGTGTAGACTTTGTTATAAAACAAAGTTCATTCCCTCCATCATGAAGAGAAAAATCGGCCAACACATAATTGAGAGAGGGAGTTCTTTTGTTCATGTTCTTACACTCTTAGAGAGAGAAAGAAAAACAAGAACAAAACATGTATCACTTGGAGTGATCACATAATTGAGAGATAAAAATCAAGAACAACATATATATATATATATATATATATATATCACTTATAGTGATTACATTCTTGAGAACAAAAATACCTACTACTCTTTTCTAGCAGTATCCTTGATGGATAATTGAGTGGAAAGTTGTTTCGATCATCTACGGACGCATTGCTAGTAGAGACATGGTGCTTTCGGCATTTGGATCATCGAGGGCTTATAAAATTGGATTTGAGGTAATAATCATCAACACCAACATTCAATCAAATGACTTCGAGAGTATGTTTTCATATCTTATCTCTTGTTCTTTTATATTTGTATATACGTTGCATGATCGGTCCTCTTTAGGGGTTCAATTAATTTTGTTTTTGCTTCCGCTGCAGCTTCGTTTTAGGCATTGAATCTCAACACTAGTACCTGTGCCAAAACATCAAGTCAGAATTGGAACCAAATGGGTATATTTAGAGACAAGAAGGATGAGAATGGACTTGTAATCAGGAACAAATCCCGTCTAGTCGTACAAGGCTATAGACAGGAAGAAGGCATAGACTATGACGAAATGTTTTCCCATGTAGCCAGACTGGATGCCATCAGGATATTCCTAGCATTTGCCACACGAAAGAGGTTTATAGTATATCAAATGGACGTCAAAGGCGCATTCCTGAATGGAGATCTCGCTGAAGAAGTCTATGTTGAACAACCACTAACGTTCGTCAACACTGAAGGCGGAGACTTAGTATATAAGCTACAGAAATCTCTGTATAGACTTAAGCGAGCACCTAGACCGTGGTATGAAACCTTGTACCTATACGACAAGATTCTCTTTAAGATACAAGAAGGTGATGATCTTTTAATAGTGCCAATATATGTTGATGATATTGTATTTGGTTCTACTAAACTTGCTTTATGTCAAAGGTTCTCTCATCTCATGTAAAGTAAATTTGAAATGAGTGTGATGGGTTAGTTATTTCCTAGATTGCCGGTTAAGCAACCGCCACAGAATCTACATCAAACAGGAAAAGTACAACAAGGATCCTCTCAACAATTTTGGGATGAATAACTCTAAATCCTCGTCAACACCTATGAGCACTTCCACGCAAATTAGTGCTGACGAATCGGGAAAGCCGGTTGATCAATCACTCTACAAGAAGCTTATAGGCTCACTCCTGTATCAAATAGCTAGCAAGATCGATATCCAGTTTTCTGTAGGAGTGTTTGTTCGGTATCAGGTAGCACCTAAGAAGTCACACTTCACCACAACCAATGAATCCTTAAGTACGAAAAAGGAACAATCGATGTAGGATTGTGTTATCCTAAGAAAGGAGGATTTGATTTGGTTGGCTTCAGCGACTCGGAACTGAAGTGATATTGGCTTACCACTCAATGCATCCGCTACAACATTCGCCTTATTTGGATGGTAAAGAATCTCAAGATCATAATCCTTGATTAGCTTTAACCATCTACGTTGCCTCATATTCAACTCCTTCTGGCTGAAAATGTACTCTAAACTTTTATGGTCCATATAGATCTTACATGATGTGCATAAAGGTAATGTCTCCAAATTTTTAAAGCGAAGACGACTGTAGCTAACTCCAATTTATGAGTAGGACAGTTTGCATCATACGCTTTCAATGCCGAGATGCATAAGCAATCACCTTATCCCTTTGCATCAAAATGTAACCAAGTTCGAGTCCTGAAGCATCGCTGTACACCACAAAATCATCGATCCCCTATGGTAGGGCTAGAATTGGTGCGGTAGTCAAACGCCTCTTCAACTCATCGAAGCTATTCTTCTTATCCACGTCTCACTCAAACTTCCTGGTTCTATGAAGCAACTGCGTAAGTGATTGACAATTTTGTAAAACCCCTCAACATATCTACGGTAATACCCAGCAAGTCCTAGAAAACTCCTCACTTCTTTCTCCTTCTTAGGTGGTCCCCATGCTAGTACTGCCTCTATGTTATGAGGATAGAATTGAACTCCATAGGCCGAGATCACATGGTTGAGGAATGTCACTTCCCTAAGCCCAAACTCACACTTGGAGAACTTCACATATAACTGCTCAACTCTCAATAACACAATCTGAAGGTGCTCGACGTGCTCCTCCTAATTTTGAGGATAGATAAGAATATCTTCAATAAAGACAACCACGAATTATCCCAATACTCGATAAAAACCTTGTTCATCATCTACATCAACACTTCTGGGGCATTGGTTATCCTAATATGCATAACCACAAATTCGTAATGGCCGTATCTTGTTCGGAAGGCAGTTTCCAATGACTGTTGTTTGCCTATATATACAGGCATGCTTTAGAGTGCATTAGGTAGTATGCCTAGCATGCGCTAATGGGCTGTAACAGCCGTGTGTTCTTGTTGGCCACAGAATATACATTAAACAGCTTAGAAAGGGAGAATACAATAAGCTGTATATTTTTCAAAGTTATATGCGTAGCGGGAGACTAATATTGAGTTGTTGTAAATACAACAACTAGTTACTTTCCTATTCATTTGATGCGTACAGGGTTTTCACAATGTACACTTTAAATAACAGTTGAATGAAAATAGTAAGGATGAATGTTAAATGCACACAAATATAAGTGGTTCGAGGTAAATCCCTCTACGCCCACTGGTCCTCCACACAGGAGTAAAACGTCTTATTAAAATCACTACGTACAGAACTACGTGACTTTAACTAAACCTCTCTCTATATCGTTCACACAGATTGATACAGGGACAACAGCTTGGGCCGTTCACATAGATTGGCTTTAGGACTTTCAACATGTTTCTTCTCACACAGATTAAATCTTCGTCTTCAATACTATTCTTCCCACACAGGTCGGAACTAGCAAGGACTTAGTCCACACAGGTCTAAGGTTGATCTCAACGGAAAATAGGGTAGAACAAGTTCAAACAGCAGTTGTATGCTTTGACAAGACGATTGTTGTATGCTGTGCTTTTTGCCTTGAAGACTATATATTTCTTCGCTTTGATAATGCTGTATGTTCATGAAATATAGTGCTCTTCCTTAGCTTGATATTCTGATTGTTATAGCTAATTTTCAGATGTAATGCGCGAGATGATCACTTGTTGTTGTTGTATATGATGTCCTCTGCTTGGGGATATTTTTAACCTTGAAAATAGATTCGTTATAAATGTAGCCACTGGCTAGTTGGTGAGATTTAGACAGCTCTGATTGGCGGCTGCAGAATGTTTGAATTAAAGGCGTTTCGCATTTAATGCTTCAAACATTCTCTTTGACTTTGCATTAAATGCTCTTCATGGCATTTAAACTGATATCTCTTTTGGCCACATTAAATGCTGTCTAATCAGCATTAAGTGCTGCTTTAACCGTGAATACTTTATGAATAAACAAAGTTTATTTCACAATTAAAGCTATTCTTCAGTCCTATTGGATGTGTTTTCTTTTCCAGAGTAAAACTCCTACAGCAAGATTGTTATCCAACTCTCTTTAATTTTGCTATATATGATCGGATTTTGTAGTAAGATCTCTTGTTGTATGGATATGCTGTACGGAGTTTCCTAACAGCTTCCATACTTAGCGAATTTCTGTCTTTGAAGACTTCTTGCTGTATGATGGTAATTATCAAAATAAGTTGTGTTTATCCCAACAGTTTCCCCATTTTTGATATTGCCAAAACTTTCTGGATACGGAGATGATCTCTTCAAGTCTTCTGTTTGAAAGATATGATCTTTATGACTTAGTCTAAAAATTTGAACTGCTCGCAGGCAATTTCTAAAATGAAAATACTACACACTAGTAGAATAAACGTCAAAGACTTCGGTACGTCTCACTTCGGTAATGTATATTAGCGAAGTAAAAACAAACAACAACTTCGCTTTTCAATTTACTGAAGTCAAAAATCCACATAGACTTCACTAAATGGTACCAAACAAAAAAGTAGGAGCTAGTTAGAAAATTTAAGTTACAAAGACTTCGCTAATTTGATAATTACTGAAGTAAAAAGCGCAATGAATTTTTTTGATTAAAAATATATCCCCATTGATGAAGTAACGTATATCTTAACCGGGATTTTACCCAAACCCTACTGGAACCGCCCCCTCAATCTCTCCCCAGCTCTCGGTCTCAACTCCTCCTCTAATCACCTAAATCATATGTAGTTCTCTGAAATCACGAGAAGAAAAGGGAAAGCGATTTCACTCCTTTCCTCTTCGGGCCCAAATGCGGCGAGAAAATCTGCAAGGCGGTTTGCGCGAGGCACCCATCTCAATCGGATCGTCAAGGCATCTTGATAAGCTCCTGGCACTCTCGAACTAGATCTACAAGGTAAGCTAGGGTTTCCACATCTCTTTGGATCATCTTTAAGCTCATCAATGAATCGACCTTCACCTCTAAATTCGAATTCTTCTTTCCCACACAGTTCACATATTGTTTTTATCCGAATTATTAAATGGGTGCGAGTTGCTCGAAATTTTCCTTCTGTGGTGGCACCTCATTTCAAGTCATCTGCTCTTCAATCCTCCGACTGGGTTAGTTTTATTTATGCTCCCAATATAATATATATATATATATATATTGATTGGTTTTCGGTTTTGTGGGTTTCGCAGATATAAAAAAAATGAAAAAAATGTTTTGATTTTTTTTTTTAATTTTAAACATTTTTTTTTGGGGGTTTGTAATATGTAGGGATTGGGGAGAAAAATTCTTTGTCAAGCTTCAAAGAGTTTACATGGGAGGAACTAAAAGTCATGACAGGTTTTTCTTCCGACAACATTGTTTCAGAGCATGGTGAAAAGGCTCCTAATGTTGTCTACAAAGGTTTCCTTCAAAATCAAGGCTGGATTGCTATTAAGCGTTTCAACAAATCTGCTTGGCCTGATTCTCTCAAATTTTCAGTCTCTCTCTCCCTCTGTGGGTGTGTGTGTGTGTGGGTGTGAGTGACTGTGTTTGTGGGGGGGATTATTATTGTTATGATTATTATAATGATGTTTGTCTCTGTTAGGTCTAAATAAGGATCAAGAATTAGTTTGTCTCTTTTTGATAATTTGTTGTTTGTTAACAACTTTTATGTTGGTTTATTGAAGGATGAAGCTAAGGTGGGGAACCTCGAAGTGAAAGATTGGCAAATTTAATGGATGTTGCTCGATGGGGAGGAGAGGTTGTGGTGGCTGAGTTTATGCCTAATCGACTGGCCCATGCATTTATTTCATTGTGAGTGAGTTTCATTTATTTCCCTGAAAGATGAATTTGAGATTAATTAGTATGGAGTTATATCATAGTCAACAAGTGGATTTTCTTTGCTGAGATGTTATTCATATAATAACAATTGGATTTGTTGGTGCTCCGAGTTTGAGGTCTAGAGGCACCTTAATTTTTGGATTGTCTATTCTTCTCCTTGTCCTTCCTTGTACTGAATAGTGGAGCTTTATATGGTCTGTCATGTTTGCAAAAGGTATCCGTATACTTCTATTACAAGCAAATCGCTCGACACATAATTCTCGAGTTGGAATTGAAGTATCCATACATCAAGATGTATAGATTTGAGGATAATGGCTCATCTTTTCATAGTGACAAATGAAGACCTCGTCGGTTTTACACTTCCATCTCGATTAGTTTCGCAGAGTCATTCAGTATGTGTTCAAAGAATTTACATTTCAAACTTCCTTCTCTAAACCGCATTATAGTTTGTTGAATAATGGTCCACCGAGGGTAACTTATAATTAAAGTCTCTTATGTATTTCTTGAATTTATTTGATTTTCTTTTGGTACATCCTGTTGAGGGAGCTTTGGGAAAGAGTGGTGTTTTAATCATTGCTCCATTGTGTGGGTTCATGTATTTTTCTTACCCCATCTTTTCAATTTTAAATGATGTTTTCTTTCATAATGTATTGACTTTAAATTGCCTTGCGATTTTTGGGTACTAGTTATGAGAATATCGAAATGGGCATTACATTACGGTGCAATGTTGAGGGAATGCATACGCCACCAAAGTGTTGCAAAGTGAGTGGTTGGTTTAGTTTGATATTGAATTACTACATGTCACATGTCAAAATTTCATTTATAGCTCTATACTCGCCGGTCTACGATATGTATTGGAATCGAGCATATGAAGAAATTTTTGATTATCTACAACTCCCAAATTTCGACATAGCTTCCGATGTCCGCAACTTTCAAGGTTGAGTATTATGTCCGCTTAGCTTTTCAATCGGCCGATCTTCAATATGTTGCATTATTTGTGCTTATAGTAGGAGAGTCTTTGGTTGATTGGCTATCCGGTATTTATATATATGGTATATAGCCCCAATAACCGTCTTTCCATTAAATTCGAGCAAAGGAGGCAAAGATCTCTTTGCTAAGAGATATTCATATAGGGATATTAGTTACCCAACACTTTTTCTTGTAAAAATGAAGCTAATTTCTCGTATACAGTGCTACCTAGTTATTCTATTCGTAAAAACTAAAGAATTATCATTAGGCACTGGATTGTCGGAGATTATTTATTTCCCGGTGCTCATTTGTTTATTTTCTTTGTTTATGAAAAGGCTCCTTATTGTGAAACTTTAAGCATGTAATTTTTCTTTTGCGTACTTCTAATATGGTTGATCGAACCTAGATTATGAGTGGAGATAGCGATATCAAGCTCTATAATTATTTCCTATATGCCAGTTGCATTATAGTGCGTCCAGCAATGGACCGTTGCTAGTCCCGTGAAAATGATGATGCCATACACTTCCAATATATTAGTTTCTCTTTTTTACCAATTCTTTATCAAGCTCGAGCTTGCCTATGAAAACAGACGGATGAGACTAAACAAGATTCAAGCTACAAATGACAGCCAAACTTCCAAGAAGTGTAGGTTTTGCTTTTCCTGTCCCTATAATAACTAGATATTGATGTTTAAGTTTTCTCTGCGTTATGTGTTCCTTTCACTTTATGGCAGCTGTCAACCAAAATATTAAGGCTAAATCTGATGAGCGAAGGACCAAATTTGAAGGTCCTGCTATTGGAAGGTATGCTCTAGAATTTTGAAGTGCCTAATGCTGCTTCACTTATTTACCTGATTTCAGACTTGAGATTGTTCTCCTGTATATTTCATTTGATGATTTTTTCTTTTTCTCGTTGGTTCCGAAAACCCGTCATTAGTCCTCGACATCTGACACGGTTAGAGGGTGTACATTTTCTATTTCTATGGATCTGTTAATGTGTAATTGTATGATTTGTACATTGACGTGCCTGTTTTGTTTCTAGAAGGAAATCTTTACCAGCACCAAAGCAGTCAACGAGGTGGAAACAAGTGGCACTAAAAGGTTTTGATGATTCCACAACTAAGGAATGGAACATTGGCGAAGGGTGTTATATGTATATATATACACACAATATTGGTATATTAGGTATATTGCCTGGTATTATCGTTATCTTGGTGTCACTTAATGAAGTTCGGAAATGTCGGTATCCCTCTTTCTCGTTGTGAAGACAAGGATCTTTTTGTTTTCCATGTATGTGAGGGCGTGTTATTTTTAGTTACACTTTCTGATCCGCTCCTTGCTTTGGTTCAATTATTTATTGCGAAATTGGAATATGGAGATATGTGGTCTGTAGCTATTGAAAATGCACAAGGTGGTACTCAATGCTTTCATTGTCAGATCATCAAGATGCCCGCATTCTAAGAGCATGTGCGAAGGAAGCGAACTATAACCGCTACAGATTATCATTTATGACTTTTCCATGCCAAGGTAACAGGCTGGGCGTCTTAAGTGGAATCAATTCCCAATTACTTTTGTCAAATGAACATTTTCCAACAGATGATTTGTTTTCTCTTGGTAGAATTGACATTCCGAGGCACATGCTTCCCCATACTAATCATCCCACTGCATTCTCTGTTATGCATTCTGACAACCCTACAGTGATGAATGTTTTGGTTGATGTGGTAAACTTCGCACTTCCTTGAGAACTCTTGTTTTTCACTTCTATTTATATTGTTCTGTCTATAAGCTAGTCTTGCATTTTCTTTTTTTTTTCACATTTTTGCTACATGCACATAACATGCTACTCTACATGATTTAACATTTAGAAAACTACTACAGAGACCTGCTTGTGGAGATATGGCCATTGGTGGTTTGTTGGAGAGTACAGTTAACACAAACACTTAATGTCCCCTTTTATACGGATTTGCAATGATATTTTTATCTTTGATCTCCTTATAGCTGTTCTAATATCTTCTGCATGATGTTGTCGACACTGTTTTAGTATAATGTATATCTTGCAGGCTAGTGCTGAGAGACAAGTGCTTGTCAAAGATTATGATGCTGGTATAAAATGGTTGCCTTTGATCAGAGGATATCAAACCTGAAGGAGGTTTACACGTCTGATGGGTACAAGATGTAAGACAGAAACTGAGTTAATCTGATGACCTATATCAAATTATATATACTAGTCTTGTCATTCGGTTAATCGTATTTTGTTATCTGTTTTCATTTTTCTGCTTTTTTCTTTCTGACTTTTCATTCCTTTTGGAAGCTGAATATATATCATTTCATACGATCTAATCTTAAGAAATGTATATTTGATAGAAAGTTGGTGGGTTGTGTTAGCATATGTTGTACAATGTTCAAACCTTTTCGATGCAAATACATTAATGTTCTCTTTATTATTCACATTGTAAAAGTATTGAAGATGAATTAACACATTGCATGAAAGACTTTAAATGCCAATACAGGTCCCACCTTCCCCGCCGTTGTGTGGTATATTTCAAGTCTGCTTTTGCCGTGATATGTTTTTATTCTCAATTCCAAAAGTTGTTTAGTGGTGTTTGTTTCGCGGGGCCGGTTGTCTATTGATCAAAGCGAGGCCGGTTGTCTATTGATCAATAAATTCTTGGAACCCCTTCAAATTTTGGAAATTATTTCTTGATTTTCCATACGCAACCGAAAGTGATAGAACCAAGGAATGGGGTTTGAAGATTGTCAATTTTCAAGAAAATTTCCCGATTTTGTTTAAATGTGTCGGGGTTTTTATTGGCATGTGTTGTTCCGACACTTATGTTCTCTTTTAGTTTTGTTACATCTCATTGAGTTCATTGTTCTTCCCAATTTCGCTTGTTTTTGGTAAACTAACATAAGATATCTTTGATTTTAAAGAACGGGGTTGAGGTTAAGCTCCAAAGGAATGCTTTAAGCGTGTTAGAACCTCCTACTGGAAACGAAGAAGATATCGATTTTGATTTTGATGATTCCACTAGTTGCTCGATATTGGTGAAAAGGACCATCATCAATTTTGTAAGTTGTGTAGCACCGTGTTTTACTTAAAATATCACCACCGGACTCGATAACGTTTTTATGGATCCGTCTTCCGTCTTACGCTTTTATGGATCCGACTAAATGTTGCAATGTTATATATGTGTTTTATATGATATCAGATATTTGTTGATGTTTTGTTCTAATATTAACAAATTTTTTGATAATTGGCGTAATGTGTTTGAATTAGCGCCACAAACTAAGAAGACAGTGTTGACTTCCGCGAAATATGGTGAATGTTTGGTTGATGTGCACCATTATCTAGACCTGCATGTGTCTCGTAGACATTGTGGAAGTTTATTTGATGTTGGCATATTATAGTTATTCCCAATGCAAACTTGTGAATCACGCGAATCAATATTTGGCATTTTTACGACAATCCGCCGTTTATATATGAAAGTGTTGTTTATTACTATTATCAATGCTTATGATCTTATGTTATTGAATTGGGATCTTGTGATTTGAGTTTGTTGGATTTTTAATGAGGTTGATTGATGTATTTGAGGTTGTGTTGTTGCAATCTTGTGAATTGAGGTTTTTATTGGATGGATCATGTTTTTGTACAACAGGGATTCTATATTTACAAATTGAAAAGAAATATGCAATGTGGTTATTTACTTCGGATAAAAAATGAAGTCAGAGATATATAATTACCGACACAAAATAGAATAAGCGAAGTAAAAAGGAGTGTAATGCTTCGGCTAAACAAATAAAAGTGAAGTAAATGTGGTATCTTTAACTTCGTTGCCTATTAACAAGCGAAGTCGATAACATTATTTCACTTCATCTGTATATATTTTACTGAAGCGAATACGAAATATACACTTCAGCGATTATAAGATAAGTGAAGTGGAAGGACCTTTTTTACTTCGCAAACCCCCATATTCGGGTTCTAAAAACCGAGATAGACTTCGGTTATTACGATATTAGACTTCGCCTAATAAGCGAAGTCTAAAGTATACCTTTAACTACACGAACATAGACTTCGGTAATTATAACATTTTTACTTCAGATATTATCGGAAGTCTTTGACGTTTATTCTTATAGTGACATGACTAAGTATATTACAACTTAACTTATGATTGGCGCGCAGGCACAATCTTACATAATGTAATCTTGATTGAGGATAACTTAATCTATAAATTGTTCGTAGATAAGTTCTTACATCTTGTTGATTGACAAGTTTATACTTGTTGAATATATCAATACTTCATCGTAATCAAATAGTTAAACAGTAAGAGTATATTACGAGCTGTAATGTTTCAAGAAATCAAAATTTTATTAATGATAGAAATTATAGTGCTTGAAAGATAAAAATAAATACTGTATCGAATAGCATACAGCAAGATAAAATACAGCATATAACTAACAGAAGCTACTCCCTATAATGAGAATGTTTGCAAGTCTTTCGAGAGGGATCACGATTGGTTCCTCTCCACCAGTTGACTAAGGAGTCTCTACCTTGGTCTCTGTATATGCTTCATCCTTCATGGGAGACATTGTAGACAAGAATCCAATCTTCCGGATGGGTTTCCCATTCACCCTTCTGGTGTATAGACTTCATCTTTAGCTGTAAATGACGCTTTCCTTCTGCCAGTAGTCTCGAGAACTCGTTAGCGGCATCCTACAATGTTTTGAATCTGTTGAACATGGAACTCCGTGATGAGCATACAAAAGTATCTCAACAGTTTGTTGTTTTTCCAGCCCTTCAATTCAGCTGCTGTAGGTTGTCGATCAGTTGGGGGCAATATCTCAGCAAGATTTCATACTGTATTCTTCCATGGGAAATTGGGATCCTGCAACTCAGGTCGAGAAACAGTTACCATGTATCCTTTCGCTCCTTGACCTGGCCCTGATTCGGTCTGTCGTCTGATGGCAGTAGCGACACTTTCCTCCAGTGCAGCCTCCATTTCTCTTTCTTTCTCCATCATCCACTTCCTGGTAGCCTCTCTAAACTCTTCCCCTTTTTTGGCATCATCAAGATCGGAGACTTTTCCGTGAATATCATGAAGGAGTTTCATAGATTTGGCCTGTTGGATCTTCAGATCATTGACTCTATCGACCATCCTCGCAACCACTGCTGTAAGATCGTTGATCTTGTGATCATGGTCATTATCCTTGACCAATTCTGGGTCCAATAGAAGCAACCCCTATAGCTATAGTTGGCATTTCTTTGACGGTAGATTAGGCTCAATCCATAGGTGAGGTGCCGACGGCTAGGAAAGCATTTTGCGCCGGTGTATTCAAAGGAAAAGACAGTCTTGGATTCAGCTACACGAAGCTTCTCTTGCACTTGCTTCAGGACCCGCTCCTCATGCTCGTTTAGTTGATTCAGGGCTTGCCACAGTGCAGTTGGCATGAGACCAAAAGCCTCTTACATATCATTTATGGCCCTTTTCAGCTTCGGGAGCTCGTACTGAACTATTTCGTGCATCCATTATAACTCATTTACGACGTCATATAGGGCCTTGACGGCATCCTGTAGGAATACAGTTTGGTGACCGATGGTTTGTAGTTTCTCAATTCATGCCTCTATGTGCGGAGACCCAAGGCACGCAATCTTCGAGTCATACGGTTCTCCGAGCTATCTAAGAACCACATTGTGACGGGGTTTGCATGGTATGTCGTCAGGAAGGAAACTTTCATCAGATTCAAAGTGGGAACCTATAGAGATAGGAGATTAAACCTGTTCGGAAGCAGGAGATTCTGAAGGTTGAGCTGCAGGGGCTGTCTGGGAGATAGAAGGGACCAATTCCTCCTGCCTCTGTTGCTGTTCAGTAGTCGGAACTACATGAGGGACAGATTCCTCCTGCTGAGTCTCAGCTTCCACCTATTTCGGAAGAGGGACTGATTTCTCTTGGCGGACGACATGGTGGCGTCTTCTTCTTCCTATATATGCTGGACTGATCCATCTTTTACAAGATGAGCTTCCTGTAGGGGAGAAGTAGCAGGTTCTTCATTGATGATAGGAGGGACTAATTCCTCCAGTTTACTGTCTTCAGGGGCTACTTCTTCCTGTTGGGGGAGGGGGGAATGATGTTGTTCATTGGATGTTCCCTGGACCTGTTGGACTTGGATGCTAGCAATTTCTCTTTCCCTGTCCTCTTCTTCGCTTATCCGAAGTCCTGCATGTAAGGCCTCATCGTCTTCGTCGGAGTACGGATCAGAGTGGTGGCTTGGTGATGGAGCCTTGTCACTGGACTGTGACTTACCTTTGAGTCAGGCCTTTTCTTTTGCCATGAAATAATTTGAGATAAGCTCAAGGCAAAAGTGATATTCCCATCTGATCAGGACCACAACGTTATGGGGTCCATGGCCTCCACATCAAATGACTCTTCTTCCTTCCAATCCTCCCAGTTGTACAGGGTGTCGTAGGGAGCGACCATGTAGGACTTCAAAACTTTGAAGCGCTCAAAGGCTTTCTCTATTTGGACTTGAAGGAGAGTGTTATTGATAATATCCATCGGGTAGGGACTCCACACAGTAGTGGGTTCTACTGTCCGGTTGGGATTCTCGACAAGTAAGGGAGCCTATGGAGAAGTGGGATCCCTGACAGGGGTGGGTACCCTATTGGGAGTGGGACTCCGTACAAGGGTGGGTGCCCTGTTTGGAGTTGCGGCTTTCGGATCCAAAAGGGCAGCCAATTCGCCAGATCCTTCTAACTTGGCAAATAGTTGTTTGTCCATCATAGCTGTTACAGGCTCGGGATTTGTTGTACGAGCAACAACAATTTATTCCATATGGGTTCTGCCCTGTGGGAGAGATTCGATGATTGGAGTGTTCGATTAGACTTCTACAGTGACTGTTGTAGTCACCGTAAGATCAGCCTTAGAATATTTCTTCGTATTTTTTCTTTTCTTCTCAACATCTTTGGGGGAGCTACTGTGGGGAATACTTCTTTTTCTCTTCGTCCCATCACTCGAGCTCTTCAGAGTGACATCCCTCGAGTCACTCGAGGTTGGCATGCTATAGGGGTTGGGCCTGTCAGCAAGAACGGGCATTTTCCTATATACGGTGGGTCTGATTCAACCGATAACCTTTCCGGTTCCAATTTTCTTCGCGGCTGCGGACTGCTTTATTCCGCAGCGAGTGAGGATGTGGTTCAGAATTAGGCCAAATGATTTCTTGACATACTCAGGCTCATATGCCTCTTCTTGAATGCGTTTCAATATGATTTGGCACCAGTTTACTTTCTCACCAGACATGATGGCGACCATCATTTTGTATCTTAAATTGGTGCACATTTTCAAAGCACCAGTTCTGTTTTCAACTACACGGCAGCAAAAATCATGAAGGTAGACGTATGGGAGAGTGAAGTTCTTCTTGTGGCAAGAAGGAGGAACATTGGTGGCCATGGAAATGCCAGTAAACAACTTCCAGTAGTCGGATAGCAGGCTTTCAGACCCGAAGGTCTCCAGTTCTTCCATCTTCAGCCCGTCATAGGGAAGCTTATAGATCTTCTCCAGGAGATCCGTGTTCATAGGGATCTCAATCCCATGCACAGTCCCAATTATGTCAGTGATTTCAGAGGCTTTTCTCTGCAAAAAGTATTTAAATGTAGCATCCAGATAGATTTCCTCCACTATCTGTTCATCGTAAGTGTTAGCATGATGACTTCCCATACGGTACAGACCTTGTTTCTTCACTCGAACAACAACCAGGTCCATTTCGATTTTGTCTTCACCTCCAAAGGCAATCATTTCCATTAAAACAGATTTGGCAAATATGCGACCGTTGATTATGGATTCCTTCTTCTTCAGATAGATTGAAGAGGTCTATGATGTAGACATGTTATAGAAAACGGGGTGAGGAAACAGGGAATTAAGCAAAGGAATGAATAGAATATGTAGACAGATTGATGTAAACTCATTAATTTTGCAAAAAGCGTAAAGAGTTTGTGAGAGCAATGTACTGTCCTTTTATAAGGTGCAGAGAAGATTAGGTTAACAGTGAACGGTCAGATTTAAGGGATGGGAACCATCTTTTTAAAGAACATACAGGATGGATTCAGATGTAACTTGTACGTCTAATCCATCGTTTTTGAAATGATAGGTGGTCCCACTTCTGATACAGTTCGTCTTTCACTATTACACAAAACGGCGATTTGAATTTTGAAATCGCAGAATTTGAGGCAGTAAAGTCCAGGTGTCTTTAAAACTATTAAAGGATAAAATGTTTTAAATTCAGACAGAGCACGTGGACTTAAACAATTTGTTGTGAGAAAATGTGTGAGTTATATACGATTATAATATTATTTGATATCCCACAGCATCTCCCCTTAAAAGGTACATATAGGATTCAATTCTTACAGCAATATTGGATTAATATCGTATTCATGGGTCGTACTATATTCCCTCTTAATTAATGCACACGTCACTTGTAGGAAGGTATTATGCCTTCTTCTTCCTACAGTAAGAACCGAATTATTCTGAGTATACAGTTAATTAAAGTGGATACTGTATTCTTGGGTCTAACAGCATTCCCACTCAATGGATGAGTAAAATGCAAAAACATACAGGGAATCTAGCTGTAACATTCCCAATTCCTGGCGAAGCATGTGCAATATGCTTGTGCTGAGAGGTTTTGTAAAGATATCGGCTAACTGTATGCCTGTATTCTCAAGATGATTCTTGATAAAATGATGCTTCATATCAATATACCTAGTTCGCGAGTGCAATACAGGGTTGTGCGTGATTGTAATTGCACTCGTGCTATCGCACATTATTGGAGTTTCTCTAGTGCTGAGTCCATAATCTTGTAACTACTGTTGCATCCACAAAATCTGCATGCAGCCACTTCCAGTGGTATAATATTCCGACTAAGCTGTAGAAAGCGATTTGGCCAATTACTTCTTCCTGAACCATGACACAAGTCTAGGTCCAAGAAAGTGACAAGTGCCGCTTATAGTCTTTCTATCCAACTTACATCCTCTAAGATCCGAGTCGCTGTAGCCTACCAAATCGAATCCTCCTTCCTTAGGATACCACAATCCTACATTGATTATTCTTTTACGTACTTAATGATTCGTTTGGCAGTGTTGAAATTTGACTCCTTAGGTGATACCTAATACCGAGCACACACTCCTATAGCAAACTGGATACCGGGC
This sequence comes from Orobanche coerulescens, assembly GCA_033398695.1. Taxonomy (NCBI): domain Eukaryota; kingdom Viridiplantae; phylum Streptophyta; class Magnoliopsida; order Lamiales; family Orobanchaceae; genus Orobanche; species Orobanche coerulescens. The sequence continues at coordinate 139,216,554 of CM065805.1, read as the reverse complement.
ATGCTACCTGTTAGGTACATGAGTGAGCCTATAATCTTCATATAGAGTGATTGATCAATCGGCTTTCCATCTTCGTCGACACTAATTTGCGTATAAGTGCTCATGGGAGTGGGTGAGGATTTAGATTTTTTCATCCCGAATTTGTTGAGAAGCTCCTTTCTGTACTTTTCCTGATTGATGAATATGTCTGCAGACAATTGCTTAACCTGAAATCCTTGAAAATAGCTAAGTTCTCCCATCATACTCATTTCAAATTTACTTTTCATGAGATGAGAGAACCATTGACATAGAGCGAGGTTAGTTGAACCAAATATAATATCATGGACCTATATTTGTACCATTGAAAGATTGTCACCTTTATATATCTTAAAGAGGGTCTTGTCCGCTGCACCTTTCTCAAATCCATTGTTAATTAGGTATAGGGACAGGGTTTCATACCAGGCTCTAGGCACTTGCTTAAGTCCATACAGTGCTTTCCATAGTCTGTATACTAGGTATCCGCCGTCAGTGTTGACAAACCCTGGTGGCTGCTCAACATAGACTTCTTCAGCGAGATCTACATTCAGGAATGCACTCTTAACGTCCATTGGATAAAATATAAATTTCTTGTGAGCGGCGAATGCTAGGAATATCCTCATGGCTTCTATTCTGGTTATAGGGGCAAAAGTTTCATCATAGTCTATGCCTTCCTCCTTTCTGTAACCTTGAGCGACTAGTCGGGATTTTTTTCTTATAACAAGTCCACATTCATTATTTTTGTTTCTAAATACCCATTTAGTTCCAATTACAGCTTTATGATCTGGTCTGCGTATTAGATACCATACATTGTTTCTTTCGAAACCATTCAGCTCTTCTTCCATAGAAGTGATCCAGTGCAAATTTTTCAGAGTTTCATTGGTCGACACAGGTTCGGACTGGGCTAAGAATACAACTAGAGTGCACATAGCTGGTCTCCAAAGTTCATATTGAAATTTCTATACATGATATTGAGATTTTTTTAGAATTTGTTTCTTCTTGTGCAGAGAATACTATTCCTTGTGTACTCTGTATTCTCCTATGACTGGTTACACCAGCATCGATATCTACTATAATCAACTCCTGGGTTGATCTATCAGACATATCTTGTCAGGTTCTAACTCGTTGTCCCGTGCTATATCTTGTGGTGCTGGAGTCTCGGCTTCAGGTTATACAGCATCACCTTTGACTACTTCTGATCTTACAGCTGCGGGATTGATTTCTAGGTCCACGACAGGTTCTATTGGAGTTTGGGGATCATCAATGGAAAGTGTTTGGATGTTATGGGTTATTTATTCTACTCCTGTAGGGTAACAATGGTGTTCATCAAATACTACATGGACAGATTCCTCTATTATAAGCTTTTTCTTGTTAAATATCCTGAAAGCTTTGCTAACAGAGGAGTATCCTACAAATATGCCTTCATCTGACTTTTCCTCGAAGGTTTTGAGTTGATACTTACCATTTTTTAGAACATAACAACTGCATCCAAAAATATGAAAGTATGCAACCATTGGAGTTTTATTATTCCATACCTCATATGTTGTTTTGTTGTGATGCTTGTTGATGACACAGCAGTTTTCTGTATAGCATGCTGTATTTGTTGCTTCTCCCCAGAACCACTGCGGCAATTTGCTTGCGGCTAACATGGTTGTTGTTGCTTCTTTGAGTGTCCTGTTATTTCGCTCGGTAACCCCATTTTGTTGAGGAGTTCGGGCTGTTGTGTATTTATGTTGTTTTACATTATCCGAACAGTATCCCTCTATGAAGTGATTTGTGAATTCAGTGCCTCTGTCAGAACAAATGGACACGATACTCAGCCCTTTCTCATTCTATAGCTTCTTCAGGTGCTCTGGAAACTTTGTGATGGTACTTTCTTTTTGCTCAGAAAGATTGTCCAAGCATACCTAGAAAATTCGTCAACAATAACAAGATGATATTTCTTACAGGGTCTATAGGGCCGTAGAGGTCCAGGTGTAGCAAAACCAGTACCTTATAGGTGGGAAGGTATGACTTGCTTTTCATGATTGTCTTGACTTGTTTGCCTTTCTCATTGGGTCCACAGACGCGGTTTTTATGAAATGACACATCGGGCAAACCTCTGACCATTCCCTGTCTAGTGAGTTTGTTGATAATCTTGAATTTGATGTGCGACATTATTTTGTGCCATATCCAGGTTTGATCTTCAGTTCCTTTGGCAACAAAACCTGGAATAGTGGAACTCGTAGGCTTCCAGTCAGCAATGTACATATTACCTGATCGGCTTCCTGTGAGGACGACTTCCTTGGTCTTGATGTCCTTCACCCTACAGTGATCTATATAGAATATGACCGAGAATACATAAATAGCTAATACTAAGTAGATTATACTGTAAGCCTTCAACATAGGCTACGTCAATGACATTAAACTTTCCTACAAGCAGGGTTCCGTTCCCTATTGTTCTTCCTTTGGATTTGTCACCAAATCAAACCTTTGGACCACGACCTTCTACATAATCTGACACCTTGCTAATATCTCCTGTCATATACCGAGAACATCTGCTGTCGAATTACAAGATGTCCTTTTTCTTGATATCCTGTAAGCAAAGAGTTAAGGTAGATTTAGGTCCCCTTTGATTATTGGGTCCATGGATGTTAGTGCCTTTTGGTACCCAAATTTTCGTAAAAGCAATTGGTTTGTTGTAGGTTACTTTTGGTCCAGTCTTGCGATATTTGTGGGGCAGGCACATATTCGCTGTAACCTTGATTATTATGCATGAAAAAAGTTTGTGATTCCAGTATGATTGTCGTCTTGGAGGGGGAACCATTTTCTTAGTCCTTATACCTTGCCTTCTAAGTTTTTAGTTGAATTCCTAGAGATGTTGGTGGTACTGCGCGACGACCTATTTCCTGGATGGATAACAGGGCTCCTGTATCCAGTATCTAGGCGCACTGTACTGTTGGTAGTATTGCGGTGCGTCCCTTTGATACTTAGATATAGCCTTCTTTCTGGATGGCTGTTGGCGGTGTTGGTATGCTCATGGAGAATAATGTTGATTACGTCTTACAGGTCTGGGGGCTGAGGTTTCGGCTGTTTATGATGGAAACTAGGGGGCGGAATCGCAACCTTTGCTGTACGAGGAGGGACAGTTGTAACCTTTGCGGGACTCGGGGCCTTTTCGGATTCAGTAATGGGTTCCACTCCCCTGACGAACACCGTACATGATTTTCCCTTATGGGAGAACGAGTCATATCCTAAGCCATGTTTATCTTGGGCATGCTGTCCAGGGCTTAGAATTTCTTCCATCCTTCTTGAAGGTTTTTCAAATGATTTCAGGATGGTCTCGAGTTCTCCTTCTCATTTCTCGAGAGTTTGAACTTTAACTTTGAGTAAATATAATCATTTGTCTTGCATTAACTATGAGACTTTGCCTCATTTGGATCTTTTGCAAGTTGATGATTGCTTTCCATGAGTTTTTCATAAGTGACTTTTCTATTTTCGCAGTCCAAAGACATATTTTCGTAGTTGTTTTTGAGCAAGCCATTTTCGTCTTTCAGCTCCAGGGTTAAAATGGTGAGTTGTATATTTTCTCGTTTTAGTGTCTCATGGGCTTTTTGAATGTTTTAAATTCTTTATCACATTTTCAAAAGTATGCGATGCATTGATAGGAATAGTTGAGTTTGAGCTTACCTCTTCATCGCTTTCATCATCATCCTCTATTTCTTTGGCTATAAAGCACACATATGCTTTATCCTTTAATTTCATCGTCAGAGGAGTCACTGTCAGTGATCCCTTGTAGGCACTCCTTGGTCTTGTTCGATGCGGTCAAGGCTTATGATTCATCAATCAGGGCCATAAGCTTGTTTCTCCAGGCATATCTTTTCTCATCCTTTTTCTGTTTCTCAGCTTCGGGCAACTTTTGCACTTTCTGGATAAGGACACTTATTTGCATAATGTCCTAGATTTTTGGAATTATATAATAGGTTAGAATCGTCGGATGAAGGGGATTCAGAGCTTACTCTGATAAATGGCTTGGGCCTGTATGGAGTCTTCCCACATTGTTTGATGAACTTCTTGAATTTGTGCATGAGCAAGGACGTTTCATCTTTTGACAGGATATCATCGTCGTTGTCTGTTGTCGTGTGTGTCGATTTGGATGTGCTGGGTGATGAACTATGTCTCCTATCAGATACAACAGCTAATGCTGTAGTCTTGGCAGGCGACTCTTCATATTTCTCTCTCGTGTCTATATCATACTCGAATGCCTTTAGGTCAAAAAAGTGATCAAGAGTGGAAATATCATTTAAGTTAGAGGACAAATGCATAGCTATGGTTTTTAAGTCCCATCGTGCAGGGAATGATCTAAATATTTTAAAAGGGCGATTTACATCTGACTACCTTTTTAGATGGTCTAATTACAGTTTGGTCCCTATTATTTCAGATATTACAATGAAGGACAAATTTTGCACTGTCCAGAAACTATATTTACAATGAAGGACAAAAGTCAAATTTTCAGATGATGTCACTAGAGAGAGAGTACTGATATTCCGAATTTGCCCTTTTATTTTTCCTTTTCTTGTTTACCCATTTATTTTTCGCCTCACGTGGGTGGCACATGCTGGACCTCATTGTAATATATATAACATTTTTACGAAAAAATTAAAAAAAAAAATTCTGGAGGAAAAAATATTTTATGGCAAAATAATATTTTTTTGAAATAAAATTATTTTCTTGAAAAAATATTATTTTTTCGAAAAATTAAAATTATTTTCTGGAAAAAATAAAATAAAATATTTTGCGAAAAAAAAATATTTTCTGGAAAAAAATTATATTTCGAAAAAAAATTATTTTCTGAAAATAGAATATTTTTTAAAAGAAATGTATTAGTATGAAATGTATTTTAAAAGAAATATTTTATTTAAGTAAATAGAGGGACATTTTCGTCTTTTTAATAGAAGTCAACACCAATTCAGATTTTTGTCCTTCGCTGTAATTTATGAAACAATAGGGACTAAAGTGTAAAGAGGCCATCTAATAGGGTAGTTGGCTGTAATTTCCCCTATTTTAAAATTTTTCTCCTTTTGGGTATACACTTTACCCAATGATTCAAGTTCACCAACAATGCCGGTAAATCTAAGGTCAAGCTCCTCAAGCGTTTTTGTAGATTTCATTTCAAAAGACTCAAATTACTAAGTTAATTTAGAAATCTTATTTTCTTTTGAGAGATTAGTTCCCTCGCAAATGAGCTTGAGTTTTTCCCATATTTATTTGGCTCTCTGACATCTTTTTACCCTAGAGAATGTGCCCTTGTCAAGAGTGATAAATAGTGCATTCTTGGCGATGTTGTCCAGGTTTGCACGCTTGCACTCATCGGTCATCCATTGATCGCACTCCTTTTTGAGCATCTCCTCATAGGGTTTCCCTTCCATTCTTGTGGTTGTATTGACCTTCATAATCTTGATAGGTCCTTCCTGGATGACAAAGATCATCTATTTCTGCAAGGCTACAATATGGGCTTCCATCCCAATTCTCCATGTTGTTGCCCAAAATATTATCCGAAGATAGATATTGCTGGAATGGTCGAGCAACAGCAAATTGCGAGAGCACGTCCGTTGGGGGTGTGAATAACATAAGATTTGCCGGGGTTGTTAGTCCCGGGCTTGAATGCTCTCGCGAGATATTATTAATACTAATATTCGGGGATACAAGTACTAATGTAAGAATACAATTACAATGAGTGTAAAGATTCTTGTTATCTTAGCTAGTGAGCGTGTAGATTGCCGGAAGAACCAGATTTGATGCTCTGTGAGTTCTTGTAACAAAGGAGGTGAACAGTCGCGGCGGTGAGAGATCGACAGTCTCTCATGGCGAGTATTTAGCTGGATGCTTGGGCTCCTGGGCTTATGAATCTCTTGGAATCTGTCTAGTGGAGACTTGCTGCCTCTGCCGATCGTCTTCTGGACGAGAGATTCGGAGTGAGAAGTCCTGAGATGGATTCCAGCGAGAAAGAAGGGAGCTTGATGGTATGTGTGTTCTCAACTGTTGGTGAAATGAATTCCGAACCTTTTTCCAATAGGAGGAGGTTCTCTATTTATAGGACTTGGATACGCCGGGCGATCCCCTTTTCTGCATTCTAATAATCGGGCGATCGTCTTTTAGCACATGGGCGTGTTCCCTTAAAGTCTGCAGGAGTTCTTTGCGCCAATCAGATGCGGTCCAATGGGGAGCACACGCGTCTGAGTTCTTTGTCACGGGCGGTCCCACTGACAACTTTCGGCGCGCCTGTCGGTAGGTGAGGTAGGTGACAGGCTGTGGTCAAAGGTCTTGTCTGTCAGCAGAAGATCTTGTTTGTCAGCGAAGATCTCGTATGTCAGCGCCTTTTGTGGATCTTCACGTGGGTGCTGTTCTGAGACCCAGTCCTTGATGACTTTGACGGGCGATCATCTCTGCCCGGGGCGTAGGTCGATTGCCCTTAGCCGGTCACTAGAGTAGATCGCCAGCTGCCAAAGGGCGATCGCCTTGGGAGTCGATCGCTAGGTACCTTACGGTGGTCTGATATCTTCGGGTAGGCGAGCTAGCCATAGTTTGACTGCATTTGACTTGGTCGCTCGGCCTTATAGTCGATCGCCTGTCGGGATGAATAAATCTTGACACAACAATTGCCCCCCAGCTCGCTCATACGTTGGAAACGTGGGGTGAGGTGGTTCTCTTGGCGATCGCTGAACTTTTGACGAGCGACTCTGCGTTTAACTGAACTGGCGATCGTCTTTGAGCTGATATATCCTGAGTTTGGACGACCTGGTTGGCCGCTAAACTGCGCGGGAAAAAGCAATGGGAGTGGAAAAGTCTCCGCGCACGTGTCGGGCTTCTATTGGAGGATGCCAACGGTCATTAATGACTCCTCGGCTGACGCGTCCTTGAAAAGACGCGTACGCGGGTCTCGAGGGAGTCAATTAATGCGTCGTTTGAGATCTGACCCCTGAGATTTTCCCTTATTGCAAACGGGTCCCTGCCTTCTCCTATAAAAGGGCGTAGTGCTGCAGTCTTCGTCCTCACGCGCACTTACTGGAGAAAGAAGGACTTGCTGTCAATTTTTCTGAAGATCTTAGTGCCGATCGTCGTTCGATTTCACCTTCGGGTAAGAAAAAATCCTTTTCTCCTTATCTTTCTTTGAGAATGGCCGGAACCTCATCATCACGTGGAGTGGGTACCGGTTCTGCCGCCGGGACATCGACTGTCCGGAGAGAACCTTCTTCCGACTTCCACCTGGAGACGGCCGCTGAAGCTATTCGGGCCGGAATCGACCCTGCTGAAGTCGAGGCTTTATTTAACGAAGCCGACGTCGCTAAGGAGGCGGCTGTTGAAGAAAGACGATCGCAGATAGAGAGATCTGGCGATTAGGGCCTACTGGGAGCAGCATAGTGCTTTCGGCCGGGCCTATAAGGCCTTTGCTGAGATAATGGAGAAGTTGGCCGGTCCGACTCCGAGATTCGATTTCCGGGGATACTCGGTCGCCTACCCTTATCAGCTTCCCAAACGGTCGCGATCGGGTTGCGCGGCGATCCTTGTGGTCGCTTGGCCAAATCGGAGTTCGACGACCGGGAAAGATCGGCCGTCACGGAGGACAAGGTTCCATGTTCCTTGAGATGTGGACATGTTCGCGCGGTGGAGAATGAGCGAGCCGATCAGCCTCCGATGGGTATGGTCGCCGTGAATGAGGCGATTATGGAGGCCGAGGCCGCGCTTCCCTCTATCCTTTCTTTGTCTCCCACTTGCTGGCCGCTTGGAACGTGGCGCCACTTCAGCTGACGCCGAACGCCTGGCTCCAAATTATCTGCACTCTCACCCTTTTCGGCGGTCACCGCCTGTACCGCCTCCCATCGCCGTTGGAGATGAACCATTTGTTCAAGCTGACGGCTCAAAAAGGGTCGGTCGACGGTTACCATATTCAGGGCCGATCTGGTCGGGTAATTCATGGAGTCCCGAATAAGATGCGGGGCGATCAGACGAAGTGGTTCTGGGTCGCCGGCAAGTGGAGGGCTTCCGCGAGCGACAATCCTTCGGGCGAGCTGGAGATCCCTACTGAGTTTCGGGAGAGGAATCCCGGTAAGGGTTTAGACTCTCCCTTCGTTCGGATGCGTTTTGGACTGATCTTATTTGATTTCGGTTTTGCAGGTTTTCACATTACGACGGTCGAGGAGCTGTCTTTTGACTTCCTGGTTGTCTGGGAGCGGATAAGGAGCTTGTCGGACGACGACCTTGACGCCAACCGGATCAATAAGGAGAGTCGTTGGTTGTCGGATCGGCTATTCCGCTTCCCGAGACATCTCTCGGTACCAGGTATGAGCTTCTGCGGCCTTCACTTTCTAGGCGATCGCCTTACTTGAGGAAAGTGTCTGACTGTTGGTCGATTGTCTTAACTGTAGAGGTTCGCTTTCCTCGCTTTGTGGAGCCCCCGACGGAGATCGCCATGTCGAATCCTGGAGTTCTAGGCCGTCTCCGCCACAAGAGGTCGTCTCGGGACCCACCTGTTGCGTTGCCAATTGTTCCGGAGGCGGAACCTCGCGTGGAGCCGATCGTGGCTGAGGAGGGAGTTCCGGAGGAGGGGCTTCGAGCGAATCGTAAAAGGCCGAGGCCGGAAGAAACTTCTGTTCCTGCCCCTGGCAATGAAGTGCCGATCGCCGCGCCTCCGATCACCATTGTCGCTCCAGAGAATGAGCCGCCCTCTGCGGATTTTATGCGGGAGATGGCGATCGCGGACGCTGAGACTCCTAGAGGGAAACCGTATTTCGGTCAGGACCCCGAGAAGGCTGAGAGGTAGATTGCATTTTTGTGTTGAAACTTGCAATTGCGTAGGAGTTGTATTAACTTTGTTGTTTTGATGTAGGATCCGTCGCACAGATCCGTCTTGCCCGCCGATGGTCGTGGATTTCCTAGCGAGCCGATCTCCTCGCCAGTCTTGCGACATCCCTCCATATGTTAGCAAGGCCGCTTCTGCTCTGCCGAAGGCCTGGATGCGATCGCTCGTCAGCGATCGGGGAGTTCGATGCAGGCTGTTCTCGCCCTTTCTCTCCAGACGGCGACCATGGCTGTCCAGGCTGCTAAGGAGTTTGAGGGGCGGCCCTCCACTATTCGCCTGCAGGCGGATCTTGAGGCGGCTCGGAAAGAGAACGCCGAGTTTGCCAATAAGATCGTGGCGATGGAGAAGGACTCTCTGGAGGCGGCCAAGCGGGCGAGCCACGAGCTTGAGCTGGCGAAGAAGGAAACTGAGTTGTCTCGTTTGGCAGTCGACCGATTTCGGGACCAGATGCTGAATGCTGTCCGGGCGCAGAAGGTTGCTGAAGAGGAGGCCGATCGCCAGAAGGTGACGATCGCTCGGTTGACCAGCGAACTAGCGGAGGCGACGGGGAAGATTGCTGCGAGGGAGGCCGAGCTCCATGGGTCGCAACAGGCAATGGCAGAGCTGAAAGGAGAGGTAGAGGCGACCAAGGCCGATCCCTTTCAAAACTTGGAGTTTGTCAGCGAGTTCGCCTATTATTTGGCGTTCGCCGACTCGATCTGAGCAGCTAAGAAGGGAGGTTTGGAGGTCGGGCCTCTTGCTGAGAACTTCAAGGCGTATGCGTTGGAGCATCCTCTCCATCCAGCTTTCTCCTTGCCGATCTTGGATCTTGCGGACATCGGCGTGGATTTGAGCTGGTATCCGTCTCCGGCCAATCTTGCTCATCCCGACGCTCCGGAAGATGAGGGGACCGCACCGGATGCTGATGGCGATGGCCAGGCAGGGGCCTGAGGCACTTCATTTTTGATGTTTTAGCTTATTTCCTCGTAGTTTTGTAGCTTTCTTTTGTAGCATTTAGGCCTTCGGGCGACCATGTACTCTGATCTTTTCAAGCAATGAACTGAATGTTTGATTATCTTCGATTACTTGAATGATTGTTATTTTTGAGTCTTTGTTTGACTTTTTACAAATGTGTGAGGAGAGATCGTTGCGAGGGTAGTTCCAAATGAATTGACAAAGTCATAAAGATAACTTTTACAACATATTCGATTGCTGCACAACATCTGAAAAAATGACGATCTCCGCGTGTGGTTGAATAGCGACGATCGTCGTATAGGTAGTCCGCACTCTTATTGCCCCTTGTTTTTATTCACTTAGCGGAAGTAAGGGGATGAAAATAATTCGTTGAGTGAGCGGTCTTCAACTTTGTCGAATCCTCGGGGATGGTCGTCCGTCTTGAGGAACCGTGCACGATCGCGGAGTTCGATGGACCGACTCCCTGATCATGTCTTGATGCGCGAAGACATTGAGTGTCTCGTGACTCACTTTATTATGACGGTCCTCTGTTAGGCTGCGCCTCGCCTCGTATTTAAACGAAGGGCGTGCGGTCTCGGTCTAGAGGATCCCTTGCGCGGGGCAGCGTCGGATGATTCAACTCCACGCCCGCGGCTTGTTTAGCTCTGCTTCCACCTCGGCCCACCATGAAGATGGCGAACCTCGATGGTGTACGTTGAGATGGGGGTTGTGGCACGTCGCATTGTCCGGGTTCACCATGTTAGATGATGAACCTTTGAGGGCGAGCGATCGTGTCCACTGATTAACTTTGGAGGGCCCTCAGACTACGCCGGCCTCGTATTTAAACGAAGGGCGGGCGATCTTGCCCCAAAGGGACCTTGCATGGCCTAAGCAGTCGGTTCCATCGACCACCAGGACCATGGCTGCACTCTTCTACCTTGGATCGTCATGTAAATGCCGACCTTCGACGGTGTACGTTGTGCGGGGGAGGCGATCTCGTGCCTTAGTCCATCATGTTAGATGTTGAACTGTAGATGGCGATCGAGTCCTCCAGTTTCTTAAATAAGGAGGGAGATCGGGGAGACTTCCGAGGTCTCCTTTTCTTGATTGAAGCATGTAGAGACGGTCGCCGAGGTTGATCCAGGGGTCGGCTTGTATGAGTTTTCCAGCCTGTTTTGTGTTCGGCTCGGACGATCGTGTATAGAGATTGGTAGGGGCTTTGGCTAGGCCAATAAGCTGTCCAACTTGCTTCCTCGAACAATCTCCAGAGCTGTTTGAGGAGGTCGCGGCATTGGTTGGTGCTGTGGCCGGTGTAACACCCCCAATCCACTCAGGGATATTACACGCCGTAGACCCTCTCCTCGAGGATCTACCAGGCTGGTAACAACATTTAACATCTCGACAATGCCTTCAAGGCAAAAATGACTCAGTAGACCGATTTGGTCTTTCAATAAATACATACAACTCGAATACAACTCATGCCCACGCAGGGGTCAAAATACAACCACACCCGTACAACGGGAAAAATATAGCAGCGGAAAATAAAGTACAACTATACCAATACGACATCAACGAGTCCTCGTGTGATTAGTATCGTTCATCTTTCATCATCCTTCATGCCGACCCTGTGCTCTGCTCCAAAACCTGAATGCAATACAGACATCCACCCCCCGAATACTCGGGGGTTAGCAAAACTCCACTGTTTTGCTAGTGCAAGTATAAATACGAAAACAAGCCATACATATCATACTCCACAAAATCAAAATAATCGCGAATATACTTCCCGAGAAAATTCACTTGATCAAACCATTCAAAACGTGAAAGGTAGGAAATAACCCAATGTCCATATTACAAAACATTTTACGATCTCGGGAGTTTAGAAAACATTTGGGATATAAGAATTCTAAAACCTTTCGAAAACATTTAAGGACACAGCCCAAAAGTCATTTTCCAAAATTCAAGTTCCTAGAATAATACGCAGTGGTCCACAACCCATTTCACAAAACACGGGTCCGTGACCCAAATCACAAATCACATGTTCCTAAGGATTATTCGTGTCCCGTGCTAACAAGCCACGAACCTCGATGCTCGAAGAACAAACCCGAGTGAATAACCCAATAGGAAAAACATATCAAATCACATGTCTCCACGACACGAATATCACAACCAAACCACAACCATAAGTTATCCCGCATCGCGCTAACAAGCCACGAACCTCGGAGTCCCCGCAAGACATACCCGATGATAACCCCACAAGTTATCCGGCATCGGCTAGCAAGCCCCAAACCTCGGAGTCCCCGCAAGACATACCCGTATTGGATAACCCTACAGCTTTCCCCGACCCATACTAACAAGTATGGATCCCGAGATTCAACAAACCTACCCGGAGGCACATCACATACAACAAGCACCCAACAAGAGTCGATTATCAAGACAAGCAACATTAAGCATCACAACCTCCTTTCAAAGGAGTAACGACTAACATCACATCATGTCGAATACCCACCGAACAAACATACAATTCAATACACAATCCTCGGCAAACAATTATGGTCTATTATATTCACTCAATGCGATTATAACGTCTCTCAACATACGAAACTAACACACATATTCCGAGAACATATCCATTCACGAAGTATTCGAATTATCGTTGAAAGACAATATTTATCGAGGACATACCGATCCTTTTAACGCTCATTAAACATTGGATTTCGCATAAAATCATTTATCAATAATTATGCCGATGAAATATGAAATGTATGGGCAAGATACTTGCCTCGAAATTGGCACGCAAGTATTCCGACGAACACGGCTCAACCGGAAAGCTTCGAAACGCCCGATGCTATCGAAAAGGAAGACGACGATGAACGGAAGGGTTCAACATGGTTTCTTCGCAAGAAACACGACCCTAACATCATACAATTAATAAATCAACGATCATACGATGAAGAATAATCGTAGAACGCCCGAAAACCCCTCTAAGACATTTTACCGGACACCTTCAAGGCGTCGGTCAAGAACTCGACTCAAACAACGAATCGATACGATCCAACCATGGAATAATAAAGAAAATGATATAATACATCTAAATATTCATCAATACGTCAAAATCCTAAGTTAAATCGGATTAAACGGACGAAATCGAACAAAATACCCAAAATCCCCAAAACTAGATTTCTAGGAAATCTGACCTGATTCGGTAGATCGGAGGATGTTATAGGACGGATGATTGATGATATGAACCTCCAAACTTCATGTATATGTTGTTAAACAACATGGCTTCAAGCTTAGAACACGCCACCGCGGAAGAGGAGAAGAAGAAGGTTAAGAATGGCGAGAAAACGTCTGCAGGCCTTTTATAGCCGATGACTCGGCCGTGTCCGCCGACACGGTCGTGGCGCGCAGATTGACCGGCAGGACTCGACCGTGTCCCGCTAGACACGGTCGCGGCGCTGAGGGGCCTTCCGACAATGACCCGTCCGACAATGACTCAAGACGACTCGACCGTGTCCGGAACACGGTCGCCGGGCGCTTGCCCGCATTTCCGGACGAGTACGCACGGGCCGTGTCGGACGACACGGCCGGTCCTGAGACGAAAACTTCGGCATTTTCCGGACGAGACGGCACGGGCCGTGTCGACGACACGGCCGAGTTCGGCCGGCAGTGATCTGCCAATAACGAGCGGGTGAGCTAAAACGACCATAACTCTCTCGTCCGGACTCCGATTGACTCACCGTTTGAACCATTGGAAAACTAACTCGATGCTCTATAATATTGCAAAGATTTAGAATTTTTGGAGTTACCAAAAATTAATGGTGACTTTACAAAGTCGAACTCCCACGTGAAAAAGTCGATTAAGGACACGGAACTCAATAAAACGACACCGAAACAAACTCGGATGACAAAAAGTGCAGAATTAATCATTCTCGAAATGACGAAAGGTCATGAGCGAGTCGTCAAAACGAACTTCCGCCGAAAAAATAAAATTACCGAAATTCGAAATTGCGGATATTACATTCTACCCTCCTTAAAAGAAGTTTCGTCCCGAAACTTAAAACAAGTAGGGGGAGCAATATACCCGCCAGGAAAACTCGACGAGATACACAAAAATAGAAAACTCGCGCCCAACGGCGAAACGCTGCAAGAAACGCAAAGAGACATACGGCGTGAAAACACGCTCCACGAAGACCAACACAATGTCGCCGTTAGGGATACAATAAAACCAACAAATGACAAGCGTCATCAAACGGATAATATAGTCAAGTCGATTATCCGAACAATCACAAAACACAACGAACGAAAATCAATACGATTGACCAACCTGACGGTTCATCAATCTAAACGCGGGTCAAACGCTGAACAAATACGGAATTCCACCGCCCAAGGGTTGGAAGATCGAAAACGAGACTAATTTCCCAAACTTAAGGGAATTAGGAAGGAGCCTGAATGCTCAACGATCAAGAAACGAGGACAAAAACCGAACAAACAAACGACCGAACCACAACGGTCGAGACAACAAAAGCGAACAATCATGTTCGAATCACGAAGAACAATAAAATTCAAACAACAACTCCAAGGTTCACATCTCGACTCGAGACAATATATGATCCGGTGAAAACAACAACGTATGCATTCACATAAGATCCACATGAAAGGGAATAGAAATTGAAAAGTCACAACGACAAACGAGTTATTCAAATGATGCCACACTGCTCGATAAACAAAAACAAGGGGCAGATTTAGCTCAAATGTCAACGAACATAAATGAGTCGACAAAGTAGAATATACAGAAGTTCAAAATCTGATCCACTTCGGATAAAAGAACTAGTAGAACCAAAAGATGTTACATCCGAACAAGGTTCACAAGTATCGAACCGGACTCGGAAAAGTCACAGCGATAAACAAAACAAGATCACACTGCTCGAACGATGAAACCGAAATACAGAACAAGTTCATAAAGTGTCAACGAACACGAGCGAGTCGATAGAATCGAGAAAGAGAAAATGCAGGAGTCTAAAAACAACACGGGTACTACATTCGACCTCTTATAAAACAAGGTCGCCCCCGCAACTCACAACAGCAAAATCAAGGTGACGACACAACAAGCAACCGACAGAAACATCCTTCGAAGGCCTCTCAAAGCCGATTCCGATGACTGTGCTGAAGCGCGAACTCCGAAAGTCTCGGTAGCCAATTCACAAAACTGAATTCGGTGTCCCTCGAGTCCACACTTGAAATGTGTTACCGACGAGAAGGACAATTTACACGTGCATGCCCCGGCACATCACGATTGAAACGCCTCGGCTCGGCATACCGAAAATACAAATGCTAGATACAATGGGGCATAACGTCGCAAAACAACATAGCGGAGATGCCAACTCAGCACAACAAAGAATCATAACACATACCATATACAACGATTACCATCATAAAGTAATACACACACAAACACTACAGCAACGACGGTATCGTTCGGCGACCTCAACGGCCCGAACGATAACCAGCACATAATTACAAGCATCATGAAACAATCACACATGTACACAAACGTACAAACTCAAGCTTCAATACCACACCCGTGCGACAACACGCAAATCACCACGAGGCGACAAACAAGAAATACCACCACACCTCTCACAGAGGGCTAGTACAACAAATGCGTGGCAACGCCTCGACGTTCATGCCACCAATTCGATCACACCAAGGGGTTAACACCGTAACGAAAGTTCGAAAACCATACACGCATTTCCGGTCCGCAAACAGGAATGATAGGTTTTAAAAACAAAAACCACCTTTTGAAAACAGTTTGGAAACAACAGTTGATCTTGAGTATCATTTTACAAAAAGTAGTACAAACACCATTATCGAGACTTTGAAAATCATCTTGCGTTTGAACAAAATGAGGACACCTTTCCTTTAGTGAAAAACTTTCAAAGATATTCGACCCTTGGGTCTAAGCAACTGCATTTGAAAATATCTCAAAAATATTTTTGGTCCTCAACCGGAAAATTTTTGAAATGTATTGCGGCATTAGAAAACACCTTGAAAACACCGCAAGAAAATAATTTGTTTTAAAAGTACGTCTCGAATTTTAATTTTCTAAGATACTCAAGATTTTCAAAAATAATTCAATGGGCTAGAATGCCCAAAAATTTCAGGTAATTACAAGGAACAATATAGCGCCGTGGTCCCACGCCGGAACCCACCAGGCTAAAAACCATTCACAAAAACGCCAAAAAGGCCGATGACGGTAATATTTCAAAAACTCACAAAATCCATTTACAAAATACTAGATTCCGTCATAAGAATTTCGCCAAAATGATCAAGGCCATAATGCCAAAAACTCGATTAAGGGAATTGGTTTTCGAAATAAAACTCAGTCGGTAAAATACCGAAATCCATTACAAAAGAACTCACGCAGCGGATAAAAGAAATACAGTTCGACATGCACAGTCCAGCAACAATACTCATCATACGAACGAAATATGAGAGTCAAATAGTCACGTATCAAGAAATCAAAATCCATAAGAGGATCCCGTCACTTAACAAATAATGATAAAAATAGCTCGTGTCACACGAGGCTCAACACAAATAAGGGAGACTTACATCCACAGGTCGCACGAAGATGATGATCGCCCACGATACTAATCACAACCAACAAACTCAGACGACGCGTCGCGACACGACTTAGTCAGACATAATCCGACAAGACAAAAACTCGATAGACACCACTGACCCGACAGCCTAGGTTTCCACAACCTAAGCTCCGATACCATTCTGTAACACCCCCCGAATACTCGCGAATATACTTCCCGAGAAAATTCACTTGATCAAACCATTCAAAACGTGAAAGGTAGGAAATAACCCAATGTCCATATTACAAAACATTTTACGATCTCGGGAGTTTAGAAAACATTTGGGATATAAGAATTCTAAAACCTTTCGAAAACATTTAAGGACACAGCCCAAAAGTCATTTTCCAAAATTCAAGTTCCGGTAACAATACGCAGGGTCCACAACCTATTTCACAAAACACGGGGTCCGTGACCCAAATCACAAATCACATGTTCCTAAGGATTATTCGTGTCCTGTGCTAACAAGCCACGAACCTCAGATGCTCCCGAAGAACAAACCCGAGTGAATAACCCAATAGGAAAAACATATCAAATCACATGTCTCCACGACACGAATATCACAACCAAACCACAACCATAAGTTATCCCGGCATCGCGCTAACAAGCCACGAACCTCGGAGTCCCCGCAAGGCATACCCGATGATAACCCCACAAGTTATCCCGGCATCGGGCTAGCAAGCCCCGAACCTCGGAGTCCCCGCAAGACATACCCGTATTGGATAACCATACAGTTTCGCCCGACCCATACTAACAAGTATGGATCCCGGAGATTCAACAATCCTAACCGGAGGCACATCACATACAACAAGCACACAACAATAGTCGATTATCAAGACAAGCAACATTAAGCATCACAACCTCCTTTCAAAGGAGTAACGACTAACATCACATCATGTCGAATACCCACCGAACAAACATACAATTCAATACACAATCCTCGGCAAACAATTATGGTCTATTATATTCACTCAATGCGATTATAACGTCTCTCAACATACGAAACTAACACACATATTCCGAGAACATATCCATTCACGAAGTATTCGAATTATCGTTGAAAGACAATATTTATCGAGGACATACCGATCCTTTTTAACGTTCATTAAACATTGGATTTCGCATAAAATCATTTATCAATAATTATGCCGATGAAATATGAAATGTATGGGCAAGATACTTGCCTCGAAATTGGCACGCAAGTATTCCGACGAACACGGCTCAACCGGAAAGCTTCGAAACGCCCGATGCTATCGAAAAGGAAGACGACGATGAACGGAAGGGTTCAACACGGTTTCTTCGCAAGAAACACGACCCTAACATCATACAATTAATAAATCAACGATCATACGATGAAGAATAATCGTAGAACGCCCGAAAACCCCTCTAAGACATTTTACCGGACACCTTCAAGGTGTCGGTCAAGAACTCGACTCAAACAACGAATCGATACGATCCAACCATGGAATAATAAAGAAAATGATATAATACATCTAAATATTCATCAATACGTCAAAATCCTAAGTTAAATCGGATTAAACGGACGAAATCGAACAAAATACCCAAAATCCCCAAAACTAGATTTCTAGGAAATCTGACCTGATTCGGTAGATCGGAGGATGTTATAGGACGAATGATTGATGATATGAACGTCCAAACTTCATGTATATGTTGTTAAACAACATGGCTTCAAGCTTAGAACACGCCCAGCTGCGGAAGAGGAGAAGAAGAAGGTTAAGAATGGCGAGAAAAACGTCTGCAGGGCCTTTTATAGGCTGACAGACTCGACCGTGTCTGCCTGACACGGTCGTGGCGCGCAGTTCACCGGCAGGGACTCGACCGTGTCCTGCTAGACACGGTCGCGGCGCGGAGGGGCCTTCCGACAGTGACCCGTCCGACAGCGACTCGGCACGACTCGACCGTGTCCTGGAACACGGTCGGGCGTCTGGGCAGTCGGTTCCGGCATTTCCGGACGAGTACGGCACGGGCCGTGTCGGACGACACGGTCGGGTCCTGAGACATAAACTTCGGCATTTTCTGGACGAGTACGGCACGGGCCGTGTCGGACGACACGGCCGAGTTCGGCCGGCAGTGATCGGCCAATAACAAGCGGGTGAGCTAAAACGACCATAACTCTCTCGTCCGGACTCCGATTGACTCACCATTTGAACCATTGGAAAGCTAACTCGATGCTCTATAATATTGCAAAGATTTAGAATTTTTGGAGTTACCAAAAATTAATGGTGACTTTACAAAGTCGAACTCCCACGTGAAAAAGTCGATTAAGGACACGGAACTCAATAAAACGACACCGAAACGAACTCGGATGACAAAAAGTGCAGAATTAATCATTCTCGAAATGACGAAAGGTCATGAGCGAGTCGTCAAAACGAACTTCCGCCGAAAAAATAAAATTACCGAAATTTGAAATTGCGGATATTACAGCCGGGACTCTTATGGTAGGCACGATATTGATTGTTGTCCAGGTGACCGTGGTCCCTTATCGCCTTTGGCTTTTTGAGCTTTTCGTGCCCCTTGATGGCATAGAAAATATGTGCCGGAGATCGGTTGAACGTATGGAGGAGATGGGCTTCCATGTCCTCGAAAGCTTTGAGATCTCCGGGTGGCTTGGCGATCGCCTTCTTTACTTTGGCGATCGTCATCTTCTGGACAGGAGGTGGCGTTTCCTCGCCTAGGTGGAGGGTGAGTAGCCTTTGCCTGGCCAGAAAGTTGGCAGCTTTAGCGCGGAAGATCGCGTAAGTTGGGGGAATATCCTTGGAGATATGTCTAAACATGGGAGAGTGACCGTGGAATCCCCCCATGACCGAAAAGAGAGCGAGCTCGTCACTGACGGGTTCGCCGTTGAGGATAATTTCGTCCACTCGGTCAATGTAATCAGCGTCTGACTCGTCCTTACCCTGCTTGATTTTCATCACGCGGTGGGGGCCTTCTGGTCTGGCGACCTTGCTGGCGAAGTATGACGTGAAGTCATTCGCCAGTTTCTTAAAGGAGGTAATTGATCGTGGCGGTAGTGAGACGTACCACCTATGGGCCAGCTCGCCCAATGTCAACGGGAAGATCCGACACTTGGTTGCATCAGATGCCCCACACCCAGTCATGTAGATTCGGAATTTACTCAGGTGGGTTTCGGGGTCCGATCTCCCCTCATACAAAGGTGTTTTGGGAGGAGCGATCGTTGGTTGTATGGGGGCAAGCTCGATGTGGACCGCGAGTGGCTCGGTCGGTTCGGTGATCCTTTTGCTGGCGCTTGCCCCAGTGTCCAAGAGTGCTTTCATCTCATCGAGCTGGCGTTGTATGACGGCCATCGCCGTGGCCTGACTGCTAGCGGCTCGGCGCTCGGAGCGGGAGCCGAGGCGATTGAGTACTGATCCCCTGGCGATCGGGGCAGGAGTCAGATGGCTGACCTGCGTTCGGCTGTGAGGTGGGTAGGCCGAACTCCTGGTGATGGATTCGGATTCCGTCTTTTCAAGGTTGGAAACAGAATGCCCCGGTCGCCAGGATGGGTCGCGCCCCAAGCGATTGAATATGGAGCCGTCCGCTCGTGCGAGAGCCTTTCCTCGCGAATTGGGGCTTTCTGACGATCGCTCGGTCAGTAGCCCGTTGAATTTCCGTTTTCCCATGCGGCGGACGATCGAGGGAGTTATCGCGGGCGACGCGCATGCTCTCCGTCGCTCCTCTAGGATGGCCATAGCCTCCTCGATCTGTTCCTCGGTTTGGAACTGATCGAGTGAGAGGTTGGGGCCATCTCTCGGATGCGGGATCGAGAGTCTCGCGTTGCTGCGGCTTCCCCCTGTCGTTGGCTTGGGTTCGGACTGAACCGGGATATGGTGTCCGGCGGTTCGGAGAGCGGCTTTCTTCGATGTACCGGCGGATGTCATGATTCTGAAGGTTTTCTTTGAAGTGCAGTGAGTGCCACTTCAAGTATATGCCCCGAGAACAGTGAGTGTTCTTCGGGACGGTAGGAATAAAAGTTTGAGGGTTAGATCCCCTTCCTCTAGCGCCAATTGTTGTTGCCCAAAATATTATCCGAAGATAGATATTGCTGGAATGGTCGAGCAACTGCAAATTGCGAGAGCACGTCCGTTGGGGGTGTGAATAACACAAGATTTGCCAGGGTTGTTAGTCCCGGGCTTGAATGCTCTCGCGAGATATTATTAATACTAATATTCGGGGATACAAGTACTAATGTAAGAATACAATTACAATGAGTGTAAAGATTCTTGTTATCTTAGCTAGTGAGCGTGTAGATTGCCGGAAGAACCAGATTTGAAGCTCTGTGAGTTCTTGTAACAAAGGAGATGAACAGTCGCGGCGGTGAGAGATCGACAGTCTCTCACAGCGAGTATTTAGCTGGATGCTTGGGCTCCTGGGCTTATGAATCTCTTGGAATCTGTCTAGTGGAGACTTGCTGCCTCTGCCGATCGTCTTCTGGACAAGAGATTCGGAGATAGAAGTCCTGAGATGGATTCCGGCGAGAAAGCAGGGAGCTTGATGGTATGTGTGTTCTCAACTATTGGTGAAATGAATTCCGAACCTTTTTCCAGTAGGAGGAGGTTCTCTATTTATAGGACTTGGATGCGCCGGGCGATCGCCTTTTCTGCATTATAATAATCGGGCGATCGTATTTTAGCACATGGGCGTGTTCCCTTAAAGGCTGCAGGAGTTGCTGGCAGTCAACTGTACGGTCCAATGGGGAGCCTGCACGCGTCCTGAGTTGCTGTCATGGGTGGTCCCACTGACAACTTTCGGCGCGCCTGTCGGTAGGTGAGGTAGGTGACAGGCTGTGGTCAAAGGTCTTGTCTGTCTGCAGAAAATCTTGTGTGTCAGCGAAGATCCCGTATGTCAGCGCCTTTTATGGATCTGCACGTGGGTGCTGTTCTGAGACCCAGTCCTTGATGACTTGGACGGGCGATCATCTCTGCCCGGGGCGTAGGTCGATTGCCCTTAGCCGGTCACTAGAGTAGATCGCCAGCTGCCAAAGGGCGATCGCCTTGGGAGTCGATCGCTAAGTACCTTACGGTGGTCTGATATCTTCGGGTAGGCGAGCTAGCCATAGTTTGACTGCAGTTGACTTGGTCGCTCGGCCTTATAGTCGATCGCCTGTCGGGATGAATAAATCTTGACACAACACTCCAGTCATCAAATTCGTAAATAGAGAACATAGGAACCTTATTTATCATAAAGATGTCCATGTTAGAAATAAGGTAAATGATGAAGATATAACACAAAGTTTTCAAAAGCTAGTGATTTTTGTGGATCTGATTTAGTCAAAAATCGACTGATTCTTTATAGAATTAACCTATCTGATACCACTTTTTAGAACTATCAAGGAGTTATTCCACACAGGGTTAAGGTTGATCTCAATGGAAGATAGGGTAGAGCAAGTTCAAACATCAGTTGTCTGCTTTGACGAGCGATTGCTGTATGTTGTGTTGTTTGCATTGAAGATTGTATATTTCTTCATTTTAATACCGCTGTATGCTCAGGAAAAATATACTCTGTCTTAGCTTGATATTCTGATTGTCAGAGCTAATTGTTAGACATAATGTGCGAGATGATCTCTTGTTGTTGTTGTATCTGATATCCTCTGCTTGGGGCTATTTATATCCTTAGAAATAGATTTGTTATAAATATAGACATTGGTCGGTTGGTGAAATTCAGACAGCTCTGATTGGTGGATGCAAAATGTTTGAATTAAAGGCATTTCGCATTTAATTCTTCCGACATTCTCATTGACTTTGCATTAAATGCTCATCAGTGTATTCTAGTTGTTGTCTCTTTTGGCGCCATTAAATGTCGTCCAATCAGCATTAGATGCTGCTTTTTTTACAACAATTTAAAGCTATTCTTCAGTCATATTGGATGTGTTTTACTTTTCCTAAATAAAACTCCAACAGCAATATTGTTGTACCCAACTCTCTTTACTTCTGCTGTATAGGATCGGACTCTGTAGGAAGATCTCTTGCTGTATGGATATGCTGTATGGAGTTTCCTAACAGATTCCATACTTAGCGAATTGCTAATTTTGAAGACTTCTTTATGTATGATGGCGATTATCAAAACATGTTGTCTTTATCCGAACAGTTTTGTCACAACATGTGCTTAGCGCGCGCTGCGTGATCATTTTAGCATGCGCTAACGGCCCAAAAATCTGAGTGTTCTACCGAGGACATCAAATCTGAGTGTTTAGGCCAGATTCGTTAGCGTGCGCTATTGATAGAAATAACATGCGCTATTGTAACACATGAACATGCACTAATGATACAATTAGCGTACACTAACCCCTCTGTTCAGCAGAACGACTACGAAATCTGATCTGTTCGAACACATCCTGAATGATACAAAATTAGAGGTTGTAATTAAACAACAAAGCGCTTTGGAAAGGTACCAACATACAAACTCAAGCGCTAAACGAACACATGATTCTAGCCACCCGACAGTATAGAAAAACAATTATAAAAATCGAATACCCAATACTTTGGAAAATTACAATACGGTCCAAACTTCCGAAAATCAAGATTCGAGGTCGGACAACAACACCCAAACCCATAACAGGTCTAAAAATTAAATGAACTAGTAGAAACAATGAAACGGTAATTTCAAACAAGATTTATGAGGATCGAACCTAAATACGGAAAAGTTACACCATTATGCGGATTCCCATAAAACAACCCCGAAACTCGTTCGGATGGCCAAAAGTGTGGGACAAAATAGTTTCAGAATACCAAAACAATTACAAGGAAGTCCCAAAATAGAAATACACCAAAAAGAGAAATTACTAAAAATAGAAAGTGCATATATTAGAGGGCGCAAGTATAAATGTTTCTTTGGAAGAACGAAAAGGAAACTCCCGAGGAGACACCTGAACTAGATATGAGAACTGAATCCTTTAAAACACAACCCCTAACTCAGAGGTTTAGTGGAGCTTCTCAATTACCTGAGAGGTATAACTATCTGCATCGGGATGAATTGTGTGTCTACGATACATCTAGAAAATAGCCAAAGAATAATCCCTCTATATATGATCAAACTACGGTAGATGTAGAATCTGAGAAGTGGCTTGATGTTATGGAAGATGAGAGAGACTCTATGTATACTAATCAAATAAGCATAGTAGATCGTCCTAAAGGTATATAGCCTGTTAGAAACAAATAGATCTACAAGAGGAAGACTAGTGGAGATGGCAAGGTTGACACATATAAGGTCAGACTTGTGGCAAAATGTTATACCAAAAGATAAGCAATTAATTACTTTTAGACCTTCTCGCCCATAGTAATGATTAAGTCTATTCAGATGATCCTTGTATAACGACCCACTTGAATTATGAGATGTGGCAAATAGACGTGAAGATGGTGTTCCAGAATGGATTTCTCGAGGAGGAAATCTATAAAGAACATCCTAAGGGCTTCATATCCGAAACTAATATATATATAAAGTATGCAAGCTTCATCATGTCATTTATGGGATAAATCTGGCTTCACGAAGTAGGAATCTTCACTTTGACGAGACAGTCAAAGAGTTTGATTTCGTCAAAAACCAAGGGTATCTTTGTGTTTATAAGAGGGTTAGTGGGAGTAATATTGCATTCTTAGTACTATACATGGATGTTATTTCTTATAGGAAATGGTATATGAATGCTCAATTGCGTGAAATATTGGGTTTCGAGTACGTACTCCATGAAAGACTTGGGAGAAGCAACCTATATTAGAAGAATTCGTCTCTACCGCGATAGACAAAAGTGAATGATATGACTTTCCCAAGCCCTGTATATGGAATTAATTCCAAATCGGTATAGGATGGAAGATTCTAAAAGAGGGTTCCTATTTGTGCGACATGGTATAAAACTTTCTTTAGCTATGCATCCTTAAAATAAGTAAGATAGAAAGGAAATGAGTAAGTGTAACACCCCCAAAACCAACCGGGGATATTACAGCGTCGTGGGCCCCGCGCCGGAACCGACAAGGCTAAAAATCATTTTCACAATCGTTTCATACACGCCAAAGAGACAAAGATGGTAATATTTTACGAATAATTAAATGTTTTCCAAAATATAGTTCTCAAATACCGTCATAAAATTTCATTAGGAAATACAAGGCAAAAACACCAAAAAGGGTATTTTGAAAGTCTACATGAGTTGGTAAAATATCGAAAAGCCATTTTTAAGATACACACGCAGCGTATATTGTAATACAAGCCATTTTCATAATGCAATATTATTATTATAATATTATAATATATTTCATTTTATTTAATTTCATTTAGAGTATCATGAACATTTATTTCGTCGTATCACAAGTCCTTGCCTGAGTCATTTCGTTATATATATATATATATATATATATATATATATATATATATATTCAAGTGGTCATTACTTATTTTACACTAGTGTTATTAATTATTCGAATATAACAGTAACACTACTATCATTAATATTATCATTATTATAAATAATAATATTATTAATACCATTTTTATTAAGTATTAATATTATTATTATTATCTTTATTATTTTCATATTTATTTTATGATCAATATTACCAATTAATTATTATTCTACATTTACTATTATTAGTATTATTATTATACCATTTATGTTTTAACCATGTGACTTAATTTAACCAAACTATGATTAAATTTAATTAACCACACTAATCATAGTTAAGAATCCTTCTTTTCCCCACCGATCGTTCCCTCATCAGAATTATCACTTTATCAAAACTCCTCATACTTATCCTAATACACTCCTACTTCAACCAAAACACTAAAAACCTATATCTATAAATACAATTCTCACCACAATAATTCACTTTCCACCAAATACACAATACAGAAATCTGCGTGTTCATCACGTTGAAACAAAAAAAATACAGGAAAAACAGTACACAACACACGCCATAATTCTACAAATGGGAAGGTCAGATCGCAGCTTTGGTCTTCTGAAAATCATTCCAGCCGCTTTTATTCCAGCAAAATAAATCCGGACTTCTGAAGAGGATCAATTTTAAGCACCCGTGACCTATTCTACAGTTCTCAAAATTCTCCACAACACTCACCTTCAACAAACAGCAGGTAAGAATCTAGATCTTATTTTCTTTTTCAGCAAAAATTTCAATTCTTGATCGGCTCTTTGTAAATTTTGATCTTAAGCACCAGAACCAGAAAACAATCAAACCCAAATCACAAACACCAAATCTGAAACATCAACCAATCCCATTGGCCCAGAACAGAAAACAAAACTCATCTCGTTTATTGCAAACCCTTCGACCCTTCCAAACCCGAACTCAAATTCGGAAATCAAAACAAACTATTCCTATGCAGCTGTTTCCCTTTCTGGCTTGAACCGCCACCGCTCACAGTGTTTTGGCCGTACCGACCGATTCGAACATATGCCTCAACCAAGGGAGCTGCAAATCGAACTGAACTCCAAACACAATCACCAAACCCAAACTAATTGAAACTAGAAAAATCTCAGCACAAACCAACACACCCATCTGAGTCAGAATCTAGTCGTTTATTCCGTCGGTAATGCACCGCCCTTGTTTCACCCTAACTCATCGCGCCACCCGATCAAACTTGCCCACTTAACCAAACCCTTTGAAATTGCTGAATCGGTCTAATACGAGTGATGTAGTCGCCTAATCCTCATAACCCGCGGCCCGAATCTCACCTACTCCTTCAGTCGTGAGCCATCGCGGCCCTAGGATTTCCGCCGCCGCCTTCTTTTCTTGACTGCACCGGTCGCACATAGTGTATGTGTGTATTTCTATATTTATTCCGTGAGGTTAAGAGAGAGATGACCAAGTAAGAAAGTTTTGAAGAAAGTTTTAGAGAGAGTTTTGAGATCGGTCTGATTTCAGGAGGTGTAGGGTTAGAGAGAGATGGAAGAGGGCAGAGAGGGAGGCGGGGCTCACGGGAAGAAGGAGAAATGGGGTTTGGTCGGCTAAGGGATGTGATAAGGGTATTATCCGAGAGATTTTAGGGTTTTCACTTTAGCCCTCATATTTTTCAGAAACTTTCAATTCAGCACCATACAGTTTTAATTAACTCGGTTTAAACTTAGTCAGCTTCTCAACTCTTACAATTTGACCCCAGTCAACTTCAAAACTTCAATTCAGTCCTAGTTTCGACCAAGACATTAAAATGTTGACTTTCAATTAATATTAATATTTAATCTGAATTTATACATATATATATTTTAATTTCAGTCATTATGTCATAATATTATGTAATGATTAAATTATTATTATATGTAGACTTTATCGAGGATTTATGGGCTTAGGATTGTGAGTCGAGCATCTCATATTCAAGTCAGACATCATCATTTATTCAGGTGGGAATTTTCACTATCACTTTAATTTCTTTAATTGGATTGCATATATGATGTTCTATTCATTTTTAAAATTATGATGCAAGTTGTAAATCAGGCTCACCTGTATTCGTGTAAGAGGCTATCTTAAGATATATGTTGTTGCATGGACACCTGCGCAACCTCAATATTTACATGCGTGCTCGATTCATGTTATATATGGTATTGTGTGTATGTTTCATGTTGTTGCGGGGGCACCTGCGCAACCTCAATATTCGTGTTACGCGTGCTAGATTCATGTTATACGTAATATTGTGTGTATATTTCATGTTGTTGCGGGGGCACCTGCGCAACTTCAATATTCGTGTTGTGCGCGCTCGATTCAAGCTAAGCGTAATATTGTGTGTATGAAATCACGTTGAGGAAAAGCTATGATATATTATTCATGTTATGCTTTCCATGAGATTGTATATTACTGTGATCAGTGTGATTTTCACGGGCTGAAGGAAGCTCACCCCCACCTTTATGGATCCCGCAAGTTAAACCGAGCCGGATGGACGAAGGAGCGAGCCGAGAGGGCATATGAAAGAGAAATTATTACATGGTGTTTTTCATTATGTTTAATGTTCTGAAACTTATTTGGGGAAACTTTGACTAGAAATTTATAATTTTTGATTTATTCTTCTGCCGCAAATTTTTATCTCGTATCTATGATGTAATGTTGCCTTATTTAAAGGTACTTAATTTATGTCATTGTAGCGTCTCGACTTTGTAGGAGAGAATTTTGATATTCACAAACGAAAAATATTTTTGTCAAAATTTACTATTTATTTATTTTCCCCATTAATTACCCTAGAAAGTCGGGGCGTTACAGATATAAACATAGAAAAAAATACATTTGCAGCGGAATCATAAAAGTCAGGAAAATACTCGGTTCTCAAATACATTCCATAGCCAGTATCACCAGGGAAGCTCATCCTTTCACGACTGCTACTAGCTCAATCTCCGAGTACCTAAAAGATAAATCCCACGACGGGGTCTGCCACAATACTCAACAATGATAACGATCACATCATCATAGGCAATTACATATCAATGTAATTACAAAATAAGAATACTTCCAACTTAATCTTACCGTAATAACCTTACCAATTCGTGGTAATTTATATCAAATCATCCCTTACCTCAATCCACACCTCGCATCCTCAAGTGACGAATGAATTCAAATATAACTATTCGTACTGTATTCAAACAATGCCAAGATTCTCAAAACATCATTATACCTCCAATATGGAATAATTTATCCATGTCAAAATTCTCTCCGCCGGATCGCACAATCAAATCGCATATCTGATCAAACCGATAATTTTCCAACCGATACAAAGTACGAACACTCATACAATCAATAATAATAAACAACCAATTCACCAACCGAGGATATCATCGACATGATAAACTCTAGTACTACCAACGATATATAAATGGTAACCAAGAATACCATTCCATGATTAACTCCACACAAGATCAACAAAGGACCAACAATGATCGAGAATACCATCGATATGGTAAACTCCAACAAAATCAACAAAGGACAAACAACGACCGAGAATACCATTGATATGGTAAACTCCAACAAGATTAATAAAGGATCAACAACGATCAAGAATACAATCAATAAGGTAAATTCAAAATAAGATCAATAAAGGACCAACAACGACCGAGAATACCATCGATATGGTAAACTCTACGCAAGATCAATAAAGGATCAACAATGACCGAGAATACCATTGATAAGGTAAACCCCAAGCAAGATCAATAATGGACCAACAACGACCGCGAATACCATCGATATGGTAAACTGCAAACAAGATCAATAAAGGACCACAAGGACAGATATACGAGAGAATAAGATCGTCAAACATACACAAATCACATGTACTAGATCTCAAAGACAAACCCGACGTTCAAACATACCCAATCATACATGGACTATGAACAACCAATAAATATGGCTCAAGATGGATGTCAAGATATGCCCGATCCGGACCGTGCACAAGCCGCCAATGGGTATTGATCGAATAGATGTGTGGTCTTGTACCTAATCAGTCTCACGAAGTACGTCTCGTGTGCACAGCTCAATGTGAGGTCGAAACCAACGCATGACTATACGTGCCCGTCCTGAAAATCCTACACATGACCGATCAGCACGCAGATATGAGATATGTCACGATGCAACATGACAACGAAACTCGAAGAAAACACATATCCAATAAGGATCAGAAGACTCCCCAAATTAACAACGATAGCTCGATAATGATAGATCGACACGACCATAATATCGTATTTCCGTTAGACAACAGTTCACTGAATGCGCAACAATGTCTATACTATTAACACATAAACTCCCAAGGTCACAACCAAGGGTCACGGAAGCATCTATACAGGAATATTCCGGATGTGGGTACCATTCAGGTTTTATCCCTCAACACAGTTTTTCAACACATAAACTCCCAATGTCGCAACCAAGGGTCACGTAAGCATCTACACAGGAATACCCCGGACATGGGTACCATTCAGGTTTTATCCCTCAACACAATTCTTTCAACACATAAACTCCCAAGGTTGCAACCAAGGATCACGGAAGTATCTACACAGGAATACTCCGGATGTGGGTACCATTCAGATTTTATCACTTAACACATCGGCCCATTAAAATTACAGTTCTAAGAAAGACAACAACACAAAAATACACCAAACAACGATGCACACTCATTACATGAAACATCAACATACAACATATACAACAATGCATCAATTATTCTCATAATTGAGCAATACTTAATTACCGCAAAGTCGAAGGCACTAACCTTTCCACGACCAACATCCCTGAACGAGTACACAATTATACGAATAGTCCAGAATGAAGTGCAGTTCATCACTAACCACCACCTCAAGATCAATGTCGGCACGGTAAACTATCCTCGATATCCAACATTCCATATCATAGACTAAAGATAATTCACATCTCCATTTTCGCCAGATGACTTTAAATCATATACGTTATGATTTGACCCAAGCCAAAGCATGATATACATACCATCATCCCGACAATTCATATTTATAATATCACTGCTTCAAAACCATTAATTAAACATTATGAACTGAGCAAGTATAACTTGTCTCGATACCGATACGATAAAGCCGTTACCAATCCCATCGCCTTCATCTAGAAGCTCCTCAGCCCCGACCAAGGTGATCCACGAATTCTCCACTCTCAATCACAGCACAACAGTTAAAATCAACGGTCATTTATTACAACCTAATGCACTAATCAATTAACAATATGTTCGATAATAATCAAAAACCGATATAACCAACCAATCAAACTCAACGGTTCAACGATATATCGATCATATATGAAACCAAATTTTACGAAACCCAAGCTCTGATACCATCTTCTGTAACACCCCAAAAACCAATCGGGGATATTATAGCACTGTGGGCCCCGCGCCGGAACCCACAAGGCCAAAAATCATTTTCACCATCGTTTCAAACATGCCAAAGAGACAAAGACATTAATATTTTACGAATAATTAAATGTTTTCTAAAATATAGTTCTCAAATACCGTCATAATATTTCATTAGGAAATACAAGGCAAAAATACCAAAAAGGCATTTTGAATGTATACACGAGTTGGTAATATACCAAAAAGACATTTTAAGATACACACTCAATGGATATAAACATAGAAAAAAATACATTTGCAGCGGAATCATAAAATTCAGGAAAATACTCGGTTCTCAAATACATGCCATAACCAGTATCACCTGGGAAGCTCATCCCTTCACGACCGCTACTAGCTCAATTTCCTAATATCTAAAAGATAGGCCCACGACGGGGTCAGCCAAAATACTCAACAATGATAATGACCACATTATCATAAAAAATTACATATCAATGTAATTACAAAGTAAGAATACTTCTAACTTAATCTTACCGGAATAACCTTACCAATTCGTGGTAATTCATATCAAATCATCCCTTACCTCTATCCAAACCTCGCATCCTCAAGTGACGAATGAATTCAAGTACAACCATTCGTACTGTATTCAAACAAAGCCAAGATTCTCAAAACATCATTATACCTCCTATATGGAATAATCTATCTGTGTCAAATTCTGTCCGCCAGATTGCACAATCAAATCCCAGATCTGATAAAATCGATAATACACAATACATTTGTAGATCAACAATTAGTTCAAACCAATAACAAGGGTCTTAACATTCTCGATTCCAACTTCAACCTTAAACATGAATTAACAAAGTTCCTTCTTGTTCATACTCTTAGATTCATAGCAAAACTTATACCGACTATTAACATCAATCCAAACTATCCAAATAGTCTAATACCATGATTAATCGTATTCAAAGATTAATCATAATCTTTCTGGATTCAACCTCATATCATGATTCGTATTTCATCAAGAACATACGAAATCGACCACTACAACCAACCTCATATTGATTTTAATCATCAAATCCATGTTTATATTCAAAAACATTTATACCCTATCACATACTCTTCTTTGGTCTGATATATACCAAGAACACCATGATTCCAAAATCATGTTCATAACACAACAACATAATCCAAGATATATATATATATATATACATATCATCATATCATTATATTCCTCAACTCAAATTCCATGAAATTCCAAGAATTATCACAACACTTCCATAATATATCATCACACGAATTAATCATCAACAACAACATCAAAACCCAAAAATAAAGGGCGATTATCTAACATACCTCTTGAAGATGAACAACACAATCAAACACCTCAAGGATCAACAATATATTCATATCTCCAGCTCCAAAGCAATGCCAGTAAGCTCATAATCAAGTTATAAGAACCAAAAATACATCTCGGAGGGTTGAAGGACGAAGAAATAAAATGAAACTCTCCAAAATGACGAAATGACGGAGTCTCTCATATTTATAGAAAATCAACCATTACGTACGTTACATAATCCATATAATGTAATACCCGAGATTTCTGTTATGTAATTGGAACTTGTGATATTGTAATGATTGTACTTTTGTCTGAGTACTATTCTCTGTATTTCATAATCCGATGTTGTCGAGCATATAATTTCGTGTATGTGATTTGAAGATTGAAATTCTGTGCATGTAGCGCACGCTACAGGCTAAGGGTAGCGTACGCTAACATGGTTTCATAGCGCACGCTACCGAGTGTAATTAGCGCACGCTACGCGTGGTCAGATTGATTGAGACGCGCGGTAGGTGAGATCTGGCCGGGGGACCCTTGTCGGATCTTGTCGAATGTATCTGGACGGCTTTCGGGAAAATCCGAGTCAACGCCTTAGCGCACGCTACAGGTCGATGCGTAGCGCACGCTAAGTGCCGAGTACAGTTTAGACTGTGAGCCGTTAGCGCACGCTACGGACAGTGTATAGCGCTAATAGCCATTTATTATAAATAGGACAGCATCCTATTCGTGATTTCAGTTCCTTCTCCTCCCACAACCCGAACTTTGACACATAGAACATAACTACTTTCGTCCTAAACACTCCGTATCAACCTCCTAGTTCGAGATTGAAGATCATACATCATTGGAGATTGGTGTTCAAACCCTCGGTGTTGGATTGCTTCATTTCATCCGTGTTCTTCACTACTTTGAGGTAGGTGATTCTTCACCAATGATTAGTAATGTTCATAAGGAAGATTTGAATCATGTTTGGATAGCAAGTACTTCGTTTATAATTGGTCATCACATGTTAGAAGGATACTTTTGACGTATCGGTACTAGATGTCGAATGAACCTTTGAACCATCTTATTATAAGGACTCCTAAGCATGTTTAAATCGATTTATGATCAAGTAATCGGATATTACCCAATTGATACGTTGTATACGTTGGAATCATGTGTTTTGGAACGTAAGGCGATGGAACTTAGATTATTTCTTGAAGATCGTAGAGGAATTGTGATATCGAGATAACTATCCGTATATTTGTATCTCATGATCATAGAAACTTCCAAAAACCTTATTAGCATGATATGCCCGAGGATAACTTGTAATATCACCATAGGATTCATGAGTTCTTCACCATTCAACCCAATTTTCGGTTTGCGATTCGCCATGCAAGATTAGCGCACGCTAACATGTGTGAGGTAACGTGCGCTATCGAGGTTCGGTTTTCGCACAAAACGTGCGTAGCGTACGTTATGAGGCAAATCGAGTCGATCGCTGCCAGTAGCTAGCGCACGCTAGTCTTATACGATAGCGTCGCTAATAGCTCAGCTTAGCGCACGCGTTACGTAGTACGTAGCGCGCTAAGCAATCCAGCAACTTGTTTAGTTTGAGCTTTTCGCGTAGGCCAATTGTTAGGCCATTGTTCGACTCGAGATGATTTGTATATCGTTCCTTTTGTTAAGGTTCGAGCTTGTTACGTTGATCGAAGGAGGCGGCCTTCGAGTGCGTCGAGAGCATTAAAGTATATCGTTCTTGCCATCTTCGAGGCAAGTATCGTGATATGTTAATATCGGTATTTTGGAGTATGCGTATGATTATACATGTTGTTGAACATGATATTTACTTCGTTGATTTGTCATGATATTCGTTATATAGTGTTTATATGTTCATGTTGATGAACATAATGATTTGGCATATGTGTATGCATGAGTTGTGTTTGTATACGTGTACGATCTATCTTGAGGCGCCGGATCGGATGTCCACCTCGTGTTGGTCCGACGGGATCATCTTGGGATCTAAGTGAGGCCTGGATCATTGGACGGGTTATTTCCACCTCGTGTTGGTCCGACGGGATCATCTTGGGATCTATGCCGAGGGCGCTGGATCATTGGAATACCCATGCCGTGTAATGGAATCTTGTAGATTCGCATTGTCGGATTCCGGTAGCGGAAGTCCGTGTGATGTATCTTGTTATGTATTGTTGATGCATATTCAATTGTTTAATATGATACTTGTACTAGCATCGTTTTGCTAACCCCTTCGAGTGGACATTTGTTTTGATGTTCGGGTAGCGAGGAGCAGGAAAGCGACCGATGCAAGCGTGACGACGAAGGGGTTGATGATGTTTATTGTTATTGGAGATTTGTTGTCTTGGTTTGGTTTTCGTACTCGAAATCGCGTGTCCTTTTGATATTAATTCGATATGGTTGTATTAATTACCCGTTGAACCGGTTATGCGTTTTCATAAACTTGAATTTTCGCAGTATTGATGTCTTATATTTACTTTCCTTTTAATTAGCCTTGTAAATCCTTACTTAAAGGGGTTTACGGCGCTGTAATTATTCCGAATATCTCGGGGTGTTACAGAATATGGTATCGGAGCTAAGATTCATGGATATCTTGGCAGTCGGGTTTTAATTGAGTCTGTTTACGTTATTTGATTTACGGGTCGTTTGTAACATCACTGTTCAGCCAGAGTCGTGATGTGGACCGTGGTTGTAAGTCTCTTAATCTCTTATACTACCGTTTTGTTTAATTACTGCCTTGTGAGTATTGACGGATTTTATTTCGAAAAATTTTGTTCTGGATATTGAGAAATTGCGTTTACGGTATGTTGAGAGGAGGACGTGGACGCGGGCCGTGGACGCGAGGCGTGGTAACTTGAGACACGAGGATTCGCAACTACTCTGAAATATCGGCTAGTCGAACCGATTCC
This sequence comes from Orobanche coerulescens, assembly GCA_033398695.1. Classification (NCBI taxonomy): domain Eukaryota; kingdom Viridiplantae; phylum Streptophyta; class Magnoliopsida; order Lamiales; family Orobanchaceae; genus Orobanche; species Orobanche coerulescens. Next base: position 139,182,081 of record CM065805.1, on the reverse strand, counting down.
CATTCGGAGGCAGCAAGGATCAGCGAATGATGACGCAAATCCGAACATGCCGGGAGTGCTTCAACAGGTGGTGGCGCAGATAAACCAGTTCGCTCAAGTCGTTGATCGCATGCAGACGGCGATGGGACAGCAGCACCATGAGGATAACCGGGGAGACAGATGGCTTGCTGAGGTGGTTAAATTGCACCCGCCAAAATTTGACGGATCTACTGAGGCACTTACTTGGGATCACTGGCTCAAGGAGTTGGAGAAGATATTCGCGGGTCTTAACTGTCCCGAGGACCGGAAGGTTCCCATTGCCCAGTATTTTCTGACTGGGGAGGCCTTTGACTGGTGGGAGGCTATTTGACCCGAGAACCATAATGCGGATTGGACGGAATTCAAACAAATGATGGAAGCACGATCGTCCTCGTCCCAGATTAGAGGCGAAGATCCGAGAGTTTTTCTCACCACACGAGTTCGGAGGCATCTCGTGATGATGTAATTAAAACTTTTAATCATCAGTGACTTGTGTGCGACACTTGGTCGAACGGAGGCGTAAAAGATTTTTCATTTTGATATGCGGATGAAGCGGAGATTCAAAGCAGTACATGTCGGATTAGTGTACTACGTTGCGGCAGTATCAAGACAAGGCGGCTACGACATGAAAGAGGCGGCGGTGGAGAAATCGGTAGAGGCAAAGAAGCGAGAAGGTGACCGTGGCTTTGCGAGAAAACAAGAGTGGTGGGGCCCGCAAGGCCGGTCTTCCTTTATTCGGCTAGGAGACCTCCACATCCTTCTAAAGGCGGAAAGAAGTTAGGACAACATCGTGATTTCGGACGCATCAAGGAAATGCTACAATTGTGGTCGGCGAGGCATATTCGACGTGATTGCCCCGCATCTTCCGTGACTTGTTACGATTGTGGGCAAGAAGGGCACCGTGCGGCCTTACGTGGAGCCGCTACTAGATCTGTTGGCACCCGCACTCCGGCCACCGGTTCCTAAGGAGATAAGTGTGAACCGGACACGCAGAGTGGGTTTCAGCAAAAGCAGCTGGGAAGAGAGACATCCAGTCTTTGGGTCCGTTCCCCGCGCTGCATTTAAATGAGGAGATCGGCGGCGAACACTGCTGTTGCATCAGTGCGATTCGATCCTTTTGCAACCGGATTAGTGTCTTGTTCGATTCAGAGCTACGCATTCTTTTATATCTTTGAAGCTGTTAAACGTTTGAACATCTCGTGCTTGTATGATTGTGAACCTTATGTTGTGGGATTACCGAGCGGAGAGAAAATTGTGGGAACACTAGAAGCTAGGGATTTCCCAGTATCTATAGAAGGAAGAGATTGGCCGTCGAATCTCATCGTTGTTGACATCTGCGGTGACGATTTAATTCTCGGAGATGATTGGCTCAACCATTATGGAGCTGTGCTGAATTACCGAGAGAGAGTCATTTCCATCATTGCTGATGACGGATCTGAACATTTATTCCGAGGATGGAGACCGGGAAGCTCGGGGAAACTGATCAAGGCAATGAAAGCCGTGAAATTACTGAAGCAGGGATGTCACGGACTTTGGTGCTATGCCATGAGGAAAGAGGAAGGAGGAGAGCTCTCGTCTATTTCAGTTGTGAATGAGTTCTCAGATGTATTTCCTGACGAACTACCAGGGTTACCTCCGCAAAGAGAAGTGGAATTCACTATCGAACTAGAGCCTGGAGCAGCTCCTATTTCCAGGGCACCATACCGCATGGCGCCAACCGAGATGTATGAACTCAAGAAGCAACTGGAGGAATTGTTACAGAAGGGCTATATTCAACCGAGCGTTTCTCCTTGGGGAGCGCCCGTTCTCTTTGTCCGGAAGAAAGACGGATCCCTCCGACTGTGTATTGATTACAGGGAACTCAATAAGATGACGATCAAGAATAAGTATCCTATACCTCGGATCGACGACTTGTTCGATCAACTGCAAGGGGCAAGGGTATTCTCGAAGATTGACTTGCGATCAGGATACCACCAGTTGAGAATTAAGGAATCGGATGTACCGAAATCTGCTTTCAGATCCCGGTACGGGCATTATGAATTTGTAGTGATGCCATTTGGACTCACCAATGCTCCTGCGGTATTCATGCAATTGATTAATCGGGTATTCTTGGAGTACTTGGATAAATTTGTGGTCGTTTTCATTGACGACATTTTGATATATTCGAGGGACGCAGAGGAGCATGCTGATCATTTACGTGTGGTTTTGAGCATCTTGAGAAAGGAACAGTTATATGCAAAATTTTCTAAATGCGAATTCTGGCTTAAGGAAGTAACCTTCCTTGGGCATGTGATATCATCCGACGGAGTTCAGTGGACAGAAGAAAGTCGAAGCAATCTTGGAATGGGAAGCTCCTAAGAACGTGAAAGAAGTCCGAAGCTTCTTAGGACTTGCTGGATATTATCGCCGCTTTGTAGAGGGATTTTCCAAAATTGCTCGTCCGCTCACTCAGCTATTACAGAAAACTCGAAAGTTCACGTGGGATGGGCAGTGTCAGGCTGGTTTTGATGAACTTAAGAAGAGACTGACGACAGCACCTATCTTAGCACTGCCAGAGGGAACTGATGGATTCATGGTATACAGCGACGCTTCAAATCAGGGTTTGGGTTGTGTGTTGATGCAGAAGGATAAGGTGATTGCCTATGCTTCTCGGCAGTTGAAACCGTACGAAGTAAATTACCCGACTCATGATCTGGAGTTAGCAGCTGTGGTCTTTGCTTTGAAAATTTGGCGACATTATTTGTACGGCACTCATTGTCAGATCTTTACGGATCATAAGAGCCTCAAATACATTTTCAGTCAGAAGGAATTAAACATGAGGCAGAGAAGGTGGCTGGAATTGATCAAGGACTACGACTTGGAGATCCTCTATCATCCAGGGAAAGCAAATGTAGTAGCCGATGCATTGAGCCGTAAACCTGTTTCTCTTCGAGTGTTGGAAGCTCTTACGCCCCAGACCAGCATTCAACGAGAACTGATCCGCGAAGGAATTGAAGTATGGGCACCGGGAATCGAGGCGACTTTATGTGATGGGCCGACTTCATCACTAGTCGAGAAGATCAAGTCCAAGCGGTTGGGACGATTCTCCGATCCTTCGATTATGTGATGAAGTAAAGAAAGGAAAAGCCCCGGGATTCGTGATACAAGATGATGGAGTTCGAGATTTCAAAGTCGACTTTGCATTCCCGATGATGATGATTTGAGACGGACTATTACGAAAGAAGCTCATAGCGCGCCCTATTCTATTCACCCGGGCGTAGTAAGATGTATAAGGATCTAAAGCAAAATTTCTGGTGGGGAATATGAAGAAGGGCGTGCGCAGTACGTTTGAAGTGTTTGACTTGTCGCCAGGTCAATATTGAGCATCGGCGACTGTAGGGATGTTAAAGCCGCTTAGATCCCGAATGGAAGTGGGAGGACATTTCGATGGATTTCATCACTAGTATGCCAAGGACTAGAGCAGAATGAACATGATTTGGGTCGTAGTTGATCGACTAACCAAGTCGGCTCATTTCCTAGGAATCAAAGATACATGGGGACCCGAGAGATTGGCGCGAGTATTTATTGCGGAGATAGTCAGATTGCATGGGACGCCGAAGACCATTATTTCGGATCGAGATGGTCGTTTCGTGTCGCACTTTACGGAAGGCGATCCGTAAGGCTTTGGGGCCAGAGCTCAACTTTAGCCTGACTTATCATCCCCAAACAGACGGTCAGTCCGAAAGGACTATTCAAACTGTAGAAGACATGCTTAGAGCTTGTGCGTTGGATTGGTCAACTGATTGGGAAGTTCACTTGCCCTTGATTGAATTCACTTACAATAACAGTTGGCATGCTTCTATCAAGATGGCACCATTTGAAGCTTTGTACGGGAGGAGATGCCGATCGCCTCTGTGTTGGGATGATTCTTCGGATCTGATCGGGACGGAACCGGAATTGATTATTCAGACTCAAGAGAAGATAGCTTTGATTCGAGAGAGACTATTGGCCCGCAGTCGGCGAAGTCTTATGCCGATGTACGTCGTCGTCCTCTAGAGTTCGACGTTGGGGATCATGTGCTATTGAAGGTGTCTCCTACACGAGGGATTTTCCGTTTTGGGAGAAGAGGAAAGCTTAGTCCGAGATATATCGGACCATTTGAGATCCTAGAGAGAGTTGGGGATTTAGCGTACAGGTTGGCCTTACCGCCATCGCTGAGTCATGTTCACAATGTGTTTCACGTATCCCAACTGCGAAAGTATGTACCGGACCCCAGTCACGTCATTGATTTCGACGAGATCGAGATAGCTAATGATGGCACCTTCGAAGAGAGACCTATCAAGATACTTGAGAGCCGGATCAAACAATTGAGGAATAAACCAATACATTTGGTTAAAGTACAATGGTCACGACATGGAGTCGAAGAGGCCACTTGGGAAACGGAGGACGGTATGAAGGCTAAATATCCGGAGTTGTTTTCATCCTAAGTTTCGGGACGAAACTTCTTTTTAGGGAGGAAGGATGTAATACCCGAGATTTCTGTTATGTAATTGGAACTTGTGATATTGTAATGATTGTACTTTTGTCTGAGTACTATTCTCCGTATTTCATAATCCGATGTTGTCGAGCATATAATTTCGTGTATGTGATTTGAAGATTGAAATTCTGTGCATGTAGCGCACGCTACAGGCTAAGGGTAGCATACGCTAACATGGTTTCATAGCGCACGCTACCGAGTGTAATTAGCGCACGCTACGCGTGGTCAGATTGATTGAGACGCGCGGTAGGTGAGATCGGCCGGGGACCCTTGTCGGATCTTGTAGTATGTATCTTGTCGTCTTTCGGGATAAGCCTAGTCAAAGCCTTTGCGCTGGCTAATGGTCGATGCGTAGCGCACGCTAAGTGCAGTCTGATTTAGGCGTGAGCCGTTAGCGCACGCTACGGAGTGTATAGCCGCGCTAATAGCCATTTATTATAAATAGAATGACATCCTATTCGTGATTTCGATTCCTTCTCCTCCCACAACCCGAACTTTGACACATAGAACATAACTACTTTCGTCCTAAACACTCGTATCAACCTCCTAGTTCGAGATTGAAGATCATACATCATTGGAGATTGGTGTTCAAACCCTCGGTGTTGGATTGCTTCATTTCATCCGTGTTCTTCACTACTTTGAGGTAGGTGATTCTTCACCAATGATTAGTAATGTTCATAAGGAAGATTTGAATCATGTTTGGATAGCAAGTACTTCGTTTATAATTGGTCATCACATGTTAGAAGGATACTTTTGACGTATCGGTACTAGATGTCGAATGAACCTTTGAACCATCTTATTATAAGGACTCCTAAGCATGTTTAAATCGATTTATGATCAAGTAATCGGATATTACCCAATTGATACGTTGTATACGTTGGAATCATGTGTTTTGGAACGTAAGACGATGGAACTTAGATTATTTCTTGAAGATCGTAGAGGAATTGTGATATCGAGATAACTATCCGTATATTTGTATCTCATGATCATAGAAACTTCCAAAAACCTTATTAGCATGATATGCCCGAGGATAACTTGTAATATCACCATAGGATTCATGAGTTCTTCACCATTCAACCCAATTTTCGGTTTGCGATACGCCATGCAAGATTAGCGCACGCTAACATGTGTGAGGTAACGTGCGCTATCGAGGTTCGGTTTTCGCAAAAACGTCGTAGCGTGCGTTATGAGGCGACAGTGCCCGATTCGTGGCTAGCGCCGCACGCTAGTCTTATACGATAGCGTCGCTTCTGATCCGGCTTAGCGCCGCGTTACGTAGAGTACGTGCGCGCTAAGCAATCGGCGGCTTGTTTAGTTTGAGCTTTTCGGCCGTAGGCAATTGTTAAACCATTGTTCGACTCGAGATGATTTGTATATCGTTCCTTTTGTTAAGGTTCGAGCTTGTTACGTTGATCGAAGGAGGCGGCCTTCGAGTGCGTCGAGAGCATTGAAGTATATCGTTCTTGCCATCTTCGAGGCAAGTATCGTGATATGTTAATATCGGTATTTTTGGAGTATGCGTATGATTATACATGTTGTTGAACATGATATTTACTTCGTTGATTTGTCATGATATTCGTTATATAGTGTTTATATGTTCATGTTGATGAACATAATGATTTGGCATATGTGTATGCATGAGTTGTGTTTGTATACGTGTACGATCTATGCCGAGGGCTGGATCGGATGTCCACCTCGTGTTGGTCCGGCCGGGATCATCTTGGGATCTAGCCGAGGGCGTTGGATCATTGGACGGGTTATTTCCACCTCGTGTTGGTCCGACGGGATCATCTTGGGATCTATCTTTGAGGGCGCTGGATCATTGGAATACCCGTCTTTGTGTAATGGAATCTTGTAGATTCGCATTGTCGGATTCCGGTAGCGGAAGTCCGTGTGATGTATCTTGTTATGTATTGTTGATGCATATTCGAATTGTTTAATATGATACTTGTACTAGCATCGTTTTGCTAACCCCTTCGGGGTGGACATTTGTTTTGATGTTCGGGTAGCCGAGGAGCGGGGAAAGCGACCACGATGCGACGTGACGACGAAGGGGTTCAGTGATGTTTATTTTTATTGGAGATTTGTTGTCTTGGTTTGGTTTCTGTACTCGAGTACGCGTGTCCTTTTGATATTAATTCGATATGGTTGTATTAATTACCCGTTGAACCAGTTGTACGTTTTCATAAACTTGAATTTTCGCAGTATTGATGTCTTATATTTACTTTCCTTTTAATTAGCCTTGTAAATCCTTACTTAAAGGGGTTTACGGCGCTGTAATTATTCCGAATATCTCGGGGTGTTACATATAACGTATGTAACCAACTTTACGTACGTTTTCTGTCCTCGATAACGTACTTAACGACATTCCAGAAACTACCGCCTTAATTCGTGCGATGGCTTACGTACGTAACACCCATGCCATAACATACGTAATACCAATCCAAAGGCCATTGCCTCAATTCATACCATGTCTTACGTACGTAAGGCCTATGCCATAACGTACGTAACATGGTCATCGACTTGCTACAATGATCCTAATTTAACGTACGTAATGGGCTACCCATAACGTACGTAAAGCTCTATGTTGACTCGCATGTCCACATATACGTCGAATGTTGCCGACACCGGGCCCACTCGTCGATCATATCTCAGCCCTGTCTGATATTCTTCATAATATACTTTATGTACTCTACGTAACATACGTTATGCTTGCATCTTTGCGTACGTAAGATCCTACGCTTAACGTACGTAATCGCTTTTATACTTAGCCATTTACAACTGCTCCTGCCTATCGTCTCAATATACCGAATACGTATACGCGACATACTGAATACATATACTCGTTCCAATAACATTCTCATGCGATACACCTGATATACAATGTCCTCAAATGCAATTGTCGACTAAGTACAACAATTATACTAACACAACTGTCTCAGTTTTTAATTATTTTACCCATATTGTATAGATACCACATTATCCAATATATCTCAGATAAAATAATGCGAAATATTTATAGTCAAAATCCAAGGTATCACATACCAACCCCTTTAAAATAAGTTTGGTCCTCAAAACTTGCAATCCTATCACAGACAACATCTAAACCAAAATATCCAAACTTATCACGAAAGCAGTCAATCGTCGCCACAAATGAATAACCAAAACAATATACTTACAGGTGTGTGAAGCTGATGATCTCCCGTGATACTAGCATACGAATCCCATACGAAGTCTCAACACAATACCAATACACTAGCACCGCAAATATAGTAATTTTGAAAATATTTAAAAAAAATTGGAACATCCAAAAACGGTTTGAATCAAAAGTCAGAAAAATTATTTTCAAAAATCACGCTACTACCGCACCGGTAGAGCCACATAACAAACATGCCCAGATTTTACGAAACCCAAGCTCTGATACCATCTTCTGTAACACCCCAAAAACCAACCGGGGATATTATAGCACCGTGGGCCCCGCGCCGGAACCCATAAGGCCAAAAATCATTTTCACCATCGTTTCAAACATGCCAAAGAGACAAAGAGAGTAATATTTTACGAATAATTAAATGTTTTCTAAAATATAATTCTCAAATACCTTCATAATATTTCATTAGGAAATACAAGGCAAAAATACCAAAAAGGCATTTTGAATGTATACACGAGTTGGTAATATACCAAAAAGACATTTTAAGATACACACTCAATGGATATAAACATAGAAAAAAAATACATTTGCAGCGGAATCATAAAAGTCAGGAAAATACTCGGTTCTCAAATACATGCCATAGCCAGTATCGCCTGGGAAGCTCATCCCTTCACGACCGCTACTAGCTCAATCTCCGAATACCTAAAAGATAGGCCCACGACGGGGTCAGCCACAATACTCAACAATGATAATGACCACATTATCATAAAAAATTACATATCAATGTAATTACAAAGTAAGAATACTTCTAACTTAATCTTACCGGAATAACCTTACCAATTCGTGGTAATTCATATCAAATCATCCCTTACCTCTATCCAAACCTCGCATCTTCAAGTGACGAATGAATTCAAGTACAACCATCCGTACTATATTCAAACAATGCCAAGATTCTCAAAACATCATTATACCTCCAATATGGAATAATCTATCTGTGTCAAATTCTGTCCGCCGGATCGCACAATCAAATCCCAGATCTGATAAAATCGATAATACACAATACATCTGTAGATCAACAATTAGTTCAAACCAATAACAAGGGTCTTAACATTCTCGATTCCAACTTCAACCTTAAACATGAATTAACAAAGTTCCTTCTTGTTCATACTCTTAGATTCATAGCAAAACTTATACCGACTATTAACATCAATCCAAACTATCCAAATAGTCCAATACCATGATTAATCGTATTCAAAGATTAACGATAATCTTTCCGGATTCAACCTCATATCATGATTCGGATTTCATCAAGAACATACGAAATCGACCACTACAACCAACATAATATTGATTCTAATCATCAAATCCATGTTTATATTCAAAAACATTTATACACTATCACATACTCTTCTTTGGTGTGATATATACCAAGAACACCATGATTCCAAAATCATGTTCATAACACAACAACATAATCCAAGATATATATATATATATCATCATATCATTATATTCCTCAACTCAAATTCCATGAAATTCCAAGAATTATCACAACACTTCCATAATATATCATCACACGAATTAATCATCAACAACAACATCAAAACCCGAAAATAAAGGGCGATTATCCAACATACCTCTTGAAGATGAACAACACAATCAAACACCTCAAGGATCAACAATATATTCATATCTCAAGCTCCAAATCCATGCCAGTAAGCTCATAATCAAGTTAGAAGAACCAAAAATCCATCTCGGAGGGTTGAAGGATGAAGAAACAAAGTGAAACTCTCCAAAATAACGAAATGATGGAGTCTCTCATATTTATAGAAATTCAGCCATTACGTACGTTACATAATCCATATAACGTATGTAACCAACTTTACGTACGTTTTCTGTCCTCGATAACGTACGTAACGACATTCCAGAAACTACCGCCTCGTGCGATGGCTTACGTATGTAACACCCATGCCATAACATACGTAATACCAATCCAAAGGCCATTGCCTCAATTCATACCATGTCTTACGTACGTAAGGCCTATGCCATAACGTACGTAACATGGTCATCGACTTGCTACAATGATCCTAATTTAACGTATGTAATGGGCTACCCATAACGTACGTAAATATCTATATTGACTCGCCTGTCCACATATACGTCGAATGTTGCCGGCACCGGGCCCACTCGTCGATCATAGCTCAGCCCTGTCTGATTCTCTTCATAATGTACTTTATGTACTCTATGTAACATACATTATGCTTGCATATTTACGTATGTAAGATCCTACGCTTAACGTACGTAATGGCTTTTATACTTAGCCATTTACAACTGCTCCTGCCTGTCGTCTCAATATACCGAATGTAATACCCGTAATTTTCGATTTTTGGGAATTTATTTTTTTCGGCGGAAGTCCGTTTTGACGACTCGCTGAAGACCGTTTCATCATTCCGAGAATGATTAATTCTACACTTTTTGACATCCGAGTTCGTTTCGGTGTTGTTTTATTGAGTTCCGTGCTTTTTAGCGACTTTTCCGCACTTGAGTTCGATTCTTGCGAATATCGTTCGAAACTGTTGTTTCGAGTTCCCGTAAGTCCGTTTTACTTTGTTAGACATGTTGTGAACTTCAGTTTGGTTATTCGATCACGTATCGTGATTTTCGGGCGTTTTGGGCCATTTTGTAATTTACCCAAAGTTACGGGTATCCGTATCTGTATTTGTTATCTCGACCCTTTTCTTGGTCGCGTATGATTAATTATTGCATTATGTTTTCATTTTGGGTCGATGATGTTGTCTGCGATCTTTTCGTCATGTTCGTTCCGTGCGTTTTCGGAAATCGAGTCGTCGGATCATGACGCCTGAGCACTGGCCGGACAGGTGCGGCCGGCACGGTCGGAAGTGATGGGCACTGGACGGTCAAGCACGGCAGGAACCGACGTAGCGCACGCTACGGCCGGAAGGCTGCGCGCGCTAACCGGCCAGTGTAGCGCACGCTATCGGCTGGCCCAGCGTACGGTATCGGGCTGGGCAGAGGGGTTACTGGAGTATTGAACTCGGGGACGATCGGCAGGTAGCGCACGCTACTGTCGGGCATTGCGCACGCTATGACCGGCAGGTGGCGCGCGCTATGGCCGCAAGGCTGCGCACGCTACCTGTCCGAGTCAGTAGGGCAGTGTGGGCACTGGACTGCGGCCTGGGCCGATAGCGCACGCTAGCTCAGCAGCCTAGCGCACGCTAGTCCGGCCCAGTATAAATGTGACAGAGCAGTCACATTTCCTCTCGTTTTTCATTTCCTTCCTTTTCTTTTCGCGGCGGGCGATTCGGAGGTGGCGAAGCCATGTTGTTTAACAACAAATCCATGAAGTTCTTGAGGTTATATCATTGATCAATCATCAATTATCATCCTTTGATCCAGCGAATCAAGGTAATCTCACCTTAGAACCCTAATTTCGTGAATTTTGGGGTTTTTGCATTTTTGTCCGATTCGTTCCGTATTGTTGATTAATTCATGTTGGGTATGATTAATCTTGGTAGTATTCTTGTGTTTAACATCATTTAATCCATTGTTCTTCGTCGAATCGAAGTATAATTCTTGATTTCCTTCGAATCGACTTTTTAGGGGATTTGTTCTCGATCTCATTTTCCATCCGCTTTTGTTAGATAGATTGTGGTTAAATGATGTTGTTAAACATATTCTATGGATTGTATATCCATATTTCGACTTGGAATTCCATTTTCGTGTTTCGTCGGGACAAATCGTGTTCTTGTCCGTTTTGGGGAAAACACTTGAACTTTCGTCATTCATTCTTTGAATTCAACGGCTTTGAGTCGTGTTATGGAATTCATTTCATTGTTGTTATTGTCCTTCGTAGTTTATGACCGCGAGTTGGCGATCGGTGGAGTCGGCGGATTCGTAGTCGGTTCGTGCCAACCTACTTCGGTAGATTCTCCGCGTTGTTCTTATTTGAGGCAAGTATCTTGTCCATACATTTCATGTTTCATAGGAGTAATTGTTGGTGAATGATTTTATACGAAATCCAGATGTTTAATGAACGTTAAAGAGTATCGGTATGTTCTCGATAAATGTTGTCCTTCAATGATAATTCGTATACTTTGGGAATAGATGTATTCTTGGAATATGTGTGTTAGTTTCGTACGTTGAGAGACGTTATGATCACATTGAGTGAATATAATAGACCATAATTGTTTGCCGAGGATTGTGTATTGAATTGTATATTTGTTCGGTGGGTATTCGGCATGTTGTGATGTTAGTCGTTACTCCTTTGAAAGGTGGTTGTGATGCTTAATGTTGCTTGTCTTGATAATCGATTATTGTTGTGTGCTTGTTGTATGTGATGTGCCTCCGGGTAGGATTGTTGAATCTCCGGGATCCATACTTGCTAGTATGGGTCGGGCGAAACCGTAGGGTTATCCAATACGGGTATGTCTTGCGGGGACTCCGAGGTTCGGGGCTTGCTAGCCCGATGCCGGGATAACTTGTGGGGTTATCATCGGGTATATCTTGCGGGTACTTCGAGGTTCGTGGCTTGTTAGCGCGATGCCGGGATAACTTATGGTTGTGGTTTGGTTGTGATATTCGTGTCGCGGAGACATGCGATTTGATATGTTTTTCCTATTGGGTTATTCACTCGGGTTTGTTCTTCGGGAGCATCTGAGGTTCGTGGCTTGTTAGCACGGGACGCGAATAATCCTTAGGAACATGTGATTTGTGATTTGGGTCGCGGAACCCGTGTTTTGTGAAATGGGTTGTGGACCCTGCGTATTGTTATCGGAACATGAATTTTGGAAAATGACTTTTTGGGCTGTGTCCCTAAATGTTTTCGAAAGGTTTTAGAATTCCTAAATCCCAAATGTTTTCTAAACTCCCGAGATCGTAAAATGTTTTGTAATATGTACATTGGGTTATTTCCTACCTTTCACGTTTTGAATGGTTTGATCAAGTGAATTTTCTCCGGAAGTATATTCGCGAATATTCTGTTTTTGTGGAGTATGATATGTATGGCTTGTTTTTGTATTTATACTTGCACTAGCAAAACAGTGGAGTTTTGCTAACCCCCGAGTATTCGGGGGGTGGATGTCTGTTTTTGCATTCAGGTTTGAGAGCATAACACAAGGTCGGCACGAAGGATGATGAAAGATGAACGATACTAATCACATGAGGATCCGTATGAGGTCATTGGTTTAGTTATAGTTTATTTTCCGCTGAAGTATTTCTTTCCCGTTGAACGGGAGAGTGTTGTATTCGACCCCTGCGTGGGCATGTATTGTAATTGAGTTGTATGTTTTTATTGAAAGACCAAATCGGTCTACTGAGTCATTTTAGCCTTAAAGGCATTGTCGAGTTGTTCGATTGTTGTTACCAGCATGGTAGATCCTTGAGGAAAGGTTTTACGGCGTGTAATATCCCTGAGCGGATTGGGGGTGTTACATAAATGGTATTGGAGCTTAGGTTGTGGAAACCTAGGCTGTCGGGTTTAGTGGTGTCTGTTGAGTTTTGTCTCGTCGGATTTGTCTGACTGAGTCGTGTCGCGACGCGTCGTCTAAGTTTGTTAGTCGTGATTAATATCGTGGGGCGATCATCATCTTCGTGTGACCTGTGGATGTAAGTCTCCCTTCTTTGTGTTTGTGCCTCGTCTGATGCGAGCTATTTTTATGATTATTTGTTAAGTGACGGAATCCTCTTATGGATTTTGATTTCTTGATATACAGTTATTTGACCCTCATATTTCGTTCATATGAGGAGTAGTGTTGCTGGATTGTGCATGTTTGACTTTATTTCTTTTATCCGCTGCGTGAGTTCTTTTGTAATGACTTTCTGTATTTTACCGACTGAGTTTTATTTCGAAAACCGGTTCCCTAAACTAAGTTTTTGGTATTTTGGCCTTGATCGTTTTGGCGAAATTTTTATGATGGTATTTAGTACTTTGTAAATGGCTTTTTGAAATATTACCGTCATCGGTCTTTTTGACGTTGTAAATGATTTTTAGCCTGGTGAGTTCTGGCGCGGGACCCACGGCGCTATAAAGTTTTGTGTAATTACCTGAAATTTTTGGGCATTCTAGCCCATTGAATTATCCTTGAAAACCTTGAGTATCTTAGAAAATAAATTTCGAGACGTACTTTTAAAATGAATTATTTTCTCGTGGTACATCCAAGGTGCCACAACATGTTTAAAAAATTCTTCTACCTCGAGGACCAAAATGTTTTGAGATATTTTCGTTGTTTAGAAACACTTATACTTAGACCCGAGGGTCGGATATTCTGAAAGTTTTTCACTAAAAGAAAGGTGTCCTCATTTTTGTTCAAACGCAAGATAATTTTCAAAGTCTCGAAAATGATGTTTGTTCAACTTTTTATAAAATGATACTCAAGATCAACTGGTGTTTCCAAACTGTTTTCAAAAGGTGGTTTTCGTTTTAAAACCCATCATTTCCTGCTTGTGGTCGGAGAAGGTGTATATGATGTTGGTATTGTTGTTAGGGTGTTAGCCCTCCGAATTGTGATTGAATTGGTGGTGTGAATGTTGAGTCGTTCGCCACGCACATGTTTTGTTAGCCCTTTGTGGGAGGTATGATGACGATCTTTAATGTTGTCATTTCGTGGTGGCTTGCGTGTTATCGCACCTGTGTGAGCTGTTAAAGCTTGAGTTTGTACGTTTGTGTACATGTGTGATTGTTTCATGATGTTTGTAATTATGTGCTGGTTATTGTTCGGGCCGTTAAGGTCGCCGAACGATACCGTCGTTGCTGTAGTGCTTGTGTGTGTATTACTTTATGATGGTAATCTTTGTATATGATATGTGTTATGATTCTTTGTTGTGCTGAGTTGGCATCTCTGCTATGTTGTTTTGCGACGTTATGCCCCATTGCATCTAGTATTTGTATTTTCGGTATGCCGAGCCGAGGCGTTTCAACCGTGATGTGCTGGGGCATGCACGTGTAAATTGTCCTTCTCATTGGTAACACATTTCAAGTGTGGACTCGAGGGACACCGAATTGATTTGCGGGTGGCTACGAGACTTTTGGAGTTCACGCTTCAGCACAGTTATCAGAATCGTCTTTGAGAGGCCTTCGAAGGATGTTTCTGTCGGTTTCTTGTTGTGTCGTCACCTTGATTTCGTTGTTGTGAGTTTCGGGGACGACACTTTTTTTAGAAAAGGTCGAATATAATACCCGTATTATTTTTGGCTTCTGCATTTTCTCTTTCTCAATTCTATCGACTCGCTCGTGTTCGTTGTTACTTTCTGAACTTGTTCTGTATTTCAGTTTCATCGTTCGGACGAGCTGTGATCTTGTTTTGAGTCGATCTGGTTATCACTGTGACTTTTCCGAGTTCGGTTCGATTCTTGTGAACCTTGGAGTTGTTGTTTGAATTTTATTGTTCTTCGTGATTCGAACATGATTGTTCGCTTTTTGTTGTCTCGACCGTTGTGGTTCGATCGTTTGATTGTTCGGTTTTTGTTGATCTCATCTTGTGATTGTTGAGCGTTCAGACGCCTTCGGGAAATTAGTCTCGCTTCGATCTTCCAACCCTTGGGCGGTGGAATTCCGTATTTGTTCAGCGTTGGCTCGCGTTTTGATTGATGAACCGTTGGGTTGGTCAATCGTATTGATTTTCGTTCATTGTGTTTTGTGATTGTTCTGATAACCGAATCGATTGTATTGTCTGTTTGATGACGCTTGTCACTTGTTGATTTTATTATGTCTCTATCGGTGGCGTTGTGTTAGTCGCCGTGGAGCGTATTTTCATGTCGTATGTCTCTTTGCGTTTCTTGCAGCGTTTCGCCGTCGGGCGCGAGTTTTCGGTTTTTGTGTATCTCGTCGAGTTTTCCTGGCAGGGGATATTGCTTCTCCCTACTTATTTTAAGTTTCGGGACGAAACTTATTTTAAGGAGGGTAGAATGTAATACCCGTAATTTTCGATTTCCGGTAATTTATTTTTTCCGGCGGAAGTCCATTTTGACGACTCGCTCATGACCGTTTCATCATTCCGAGAATGATTAATTCTACACTTTTTGACATCCGAGTTCGTTTCGGTGTCGTTTTGTTGAGTTCCGTGCTTTTTAGCGACTTTTCCGCACTTGAGTTCGATTCTTGCGAATCTCGTTCGAAACTGTTGTTTCGAGTTTCTCGTAAGTCCGTTTAACTTTGTTAGACGTGTTGTGAACTTTGGTTTGGTTATTCGATCACGTATTGTGATTTTCGGGTGTTTTGGGCTATTTTGTAATTTACCCAAAGTTATGGGTATCCGTATCTGTATTTGTTGTCTCGACCCTTTTCTTGGTCGCGTATGATTAATTATTGCATTATGTTTTCATTTCGGGTCGATGATGTTGTCTGCGATCTTTTCGTCGTGTTCGTTCCGTGCATTTTCGGAAATCGAGTCGTCGGATCATGACGCCTGAGCACTGGCCGGACAGGTGCGGCCGGCACGGTCGGAAGTGATGGGCACTGGCCGGTCAAGCACGGCAGGAACCGGCGTAGCGCACGCTACGGCTGGAAGGCTGCGCGCGCTAACCGGCAGGTGTAGCGCACGCTATCGGCTGGCCCAGCGTACGCTATTGGGCTGGGCAGAGGGGTTACTGGAGTACTGAACTCGGGGACGATCGGCAGGTAGCGCACGCTAGCTCGGCAGCCTAGCGCACGCTAGTCCGGCCCAGTATAAATGTGACAGAGCAGTCACATTTCCTCTCGTTTTTCATTTCCTTCCTTTTCTTTCCGCGGCTGGCGATTCGGAGGTGGCGAAGCCATGTTATTTAACAACAAATCCATGAAGTTCTTGAGGTTATATCATTGATCAATCATCCGTTATCATCCTTTGATCCAGCGAATCAAGGTAATCTCACCTTAGAACCCTAATTTCGTGAATTTTGTGGGGTTTGCATTTTTGTCCGATTCGTTCCGTATTGTTGATTAATTCATGTTGGGTATAATTAATCTTGGTAGTATTCTTGTGTTTAACATCATTTAATCTATTGTTCTTCGTCGAATCGAAGTATAATTCTTGATTTCCTTCGAATCGACTTTTTGGGGGATTTGTTCTCGATCTCGTTTTCCATCCACTTTTGTTGGATAGATTGTGGATAAATGTTGTTGTTAAACATATTCTATGGATTGTATATCCATATTTCGACTTGGAATTTCATTTTCGTGTTTTGTCGGGACAAATCGTGTTCTTGGCCGTTTTGGGGAAAACACTTGAACTTTCGTCATTCGTTCTTTGAATTCAATGGCTTTGAGTCGTGTTATGGAATTCATTTCATTGTTGTTATTGTCCTTCGTAGTTTATGACCGCGAGTTGGCGATCGGTGGAGTCGGCGGATTCGTAGTCGGTTCGTGCCAACCTACTTCGGTAGATTCTCCGCGTTGTTCTTATTCGAGGCAAGTATCTTGTCCATACATTTCATGTTTCGTAGGAGTAATTGTTGGTGAATGATTTTATACGAAATCCAAATGTTTAATGAACGTTAAAGAGTATCGGTATGTTCTCGATAAATGTTGTCCTTCAATGATAATTCGTATACTTTGGGAATAGATGTATTCTCGGAATATGTGTGTTAGTTTCGTACGTT
The DNA here is from genome assembly GCA_033398695.1 of Orobanche coerulescens. Classification (NCBI taxonomy): domain Eukaryota; kingdom Viridiplantae; phylum Streptophyta; class Magnoliopsida; order Lamiales; family Orobanchaceae; genus Orobanche; species Orobanche coerulescens. Next base: position 139,164,805 of record CM065805.1, on the reverse strand, counting down.
GAGAGACGTTATGATCGCATTGAGTGAATATAATAGACCATAATTGTTTGCCGAGGATTGTGTATTGAATTGTATATTTGTTCGGTGGGTATTCGGCATGATGTGATGCTAGTCGTTACTCCTTTGAAAGGAGGTTGTGATGCTTAATGTTGCTTGTCTTGATAATCGATTATTGTTGTGTGCTTGTTGTATGTGATGTGCCTCCGGGTAGGATTGTTGAATCTCCGGGATCCATATTTGCTAGTATGGGTTGGGCGAAACCGTAGGGTTATCCAATACGGGTATGTCTTGCGGGGACTCCGAGGTTCGGGGCTTGCTAGCCCGATGCCGGGATAACTTGTGGAGTTATCATCGGGTATGTCTTGTGGGGACTCCGAGGTTCGTGGCTTGTTAGCGCGATGCCGGGATAACTTATGGTTGTGGTTTGGTTGTGATATTCGTGTCGTGGAGACATGCGATTTGATATGTTTTTCATATTGGGTTATTCACTTGGGTTTGTTCTTCGGGAGCATCTGAGGTGCGTGGCTTGTTAGCACGGGACGCGAATAATCCTTGGGAACATGTGATTTGTGATTTGGGTCGCGGACCCCGTGTTTTGTGAAATGGGTTGTGGACCCTGCGTATTGTTATCGGAAGATGAATTTTGGAAAATGACTTTTTGGGTTGTGTCCCTAAATGTTTTCGAAAGGTTTTAGAATTCCTAAATCCCAAATATTTTCTAAACTCCCGAGATCGTAAAATGTTTTGTAATATGTACATTGGGTTATTTCCTACCTTTCACGTTTTGAATGGTTTGATCAAGTGAATTTTCTCGGGAAGTATATTCGCGAATATTCTGTTTTTGTGGAGTATGATATGTATGGCTTGTTTTCGTATTTATACTTGCACTAGCAAAACAGTGGAGTTTTGCTAACCCCCGAGTATTCGGGGGGTGGATGTCTGTTTTTGCATTCAGGTTTGAGAGCATAACACAGGGTCGGCACGAAGGATGATGAAATATGAATGATACTAATCACACGAGGATCCGTATGAGGTCATTGGTTTAGTTATAGTTTATTTTCCGCTGCAGTATTTCTTTCCCGTTGAATGAGAGAGTGTTGTATTCGACCCCTGCGTGGGCATGTATTGTAATTGAGTTGTATGTATTTATTGAAAGACCAAATCGGTCTACTGAGTCATTTTAGCCTTAAAGGCATTGTCGAGTTGTTCGTTTGTTGTTACCAGCCTGGTAGATCCTTGAGGAAAGGTTCTACGGCGTGTAATATCCCTGAGCGGATTGGGGGTGTTACACTGAATACGTATACGCGGCATACTGAATACATATACTCGTTCCAATAACATTCTCATGCGATACACCTGATATACAATGTCCTCTAATGTAATTTTCGACTAAGTACAACAATTATACTAACACAACTGTCTCAGTTCTTAATTATTTTACCCATACTGTATGGATACCACATTATCCAATATATCTCAGATAAAATAATGCAAAAAATTTATAGTGAAAATCCAAGGTATCACATACCAACCTCGTTAAAATAAGTTTGGTCCTCAAAACTTGCAATCCTATCACAGACAACATCTAAACCAAAATATCCAAACTTATCACGAAAGCAGTCAATTGTCGCCAGAAATGAATAACCAAAACAATATACTTACAGGTGTGTGAAGCCGATGATCTCCTGTGATACTAGCATACGAATCCCACACGAAGTCTCAACACAATACTAACACACTAGCACCGCAAATATAGTAATTTTGAAAATATTTAAAAAAAATTGGAACTTCCAAAAACGGTTTGAATCAAAAGTCAGAAAAATTATTTTCAAAAGTCACGCTACTACCGCACCGGTAGAGCCATATAACAAATATGCCCGGATTTTACGAAACCCAAGCTCTGATACCATCTTCTATAACACCCCGAAAACCAACCGGGGATATTATAGCACCGTGGGCCCCGCGCCGGAACCCACAAGGCCAAAAATCATTTTCACCATCGTTTCAAACATGCCAAAGAGACAAAGACAGTAATATTTTACGAATAATTAAATGTTTTCTAAAATATAGTTCTCAAATACCGTCATAAGATTTCATTAGGAAATACAAGGCAAAAATACCAAAAAGGCATTTTGAATGTATACACGAGTTGGTAATATACCGAAAAGACATTTTAAGATACACACTAAACGGATATAAACATAGAAGAAAATACATTTGCAGCGGAATCATAAAAGTCAGGAAAATACTCGGTTCTCAAATACATGCCATAGCCAGTATCACCATCCCTTCACGACGGCTACTAGCTCAATCTCCGAATACCTAAAAGATAGGCCCACGACGGAGTCAGCCACAATACTCAACAATGATAATGACCACATTATCATAAAAAATTACATATCAATGTAATTACAAAGTAAGAATACTTCTAACTTAATCTTACCGGAATAACCTTACCAATTCGTGGTAATTCATATCAAATCATCCCTTACCTCTATCCAAACCTCGCATCCTCAAGTGACGAACGAATTCAAGTACAACCATCCGTACTGTATTCAAACAATGCCAAGATTCTAAAAACATCATTATACCTCCAATATGGAAAAATCTATCTGTGTCAAATTCTGTCCGCCGGATCGCACAATCAAATCCCAGATCTGATAAAATCGATAATACACAATACATCTGTACATCAACAATCAGTTCAAACCAATAACAAGGGTCTTAACATTCTCGATTCCAACTTCAACCTTAAACATGAATTAACAAAGTTCCTTCTTGTTCATACTCTTAGATTCATAGCAAAACTTATACCGATTATTAACATCAATCCAAACTATCCAAATAGTCCAATACCATGATTAATTGTATTCAAAGATTCCATAATCTTTCCGTATTCAACCTCATATCATGATTCGTATTTCATCAAGAACATACGAAATCGACCACTACAACCAACATAATATTGATTCTAATCATCAAATCCATGTTTATATTCAAAAACATTTATACCCTATCACATACTCTTCTTTGGTGTGATATATACCAAGAACACCATGATTCCAAAATCATGTTCATAACACAACAACATAATCCAAGATATATATATATATATATCATATCATTATATTCCTCAACTCAAATTCCATGAAATTCCAAGAATTATCACAACACTTCCATAATATATCATCACACGAATTAATCATCAACAACAACATCAAAACCCAAAAATAAAGGGCGATTATCCAACATACCTCTTGAAGATGAACAACACAATCAAACACCTCAAGGATCAACAATATATTCATATCTCAAGCTCCAAATCCATGCCAGTAAGCTCATAATCAAGTTATAAGAACCAAAAATCCATCTCGGAGGGGTGAAGGACGAAGAAACAAAGTGAAACTCTCCAAAATGACGAAATGACGGAGTCTCTCATATTTATAGAAATTCAGCCATTACATACGTTACATAATCCATATAACGTATGTAACCAACTTTACGTACATTTTCTGTCCTCGATAACGTACGTAACGACATTCCAGAAACTACCGCCTTAATTCGTGCGATGGCTTACGTACGTAACACCCATGCCATAACATACGTAATACCAATCCAAAGGCCATTGCCTCAATTCATACCATGTCTTACGTCCGTAAGGCCTATGCCATAACGTACGTAACATGGTCATCGACTTGCTACAATGATCCTAATTTAACGTACGTAATGGGCTACCCATAACGTACGTAAAGCTCTATGTTGACTCGCTTGTCCACATATACGTCGAATGTTGCCGGCACCTGGCCCACTCGTCGATCATAGCTCAGCCCTGTCTGATTCTCTTCATAATGTACTTTATGTACTCTACGTAACAAACATTATGCTTGCATCTTTACGTACATAAGATCATACGCTTAACGTACGTAATGGCTTTTATACTTAGCCATTTACAACTGCTCCTGCCTGTCGTCTCAATATACCGAATACGTATACGCGGCATACTGAATACATATACTCGTTCCAATAACATTCTCATGCGATACACCTGATATACAATGTCCTCAAATGTAATTTCGACTAAGTACAACAATTATACTAACACAACTGTCTCAGTTCTTAATTATTTTACCCATACTGTATAGATACCACATTATCCAATATATCTCAGATAAAATAATGCAAAAAATTTATAGTGAAAATCCAAGGTATCACATACTAACCCCGTTAAAATAAGTTTGGTCCTCAAACCTTGCAATCCTATCATAGACAACATCTAAACCAAAATATCCAAACTTATCACGAAAGCAGTCAATTGTCGCCACAAATGAATAACCAAAACAATATACTTACAGGTGTGTGAAGCCGATGATCTCCCGTGATACTAGCATACGAATCCCACACGAAGTCTCAACACAATACTAACACACTAGCACCGCAAATATAGTAATTTTGAAAATATTTAAAAAAAATTGGAACTTCCAAAAACGGTTTGAATCAAAAGTCAGAAAAATTATTTTCAAAAGTCACGCTACTACCGCACCGGTAGAGCCATATAACAAATATGCCCGGATTTTACGAAACCGAAGCTCTGATACCATCTTCTGTAACACCCCGAAAACCAACCGAGGATATTATAGCACCGTGGGGCCCGCGCCGGAACCCACAAGGCCAAAAATCATTTTCACCATCGTTTCAAACATGCCAAAGAGACAAAGACAGTAATATTTTATGAATAATTAAATGTTTTCTAAAATATAGTTCTCAAATACCGTCATAATATTTCATTAGGAAATACAAGGCAAAAATACCAAAAAGGCATTTTGAATGTATACACGAGTTGGTAATATACCGAAAAGACATTTTAAGATACACACTCAACGGATATAAACATAGAAAAAAAATACATTTGCAGCGGAATCATAAAAGTCAGGAAAATACTCGGTTCTCAAATACATGCCATAGCCAGTATCACCTGGGAAGCTCATCCCTTCACGACCGCTACTAGCTCAATCTCCGAATGCCTAAAAGATAGGCCTACGACGGGGTCAGCCACAATACTCAACAATGATAATGACCACATTATCATAAAAAATTACATATCAATGTAATTACAAAGTAAGAATACTTCTAACTTAATCTTACCAGAATAACCTTACCAATTCGTGGTAATTCATATCAAATCATCCCTTACCTCTATCCAAACCTCGCATCCTCAAGTGACGAATGAATTCAAGTACAACCATCCGTACTGTATTCAAACAATGCCAAGATTCTCAAAACATCATTATACCTCCAATATGGAATAATCTATCTGTGTCAAATTTTGTCCGCCGGATCGCACAATCAAATCCCAGATCTGATAAAATCGATAATACACAATACATCTGTCGATCAACTACCCCGAAACAATGACAAGTCCTGGATATCGATACAAAGTATGAACGCTCATACAATCAATAATAATATACAACCAATGCATCAACCAAGGATATCATCGACATAATAAACTCCAATACTACCAACGATATATCAACGGTAACCGAGAATACCATTACATGATTAATTCCACAAAAGATCAACAAAAGACCAACAACGATCGAGAATACCATCGATATGGTAAACTCCAACAAAATTAATAAAGGACAAACAACGATTGAGAATACCATCGATAAGGTAAATTCCAAATAAGATCAATAAAGGACCAACAACGATCGAGAATACCATCAATATGGTAAACTCTAAGCAAGATCAATAAAGGATCAACAATGACCGAGAATACCATCGGTAAGGTAAACTCCAAGCAAGAGCAATAAAAGACCAACAACGACCGAGAATACCATTGATATAGTAAACTAAAAAACAAGATCAATAAAGGACCACATGGACAGATATACGAGAGAATACGATCGCCAAACATATACAAATCATATATAGTGGATCTCAAAGACAAACCCGACTGTCGAACATACCCAATCATACATGGACTATGCACGACCAATCAATATGGCTCAAGATGGACCTCACGATATGCCTAATCCACAAATGTGTCCGTGCACAAGCCACCAATGGGTATCGATCGAATACATGTGTGGTCTTGTACTTAATCAGTCTCACGAAATATGTCTCGTGTGCACAACTCAATGTGAGGTCGAAACCAACACATGACTTTACGTGCCCGTCCTGAAAATCCTACATATAACCGATCAGCATGCAGATATGACTCCAGATATGTCACGACGCAACATGACAACGAAACTCGAAGAAAATACATATCCAATAAGGATCAGAAGACTCCCCACGTGAACAACGATAGCTCTATAATGAAAGATCGAGATGACCACAATATCGTATTTTTGTTAGACAACAGTTCACTGAATGCTCAACAATGTCTATACCCAAGGTTGCAACCAAGGGTCACGGAAGCATCTACACAGGAATACTCCGGACGTGGGTACCATTCAGATTTTATTCCTCCACACAGTTCTTTCAACACATAAACTCCCAAGGTCGCAACCAAGGGTCACGGGAGCATCTACACAGGAATACTCCGGACGTGGGTACTGTTGTGCGGTGATTTATACACCTCGATGGCGATCGGCATAATGGTCAAGAGCTAGCCAAAGAAGACAGATGCTGGGCAAGCGCCTAGCGGTCGACGTCCAAGGCGATCGTCTATTGGCATCTGGCGATAGCCTCTAATGTCCGACTGTAGACGATCGTCCCGTGCCACGTATGAATCCGACACCCGTCAAAGTAATTGAAGACCGAATCTCTGGTGAAGACCCACATGCAGATCCGCAAAAGGCGCCACAGGATAAGACCTTTTGACCCAAGCCTGTCACCACCTTCACACCTACCGACAAACCCGCCGAAAGGTGCAAAGTGGGTCATCCCCAGACACCGACTCAGGACGCGTGCGGACTTATCATTGGCTCGCACATCTGGCTGCCAGCAGCAGCCTCGGACTTTAAGGAAATAGTCCCACATGATGGCACGATCGCCCACCTTATTCTAATATAGAAAACGGCAGTCGCCCGCGATGGACAAGGAGGACCTAGCAACCTCTTCTCCTATAAATAGAAGGAGAGCGATATACATTCACAGAGAAATTCATTCACGAAAACACAGATAGAGTGGAATACATTCATACGGTGATATACGCAGTGAAGGACATTCACAGAAATACAGTTTACAACGTGAACCCATAATACCAAAAGCAAACAATATGGAGAACTCTCCATCTTTGTAACAAGAACTCACAGAGCTTCAAGTCTGGTTATTTTGGCAATCTTCGGCACTCGATCTAAGATAACTAGAGTCTTTATACTCATTGTAATTGTACACTAACATTAATATTTGTACTCACTAGTATTCATATTAATAACATCTCGCGAGAGCATTCAAGCCCGGGACTAACAACCCCGGCAAATCTGGTGTTATTTATCTCCTCACGGACGTGCTCTCGCACTTTGTTTGTTACTCGTCCATTCCAGCAATATCTATCTCCGGATAATATTTTGGGTAACAACAATTGGCACTAGAAGGAGGGGCATCTTAACCTTCATTTTTTATTCCGACCGTCTCGAAGAACACTCACTATTCTCCGGGGCATATACTTGAAGAAACACTCACTGTTCTTCAAATAAAAACCTTCAGAATCATGACATCTGCCACGACCTCAAAAAGAGCCACCCTGCGATCTTCCGGACATCTTATTCCAGCCCAGACCGAATCCCAACCTACGGCGGAAGGCGACCGCGGCGACGCTAGCCTCTCACTCCCGCCCCTAAGGGACGGTCCCAGCCTCTCACTCGATCAGTTCCAAACCGCGGAACAGATCGAGGAGGCTATGGCCATCCTCAAGGAGCGATGGAGGGCATGCGACTCGCCCACCATTACTCCCTCAGCCATCCGCCGTGCGGGCACGCAGAAGCTCAAGGGGCTATATGTCGAGAAATCATCGGAAAGTCCCGAGCCGCAGGAAAAGGCACTCGTAAGGCGGGACGATTCCGTCTTCAGCCGTCTAGGGAGTGATCCCTCATGGCGATCGGGCCCCAGCCGGGAGACATCGGAGTCCAAATCCGTCATCAGGAGTTCGGCATAACCGACTACCAGAAGACAGGCCGGCCAACGGGCTCCCACTCGCCCAAGAATTGAGCTCGGTGGCGGAGAACTCGTCACCTACCATGGGGCCGGGAGATCAGTACATGATCTCCTCGGCTCCCACTCCGAGAGCCAATAAGCGAGCAGTCAGGCTACGGCGATGGCCGCCATGCAACGCCAGCTCAACGAAATGAAGGCGCTCCTAGAAACTGGGACAGGCGCCAAGAGATCGATCGCCGGACCGAGTGAGCCGCTCGCAGCCCAGATCGAGCTCGCCTCCGTTCAACCGGAGATCTCTCCTCCTCAAACACCTTAACGTTACTGATCATTGGTCTAAAAGAATATAAAATGTTGTTAGCAAGAGGTTTAGCTAAATGGAAATAGTTTGTTTTGCCATTTGGCATATAGTAATATTTTTTGCCCCAAGTTTAGTAACAACTCTTTTGATACTCAAATTGTCGAAATTGACCTTTACTCGAATAAAATTCGAGTCATATATTATAATTTCGAGTAACATAATTTCGAGTCAAACTTAAAAAAAATATTGAGGAAGGTTGAAAATATGGGTTACCGGATTCCAAAAATTCGGGTTACACGAGTCCAATTCGTGTCACCCGAATACAATTCATGTCACACGAATTTTGTCGCCCGAAATTCGAGTAACATATTTTATTTTACATGTCCCGAATGAATTCGGGAGTTTTTTTTGTTTGTTACATGTCCCGAATGAATTTGGGAGACCTTTTTTTTTCACATGTCCCGAATGAATTCGGGACTTTTTTTTTTACATGTCCCCCGAATGAATTCGGGAGACCCTTTTTCTTTTTTTTTTTATATCTCCCGAATGAATTCGGGAGACTTTTGCTTGTTTTCTCCCATTGGTTGAAATAGCTTGTTTTTTTTACATGTCCCCCGAATGAATTCGGGAGACCCTTTTTCTTTTCTTTTTTTTTTACATCTCCCGAATGAATTCGGGAGACTTTTTTTTATTTTTTTATTTACATGTCCCGAATTGTATTCGGGTGACACGAATTGGACTCGTGTAACCCGAATTTTCGGACTCCAGTAACCCATATTTTCGACCTTCTTCAATATTGTTTTTTTTAAGTTGACTCGAAATTATGTTACTCGAAATTACAATATATGACTCGAATTTTATTCGAGTAAAGGTCAATTTCGACAATTTGGGTATCAAAAGAGTTGTTACTAAACTTGGGACAGAAAAGAATATTGCTATATGCAAAAGGGCAAAACAAGATTTCTCCCTTTAGCTAAATACTCCATCCGTCCTAGATTTAATTGGTACTTTTTTTTAGCACGGGTATTAATGTTAGAGTTGTTTATTAGTATTGTGTAGTAAGGTGATATTTTAAGAGGGGTAATAATGGAAATCTGGAATCATATTAATATTGTTTATTAGTATTGTGTGTTTAATTGGGTGGGTCCATAATGGCATTTTATGGTAAATAAATAATCATTGAGGGTGTATATTTAGAGGGATTTATTGATTTATTTCTTTTTATAGTAAGTAGCAGTTAAGTATGGGACGCACCAAAATAGAAAAGTAGCGATTAAGTATAAGATGGAGAGAGTACTAAAAGTGAACCAAAATCAAGAGTTTGAGATGAGTATATGGTGGGATGAAAGTTATTTGACTCTTCAAGCAAATGAGTTTGACAAATTGAGATAATATAATATGATTATTAGATGTATTCAGATAATAAAAGAAGCGATGAGTGGCCACTTCAAAATAGTTGAGCTTAATTGAGTGGTCGTTCATTTTCAAACAAGGTTTATTAAGAGAAACTAATAAAAGAGCGTGGTTGAATACGATGTCTGGTTAAATAAATCGAAAAAAGAAAATAGAATGAACATTTAAATAAAATTGAGTTGGACTTGTAAACGGGCACAAGAAAATGATCTGAAATTGCTCTTTGGCCCGATAGAATCATTGATATCACGCTTGCTATAAAAATAAGAGTTATTTCTAATTTCGGAGTTGGAAATAAGGTTGGATGAAATGAAAGTGACTCTGGCCTATGAAGCAAATAAGTTATGAAAATAAAAATAACACGATATGTTTATTGGGCTTAAATGAGAGGACGCGAAGATGATCCTTTGAACCTTAGATGGCCAATTAGCTGAAAAGAATGATTGTATACTAAATGAGTTATATTAATATCGGCTAAAACAATATAAGTTAATTAAAATTTAGGGTTGGAAGAGAACAGCACATGAAGAGAATAACTTTAGTAATGGAATAAGTGGAAATGGTTCGGTGGTAATCTTGGATCCAAAATCATTGATATGAGGCTTGCTATAAAAATAAGAGTTATTTCGAATTTCGGACATAGAAATAAGGTTGGATGAAATGAAAGTGACCCTGGCCTATGAAGCAAATGAACTACAAAAATAAAATAACATGATATGTTTATTGAGCTTAAATGAGAGGAAGCGAAGATGAGTCTTTGAACCTTAGATGGCCAATTAGCTGAAAAGAATGAATGTATAGTAAATGAGTTATTTTAATATCGGCTAACACAATATAAGTTAATTAAAATTTAGGGTTGGAAGAGAACATAAGGAAATAAAATCGATTCGAGCACAAGAAGAGAATGACTTTAATAATGGAATAAGTGGAAATGGTTCGATGGTGATTTTGGATCCAAAATCTAAAATATAATAATAAAATGATCATTAAGAATAATTTGAACGTTCAATATAGGATTGGTTAAATAAAATCCCTTTATATCCAAGCCAAACAAAATGGAATGATAATTTATAATGATCATGTTTAAAATAGCTAATGAGTCGAAAAGTTGGGAAAAATACCGTCTAACGTCACGTCACAACGAATAAAGCGGAACCTCGTTTGACAAATTCTCACTCTTCAATCGTAACTTTGTGGTTACCGACGAGTAGAGCACTCGATAAAATAATACAAATGATATTCGAAAGCAATAAACAACGAGACACAATTTTAGCGTGGAAAACCTCTCAAGACGAGAGTAAAAACCACGGGACCGAAGCCGCTTAAAATCCACTATCACCAATACACACAAATACACAATCTTCCCTAATACAAACTAGGGGTATACACCAATCGTCAAATACTTGGTAATAAATGTTCTTCAAGTATTTGGAATCAATAACAACAACAAGATCGAGAAAGGAAACAACCGTAAATAGCTTACACAAAGAGCTAACGAAATACCCGTACTTCCGGACTCAAAAACTCGATCTACACTGGTGAAAAGATTTGCACAATAGCTACCAAACTCTTGTCAAAAGATCACGACGATCCGACCGATAAATCTCCGGAAAAATGAAAAATTGTATTTCTCTCTCTTGTTTCTCTCTCTATCTCTCTCTCTTGTTCTAAGTGTGTAGGATGAATGAATTGTTATGAACTCCCGCAGCAAACATGATAGAAATACACAACCTGTGCAAGGTGACTCGTGTTCCGCGGCCCAGCCCAAGTGTGCCGCGGCACACAGCGCAAAAATGCGCCCAGGTATCCGGCAGGGGCCGCGGCCTAGCAGGAGTGTGCCGCGGCCCGTAGTACAGGCGACTTGGCGAATTGAAGCAACACGTTGGGGGGCGCGGCTCGGCAGGGATGTGCCGCGGCCCAGGGTGATCGGCAGGACTTGGCAGGTATCAGCAGGAGGTTGCCCGGTACGGCCCGGCAGGACGTGCTCGGCAGGGGCCGCGGCCCAGCCGGCTGGGGCCGCGGCCCAAAGTACAGGAGGGTCGGCCACTGATGAAAATTCCGGGGGCCGCGGCCCAGCTGCTGTGTGCCGCGGCCCGGTTGTGCAAAGTGAGAAAAATGTCATTTCGAGCGAAGTGCCACGGATCGGAGGGTTTGTGCCGTGGTCCGGAGTCCGGTCGACTCCGAAAAAGCCTATATTTCGGAAATTACTCCTACAAATCGCCCCCTTTCCGGAATATAAGAAGAGTTTGCCATCCCGGCGATCGAACAACACACTTTTACCCTATCTCTACTTAACGCTTTCGTTAACATATCGGAACCATTATCATCGGTATGAACTTTATCAAGTTCAAACAAACCATCCTCCAAAGCATCTCGGATCCAATGATACCTCACATCGATATGCTTCGTTCTCTTGTGAAAAGTCACATTCTTAGCCAAATGAATCGCACTTTGACTATCACAAAGTACTACGTAACGTCGTTGTCGGAAGCCTAGCTCTCGTAAAAATATTTTCAACCATAAGAGCTCTTTGCTCGCTTCCACCGCCGTAATATACTCGGCCTCCGTTGTAGATAAGGCAACGCACTTTTGCAATCTTGATTGCCATGACACGGCTCCCCATGCGAACATCATCAAATAACCGGAAGTGGATTTTCGGTTATCTTCATTACCGGCCATATCCGAATCGGAATATCCAACAAGCACTGCTTTCCCGTTTCCAAACGTAATCCCCAATTTAGAAGTACCCCGTAAATATCTAAATATCCATTTTACGGCTTCCCAATGCTTCTTACCCGGATTCGATAGAAACCGGCTCACCTCTCCCACGACATGAGCAATGTCGGGCCTAGTACATACCATAGCGTACATCAAACTCCCGACCGCCGAGGCATATGGAATTTTATCCATATCCTCAATCTCCTCCTTCGTCTTAGGGCAATCTTGGCTCGTCAATTTAAAATTGTTAGTAAGAGGCGAACTAACAACTTTAGCTTTGTCCATGTTGAAACGTTTAAGCACCTTCTCGATGTATTGATCTTGTGACATGTGCAATTTCCGGGCTGCTCTATCCCGAGTGATTATTATTCCAAGAATTTGTTTAGCCGCCCCCAAGTCCTTCATGGCAAAGGACTTACTCAATTCTTTCTTCAAGTCGGCAATCCTTTCGGCATTCTTGCCAACGATCAATATGTCGTCCACATAGAGCAATAAGATGATAAAGTCATCATCTCCGAATTTCTTAAAAAATACGCAATGGTCGAGAGTCGTCTTCCGGTAACCTTGCTCCCCCATAACCGACTCAAACTTCTTGTACCATTGCCTTGGTGCTTGTTTCAACCCGTATAAACTCTTCGGAAGTTTACACACATAATCCTCTTTTCCTTCGACCTCAAATCCTTCCGGTTGCTTTATATAAATTTCTTTGTCAAGGTCTCCGTGAAGAAAAGCCGTCTTGACATCCATTTGCTCAACCTCAAGATCAAGGCTAGCCGGAATACCAAGGACCAATCGAATCGATCCTATTTTCACAACTGGAGAAAAAATCTCATCAAAATCAATACCCTTATTTTGACTAAATCCTTTCACCACGAGTCTAGCTTTGTATCGGGGCAACGAGGTATGTTCCTCTGACTTCACCCGATACACCCATTTGCTTCTCAAAGCCCTCTTACCTTTCGGCAACTTCACCAACTCGTAAGTGTTATTCTCATGCAAGGAACTCATCTCGTCTTGCATGGCATCCATCAATTCCTTCTTCTTTTCATCCTCCATGGCCTCCACAAAATATTTGGGTTCTCCCTCATCGGTGAGTAAGACATACTCATCGACCGAATAACGAGTGGAGGGATGACGGTCCCTCGTCGACCGCCTATGTGGAACAAAAGATGGCATGTTCGTCACGGGTAGCTCGGGATGAGCTCCATCGGTGTCATCTTGCCTCAATTCATCGTTGTCATCGGTATCTTGTTGTTCATCATTTTGGACGTCATCTCTAACGGGTGTCTCAACATTTTGTGGAGGAACGGGGTCCAAATCAATAAGATCATAGTCGTGTTGCGGAGCCGACTCTCCATTCTCAACATCTTTCATCGTTTGATCTTCTACAAAAACAACGTCTCTCGACCGAACAAGCCTCTTTGTAACCGGGTCATACAATCTATACCCAAACTCGTCAAACCCGTAGCCAATAAAAATACACGGCTTCATCTTGGAATCAAGCTTTGATCTCTCATCATTCGGAATGTGAACAAAGGCTTTACATCCGAAGACCTTCAAGTGGCGGTACGAGATCTCTTTACCGCTCCACACCTTATCCGGGACATCAAACTCCAAAGGAACACACAGCGTCAAATTGATAACATGAACTGTCGTGTTCAAAGCTTCTCCCCAAAACAACTTTGGCAATCCGGCATGTGAGAGCAAACAACGAGCTCTCTCGACCAAAGTCCGGTTCATTCTCTCCGCCAAACCATTGAGTTACGGAGTCTTCGGGGGCGTCTTTTGATGTCGGATCCCTTGATCTCAGCAATATTCATCAAAGGGTCCGGTGTACTCTCCACTATTGTTCGTCCGGATACACTTTAGTTTCTTCCCGGTCTCTCTTTCCACCGAGGCATGAAATTGTTTGAAAGTGTCTAACACTTGATCTTTGGTCTTCAAGGTGTATGCCCACACCTTCCTTGAGTGATCGTCGATGAATGTGACAAAATATCGGCAACCACCGAGCATCTTCATCTTCATAGGACCACAAACATCGGAATGAACAAGATCAACAATATTTTCCTTCCGTGAAGGAGTATGACTTTTAAAAGTAACTCTCTGTTGTTTCCCGGCAAGACAATGAGAGCATCTTTTAAGGTGTACCTTGTGAACCCCGGACAAAACCTCCTTTTTCGACAATAGCGCCATTCCTTTTTCACTCATATGACCGAGCCTCTTATGCCATAGCTCGGCCATGTCATTATTGTCGATTGTGTTCACGAAATTAGTCGTGACCTTCCGAAGTGTCACGTACAATTTTCCTTCCTTTTGTCCTCTCCCGACAATCAAGGAACCTCTAGTGAGTTTCCACAACCCCTTGCCAAAACCGCTATGGTAATCGTTATCATCGAGTAAACCAACTAACATAACATTAAGCCTCATGTCCGTAACATGTTTACATTCCGTAAAACAAGTTCCATTCCGGTGTCGAATCTCAAATGCACATCTCCCACTCCAACAATCTTGGATAACCCATCGTTACCCATCTTGACTATACCAAAGTCGCCCGGAGTATAAGAGGAATAAAAATCTCTACGTGATGTAACATGACACGTAGCTCCACTATCGACCACCCAACTCGAATCATCTCTCGCAAGGTTGACCATATCATAATCACAACAAACAAAGAATTCTTCGGTAGTAGTATTAACTTCGGATTTATCATTACTACCGCTTTCCTTCTTTTGTGAGTTTTCACGGCCTTGGCGATTCTCCTTCTTCAACTTTCGGCAAAATTTCTTAGTATGCCCTTTCTTACCACAATGGTAACATTCGATGTTGGCATACTTCCCCCGAGAACTACTCCTTTGTGGCCCTCTATTACTCGGACCTCTACTTTGACCTCTCCCCCGTCTTTCGGTAACTAGAACATCCGACTGTGAAGAAGATCCTTATGCTTTTCTTCGGACCTCCTCATTCAACATGTTCCCTTTTTCTAGTTCCATCGAAATGACTCCATCGGGGGCGGAGTTAGACAACGATGTTCGAAACATCTCCCAAGAATCCGACAATGTGCCTAACAACCACAAAGCTTGCACCTCCTCTTCGAATTTAATTCCCATTCCGGCAAGTTGATTAATTATGCCTTGGAATGTATTTAAATGATCCGATAGAGGAGTCCCGTCTTGAAACTTCAAATTCATCATTTGTTTAATGAGCAATAACTTATTATTCCCCGTCTTCCGAGCATACAATTGCTCGAGCTTGTGCCATAACTCTCGAGCATCTTTCTCTCCACTAATATGGTTCAAAATGTTGTCATCCACCCATTGTCGAATATATCCGCAAACTTGGCGATGCAAAATAGTCCACTCCACGTCGGACTTCCCTTCCGGTTTATCTTTGCTAAAAACCGGCATATAATAATCCTTCACGTATAGAAGGTCTTCCATCTTCCCCTTCCATACGTGGTAGTTTGAACCGTTCACGTTAACCATTCTACTCATGTTGGCTTCCATCTTACGATTGAGATACTAAACAACCACAAAACAACAAATCTCGTGGCTCCGATACTACTTTGTTGGGAAAAATACCGACTAACGTCATGTCACAACGAATAAAGCGGAACCTCGTTTGACAAATTCCCACTCTTCAATCGTAACTTTGTGGTTACCGATGAGTAGAGCACCAATTACAACTCGATAAAATAATACAAATGATATTCGAAAGCAATAAACAACGAGACACAATTTTAGCGTGTAAAACCCCTCAAGACGAGAGTAAAAACCACGGGACCAAAGCCGCTTAAAATCCACTATCACCAATACACATAAATACACAATCTTCCTTAATACAAACTAGGGGTATACACCAATCGTCAAATACTTGGTAATAAATGTTCTTCAAGTATTTGGAATCAATAACAACAACAAGATCGAGAAAGGAAACAACCGTAAATAGCTTACACAAAGAGCTAACGAAATACCCGTACTTCCGGACTCAAAAACTCGATCTACACCGGTGAAAAGATTTGTCCAATAGCTACCACGCTCTTGATCACGACGATCCGATCGATAAATCTCTAGGAAAATGAAAAGTTGAATTTCTCTCTCTTGTTTCTCTCTCTATCTCTCTCTTGTTCTAAATGTGTAGGATGAATGAATTGATATGAACTCCCGCAACAAACATGATAGAAATACACAACCTGTGCAAGGTTGACTCGTGTGCCACGGCCCAGCCCAAGTGTGCCGCGGCACACAGCGCAAGAATGCGCCCAGGTATCCGGCAGGGGCCGCGGCCCAGCAGGAGTGTGCCGCGGCCCGTAGTACAGGCGACTTGGCGAATTGAAGCAACACGTCGGGGGCCGCGGCTCGGCAGGGATGTGCCGCGGCCCAGGGTGATCGGCAGGTCTCGGCAGGTATCGGCAGGAGGTTGCCCGGCACGGGCCGACAGGACGTGCTCGGTAAGGGCCGCGGCCCAGCCGGCTGGGGCCACGGCCCAGAGTATAGGAGGGTCGGCCACTGATGAAAATTCCGGGGGCCGCGGCCCGGCTGCTGTGTGCCGCGGCCCGGCTGTGCAAAGTGAGAAAAATGTCATTTCGAGCGAAGTGCCACGGACCGGAGGGTTTGTGCCGTGGCCCGGAGTCCGATCGACTCCGAAAAAGCCTATATTTCGAAAATTACTTCTACACGAAAAACGGATAAATGAGGGTGATTTGAAATGAAATATGATAAGAACCACTCCATGTCTAACATAAAAATAAAATTGGGTGGTTACGTAGAACACTTTACCCCCAAGGGTGAGATGCAATAGAAAGGTTAATTAGAAAGGTGTATAATTTGGGCTTCTAGAATTAGATTAGAAGATGTTGTGCTCAACACTTTGTTGGGAAAAACTACAATAATTACGTCACAACAAAAAATGCGGAACCTCATTTGACAACTTTCCCAAACTTCAATTGTAACTTCGAGGTTACCGATGAGTAGAGCAAACAATTACAACTCGACAAATAATACAAATGATATCAAAAATGATAAACCACGAGACACGAATTTTAGCGTGGAAAACTCCTCAAGACGAGAGTAAAAACCACGGGACTGAAGCCGCTTAAATCCACTATCACCCATACACAATACACAATCGTCCCTAGTACAAACTAGAGGTATACAACACAATCTTCAAATACTCGGTAATAACAATCTTCAAGTATTTGGAATACAACAACAACAACAACAACAAGATCGATAAAAGGAAACACCGTAAATAGATTACACAAAAAGCTAACAAAAAAATACCCGAACTTCCGAACTCAAACCCTCGATCTATTCCGATGAAAAAGTTTGCCCAATAGCTACCAAGCTCTTGTCAAAAATCACGAAGATTCGATCGTAAACCTCCAAAAAATCAAACAAGTATTTATCTCTCTCTTTTTTCTCTTGAATCTCTCTCTATTGCTCTCAAGATATGTATAGGTTAGAATGAAGAACACCCGCAGCAAAATACTGCTAAAAAGGGATCCCAACCCTTGTTGACTTCGGGTGCCATGGCCCGAGCAGGTGTGTGCCGCGGCACACTCAAAAAAGGGCAGCCACAATTTCCGAGCGGGCCACGGCCCGTAGTACAGTCGGCTGGGGCTTGGTTTAGTGGTTCTCGGCGGACGCGGCCCGGCTGTCTTGTGCCGCGGCCCGGATGTGCAAAACTGGAGGAACTCTTTTCAACGTGTAGTGCCGCGGCCCGGAGTTTAGTCAACTCCGAAAAAGCCAATATTTCGGAAATAACTCTTACAAATCTCCCCCTTTGAAGAATATAGGAAGAATTCGCCATCCCGGCGATCGAACAATACACTTTAACCTTCTCTCTACACAACGCCTTAGTTAACATATCGAAACCATTATCATCGGTGTGAACTTTATCAAGTTCAAATAAACCATCCTCCATTGCATCTCGGATCCAATGGTACCTCACATCGATATGTTTTGTTCTCTTGTGAAAAGTCTCATTCTTCGCCAAATGAATTGCACTTTGACTATCACAAACAACCATGTAACGTCGTTGTCAGAAGCCTAGCTCTCGTAAAAACATTTTCAACCATAAAATCTCTTTACACGCTTCCACCGCCGCAATATACTCGGCCTCTATTATAGACAAGGCAATGCACTTTTGTAATCTCGATTGCCATGACACGGCTCCCCCTGCAAATGTCATCAAATAACCGAAAGTAGATATTCGGTTATCTTCGTTACCAGCCATATCCGAATCGGAATATCCAACAAGCACTGCTTTCCCATTTCTAAATGTAATTCCCAATTTAGAAGTACCCCGTAAATATCTAAATATCCACTTTACGGCTTCCCAATGCTTCTTTCTCGGATTCGATAGAAACCGGCTCACCACTCCCACGACATGAGCAATGTCGGGCCTAGTACATACCATGGCATACATCAAATTCCCAACCGCCGAGGCATAAGGAACTTTATCCATTTCCTCAATCTCTCCCTTCGTTGTAGGGCAATCCTTGCTCGTCAATTTAAAATTGTTAGTAAGAGGCGAACTAACAACTTTAGCTTTTTCCATGTTGAAGCGTGTTGCGATATTTCCTACACGCAAGTGCACGTCATCGTTTACAAGTAATAAAGTGATAAGTAGAGTATCGTTCCCACGAGGATTGAATCTCTAACTACCGATTTTTTCGTATTCCAATTTTATCTGAACAATCGAAATTGGGTTTTGCGATTAATAACTAAAAGAAGTACTAAAAGTCTAAGCAGTAAAAAACAATATCTTGGATAAAAGAAATCAAATGATGAATACGTCTAGGGTTCTCAATCCACCTTAGTTTATCTGAATTTACTCTCGATTATCCGTAATAAATAATTTTTCCAATTTATTGAAGGCGGAGATTGCTAATATATTCTACCGCCTCTCCCGAGGTCAATAGATTTATCTAACGGCGACTAACGCACTCTATCCCTAGGTGAATTATCTCGTCGATAGGCAAAAAGCATGAAATCTCCTAAAGGCCACGTAGTTCCTATGAGTATATTCCTATCTCACAGAATAAAACGGTCCTCACCAATAGTTCCTCACCAAATCTCCTCTCCCGATTCGAAGTGAATGATTTAATCAATACAACTATTGGCCAGATAATTGCATGCATTAAACATAATTGGGAAAACTCAATAAAAAGGTAATAAATTGGATAATCTCAATCAATTCGTCAAAACAAAGGTTTCATCAAAACCCTAGATTAGGGCTTTAGCCTGACATACTAAAAACTGAAAATACAGAATAAATAAACGAAAGCATAAAATTCAAATGCAGATGAAGTTCGGATTCCTCCGTTCTTCAGCTTCCGCCTTCTGCCCTTGAATTCTTCTGCTTTCCTCCTCTTCTGCCATCTCCAAGCTTAAGCTCTCCAAGGTATTAGATGCAATGATTCCAAGATGATTTGATTAGGGTCTTAAACCCTATTTATAGCTCAGCACATCAGTAATTCGCGTCCGTATTAGTTGGTCGAAAACTGGCATCGAAACGGCCCAAAATCCACGCAGACCTACAACACCCGCTAAGTGTGCCGCGGCTCACTAAACCTGTGCCGCGGCACATCGCCAAAAGCTGAATACCTGGGCGTAATTAAATTCTTCTGTGCCGCGGCTCACTGGCCGTGCCGCACGCAGTACAGCCTTACTCGCCCTTTGGCCGGTGTCTTCCCGTGCCGCTCGATTCCTTGTGCCGCGGCTCATAGTCCAGTTTTGCCGTTTTCGCCCGTTTTGCCTCTTTTTAGCTTCCGGACTTCAATTTCCTGTCAATCATACAAAATTAAGGCATTAAAAGCTCATTTAGATGATTTCACTCACCAAAACACTACAAAATAATGATAAATAAGCGTATAAAAATACGCCTAACAAATACCCCCAAACTTAAGCCTTTGCTTGTCCTCAAGCAAAAAAGAATTAAATTCAATAAAAGAATGTCGTGAATCATCATGCAACTCATAGCGTTCAACCTAATCAATACTATCCTGCCATTCTCTCTAAATAATACAAGTGTCATAAAAGCGAGCTGCACTCAGAATAATGATTCCGCAAAGTAATCAAGTTCATTCCCTATCATTCGTTCATGAAGAAAATCCAGCTCAAAGATTAACAAAACATGAGTCAAATCGTCCGTCGATATGAAAGGCTAACACAACCAAGCTAGTTCGTCCCGTTCTACAGTCTAAAGGCACAATTTTTACGAGTTTCATAACAATTAAACCTCGGACAGTATCCCCTTATATATATGCTCGATAATTCGATTCGAGTTGACCACTAGGTTAGGATCTCGGGATGTTTCATCGGGATAATCCTAGGGTGGAAACTCCATTCTCATGTATTGGAAAACCGTTTGACGTAAAAGACACTCATGGGGCACATGGATGCTTCTAGTTACTAAGTTCCCGTCTACAGCGGAGAAACAACTCGAATACATAATTTCCGCATGTCCGAATCAAGGTTGCCGTTTTACGCGAGAGTAAACAGCGGGTCACGCGAATACCCCCGGTTACTAGGCTCCCTATCATTGGTACATGTGAAAAAACTAAATCACTAGTCTAATCGGGGTCGTCGTTTTACGCGAGAGTAAACAACGGGTCACGCGAATACCCCCGGTTACTAGACTTCCCGTCATAGAACACATTATCTCGACTTTAGGGAAAAACTGACCGACTCTAAACTCAATCTAAGTGCCAAACGACTGAAGAAACAGTACGACTCTCTATCCGGAAAATGTAGCCAAACGTATTGATGGGGATTTAAAAACAAGTATGTATCGTCTCTTATCTGCCAAGACCTCTACAATCACGAAAAATTTCGGACCTACTTGAATACTAGGCAGAACAGAAATAACTGACTACAGCTCGACTAAAACTCGCCCGTTTCTACAAAGAGAAAAACAGTGTCGTAATATCAGTATCACAAAAATAGAAGCACGAAAATTCACGAAAAAAGAAAAACTAAGACAAGCAAGGCTATCTAAAAAAAATTTTACGCATAGAAATGAAAAGTGCAATGAAATAGTGTACAGCAAGAAAATAAGGTACAGCAATGAATGTAGACTGAATGTAAATCCCCCCCCCCCCAAACTTAGGACGTACATTGACCTCAATGGACAAAAATGAAATGCAAGAAAAGTAAAAGGTCAAGTACTCCCCTCCAGTCTGCTCAGGAGCTGGTGCCGGCATCGTCCGGTGAGGAGGGTGGTGTGGCTGGCCGGGCGGGGGCTATAAATGGCCCGTCGGGATGCATGATGTGGGCCGTCCATGCGGCGAGGTGCTCCTGATGATAAGCATCCCTCGCAGCAAGACGCCTCGCCGCTCGTCGGCTGGCCCGGCTGGCCTGCTCTCTCATCTCGGCTCTGGCGGCAGCAACAACACTCTCCTGCGCCGCCCGCTGCTCCTCCCGCATGGCAGCCATCAAGCTCTCTCTCTCTCTCTCTCCTCATCTCATCTCTCTCTCTCCTAATCTCCTCTCTCATCTCCTCTCTGTCTCTCCTCAGCTCCTCTCTCTGCCTCCTCAAATCCTCCCGCAGCCCATCAAATAACTCCTCTAACTTCGCTCTGTCGGGCTGCGGGCCGGCATCTCCGTGCGTCAACAAAAGCGGCTCGGGGGATCCCTCGTGAGCCTCCTCTAGCAAAAATCCTCGCCCCCGAGCGTGTGCCGGCGCTCCGCCCCACTGGTCGAAGTGTGATATGATGCGGTGGTCGATCGGGGCCTGTGGGGCAAGCATCGGCTCGTCGTCTGACCAAGTCAGCCCCGACTGCCGGCATAAAGCGCATATGAGGGAGGGGTGCTTCAACCCCATCTTGCCCCCCCCCTGGATACTCTGGAAGATAGATCGGACCAGGATGGGGGCCACATCAAAACGCAGCCCGGAAGTGATAGCAAAAAGTATCCGGGCGCGGGAGAGAAAGACTGTACGGATCTGGGAGGTGGGGTCAATGCGTGCGCAGATTAAATAAAGCCAGGCTCGCCCGAGCCGGCTGAGGCGCGAGCTCCTGAAGTGAAAAGTGGATGAGCTCTGTGCTCGCTGCTCCCAGTCGGTACCAGGCTGTGCAATGGTCTCAAGCAGGGCCTCCTTAGTGAGGCTGGTCATCACGCGGTCATAGGCTGACTCGTCAACCGCCAGAAACCCAAAAAGCCTCCGAATAGCAGTCGGGGAGAAGTCAACTGTAACCCCTCGGACGTCAACCTGAGTCCGAGACTCTAAAGATGGCAACGTATGCCCTGCCCGGATGTGCTTCAGCAGAGCGCTGGCGTAAAACTCCTGGACGATCGAAATAACCGCTGGCTCGGGCGGTGCGGCAAATCTGGCCCACCCCATCTCGTCAATCATGGTGAGCAACTCCCCGTCCTGAGGATCTGGAGTAAAACCCCTCTCGGGAATAAGTGGTCGTGGACGGATCTTTTCGTTGAATATCTTGTGGATCTCGGGGTCCGAAAATTGATGCCCCTCCGCCTAGGGCCTACCACGAGAGGTCTCCCCACGAGTAGGGGATGACTCGGTCCTAGCACGCTTGGTCAGCTTCTTTGTGCGCGCCATAGTCAGTCCTGAGAAGTACAACACGAGGGTTTATTCACGCAAAAATAATAACAATGATCTATGCGCGGCTAAGGACATCAAACCAGAAATTCCGAATTTAAGAAACTAGCGCATACGAGAGAGAAAGATGAATTTGGACTTAAACATTTAACTTGGATGTAAGGATTGGGATTGCTGTAAATTCAAAACGTATACGTTGCCCGTCTTCAAAACGATTGCTTTTTCAAAGAAAACTTTTCATTTGGGCAATTTATCAGACACCTTGAGGGCACCAGTTTAACTGAAGAATAAACATAGTTCTAGTTCGATTCAACCCTCAAAAATCAAAACATAAGTCAATCATCATCAACTAAACACATTCAACTCATTGATATTCTGATTTAACCATTGAAATTCGATAAAACTACCCTATTATTCTCTAACAATCACAAAACTAATTGAAGGAAAATAAGCATGTTCCAATCATTCAAAGCACAAACAACTTCCATATATCAACCATAAGCAAATAAGAATTAAATATTCAAACGTACCTTTTTGAAGATTGCAAGAAAAATCGCAGGAAGAAAAGAAAATTTTTGAAGAACTTCGATCGGCTTGGTCGCGCGCTGGGGAGGGAAAACAAGGGAGAAGGAAAAGCGTACCTGATAGTGCCGGCCGAAAGCGTGTTATATGCTACCTGGCCTTTCGGATTCCGCATAGTGTGCCGCGGCTCACAATAACTGTGCCGCGGCACAAGGTACAGTCCCTTTTACCTGTGTCTCATTTTGTCGTGTGCCGCGGCACAGATTTCGTGTGCCGCGGCTCATTGCTCAAGTGTGCCGCGGCTCATTTATGCCGTGCCGCGGCACAGGGTACAGTTGGTTTAGCCTCCCTTTGCGATTGATGTGTGCCGCGGCTCACAATAACTGTGCCGCGGCT
The DNA here is from genome assembly GCA_033398695.1 of Orobanche coerulescens. Lineage (NCBI taxonomy): Eukaryota > Viridiplantae > Streptophyta > Magnoliopsida > Lamiales > Orobanchaceae > Orobanche > Orobanche coerulescens. Next base: position 139,140,792 of record CM065805.1, on the reverse strand, counting down.
CATACTTCAGTTTCTTCCCTGGGACTTTCCTGCACAGAATTTTGAGAAGAAGACATTAAAAACGAGAGGCAGAAGCAAATGGAAGCAAAAAATGATGAAAAATAAGAATCACGAATACAAGAAAAATAAAGAAATGCAAAAATCTACAACTACGAACTCAGGTTGCCTCCCGAGAAGCGCTAAGTTTATAGTCTTCAGCCGGACCTATTGGACAACATTAGTTCGCTTTCCGCAAACTCCATTTGGTTTCCGCCCCGTTCATCGAACCATTTATATTTTGGTTAAAATTATGACCATTGGTCATCAGCGGTTCGACTTTCAGTTCGGTCATCAAATGTTGTTTGTGAAAAGGTTTCGACTTGAATAACTTTCCGAAACACCCGGTTTCTCCATGACTAATTTTCCACTTGGCTTTCGGCTCACTCTCCTCCTTCACAAACGAACTCACGATTGCAGCAGACTTTTCCTCATGCTCGAGGAACGACACTCGTTCTACATCCTTCTTAAGATTTGGGCCATTTAACACAACATCTGAATTTTCCCACCGACGATGTTTTCGGTGCTTTCCTCTTTCAACGGCATCCACCCTCTCAATTTGTGATCCTTTATCAGCACTTCCGGGACATGGGAATGACTTGAATACTTGAAAAGTGACTTGTTCGTCTTGGACCCTCAGAGTTAACTCTCCCTTTTCCACGTCTATAAGGGTTCGGCCCGTCGCTAGAAATGGTCGTCCCAAGATGATTGGAATATTTTCATCTTCCTCCATGTCTAGTACGATGAAATCGGCTGGAAAGATGAACTTGTCAACCTTAACTAATACATCCTCGATCACTCCCCTCGGATACTTTATCGATCAGTCCGCCAATTGTAATGAGACTGTGGTTGGCTTGGCTTCACCAATATTCAGCTTTTTGAAAATCGACAGAGGCATGAGGTTGATACTAGCACCAAGATCGCATAGTGCCTTATTAAACGAAAGATTTCCCATGGTGCAAGGTATGTTGAAGCTTCCCGGATCTTTCAATTTAGGTGGGAGCTTCTTTTGAAGGATTGCACTACACTCCTCTGTCAAGGTGACCGTTTCGAACTCCTCAAGCTTTTTCTTCTTCGATAATATCTCTTTCATGAACTTGACATAACTCGGCATCTGCTCCAATGCGTCGGCAAACGGAATATTTATGTGAAGTTTTTTGAATACATCAAGGAATTTAGAAAATTGTTTGTCCGCCCGTTTTTGCTGTAGTCTCTGTGGAAACGGAACGGGGGGGCCACATGTCTTCGAGTTATCCGGCTTCAAATCCTTCAACTCCTCTGACTTTAAATCCATCTCTTCCTCAATCACCTTCTTCTCTTTACCCCGCTCGGGCTGATCCAGCAACTCTCTCCCGCTTCTCAAGCTAATTGCGTTTAGACTCTCTCTAGGATTTGTCTCTGTGGTACTCGGCAATGCTCCCTCCGGACGAGCTGCCAACACATTAGCAATTTGGCCCAGCTGGACCTCCAAATTCCGAATGGAAGCCGAATGATTTTGTAATGTAGCTTCCGTACGAGTCATAAATTGACTCGTATTTGCCGCCAATTTTGCAAGTGCTTCCTCGAGAGACACTTTGGGAGCGGAAGGGGGCTGCTGTTGATTCTGGGCGAAAGGGGGCTGGTGTGCGTTCTGTTCGTTTCTCCATGAAAAGTTGGGATGATTGCGCCACCCCGGATTATAAGTATTGGAGTACGGGTTATTCGGTCGATTCCCATTTCCTACGAATTGAGCCTGCTCCATCTGATTTTGCTCGAACGGATTTCCAAATTGACATTCCGCACTCGGGTGTGATCCGTTACACCAATTGCATGTCTCTATGGTAACGGGGGCTGGTGCGTGCGAAAATGTCTGGAGCTGTTGTGTCAAAGCGGCGACTTGAGCTGACAAGGTGGAAATCGGATCATTGCTCGAAACTTCCATTACTCTCTTCGGTGTCAATCTTTCTGATGGCCATTGGTATGCATTTTCGGCCATATCTTCCAAAAGCACGTGAGCCTCGGCCATAGATTTTCCCATGAATGTCCCACCGGAGGCCGCATCCACTAAAGTGCGTGTAGAAGCACTCAAACCATTATAGAATGTATGCGGTGAAGCCAATCAGAATGCCGTGATGAGGGCATCTTCGTAGTAATTCTTTATATCGCTCCCACGCCTCGTGGAGCGATTCCATATCGAACTGGGCAAAAGTGGTTATCTCGTTTCTCAACCTCGTCGTCTTAGCTGGTGGGAAAAATTTGGCAAGGAAGGCTTGCGCTAACCTCTCCCATGTTGTAATTGACCCCGGCGGTAAGGAATTTAACCAAAACTTTGCTTTATCCCTCAAAGAGAAAGGGAAAAGCCTCAATCGGATGGCATCGTCGGTGACACCATTAGTTTTAAATGTGTCGCATATCTCAAGGAACGAAGCAATATGGGCATTCGGGTCGTCCTTCGGCGATCGTAATGGGCTCGCCTGCACCATCTGAAAATTGGCGGGCTTGATCTCAAAGTTATTAGCTTGGATAGTGGGACGCCGAATTCCCGAAAAATTAGCGTTGACCTGCGGCATGGCATAATCTCGAAGAGCTAGTTCCGGTTGAACTTGCCGCACTTGGTTGTCTCCTCCTTGGATTTCAATATTTTCGGCCACGATGACCGTCGTCTGCAACTCTCTTTTCTCCTTTTTGTTCCTTCTTAGAGTGCGCTCGAGCTCGGTGTCCAAAGGTAGTAGGCCTTCATTACCGAGTCTTCTCATGCACTAACGAAAGGTCCTGAAAGGAAAAAACGAATAAACAAAATTAAATACACAAAAATAAAAATAAAACGTTCAAATTAAGACTGGAAATACTTAAATCGATATTAGAAAAATTTCAGTCCCCGGCAACGGCGCCAAAAACTTGTTGTGATATTTCCTACACGCAAGTGCACGTCATCGTTTACAAGTAATAAAGTGATAAGTAGAGTATCGTTCCCACGAGGATTGAATCTCTAACTACCGATTTTTTCGTATTCCAATTTTATCTGAACAATCGAAATTGGGTTTTGCGATTAATAACTAAAAGAAGTACTAAAAGTCTAAGCAGTAAAAAACAATATCTTGGATAAAAGAAATCAAATGATGAATACGTCTAGGGTTCTGAATCCACCTTAGTTTATCCGAATTTACTCTTGATTATCCGTAATAAATAATTTTTCCAATTTATTGAAGGCGGAGATTTCTAATATATTCTACCGCCTCTCCCGAGGTCAATAGATTTATCTAACGGCGACTAACGCACTCTATCCCTAGGTGAATTATCTCGTCGATAGGCAAAAAGCATGAAATCTCCTAAAGGCCACGTAGTTCCTATGAGTATATTCCTATCTCACAGAATAAAACGGTCCTCACCAATAGTTCCTCACCAAATCTCCTCTCCCGATTCGAAGTGAATGATTTAATCAATACAACTATTGGCGAGATAATTGCAAGCATTAAACATAATTGGGAAAACTCAATAAAAAGGTAATAAATTGGATAATCTCAATCAATTCGTCAAAACAAAGGTTTCATCAAAACCCTAGATTAGGGCTTTAGCCTGACATACTAAAACTGAAAATACAGAATAAATAAACGAAAGCATAAAATTCAAACGCAGATGAAGTTCGGATTCCTCCGTTCTTCAGCTTCCGCCTTCTGCCCTTGAATTCTTCTGCTTTCCTCCTCTTCTGCCGTCTCCAAGCTTAAGCTCTCCAAGGTATTAGATGCAATGATTCCAAGATGATTTGATTAGGGTCTTAAACCCTATTTATAGCTCAGCACATCAGTAATTCGCGTCCGTATTAGTTGGTCGAAAACTGGCATCGAAACGGCCCAAAATCCGCGCAGACCTACAACACCCGCTAAGTGTGCCGCGGCTCACTAAACCTGTGCCGCGGCACATCGCCAAAAGCTGAATACCTGGGCGTAATTAAATTCTTCTGTGCCGCGGCTCACCTGGGCTGTGCCGCGGCACAGAGTATAACTTACTCTGCCCTTTGGCTGGTGTCTTCCTGTGCCGCGGCTCAGATTCCTTGTGCCGCGGCTCATAGTCCAGTTTTGCCGTTTTCGCCCGTTTTGCCTCTTTTTAGCTTCCGGACTTCAATTTCCTGTCAATCATACAAAATTAAGGCATTAAAAGCTCATTTAGATGATTTCACTCACCAAAACACTACAAAATAATGATAAATAAGCGTATAAAAATACGCCTAACAAAGCGTTTAAGCACCTTCTCGATATATTGCTCTTGTGACATGTGTAATTTCTGGGCTGCTCTATCCCGAGTGATTCTTATCTCAAGAATTTATTTAGCGGCCCCCAAGTCTTTCATGGCAAAATACTTATTCAACTCTTTCTTCATGTTGGCAATCCTTTCGGCATTCTTGCCAACGATCAACATGTCATCCACATAATGTAATAAGATGATAAAATCATCATCTCCAAATTTCTTGAAAAATACGCAATGGTCTAGGGTCGTCTTCTGGTAGCCTTGCTCCCCTATAACCGACTCAAACTTCTTATACCATTGCTGTGGTGCTTGCTTCAAACCGTATAGACTTTTTCAGAGTCTACAAACATAATCCTCTTTTCCTTTGACCTCAAACCCTTCCGGTTGCTTCATATATATCTCCTTATCGAGATCCCCATAAAGAAATGCCATCTTGACATCCATTGCTCAATCTCAAGGTCAATACTATCCGTTATACCAAGGACCAATCGAATCGATCCTATCTTCACAATTGGAGAAAAAATTTCGTCAAAATAAATGCCTTTCTTTTGACTAAATCCCTTCACTATGAGTCTAGCTTTGTATCGGGGTAGTGAACTATTTTCTTCCGACTTCACCCTATACACCCATTTATTTCTCAAAGTTCTCTTGCCTTTCGGCAACTTCAACTCATACGTATTATTATCATGAAACAAGCTCATCTCATCTTGCATAGCATCCATCCAATCCTTCTTGTTCTCATCCTCCATAGCCTCCACAAAATATTCGGGCTCTCCCTCATCGGTGAGTAAAACATACTCATCGGCCGAATAACGAGTGGAGGGATGACGGTCCCTCGTCGACCGCCTATGTGGAACAAAAGATGGCATGTTCGTCACGGGTAGCTCGGTATGAACTCCGTCAGTGTCATCTTGTACCAACTCATCATTATCACCGACATCATGTTGTTCATTGTTTTGGACATCATCTCCACCAGGTGTCTCAACATGTTATGGAGGAACGGGGTCCAAATCAATAAGATCATAATCATGTTGTGGATCCGACTCTCCATTCTCAACATCCTTCATCATTTGATCTTCAACAAAACAACATCTCTTGAACGAACAAGCTTTTTTGTCACCGGGTCATGCAATCTATACCAGAACTCATCAAGCCCATAACCAATAAAAATACATGGCTTCGTCTTGGAATCAAGCTTCGACCTCTCATCATTCGGAATGTGTACAAATGCTTTACATCCGAAAACCCGTAAGTGGTGATATGAAATTTCTTTACCGCTCCACACTTTGTCCGGGACATCAAACTCCAAAGGAACACACGGCGTCAAATTAATCACATGAACTGCCGTGTTCAAAGCTTCTCCCCAAAACGAATTTGGTAATCCGGCATGTGAGAGCAAGCATCGAGCTCTCTCAACGAAAGTCCGATTCATCCTCTCCGCCAAGCCATTAAGTTACGGAGTCTTCAGTGGCGCCTTTTGATGTCGGATCCCTTGCTCTCGGCAATACTCATCAAAAGGCCCGATGTATTATCCACCATCATCCGTCCGAATACACTTTAACTTCTCCCCGGTCACTACCAAAAAAAGTACTTTAGCCGACGACCCGAAAAAAAACGGCCGACGACTATAAAGTGTCGTCGGCTAAACTTCGCACTTTAGCCGACGACTCGAAATACCGTCGGCTAAAGGGTTTTAGCCGACGACCTCCACCAAGTCGTCGGCTAAAGTTCGAAATAGTCGTCGGCTATATTAAGGAGGTTTAGCCGACGACCGTGACAACGTTTAGCCGACCGAAAAAAAATAATATACTTAGCCGACGACCTAGATCTAGGTCGTCGCCAAACTTCTTCCGAAAAAATAATAATGTAATGGTTTAGCCGACGACCTAGATCTAGGTCGTCTAAACCCTTTTTTAAAAAAATAATATACTTTAGCCGACGACCTAGATCTAGGTCGTCGCTAAACTCCTTCCGAAAAAAAATAATAATGTAATGGTTTAGCCGACGACCTAGATCTAGGTCGTCGGCTAAACCCTTTTAAAAAAAAATAATATACTTTAGCCGACGACCTAGATCTAGGTCGTACAAACTCCTTCCGAAAAAAAATAATGTAATGGTTTAGCCGACGACCTAGATCTAGGTCGTCACTAAACCTTTTTAAAAAAATAATATACTTTAGCCGACGACCTAGATCTAGGTCGCTAAACCCTTTTTAAAAAAATAATATACTTTAGCCGACGACCTAGATCTAGGTCGTGGCTAAACTCCTTCCGAAAAAAAAAATAATGTAATGGTTTAGCCGACGACCTAGATCTAGGTCGTCGGCTAAACCCTTTTAAAAAATAATATACTTTAGCCGACGACTTGATCTAGGTCGTCGGCTAAACCTCTATATATATATATATATATATATATATATATATACCCTCTTCTCTTCTTTCTTGTTCCTTTTCTTCTTTTTTTATTCCCCCACCCAACCGACAGCCGCCCGGCGACACCAGACCGCCCGTCACCCACCCGCCGGAACACCGCCGCTCGACCGTCTGCCCGCCGCCCGACCTCCGCACAGGCAACCCGTTTTTTTTTGTGTATTTTTAGTGTATTAATTTTATCTGTAATTATGTTGTTTTTCATGTAGTTTTTATTATTTTTTTAGTTTATTAGGTTAGGTTTTATTTAGTTTTTAGATTTTTGTGTATTTAGTTTTCATTTGTTTGATGAATTTATTGTATTTGTTTGATGTATTGTTGGTGTATTGTGTTATTAATTGGTGTATGTGTTGAATTGGATGTATTGTTGGTATGTTGTGATATTAATTGGTGTATTGTATATGTGTTATGTATTTGTGTTGAATTGTTACGTATTTTTTTGCTAATTTATTAGTTGGTGTATTGTGTTGACTATAAATTATTCCCAAAATCTGAATTTTTTTTTTAAAAAAATATTTTAGCCGACGACTTTGTTAAATGTCGTCGGCTAAAGTATATTACTTTTTTTTAAAAAAAAATATTTTAGCCGACGACATTTAACAAAGTCGTCGGCTAAAGTATATTACTTTTTTTTTTTTTTGTAAAAAACTTTAGCCGACGACATTTGTAAAGTCGTCGGCTAAACCTCAAACTTTAGCCGACGATTACCAAAAAAGTCGTCGGCTAAACCTTGGCCGAAGAATATCGGCCGACGGTTTTTTAGCCAACGACTGGGGGGTTTAGCCGACGACTTTGACCTTTAGCCGACGACTTAGAGTCGTCGGCTAAACCCCCGATTTTGGTCGTGGGTCTCTCTCTCCACCGAGGCATGAAATTGTTTAAAGACGTCTAAAACTTGACTTTGGTTTTCAAGGTGTATGCCCACACCTACCTCGAGTGATTGTCGATGAATGTGACAAATTATCGGCAACCACCAAGCGTCCTAGTCTTCATAGGACCACAAACTTCGGAATGAACAAGATCAAGAATATTTTCCTTCCGTGAAGGATTATGACCCTTAAAGGTGACTCTCCTTTGCTTCCCGGCTAGACAGTGAGAGCTAAGATGTACCTTGTGAACCCCGGATAACGCCTCCTTCTTCGACAATGGCGCCATCCCTTTCTCGCTCATGTGACCGAGCCTCCTATGCCATAGCTCGGCCATGTCATTATTGTCGATTGTGTTCACGGAATTAATCGTGACCTTTGGAAGTGTCACGTATAGTTTCCCTATCTTCTCTCCTCTTCCGACAATCAAGGAACCTCGAATGAGTTTCCACACTCCCTTGCCAAAACTGCTATGATAACCATCATCATCGAGTAAGCCAACATACATCACATTTAGCCTCATATCGGTACCGGTGTCGAACCTCAAGTGTACGTCTCCCACTCCAACAATCTTGGATAACCCATGGTTACCCATCTTGACTATCCCATAGTCACCCGGAGTATAAGAGGAATAAAAATCCCGACGTGATGTAACATGACACGTATCTCTACTATCGACCACCCAACTCGAATCATCTCTGGCAAGGTTCACCATGTCATAATCGCAAAAAACAAAGAATTCTTCGGTAGTAGTATTTACTTCGGCTTTTTCATTACTACCGCTCTCCTTCTTTTGAGAGTTCTTTCGGCCTTGGCGATTTTCCTTCTTTAATTGTCGGCAAAATTTCTTAGTATGCCCTTTCTTACCACAATGGTAACATTCAATATTGGCATACTTCACCTGGAATTACTTCTTTGTGGCCCTCTATTACTCGGGCCTCTACTTTGACTTCTCCCCCGTCTTTCGGTAACAAGAACACCCGACTGTGACGAAGATCCCTGTGCCTTTCTTCGGACCTCCTCGTTCAACATGTTCCCCTTAGCAAGTTCCATCGAAATGACACCATCGGGGGCAGAGTTGGACAACGATGTACGAAACGTCTTCCAAGTATCCGGCAATGTGCCCAATAACCAGAAAGCTTGAACCTCCTCTTCGAATTTAATACATATTCCGGCAAGTTGATTAATGATGCCTTGGAATGCATTCAAATGATCCGAAAGAGGAGTCCGATCTCGATATTTTAAATTCATCATTTGTTTAATGAGGAATAACTTATTATTCCCCATCTTCCGAGCATACAATTGCTCGAGTTTGTGCCACAATTCTCGAGCGTCCTTTTCTCCACTAATATGGTTCAAAACATTATCATCAACCCATTGTCGAATATATCAGCAAACTTGGCGATGCAAAATAGTCCACTCCGCGTCGGACTTGCCTTCTGGTTTATCTTTGCTAAAGACCGGTAGATAATAATCCTTCATCTATAGAAGGTCTTCCATCTTCCACTTCCATACGTGGTAGTTCGAACCATTCAAGTTTACCATTCTACTCGTGTTGGCTTCCATCTTACAATTGAGATAATAAACAACCACGAAACAAAAATCTCGTGGCTCAGATACCACTTTGTTGGCAAACTACAATAATGACGTCACAATGAAAAATGCGGAACCTCGTTTGACAACCTTCCCAATCTTCAATTGTAACTTCGAGGTTACCGACGAGTAGGGAAAACAATTACAACTCGACAAATAATACAAATGATAACAAATAATCAGAATATTTTAAAAAATGAAAGAAGCATTTGCTTTGTTAAACGAATAATACCTATTGTGTGCCTAAGTCTGTTAGTTTACGGCCTTTTCTAGTTAGGGTTTGGCTAAGGCCTGTTCGTATGTATTTCTATCTATTTAAAGGAATCTCATCAATGGAGTAATACAACAACTCTTGCCCTACTTTATTGTCTCAGTTATTTTCCCTTCAACACGTTATCAGCACGTGGTCTCCCAACTGAGCAAAGAAAAAAAAAATCGTCGGAATTTTCTGAAATCACAAAAAAAAAAAACAGAATTTTCTGCAAACCCTAAATCCCAATCGCAGCCGCCAGAGAAAATCCGCTTCGGCCATTAGCCCTCCGACCAAGACTCTAAGCCGCTGCCGCCATTGCACCCGGACGCAACCCTCCCTAGCCCTTCCGCCGTACAACTGCCGATAGAAACCCGATCGCCCAGCACCGATTCCGATCGAAACTCTGACCAACTGCCTCCGTCGCGCCTGCTATCCGTCGTCTTCTACATCACGACCAACCTCAACGAACCACCGCGATGCCTTCTCCGACTCCGGCCAGCCGTAACTGAAACAAAGGTTGACCCATCATTGATTCGGATCCCGAAGCCCGCGCGACCCGACCCGCTTCCAGCACAGATAAACATGCCCAACCCGCCTTCTATCCAGCGCGCTCGGCCTGCCCGCACCAGATCGGAGCCGCCGTCCTCATCCACTTGTTTCGTCCAGATGAGAGTTCTGTTCTTCCTCAGCCATTCAAGTTGGGTCTGGTTCTAGCAGATGAGAGATAGGCAGGAGGAGAATACTTGGGCCTAATTCACTTGGGTCCAATTCACAACAAGGGACAAATTTGTTTTATTATATTCTTCATCAATACAGTTCAATTAATTATCTTATTTTTGCCAAGAAATAGTATAAATTTAACCTTTTTTCATGTTTTTCAAGGAATCAAGACGATCCAAACGGCGATTGAAACAAAGATGGCAATTTACAAAATAAATCGACGGTGTGCCCTAGGAAAGAATCGTGTCTTTCCTGTAAGGTACACAATCCGAATAACCCTACTTTTCCAACGTGCGCGATTTTACACGCTTTAATTATTTTAAATGCATATTTATAATTCATAAATTTGTTTATGCCTATTAAATCAATTAAAAGCATGATACATTAATAATTTCGATTAAAGTAAAGCGAATTGCTTAAAGCAACTTGAATTAAATTAAATTCACGTTGAATTAATAATTATTGCGGCATAAGACACCTCTTTGACTGCATAATACGTGTATAGATATATCTCTAGGATTATGTGATTATATCTATATATATACATATATTGTGCATACATATATAGATATGGCATGCAAATTAGGCTCCATCACTAGTAGACTTTTAGAGGACCTATTTCTACTCCCTATATTAAATTCAACCATGATAAAGCAATTTCATGGGTAATTCTCAAATAGCATCGAAAGTAGTTTTGACCATATCTTGGTTTCGAAAAATAATAACGCTCCCATTATTGAAAATTTAATCATGGAAAGTACTCATGGTAAATTGTGAAAAATCATTTTCCTTTTTCTTATATTAAGATAGCTTACCCAACTCGCCTCAAATTTGATATATTGGACTCAAAAGAGCTTGAGTACCATAGATGGGTCTCCTATGGACCACATTTGTTGCTAAGGACTATAGTGCCACAATCTTTGATACCGCACGCGATGCACCGTCTGACAAAATCAAAGTTAATGCATTAATGTTCCTTGGGCGACATATCGAACCCTGCTTGAGATGGAAATATCTACAGGTGAAATCGCCAAAGACCTGTGGGATGCCCTTAAGGGCCGATTTGGGATGAAATCCCAGAACTGACCGTGCAGTGGAATGAAATCCGCTTGCTTGAATATAAACAGATCAACGATTTCAACAAAGATATTCTCCGCCTCAAGGCACGTCTAAATTTCTGTGGGAAGGACATCACAGAAGATGACATGATCCATAAAGCTTTTTCCACCTTCCCTACTTTTGCTCATATACTAACAAACCAGTATAGGCTGGAGCATGATAATAAAGGCATCACTACCTTCAGTAGGCTAATCAACCTACTGCAAGTAGCTGAGAGGCATAACGAAGTGTTAGTGAGCAGTAATGTCAGGTCGGTTGGGACAAAGAAATTTCCCAAGGCCTATTATGGCAAAGTGAAGGATGGAAACTACCCCAATGAATAGGGGACTGGACATGATAGGCTTCTTGGTCAAGGACGTGGGGTTTTTTCCAATGTAATGCGACGACTTGGTGCTCCTGGCTCTTCTAGCCAAGGGAACCAAAAAGCACCTACCCATCCTATCGCCTCTAAGGCTCGAGTTGGCAATGAACCGTGCTATCATTGTGGAGATGCTGGACATGGTACAAGAACTGCCATGCAAGCAAGCAAGTCGCATTTCACTACAAGAAATATAGAGAGTCCAAAGAAAGGGAAACTCACTATATGGAAGAATATGATCTAGACAAGTCCCCCTATGTCAATTTCACAGTCACCAATCGTCGAATTGAGTCATACGAGCCGCAATCTATAGACTGAATCTTTATATTATATTTAATTTCTCGTTTACATTTGGTATAGTTGCCTCAAGAGGACTGTGTTGGTGTTTTCTTTTCAATAATGGCGTGATGCAATGTTGTTTCACGAACAAGATATTAATATTGCTTACGTTAGATTCTTAGCTTTATTTCGAAGTACTGAATAATGCTTGAATGGTTACGGTTCGAAATTTCACTCTTTTCTAAGAAATAAATCGAGGAGAGCTTGAATGTTCTTAGAATTAGGCTTCTATTCATCGAATAAGTTGCCTGCCAAACCTCGGTAACTATAATGATTGGGTCCTCCCAACTCATCAAATGACGAGGTAATGCCCAATTCTTGATGCCTAAACGGCAGTCTTCCAAGTTACAGCTGCTCTGTATGCACATAGAGCCCTTCGAACCTACTTAGCTTCAACAATATACGTAGCAATGGTTTCCAGATTGAAACCCACTGTGAGAATGGAATAGAGTTTATTTTATTAATTCTAATGAATGTGGATGTAAACGCATTTTAGAATAACTGGTGTGTCGATCTAGTGGATGTACCTCACTATTATTAGGTTTTTAAAATCCTATGTTGTCACCAACAATGTACTTTGGGACATAGACCCATATAGGCTTTAGCACGATAGACTAGGTCATCCTGGTCGAAGTATAATGATCCATATACTAAAGAACTTGTACTTACATCATTACTTTTCGAGCGAAAATGGGCAACAACTCGACATAAAGAACAATGTTGATGTTAATCATGTTATGTAATCCAAAGAACCGGATGCATATCAAATGCCCACCACTTAGTGTTGCAAAGCCTACTCTGTAGCCAAAGTAGGAGCGAGACCTTCCTACGCTAAAGAAACAAAAGCAAACATTCCATTCTTACACTGAATAGAAGGAGAAATTTGTGGATCCATCCACCTAATATGCGGACCATTTATGTATTGATGGTTTTGATGGATTCTCCGACATGTTGGTCACATGTCGCTCTCCTGTCCACTCAAACTGCTGCAGAACTTCCAAGATAACTTATAAGGGCTCACCTCCCTTATAACATCTAAAGGACTTGATGATTAGAGAGTTCACATCAAAAAGTATTTGATGTTTACTGCATGATAGAGATCAATGAGTAGCATCTCGTCCCATGTGCATATGTAAACGGTGTCACATAAACCACCTTCTAAAGAATATGTATGGTGATTATGTAATTGGTTATGCGCACCAATTTGGATATATTTGCTTGGGATTATGCAATATTGCACGCAACTTTACTTAAATCGTTCATTCTTAGTCCCTCTGCTAACCAATTAGTTTATGCGTACCAGTTGGTAACTAGATAGCCTGATTTTTGTATTTTGGACCCAGACGCACTTGAGTGCCAATTGCGCATATTTGGTTACACATTATATGTGCCTTCTGCGCCCCACAATGCATCGGTCTTTAGATACGATTAAGTATTCACGTTGGATAAGGATCTCCAAACGTTTATCCGTTATTTAGAACATTCACAGTGATCTCTTTACCGCACGATTTGCGAATTATCACTTTAATGAGACAATCTTCCTGTCGTTAGGGGGAAGAGAGAAAATGTTATTTATCGGGGAACGACAGGAATTGTCATGATGTCTCCACTTTATCTCATTATGATCCCCGAACTTCACAATGTTACCGTGAAGCATAAAGAACACTCGAACTTCATGATGTAGTAGATTCGATGCCTGATGCATTTACTGATATCGTTCAAGTGACAAGATCTCACATTACAACTGCAAATGTGCTTGTAAGGTTACTTAGAAGTCCCCTGTAAGGGGCACATCACCAATGAACCGGGTGATGCAACTGCACTTGGTGGAGGTGTGGTTGAGGTCGTGGCTCCCTGCGAAGGAAGGGATGGAAGCCACATGATTCGACTAAATACTCACCCAAGTAAGAGGTAGAGTATGGCACAACTTCACATGTTAACCATTAATGAACTCGTTTCATGAGATCATGCTTGATTTTATTATGTCCATGAATCATGACGAGGGGGACGCCCCGAAGATATGATTCAGAAAATCAAGAATCTCGATGAAATTATGAGGGTGTGGCCTGATCAACCACACACTTTGATGACATGTCATGAATCATAAAGTACGATGATGTCGAACCTCGCTCAGTTGGATGAAATCAACATTGGCCTATAAGAAAAATATTCCAGCTAGAACTAGATTCTCCGACAAAGAGACAGGTATTTGGTGTAGGTAGTGCTAACCTAACCAAGTGTAAAGCCTAAAGGACATAACCAAACCTTTGTCGTAAATCATAGTGAGAATAGTAGAGTCCTAATGTATAAGGTTTATGAAGTAATGCTTCTCACAATGCCCTGGAATTGGTTACAAGGAAATGTACTCCCACGTATATGTTCCGCTATTTGATTAGTGTAGTAATTTCCGAGGGACTGGAAATGCAGCCAATAGATGTAGTTACTACGTATATCTATGGGGATCTAGATACGGAGATATATACGGAAGTGTCCTATGGCATTTCATTACCCAAATCAAGTGACTCTAGACCACAGAGTGCGTATGCAATTTGATTGAAATTCTCAACTTTACGGTTTTGAAGCAATCCTTAAGGATGTGGTATAACCGTCTAAGTGACTACTTGATTGGGAAGGGATATAAGAATGATGAACTGTCCCCTCCTATGTCTTCACAAATAAGTTCCGGATTCACGATCATCGCAATGTACGCTGATGACATGAACATAATCGGTCTTGATGAAATAATAGAAACCACCAGATGCTGGAAATCTGAGTTTGAGATGAAAGATCTTGGAAAAACTTGGTTCTGTCGAGGCATTGACATAGACATCGAGTTTGTGGAATTTATTCCACCGGTCTGCCTATGTCCAGAAGATTCTCAGGCACTTTAACATGGACAAGGTAAACTCGACTAGCACCCCATGATAGGTCGGACATTTGGATGCAAATGAAAGATCCATTTCGTCTAAAGAAAAGTGATGAAGAGCTTTGGGAGCTGAAATTCCCTACATGAGTGCAATAGCGCATTATTGTACTTAGCTCAATGTACACGACCTGCTATCACTCCTCAGTTAATTCACTGACTAGATTTAGTTCAGCATCGACGCAACATCAATGGAATGGTATCAAGAATATCTTCTGATACTTAAAATAAACCATTGACTTAGGACTATTCTTTCCCTACAAGCACGCAAAGGAAGCTGCTTACGAAAAGGCAAATGCTAAAAGTAAATGGTGGTGCCAAAGTAACTACCACAAAGTATGTGTTGGTATGATTTGCTTATGTTTTGGAAATCAACTAAGCAAACCCCTTTTGGCTACCTCCTCGAATCACGACATGATTATTGCTTTGCATGAATCAGTCCGTGAGTGTACATGATTAAGAACTATCATTATACACTTGTGAGGAACTAGCGGTTAAGTACTGCCACTGATGAGCATACCTACATTTATGAACATGATGTAACTTGTAAATCCCCTTGATTGATGGAATGATCATAACGGGAAATATATGAGATATAATGGAACATACTTACATGTGTTGCACTCTTTTCCTTAGACCAAGGTTTATTTTTCCCACTGGGTTTTGTTACTTGGCAAGATTTTTAACGAGGCAACGATATATGAATGTAAGCATTAGGGGGAGCTGTAGAGTTTTCTAACTTCCGAGATTGATGTAAAGATCACAAGGAAATGGTGATTTATAAAGAAACTTAAGCACATGTGTTGTACTCTTTTCTTTGTCCAAGGTTCATTTTCTCCCATTGGGTTTTGTTACTTGGCGAAGTTTTTAATGAGACAACAACTACTTGATTGATGTACAAATCAGGTGGAGATGTAGACTTGAGGGGGAGTCTTACATCCACACCGTACGTTATACTCTCTCTTTTCCTTCCAAGGATCATTTTTCCCACAGGGTTTTTATCACTTGGAAAGGTTTTTAATGAGGTAACAAGATGTACGATTTTGAGGATCGATGGAATGGTCACCTTAGTAGCGCTATGATTAATGTAACGATCATATGAGAGGATAGATTCAAAGGACGGAGTCTAAACTTGATGTGTCTAGATGTTGTACTCTTTTTCCTACGATCAAGGCATTTTTTCCACTGGGTTTTGCTTGACGAGGTTTTAACGAGGCAATATGACATGCGCTTGAAGACTAGGCACAAGGGGGAGTGTTAAAGGAATAATACTCATTGTGTGCCTAAGTCTGTTAGTTTACGGGCTTTCCTAGTTAGAGTTTGGCTAAGGCCTGTTTGTATGTATTTCTCCCTATTTAAAGGGATCTCATCAATAGAACAATACAACAACTCTTGTCCTACTTTATTGTCTCAGTTATTTTCCCTTCTAACACTTTTCAAATAATTAGCTTAAATGGCAGATGACTCAAAATTGGCTTCATTGGCTTAAATATCATATGGGTCCAGACACGTACACTAAGGTGGCTGAAATAAATATAACAAGGACCAAAATATTGTATTTTGACTGGAAAATGATAAAAATAATGGACTATTTGAATCGTTTGGGCCTATCAATGAGTCCGTCTAAATAAAGTCTTTCATCAGGGTGCAAAGAAAATAAGGGGAGAAAATAAAATGGTCTTCTGAAATAATGTGATTAACTGGTGAGTAAAATAAGAGTAAAAGAATCAATTGTCTTGTCATAGTTGACTACCTGATCTTTAATTTAATTGGAGGTCATGTAACACCTCAAGATATTCAGGGTATATTACAGTGATGTGGACCCTACGTGGAACCCACCGTGCTAACTAATTTATACCACTCGTCTAACCATCTCGGTTTGCGAGAAAACACACATTCGCCAAGACGCAAATTAAAATAAAACACCCGGTACTACCGGTAAATCAGACATCATCGAAAATCACACATGAAGTTTAGTATACAATCCATCTTCCAAATTTAAAACGCCTAAGTACTCGCGAGTACCATCTATCAGTTTACAAGTTTGAAAACTAACATTTTAAAATGGACAACAGAATAAAGGGACCGAATTGCACACGTCGACAACCATGGCCAGCATCCTCGTACTACTTCAGTGCTCGATCAACCGACTAAACACAACCTGAAGTTCATAACACGAATTTCCCCAAAAATGGGTCCCCAAAGAGGTTAGCGATTCCGCTAGTACAAGTAATCAAGGCAAACCAATCGCTTACACATTTCATAGTACATGCATCAAATCGTTTCAAAATCAAATCAAGACATGTCTTTTTCCCGAAAAAACAAACAATCAATAATCATAGTAAAAAAGAGCCTAGGACCGGGGCTAAACTACTGGTCCCATCCGAGGCCCCTATGGACCCTCCCGGACTAGCCATAGTCATAAATCAAAATCACGCACATGCATCGCCTAGGACCGGGCTAAACCACTGGTCCCATCCGAAACCTCTATGGACCCTCCCGGACTGGCTAGCCAACTAGCTCGTGAATCAGGAGCAAAATCACAGATTCTTCCGAGGCCCCATCGGACCCTCCCGGATGTGATGCCCGAGATTTTTATGCTTGTATAATAGTAAGTCTTTGCTTCGACGGATAGAACTCGCGACTCTTATTGTCTTGTGACTGTTGATCTATTGACTAAACTCCTCCTAATTATGATTTCCGGCGTGTATTGGCTTCGTAATGTGGTTGTATAATTCCCTATTGATGATTGCTGAGTCTTATTCTTCGTGCTAACGCATGAATTCAACCGTAGATGCCGAGAGTCTTATGAATAGGCATTGTTTGGTAATTGTTAGGCAGTTGGGTCGACTTCGTAAGGTCACCACCGGAACTTATAAAGCTTAAAAATTCTGGTAATGAAAAGTATAATAAAGAGTTAAATCAGCTTTCCATTGGGTCAAACGGTGGTTCAAACGGTTCTGTCGGGAGATGCAAGTGGTAGTGCATTGACTGACGTGCCCAATGTACTCCAACAAGTTGTAACTCAAGTGCACCAACTCGCTCAAGTAGTGCAAAACATTAACACTGGCAAGACCATTGAGGATCGATGGCTTCAAGAAGTCAGGAAGATGAATCCTCCCAGATTAAGTGGTTTCGGTGATGCGAACAATTGGGACCATTGGTTAGGTGAGCTGGAGAAAATCTTTGATGGTATTGGCTGCCCTGAAGCCAAGAAAGTTCCAATTGCTCAATACCTGACGGTTGATGATGCTTCAGACAGGTGGAGGGCTGTTAAACCCAGGGATCATGATGTTACCTGGGGAGAGTTTAAAGATTTAATGGAAGCACAGTATTGCCCGAAGATGTTTATTTAGTGAATTCTTTAGAGCTCAACCGAAGATGTTCCTATTTCTGAGACAATCAAGACATTCAATAAACAGCTAGTATATGTTCAAGATCAATTTCGGGATGAGACGGCTAAAATACTTCATTTCGATGCTAGAATGAAATATGAAGTTCGGAAGTGTATGTCTGGTCTTAGGTGTGCTACGTTGAGGGAGTATCAAGATAGAGCGCTTGCATATGACATGGTGACAGTACCGGTACAGAAAGCTCCTAGTTCGAAGAAGCCGAAGTTTTCTGGCAGTTTTCGGGGAAGCGGATCGCGTAGGCCTCAACCTTCTGTGCAGTCTTCCATTGGTTCACCTCAGCCCAGTGGAGGAGCGCAGAGAGTTGTTTTAATTATGGAAATCCGGGGCATGTCAGTTCTCGTTGTTCATTTTGCCCCGTCGATTGTTTTAAGTGTGTAAAGCAGGGACATCGGGCATCATATTATGAAACAACAGGTAAAGTTTTTGCTAAGCAGCCCCCTACTCCATCGGGCACAGTCACGGTCAGCCAAGTCCGAGTGTCGTATGCGGCAGCGGCAGAGGCAAAACCAAGCATAAGGATACTCCAAGTACTTGATCGGCTCCACCTCGATTGTACGAAATGAGACAGACTGATGATGTAGGGGCTGTAACTACGTCATGTATTATTTACATTTTTATGCACCTGGTAGATGTATTGTTTGATTCTGGAGCTACTCATTCCTTTATATCATTATCTTGTGTGAGTCGTTTGGGTCTTGATGGTCTCTCTGCATGAGAACCTTCTATTGTTGGACTGCTGTTGGGATAAACAATCCTGTATCTAGTTTTGATAAAAATCCAACATACAGCAAAGCCGTTGTTCCGAAGACAAACGATATTGTTTGACTAAACAATCATGTATCAAAGAATTCTCATAGTGCCAACATACAACGAAAGTATAAAGTGTCTTCTTACAGCAAGTAAAACATCAGTCGATATGATGCTAAGTATGGAAGCTGTCATGAAAGAATCATACTTCATCTTTCCATAAAGCATCAGTCTAAAGATAGCCTACAACATTATGTCGGATACAGCATCCAGGCTGTAAGTATTGAGATCTTCAATACTTATCGAAACAGGACTGAAGACCGTTGAAATGGAATCTGCTTTATTCACTAAATGCAAAGACCCATTTGAAAAGAAGTATTTAAATACTGAAGGGATAAAGTATTTAAATACCATCAGACAGAGATCTTCAATCAAGGAGCCAAAACCGGATCTTGTCCATCAACACGTTGGACCAGACTATTGGCTCAACGGATCTATTCCCAATGGATCTATTCAGAAATCTATTTATACCCCGGAGTTTGAATATAAGAATACAAGAATACATACAATCTTACAAGCGATACTCAAACGATCAAAAGACTGAATATTCATTATCATCATATCAAGCTTACAAGAGCAAGTATATTTTTTCCTAGCATCAATCCATATCTGAAGAAGAAGAAATATACTCACTCACCAAGAACAACCATCATCAGCTCAAGAACTTCATATTGAAGATGCTGTTCTTACCTGGTTACCTTACTTTTACCTTTGAGTAAAAACCTAGTTCTGTGTGAACTAAAGAAGTTATTCCGACCTATGTGGGACGAATAAGATGAAGCTTTAGAACTGTGCGTGAAGAATCAAGTCAAGAGTTAGCTTTAACCAATTTGTGTGAACGGTTGAAAGCTACAGTCTTTGTATCAATCTGTGTAAATGATATGATGATAGGTTTGATTATAGACACGTAGTTCTGTACGCCGTGTTTATAATAAAATGTTTTACTCCTGTGTGGAGGACCAGTGGATGTAGAGGGATTTACCTCGAACCACTTTAAATCTTCTGTTATTTACCTTCTGCAATTTATTGTTTTCATTACTGTGATTATATTTTAGTATACATTGTTGGAACATTTTGTTCCATACATGTATTTATAATATTGTGATGATTAAAGTTTCTAAATAAAACAAAATAACGAAGAGGCGAAGCAAGGCATCAAAGAAATAGAAGTCGCAAAAAGGTGTTCTGGACTAACATAACGTACACAATGGACATTGCATAGCGTACGTAAGTGGATGCCTATAACGTACGTAACAAGTGAACCTTAACGTACGTAACATGAGTTCAAACCATATGAACGTTGGAGGAGTCAAAGTCAGAAAGGTGGCAACAGATATATGACGTCAGTAATGGCGTATCCTATAACGTACGTAATGATATAATGATAACGTACGTAAGAAAAGAAACGAATGCTACTGGACATAATCTGGAAGTTGGTAACGTACGTAGCATGTGAAGCCTAACGTACGTAATACGTCTTATGGACGTAATGATGAAGTGATAGCGGACGTAATGAAAGATCAGATAGCTAACGTCTAGTTTGATGATAAAGGCTATAAATACCATGCCTATGGCATTGATTCACTACAACAACTTCAAGCAAACATCTTATTGATCAGATATTCATATTGATATTATTGCTATTGTGATATTGAGCTTATATTGTTAGTTTGAGTGTTTATACATTCAACATTATACAGGAGAGGTAAAAGAAAAGATATGATTGGATTCGGTATTATTAGGATCAAGGATCCGGCATATTAGAATCACAATCGCTATCCAGTGAGGTTTATCTAGTGCCAATAGAAAGCTATAGAGGTTGATTCCTTGTCCTACGAAAAGGAAAACGGTTTAACTTGGACCGACGCAAAGACAAGTACGAGTGGTTTATCACGGACCAATAGAAGATGTGATTGTAACGGTTATCCCTCGACTGATAGAAGAGAGGTGCAGAGGTTTTTATCTTGAACCTATAGAAAAAGATACCGAGAGAGGACGTAGGCTCGTTTATAGCCGAACCTCTATAAATCCGTGCGTCATTTATTTTCCACATTTTATTTCACGCTTCCGCAACACGGCGATCTCGATCCAATAATTGGTATCGTAGCGGTACCTCCAATACACAGCTTAACATCCGAGGGGTCAATCCAATGGTGTTTCAATTTGCTCCAGTCGAAGGCCTTGCTCTTAACTGACCACCATTTTTTGATGGCGCAAATTTCATGACGTGAAAGAAAAAGATGTCGATCTTCATTCTTGCCTATGATATAGAAATTTGAAAGATCATTTGTCTTGGCCCGAAAGTTCAAATCAAAACCGACGGATCTCTCAAGAGTTTCGAAGAATATAATGACGAGGATTGGAAGAACGACCATATAAATTGTAAGGCTACTCAAATCTTATATTGTGCCTTAAATCCGGAAGAGGTGAATCGAATCTCATCCTGTGAAAGTGATAAAGAAATATGGAAAATTCTTGAAATCAGACACGAAGGGACAACTAAAGTCAAGAAGACGAAGATCAATATGCTTCTCCATGACTACGAGTTATTCATGATGAAAGGTGACGAGTCCATCACCAACATGCTCGACCAATTTTCGGTCATCACAAATGGACTAGCTTCATTCGATAAACCATTATCTAGTAGTGAAAAAGTCAAGAAAATTTTATGATCACTACCTAGTGAATGGGATGGCGCCGTGACTGCGATCATGGAATCAAAAGATCTCAATACTCTTGATTTTAGCGCCCTCATTGGTTCGCTAATTATGAGATAGTGTTAAAATCACGAAGTGTCAAGCCAAAGCTGAAGGAACGATCAATAGCCTTAAAGGCTAAGATGTCAAAGAGAGAAGAAATTCCGGTGGACGAAAGTGACGAAGAATCAGTATATTATGACAAGAATATTAATAAGTTCCAAACCTTATAATATTTTGATGATTAAAGTTGCTAAACAAAACAAAACAACGAAGAGGCGAAGCAAGGCATCGAAGAAATTAAAGTCGCAAAAAGGTGTTCTAGACTAACATAACGTAAGCAATGGACATTGCATAGCGTACGTTAGAGGATGCCTATAACGTACGTAACAAGTGAACCTTAACGTACGTAACATGAGTTCAAACCAGATGAATGTTGGAGGAGTCAAAGTCAGAAAGATGGCAAGGGATATATGACGTCAGCAATGACGTATCCTATAACGTACGTAATGATATAATGATAACATACCTAAGAAAAGAAACGAATGCAACTAGACTTAATCTGGAAGTTGGTAACGTACGTAGCATGTGAAGCTTAACGTACGTAATACGTCTTACGGACGTAATGATGAAGTGATAGTGGCCGTAATGAAAGATCAGATAGCTAACGACTAGTTTGATGATGAAGGCTATAAATACCATGCCTATGGTATTGATTCACTACAACAACTTGAAGCAAACATCTCATTAATCAGATATTCATATTGATATTATTGTTGTTGTGATATTGAGCTTATATTGTTAGTTTGAGTGTTTATACATTCAACATTATACACGAGAGGTAAAAGAAAAGATACGATTGGATTCGGTGTTATTAGGATCAAGGAGCCGACAATATTAGAATCACAATCGCTATCTAGCGAGGTTTATCTAGTACCAATAGAAAGCTAGAGAGGTTGATTCCTTGTCCTACGAAAAGAAAAATGGTTTAACTTGGACCGACGCAAACACAAGTACGAGTGGTTTATCACGGACCAATAGAAGACGTGATTGTAACGGTTATCCCTCGATCGATAGAAGAGAGGTGCATAGGTTTTTATCTTGAACCTATAGAAAAAGATACCAAGAGAGGACGTAGGCTCGTTTATAGCCGAACCTCTATAAATCCGTGCGTCATTTATTTTCCGCACTTTATTTTACGCTTACGCAACACGGCGCATATTCCGATCTCGATCCAACAATTGCAAACTATCTTTAACAAGACTTCCGCTACGCACTCTAATTTGTAAAACGCACAGCTTGTTGCTTAAACACTTTCCAAGCTGTATTATGTATACTTAGTCACCAACAAGTGGTATCGGATCCAGGTTTATTCTAAAAAGAATCTGTCGTATTTTTAACCGAATGAGATCCTTAAAATCACTTTATTTTTTGAAAACTTCATTATCTTTCCTATTCTTAGACATGGATACCTCACTGATTAACAAGGTACCAATGTTTTCTATTAACGAATTTGATGACTGGAGAATCGGGATGGAATCTCATCTTGCTGCCATGCATGAAGAGATGATTTATGTCATCCAAGAAGGCCCCATAAAGATAATGAAGGTAAATCCAGCCGCAAGAATCGAAGTCCAGGCTCATGCCGAGATGCTAGAGAAAGAGCGCGAATAATGGACCACAAATGATCGAAAACGCGCCAACCTTGACAATGTTGCTAAGAACGCCCTATTTGTTACTCTTGACAAAGGCATGTTCTCGAAGGTAAAGAGCTGTAAGACAGCCAAAGAAATCTGGGAAAAGCTCAAGATGATTTTCGAGGGAACTGAGCTCTCAAAATAAAATAAAATTTCAAAATTAACTCAGCAATTTGAATCTTTTGAAATGAAACCAACTGAAACACTTGAGGAACTTGACCTCAGATTCACTGGCATTGTTGGTGAACTTGAAGCATTGGGCAAAATTTACACACAAAAGGAGAAGAATATAATAAATTTCAGATCTCTCCCTGCCCGATGGGACATTAAAACAACAGCTATGCGTGTGTCATGTAATCTTAATGACATATCTACTTTTGACCTCTTTTCTGACCTCAAAGCATTTGAGTATGATATAGACAGGAGATAGAAAGCTGAAGAATCACCTGCAAGGACTACAACGTTAGCCGCTGTATCCAACAGAAGGCATAACATGCCCAGCTCATCAAAGCCTACCCACAAAAGTGCTGACAGCGACGACGACATCCTGTCACGAGATGAAATGGCGCTCCTCATGCATAAGTTCGAGAAGTTCATCAAGCAGTCGGGAAAGACTCCATACTGGCCCAAGCCTGTTCACAAGGTATGTACCGAATCTTCCTCTGGTGATGCTAACTTATGTTATAATTGCAGGAAACCAGGACATTATGCAAATAAATGTCCTCATCATAAAGTTCAAAGGTTGCCGGAAGCCGAGCAACAAGAAAAAGATGAAAGAAGACGTGCTTGGAAAAACTTGCTCAAGGCCCTGATTGGCGAATCAGAAGCCTCCGCTGCACCAACAAAGTCTGAAGAATGTCTACAGGCAGTCACTGATAGTGACTCGTCAGATGATGAATTCGAAGATAAAGTATATATGTGCTTCATGACCAAAGACATACCGGAAGATGAAGATAGCGATGATGAGGTAAGCTCAACCTCAATTACTCCTGCAAATGCATCTCATACCTTTGAAAACATGATGAATGAATTCAAAAACATTCAAAAGGCTCATGAGATAATGAAAAATGAGAACATACAACTCCACATTTCTAACCTAGAGCTGAGGGAAGAAAACGACTTGCTAAAAGTAAATTAC
The DNA here is from genome assembly GCA_033398695.1 of Orobanche coerulescens. NCBI lineage: Eukaryota > Viridiplantae > Streptophyta > Magnoliopsida > Lamiales > Orobanchaceae > Orobanche > Orobanche coerulescens. The sequence goes on along the minus strand of CM065805.1, from coordinate 139,116,181 downwards.
GAAAATATGTCTGTTGATTGTGAAAACAGCAAAGTCGATCACGAAAAACTCATGGAGAGCAATCATCAACTTGCTCACAAACTAAATGAGGCTAAATCTCATAGTGAAAGCAAGACAAATGATTTTGTTCTGCTCCAAGACAAAATAAAAACTATCAAAAAACGAGAAGGAGAACTTGAGACCATCCTGAAATCTTTCGAGAAATCATCTAAAAGGATGGAAGAAATTCTAAGCACAGGGAAACATGCTCATGATAAAAGTGGCTTAGGATACAACTCATGTTCCAATAAAGGGGAAACTAGTACTGTGTTCGTCAGGGGTGTGGAACCCATTCCTCTATCGAAAGAAATCCCGAGTCCTGTGAAGGCACCTGTTGCACTGCGAATAGCAAAGGCTGCCATTCCGCCACCACAGTCATATTCCAGAAAGCGGAATCCTCAGCCATTCAGACCTGTAAGGCGTAACCAACAGCATGCTCCCCGAGCATAGCAAATGCGCCAGCAGCTGTTCAGAAAGAAGGCTGTACCTAAATATCAAAGGCCCACACAGCAGTACTTCCAACAGTATAGCGCGCCTAGATATTGGATACAGGAGCCTCATTATCCATCGCGAAAGCAGGTTGCCGCACACTATCAGCAACAACTTTGGGAATCCAACTGGAGACCCAGAAGGCAAGTTGTTAGGCCGAAGAAAATAGCTCCACCTCCAAGACGACATTTGTACTGGATTAATAATAATAACCCTGAATTTTTCATGCATAATGATTATCATGGTTACAACGACTATGTACCTGCCCCACATAGTTACCGCAAGAATGTACCTAAAGTAACCTACAGTAAACCCATTGATGTCAGGAAAATCTGGGTAGCTAAAGGCACTAATACCCATGGACCCAACATTTAAAGGGGACCTAAATCTACTTAATTCCTTTGCCTACAGGACATATTAGAGAAGGACATCTGGTACTTCGACAGCGGATGTTCTCAGCACATGACGGGAGACAAAAGCAAGCTGTCAGATTTCGTATAAGGTCGCGGTCCAAAAGTATGCTTCAGTGATAAATCAAAAGTAAGAACAAGAGGGAAGGGAACCCTGTTTGTGGGAAAATTCAAAGTCACCGATGTGGCTTATGTTGAAGGCTTACAATACAATATACATAGTATTAGCCAGTTCTGTGACAAACAGTTCTCGGTGAAATTATATATAGATCACTGTAGAGTTAAGAACATCCTAACCAAAGAAGTTGTGCTCACAGGAAGCAGATCAGGTGATATGTATATTGCTGACTGGATGCCTACGCGATCCACACTTCCTTGTTTTGTTGCCAAAGGCACTGCAGATCTAAGCAGGTTATAGCACAAGAGGTTGTCTCATGTCAACTTCAAGACGATCAACAAGCTCTCCAGACAGGGAATGGTTAGAGGATTGCCCAATATGTCATTCCAAAAAGACAGCGTCTGTGGACCCTGTCAGAAAGGCAAGCAAATCAAGACCACCCTGAAGAGCAAATCCTATCTTTCCACTCATAGAGTTCTAGAAATGCTACACATGGATCTCTACGGTCCTGTAGACCCGATAAGTTTGGGAGGTAAGAAATACTATCTCGTTATTGTTGATGATTATTCCAGGTATGCTTGGACAATCTTCCTAAGCAAGAAGAAGGAAACAACATCAAAGCTGCCCAAGCACCTGAAAAAGCTTCAAAATGAGAAAGGGTTGAGTATCATGTTCATTCGTTCCGACATAGGTACTGAATTTACTAACCGCTTTATAGAGCAATACTGTTCGGAAAATGGGATACAACACGTATACTCAGCTACCCACACGCCTCAACAAAATGGTGTCTCCGAGCGAAAGAATAGGACATTAAAAGAAGCAACAAGGACCATGATTGCCGCAAGTAAGTTGCCACAGCGTTTCTGGAGCGAAGCCACCAATATAGCGTGCTACACATAAAACCGATGTATCATCAACAAACACCACAACAAAACAGCATACGAGATATGGAACAACAATACTCCATTATTTTCGCACTTTCACATTTTTGGATGCAGGTGTTATGTTTTGAACAATGGGAATGATCAACTCAGAACCTTCGATGAGAAGTCAAATGAAGGAATATATGTTGGATATTCCTCTGTCAGCAAAGCTTACAGGATCTTTAATAAAAGAAAGCTGACAATTGAGGAATCAGTACATGTAATGTTCGAAGAACCTCATCATAATCCTACAGGAGTAGAGGATCTCACTCAGAATATCCAACAACTCACCATTGATAACCCTACAACTCCTATAGAGCCTGTCGTTGACTTAGAAATCAAACTCGAAGATGTAAGAACAGAAGTAGATGAAGCCGATGCTGTACAAGATGAAGCTGAAACTACAGCAACTCAAGATATAGTACGGGAGGCCGAATTAGAACCCGACAGAAGATGGTTGAGAGATCACCCACAAGAGTTGATCATAGGAAATATTGATGCTAGTGTATCTACTCGTAGGAGAATACAGAGTACACAAGGGAATGTACTATGTGCGCAAGAAGAACCTGAGTCTAAGATATCTCCATTTTCTGTATGGAAGTCTCTATCTGAACTAAGAAGATTTAACATGTGCACTATGTAATATCCGCAATTTCGATTTCCGGTAATTTATTTTTTTCGGCGGAAGTCCACTTTGATGACTCGCTCATGACCGTATCGTCATTCTGAGAATGATTAATTCTGCACTTTTTGTCATTTGAGTTCGTTTCGGTGTCGTTTTGTTGAGTTTTGCATTCTTAAGCGGCTTTTCCGCACTTGAGTTCGATTCTTGCGAATCTCGTCCGAAACTATTGTTTCGAGTTTCTCATAAGTTCATTTAATGTTATTATTCATGTTGCGATCTTTGGTTTGGTGTTTCGATCGTGTATCGTATATTTCGGACGTTTTGGGCTGTTTTTGTAATTTCTCAAAATTTGGGGTAATTACTTCCGTTGTCGATTCCAACACTTCGGGTGGTCGGAATCGTGTGTTCTCTTAGCTCTTAGATTTTCCTTTGCGAGTACTTCATAACCATATATTCAGTTTATATTCAGGTTCGGGTTTTGGGGTTGTCCGGGCCGTCGGAGTGGCCACGGCCGAGTCACGGCCAGATCAGGGCCTGGCCGAGTTACGGCCGTAAGGTGACGGTTACGACCGTACGTGCTCAGCAGACATGGCTGTACGAATGCCGGTTACGGCCGTAAGGACCTTCCGGGTACGGTCGTAAGTGCCGAGTTACGGCCGTAAGGCCCTGTCGGTTACGGCCGTAAGCGATCGGCAGGCGCTGGGTGGATTTTGACGAATGCCGGTCACGACCGTAAGTCCCTGCCAGCTATATATAGCCTAGGCTCGGCCAGACTTCGTTTTTCTCACTTTTTTCCTCGTTTTTGTGCGGCTGGGGACGGGAGTGACCGGCAGGAGTTGCTCTGGGCCGATTCTACTCATTTCCAAGGCCTTTTTGAAGATTCTTGTTGATTATATCATCATCCAATCCGTGTTCTTCGCCGAATCAAGGTATATTTCTTGATTTTCCTTCAAGTTGACTTTTTGGAGAATTTGTTCTTGATCTCGATTCTAGTCCGATTTTGATACATCGATTGGTGTAGTATGATGTTATTAATCGTGTTCTATGGGTTGTATAACCATATTTCGAGTTTGTTCAACTCGATTAGTAATTCGAGTGTTCTTGGGAGTTATCGAACATTGAGTGTTCGATTAAATGTCCCAATGAGTTTCCCTTTGATAGTTTGGTGGGATTTCCGTTGTTTTTGACCTTGATTCTCATTGTGATCGTATCTTTGTGTTCTTGGCCATTTTGGGGGGAAACCCTTGAATTTGTGTCATTCGTCCCTTCAATTCAACGACTTTTGGTCGTGCTATGGAATTCTTTTTCATTTTCGTTTTTATTGTTGTCCTTCGTAGTTTATTGTTGCGAGTTGTCGTTCGGCGGAGTCGGCGAGTTTGTAGTCGGTTCGTGCCAACCTACTTCAGTCGATTCTCCGCATCGTGGTTTCGAGGCAAGTATTTTCTTAAACGAGTTGTGTCCTGTAAATAGAGTTTACATATTGGATGTACGATGGTTGGTTTATCCTCGTGACTGTGATTCGTGCGAGTTGATTTTAATTTGATTATTTTGAACGTTGAAGGTTTTAATGATGTTTCCATTGGTTTGATGTTGTGGAATCGTGTATTCCGTGTTAATTGTGTTGTTGTGTTTTGAAGAGTTGATAATGGGGTCGAATAAGTGGCCATCCCTAGTAAGTATTCTTGATGAGCTTACATTCTTAGCATATTAGTATTGCATGAGTAATGTGTGTGTGTGTGTATGCTCACTATGGGTTAGATCCGACGGGGTCTCGGTAGGGGTCCATGGAGGGGTGGATCCGCGAGCTTGCTTTTAACCACTATGGGTTAGATCCGACGAGGTCTCGGTAGGGGTCCACAGAAGGGTGGATCCACGGTTAATTGTGGTGTATTTCAAAAATGTGATTTGATTATGGCATTTCCGGAAATGAGCGATTTTGAACGGTTTTCATGATTGCATGAATCGACTAAGTGTGTAAGAGGTAAGTTGTTCGTTTGTCTTACTTGGCTAGGATGGCACTAGAGTATTTGTCATCTGTGTTTAAACCTTGGGTTGTTGATTTTGAGGTTGGAAAACGAACCTTGATATTATACTCGTGTACTGTGATTTGATGAGATTTGGGATGAGATTTGGAATGAGATCCCAACGGTTTGTAAAGGTCGTTTTATGGAAAGTGATTTTTTGGGCCGAGACCCGTTCATTTTGAAACGGATATTTTCAACTAAGGACTTGAGGTCTAGCAAAGTTTCTATTTTTTAAAATCCCCGAGATGAAGAATTTATTTTCAAACACTTCTTTGATGGTTTCTAATTAATAAAACTTCTCGGGAAGTCTTTTGTAATTATTTGTCGTACCCGATTTGCGATTTCTATTTGTTTGTTACATTTCGTATGATTTCATACTTGCACTAGCAAAACAATGGAGTTTTGCTAACCCCCGAGTATTCGGGGGTGGATGTCTATCTTTGCATTCAGGTTTTGGAGCATGGCACAGGGTTGGCAAGAAGAATGATGTAAGATGAACGATACTAATCACACGAGGACCCGTTAATGTCATATTGGTTTAGTTGTATTTTATTTTCCGATGCAGTATTCTTTTCACGTTGTACGGGAGTATGTTGTACTCGACCCCTGCGTGGGCATGTGTTGTGATTGAGTTGTATGTATTTATTGAAAGACCAAATCGGTATACTGAGTCATTTTAGCCTTAAAGGCATTGTTGAGATGTTTAATGTTGTTACCAGCCTGGTAGATCCTTGAGGAAAGGTTCTATGGCGTGTAATATCCCTGAGCGGATTAGGGGTGTTACATAAATGGTATCGGAGCTTAGGTTGTGGAAACCTAGGCTGTCGAGTCAAGTCGTGTTGTTTGAGTCTTGTTTCGTTGGATTTTATCTGACTGAGTCGTGTCGCGACGCGTCGTCTGAGTTTGTTGGTCATGATTAGTATCATGGGGCGATCATCATCTTCGTGCGACCTGTGGATGTAAGTCTCTCTTCTTTGTGTTTTTGCCTCGTCTGATGCGAGTTACAGGTATGATTATGAGTTAATTGACGGAATCCTCTTATGGATTTTGATTTCCTGATATGTGGTTATTTGGCTCTCATATTTCGTTCATATGAGGAGTAGTGTCGATGGATTGTACATGTTGGATTGTATTTCTTTTATCCGATGCGTGAGTTCTTTTGTAATGACTTTCGGTATTTTACCGACTGAGTTGTATTTCAAAAACTGATTCCCTTAACCGAGTTTTGGCATTATGGCCTTGATCGTTTTGGCGAAATTCTTATGACGATATTTAGTATTTTGTAAATGGCTTTTGTGAGTTTTTGAAATACCGTCATCGGCCTTTTTGGCATTTTTGTAAATGGTTTTTATCCTGGTGGGTTCCGGCGCGGGACCCACGTCGCTATAATGTTCCGTGTAATTAACTGAAATTTTTGGGCATTCTAGCCCATTGAATTATTTTTGAAAACCTTGAGTATCTTAGAAAATAAATTTCGAGACGTACTTTTAAAATGAATTATTTTCTCATGGTACATCCAAGGCGCCACAATATGTTTCAAAATTCTTCTACCTCGAGGACCAAAATATTTTGAGATATTTTCAATGTTTTAGAAACATTTTTACTTAGACCCGAGGGTTGAATATTCTGAAATTTTTTCACTAAGAGAAAGTGTCCTCAATTTTATCAAATGCGAAATGGTTCTCTAAAGTCTCGATAACGATGTTTCACGTTTGTACTTTTTGAATGGTGATAGTCAAGATCAACCGGTGTTTTTCTAAATTATTTTCAAAAGGAGGTTTTCGTTTTTAAAACCTATCCATTCCCGTTTGAGGGCTGGGTATGTATGTATGATGTTCGCATTGTCGTTATGATGTTTGCTCCCGAGTATGATCGAATTGGTGGCATGAACGTCGAGGCGTTGCCACGCATTTGTTGTACTAGCCCTCTGTGAGAGGTGTGAACTGGTGTTTACTGTTTATCGCCTCGTGGTGATTTGCGTGTTGTCGCACGAGTGTGAGTTTTTAAAGCTTGGATTTTTGTGCGTTTATGCACATGGGTGTTTGTTTCATGATGTTTGTGATTGTGTGCTGGCTATCGTTCGGGTCGTTGTAATCGTCGAACGATGCCGTTGTTGTTGTGATTTTTGTATGCGTTGATATGTTATGCTGAGTTGGCATCTCCGGTATGTTGTTTTGCGGTGTTATGTTCCATTGTATCTAGCATCTATATTTTCGGTATGCCGAGCCAGGGCATTTCAAACGTATTGTGCCGGGGGCATGTACGTGCAAATTGTCCTTCTTGTCAGTAACGCTTTTCAAGTGTGGACCCGAGAGACACAGGATCCAGTTTTGCGAGTTGGGTTCCGAGTCTTTCGGGGCGCGAACTTCAGTACAGATATGAGAATCGGCTCTGAGAGGCCCATAGGAGATGTTTCTGTCGTTTGCTTTTTGTGTTGTCACCTTACTCCCATTGTTGTGAGTTGCGGGAACGACATTTCTTTTATAAGAGATCGAATGTAATGCCCGTATCATTTTTGACTTCCGCATTTTCTCTCCCTCAAGTCTATCGACTCGCTCGTGTTCGTTGATACTTTCTGAACTTGTTCTGTATTTCGGTTTCGTGGTTCGAACGATCTGTGATCTTGTTTTGGATCGATCTGGTTATCGCTATGACTTTTCTGAGTCCGGTTCGATTCTTGTGAACCTTGTTCAGACATAACATCTTTTGGTTCTACTAGTTCTTTTATTCGAAGTGGATCGGATTTTGAACTTCTGTATTTTCGACTTTGTCGACTCATTTATGTTCATTGACATTTTATGAGCTTGTCCTGCCCCTTACTTTTGTTGATCGAACGAGGGTGGTATTGTTTCGGAATTACTCGTTTGTCGTTATGACTTTTCAATCGCTATTCCCTTTCCTGTGGATCTTATGTGAGTACACATCTTGTTGTTTTCACCGGATCATGTTTTGTCTCGAGTCTAGATGTGAACCTCAGAGTTGTCGGTTGAACCTTATTGTTCTTCGTGATCCGAACATGATTGTTCGATTTTTGTTGTCTCGATCGTTGTGGTTCGATCATTGATTGTTCAGTTTTTGTTGACCCCGTTACGTGATTGTTGAACGTTCAGACTCCTTCGTAATTCCCTTAAGTTCAGGAAATTAGTCTCGTTTTCGATCTTCCAACCCTTGGGCGATGGAATTCCGTATTTGTTCAACGATTGGCTCGCGTTTTGATTGATGTACCGTTGGGTTGGTCAATCGTATTGATTTTCGTTCGTTGTGTTTTGTGATTGTTCGGCTAATCGACTTGATTGTATTATCTGTTTGATGACACTTGTCACTTGTTGGTCTTATTATGTCTCTACCGGTGGCATTGTGATGGCCGTCGTGGAGCGTGTTTTCACGCCGTATATTCCTTTGCGTTGCTTGTAACGTTTTGCCGTTGGGCGTAAGTTACACATTTCTTGTGTATCTCGTTGAGTTTTCCTGGTGGGATATTGCATTTCCCTACTTATTTTAAGTTTCGGGACGAAACTTTTTTTAAGGAGGGTAATATGTAATATCCGCAATTTCGATTTCTGGTAATTTATTTTTTTCGGCGGAAGTCCATTTTGACAACTCGCTCATGACCATATCGTCATTCTGAGAATGATTAATTCTTCACTTTTTGTCATTCGAGTTCGTTTCAGTGTCGTTTTGTTGAGTTCCGCGTTCTTAAGCGGCTTTTCCGCACTTGAGTTCGATTCTTGCGAATCGCGTCCGAAACTATTGTTTCGAGTTTCTCGTAAGTTTATTTAATGTTATTATTCATGTTGCGAGCTTTGGTTTGGTGTTTCGATCGTGTATCGTGTATTTCGGACATTTTTGTAATTTCCCAAAATTTGGGGTAATTACTTCCGTTGTCGATTCCGACACTTCGGGTGGTCGGAATCGTGTGTTCTCTTAGCTTTTAGATTCGCCTTTGCGAGTACTTCGTAACCGTATCTTCGGTTTACATTGAGGTTCGGGTTTCGGGGTTGTCCGGGCCGTTGGAGTGGCCACGACCGAGTCACGGCCGGATCAGGGCCTGGCCTGGCCGAGTTACGGCCGTAAGGTGCCGGTTACGGCCGTACGTGCTTGGCAGACATGGCTGGACGAATGCCAGTTATGGCCACAAGGACCTGCCAGGTACGGCCGTAAGTGCCGAGTTACGGCCGTAAGGCCCTATCGGTTACGGCCGTAAGCGATCGGAAGGCGCTGGGCGGATTTTGACGAATGCCGGTTACGGCCGTAAGGTCCTGCCGGTTACGGCCATAACCTTGCCGGCTATATATAGCCTGGGCTCGGCCAGACTTCGTTTTTCTCACTTTTTCCTCATATTTGTGCGGCTGCGGACGGGAGTGACCGATAGGAGTTGTTCTGGGCCGATTCTACTCATTTCTAAGGCCTTTTTGAAGATTCTTGTTGATTATATAATCATCCAATCCGTGTTCTTCATCGAATCAAGGTATATTTCTTGATTTTCCTTCAAGTTGACTTTTTGGCGAATTTTTTCTTGATCTCGATTCTAGTCCGATTTTGATACATGGGTTGGTGTAGTATGATGTTATTAATCGTGTTCTATTTGTTGTATAACCATATTTCGAGTTTGTTCAACTCGATTACTGATTCGAGTGTTCTTGGGAGTTATCGAACATTGAGTGTTCAATTAAATGTCCCAATGAGTTTCCCTTCGATAGTTTGGTGGGATTTCCGTTGTTTTTGACCCTGATTCTCATTGTGATCGTATCTTTGTGTTCTTGGCCATTTTGGGGGAAACCCTTGAATTTGTATCGTTCATCCCTTCAACTCAACGAATTTTGGTCGTGCTATGGCATTCGTTTTCATTTTCGTTGTTATTGTTGTCGTTCGTAGTTTATTGTTGCGGGTTGTCGTTCGGCGGAGTCGGCGAGTTCGTAGTCGGTTCATGCCAACCTACTTCGGTCGATTCTCCACGTCGTGGTTTCGAGTCAAGTATTTTCTTATACGAGTTGTGTCCTGCAAATAGAGTTTACATGTTGGATTTACGATGGTTGGTTTATCCTCGTGACTGTGCTTCGTGCGAGTTGGTTTTGATATGATTATTTTGAACGTTGAAGGTTTTAATGATGTTTTGTTGGAAAAACAAACACCCTATATCGAATCAGCCGGGATACCCGATCCCTGTATCGATTGTTATTTGTTATTGAGAAGGTTTTGACATATATGCCAAATACAGTAAAGGAAAACTGTATCGAGGCTTCAAGGCTTTATCCTATATCGAAGACCTGCCTCGAATCAGCATAAGTGAAGCTCGTCAGTACAGCAAGAAGACTTGTAAAAGATCAAGTATGGAAACTGTCTCGATGCCCTAAATACAGTCATCTTCCATACAGTTCACAAAAGGACAAGAAAGAACACAAGTCAAGTTCCGTTGAACAAAGAAGTATTTAAATACTCAAGGATAAAGTATTTAAATACTGTCAGTCTTCAGATCTTCAGAATCCCGCTAAATCCGGATCATGTCATATTCCCGTTGAAGGAAATCTTATTCAAAGAGATATCTCAATGGATACTTTCTTCAGAGACTATATATATCCTTGAAGACATTGAAGATCAGACACATAACAACCAATCGAAGTAACCTAACTCTCAAAGCTATCAAAGTTATCATCTGAGCAAACATATCTCCAAAGCATACTGCTATTAAGAACGAAAGAGATATACAGTGCTCAAACATCAAGAACAGCCATCATCAGCTCAAGATCTTGATATTCAAAGCTGCTGTTCTTACCTGGTTACCTACCTTTTACCTCTGTGTAAAAACCGAGCTCTGTGTGAACTCAACAAGTTATTCTGACCTGTGTGGGACGAATAAGGACGAAGCTTTGGAACTGTGTGTGAAGAAGCTAGTCAAGAAGGAAGCTTTAACCAATCTGTGTGAACGGTTGAAAGTGATATTCTTTGTATCAATCTGTGTGAACGATACAAGGATAGATTTGTTTATAATTACGTAGTTGTGTACGCAGTAATTATATAATAAACTTTTTACTCCTGTGTGGAGGACCAGTGGACGTAGAGGGGTTTACCTCGAACCACTTAAATTACTGTGTCATTTACCTTGACTTTTCTTGTTTGAAATTCGTGATATATTAAGTATACACCAAATACTTCGTTGCTGTATCCACGGCAACTAACTGTATCCAAGACTTCCGCTACGCACTCAGATTTAGATTCCGTACAGTTTGTTGTTTAAACTACTTTTCCAAACTGTATCCAGTATACTTAAGTGGCCAACAAGTGGTATCGGAGCGGTTGATTCTAAAAAGAATCAGTCGTATTTCTTTTAACCGAATCAGATTCAAATCACTTATTTTCAAAACAGTCTCTTTCATTCCTATATTATCAGTATGGATACTTCTATGATTAACAAAGTCCCTATGTTCTCTATTAACGAATTTGACGACTGGAGAATTAGAATGGAAGCTCATCTTGCAGCAATGCACGTAGAGATGATTTTTGTTATACAGGATGGTCCGATCAAGATCATGAAGGTCAATCCAGCCGCAAGGATTGAGGGCCAAGCCCATGCTGAAATGCTCGAGAAGGAATGCGAGCAATGGACAACCGATGAAAGGAAGCGAGCCAATCTCGACAACGTGGCTAAGAACGCGTTATTTGTCACTCTTGACAAAGGCACGTTCTCAAAGGTAAAGAGGCGCAAAGCGACAAAGAAATGCAGGATAAACTCAAGTTAATTTGTGAGGGAACCAGGCTCTCAAAAGAAAACAAGATTTCAAAACTTACTCGGCAATTTGAATCTTTTGAAATGAAACCAACGGAAACACTTGAGGAACTTGACCTCAGTTCTTGGTATTGTTGGTGAACTTGAAGCGTTGGGCAAGATTTACACCCAAAGGAGAAGAACTTAAAAATTTTCAGATCTCTCGGCCCGATGGGACATTAAGACCACGGCTATGCGTGTATCCTGTAATCTTAATGAAATATCCACTTTTGATCTCTTCTCGACCTTAAAGCTTTTGAGTATGACATTGTGAGAGAGAAAGTCAAGAATCTCCTTCAAAGGTCACAGCTCTCGGCTGCCGTATCGAACCGTCGACACGGCATGCCTAGCTCGTCGAAGCTTCGGTCACAAGAGCGGCGCGGTGGCAACGACATCCTGTCACAAGATGAAATGGCGCTTCTAATGCATAAATTCAAAAGTTCATCAAACGATCTGGAAAGACTCCTACGAGCCCAAACACATCAACAAGGTAAATCTGAAACATCATCTAGTGATGCTAACTTTGTCTTATAAGCTGGGAAACCGAGGCCATTATGCAAACAAATGTCCTCATCCCAAAGTCAAAGATTGCACGAGGCCGAGCAACAAGAGAGAGATGAAAGAAGACGTGCTTGGAAAGACAAGCTCAAGGCCACGATTGGAGAATCGAAGCCTCTCCCACACCATCCAAATCGTGAGAATGTCTTGGTGGTCATCGAGAGTGATTCATCGACGATGAGTTCGATGATAAAGCATACATGTGCTTTATGGCCAAAGATGTTCCGGAAGGTGAAGACAATGACGATGAGGTAAGTTCAACCTCGGTTATTCCATCTAATGCATCTCATACTTTCGAAAATATGATGAATGAATTCAAAAACATTCAAAAGGCCCATGAGACTCTAAAAGCGAGAATATACGACTTCAATTAACAAATCTAGAGCTGAAAGATGAAAATGACTTATTGAAAATAAACTATGAAAATATGTCTCTTGATTGTGAAACCAGCAAGGTCGATTTTGAAAAACTCATGGAGAGCAATCATCAACTTGCTCATGAACTAAATGCAGTTAAAACCCATAATGAGAGCAAGACAAATGATTTGGTTCTACTACAAACCAAAATTACAACTCTCGAGAAGCGAGAAACTGAACTTGAGACCATTCTGAAGTCTTTTGAAAAATCGTCCAAAAGAATGGAAGAAATTCTGAGCACTGGGCAACATGCTCATGATAAAAGTGGCTTAGGATACAGCTCATGTTCGAATAAAGGTAAAACTAGTACTGTGTTCGTCAAGAGTGTGGAACACATTCCAGAATCGGAAGATACTCCTAGTCCCATAAAGGAACCTGCTGTACCGAGAAAACCGAAAGCTGTAATTCCGCCCCCTCAACTCTAGTATTCGAGACAGTGGAACCAACAACCACTCAGAAGGCGTAATCTACAGCATGCTCCACAAGCATATCATCAAAGCCGACAGTCATTCAGAAAGAAGATGGTATCCAACCACCAAAGGCCCGCACAGCAGTACACTCAGTATAGTGCGCCTATGTATTGGATACAGGAGCCCCGTTATCCCTCAAGACAGCAGCTACCAGTTCAGTATCAACAACAGCATTGGGAACCCAACTGGAGACCCAGAAGACAAGCTGTTAGGCCCAGGAAAATGGCTCCACCTCCTAGACGGCACTCGTACTGGAATAATAATAACCCTGAATTTTACATGCATAGTAATTATCATGATTATAACAACTACGGATATGCCCCCCGTAGATATCGCAACACTGTACCGAGTACATCCTACAGTAAACCAATTCTTTGTCGGGAAAATGCAGGTACCTAAAGGAACTAACATATATGGACCCAAAATCAAAGGGGACCTAAATCTACCTAATTTCTTTGTTACAGGACATTCTAGAGGAGGATACCTGGTACTTCGATAGTGGATGCTCTCGTCACATGACCGGAGATAGGAGCAAGCTATCTGATTTTGTAGAAGGTCGAGGTCCGAAAGTTCGCTTCGGTGATAAATCTAAAGGAAGAACAAGAGGGAAAGGAAACCTACTTGTCGGGAAATTCAAGGTCACCGATGTCGCATATGTCGAAGGCTTACAGTATAATCTACTTAGTATTAGCCTTGATTACGTGATAACGATTCTCGGTGAAGTTCTATATAGATCGTTGTAGAGTCAAGAACACCCAAACCAAGGAAGTTGTGCTTACGAAGCAGATCGTAATATGTACATTCTTGTTGAAGCCTATGAGCTCCTCAATTCCATGTTTTGTTGCCAAAGGCACTGCAGATCTTAGCTGGTTATGGCACAAGAGGATGTCTCACGTCAACTTCAAGACGATCAACAAGCTTTCAAGACAGTGTATGGTTAGAGGTTTGCCAGATGTGTCATTCAAGAAGGACAGCGTCTGCGGACCATGCCAGAAAGGCAAGCAAATCAAATCAACCCTGAAAAGCAAATCCTACCTTTCAACCCAAAGAGTGTTGGAAATGCTACACATGGATCTCTACGGTCCCGTAGATCCAGTGAGTTTGGGAGAACAATACTGTTCGGAGAATGGAATACAGCACGGATACTCAGCTGCCCGTACACCTCAACAAAATGGTGTTGCCGAGCGAAAGAATAGGACGTTGAAAGATGCAACAAGGACAATGATTGCCGCAAGGAAATTGCATGACGTTTACGGGGTGAAGCAACCAATACGACGTGCTACACTCAAAACCATTTGTATCGTCAACAAGCACCACAACAAAGCGACTTACGAGGTATGGAATAACAAAACTCCATTAGTTTCGTATTTTCACATTATTTGATGCAGGTGTTATTTATTGAACAACGGGAAGGACCAACTTATAACCTTTGATGAAAAATCAGATGAAGGAATATTCGTAGGATACTCCTCCGTCAGCAAAGCTTTCAGAATCTTTAATAAAAGGAGGCTGACGATCGAGGAATCAGTTCATGTAGTGTTCGACGAACCACACCATGACCCTACAGGAGTAGATGATATCACTCAGGACATTCACCATCTATCTATCTTAGATCCACCTACACCTATAGAACCTGTAGTTGATTTAGAAATCAACCCCGCAGCTGTAAGAATTGATGTGGATGAAGCTGACGTACAAGTGAAGGCTGTACCACGAAACTTTCGATCTGATGCGGGATCTGAACTAGAACCCGACCGAAGATGGTTGAGAGATCACCCGCAAGAGCTGATCATTGGAAACATTAATGCGGTGTTTCTACTCGTAGGAGAATACAGAGTACACAAGGAAATGTACTTTGTGCACAAGAAGAATCTAATCTGTGAAGTCTCACGGTTTCTGAATGGAAATCTCAATCCGAACTTAGGAGACTCAATATGTGCACTATCGCCGTATTCTTAGCCCGGTCGAACTGTTTCGACCATAGACGCTCTTAACAACTCTCATTGGATAACATCTATGGAAGAAGAGCTTAACGGTTTCGAAAGAAACAATGTATGGTATCTTGTACCCAGACCGACACACCAATCGGTTATAGGAACCAAATGGGTATTTCGAAACAAAAAGGATCGAAATGGACTTATCATAAGGAACAAATCCAGACTAGTAGCACAAGGCAATTGTCAAGAAGAAGGAATTGACTATGATGAAACCTTCGCCCCTGTAGCGAGACTAGAAGCCATTAGGATATTTTTAGCCTTTGCCGCCCATAAGAGTTTTATCGTATACCAAATGGACGTCAAGAGTGCTTTCCTGAATGGAGAGCTTGCAGAAGAAGTTTATGTTGAACAACCACCAGGGTTTGCCAACACAAACGGTATCGATCTAGTTTACAGGCTAAGGAAAGCGCTGTACGGACTTAAACAAGCCCCTAGAGCCTGGTACGAAACCCTGTCCCAATATCTAACCAACAACGGATTTGAGAAAGGTGCTGTCGACAAAACCTTGTTCAAGATACAGGAAGGTGATGACCTTCTAATGGTACAAATCTATGTCGATGATATTATTTTTGGTTCAACTAACCTTGCTCTATGTCAAAGGTTCTCACATCTCATGCAAAGCAAATTTGAAATGAGTATGATGGGGGAACTTAGTTATTTCCTAGGTTTGCAAGTAAAGCGATTTGCCTACGGTATATTCATCAACCAGAGAAATACGGAAGGAGCTTCTCAACAAATTTGGAATGAACACTTCCAAATCCTCGCTAACCCCCATGAGCACTTCCGTGCAAATTAGTCTTGATGAAGCCGAAAGCCGTTTGACCAATCACTCTACAGAAGCTCATTGGTTCGCTCCTGTACCTAACGGCTAGCAGCCCGATATCCAGCTTTGTTGGAGTGTGTGCGAGATACCAAGTTGCACCTAAGGAATCACACTTCAATACGGCTAAACGAATCACGAAATACGTTAAAGGAACAGTCGATGCAGGATCGTGGTATCCTAAGGAAGGCGGATTCGATTTAGTTGGATACTGCGACTCGGATCTCGGAGGTCGCAAGCTAGATAGGAAGAGTACAAGTGGAACTTGTCACTTTCTCGGACCTAGACTCGTTTCTTGGTTCAGAAGAAGCAATTGGCTAACTCTCTTTCCACGGCCGAATCAGTACTATGTCATGGTAGTCGGTATGCAGATCCTTTGGATGCAGCAACAACTGTCAGATTATGGAATCGATGCTAGAGAGACTCCAATCATGTGTGATAGCACGAGTGCAATTGCAATCACGCACAATCATGTTTTGCACTCGCGCACTAAACATATCAACATGAAGCATCATTTCATCAGGAATCATGTCGAGAACAAGGATGTTCGCCTGGAAAAAGTCCATACAGACATCCAGCTGGCCGACATTTTCACCAAGCCTCTCGACACAGCAAGATTCAACATGCTAAGAACAGAATTGGGAATACTACAGCCAGACTCCCTGTAAGTAAATTTACTGCTTTTACTCAACAATTGAGGGGGAATGCTGTAAGACCCGTGAATACAGTATCCAATATTAATTATCTGTACACTCAGAATCATCAAAATAGTACTGTAGCGAACGAAGGCATATTCCTACAGCTGATGTGTGCAATAATTAAGGGGGAATACTGTAGGACCCATGAATACAGCATTAATCCAAATATTGCTGTATGGAATTCAAAACCTATTAGTACCTTTTTAAGGGGGAACGCTGTATCGACGCGGAGAACAGCACATACTATAGGATTTCGATTCAGTATATAATATAATATTATTTCCTTTTTAAAATAATTTTTGTCCACGTGCCCTGTTTTTATGTCAAACGTCATGTTCATTAAATGCCTTACACAACATCTGGACAACTGAATCTCAAAAGCCGCGATGGTTTTAAATTGTTTATTATTTTTAAACCGCCGTTTTAAGCATTTAGGGTATCAACCTATGTCAGAAGTGGGACCCGCTGTATTTTTTAAAACCTTTTAATGGATTAGCGTACCAGTTACACTAAATCCATCTTGACCGTTGATTTCAAAACCGGTTCCCATCCCTTAAAATCTGACCATTCGTACTCTGCAAAACCCTATTTCGCCGCCCAAGTATAAAAGGATCAGATTCGCCATTAGAGACTCTTTACGCTTCGCAATTACAAGAGATCTCAAGCAAACAGCCTACATATTTTCTGCATATTCACTGCGAATTTCTACTGTTTTCTTCCACCTTCGTTTTAAGAAAACATCCATGGCTAGTCAATCTTCTTCCCCTGTTCTGAAGAAAACCTCCAACATCATTGATGGCCGGATCTTCTCTAAACCTGTCATCATCGAGCGTATTCTCACGGAAATCAATGATTCAGAACCGATGGAGTATATCATTACTCGTCTTGAACAACAAGGTCTCTATCGCTTCGGGAGCAAAACCGCCGACAAATACGACGCCCATCTGGTTGAGGAATTCTACCTCAACGCCGCCGTTCGTTTTCTGTCACTAGCTCAGGGAGGACATGTTGCGACATCACTGCAATCCAAGGAGTGGAAATCGCATCAATCGCGATTTACTCCGGAAAATCTACAGTGCCGCCGACGGCCTGACCATGGACCAGCTTGAGACGTTTGGGTCTCAAGATCTGATTACCAAGTTTTATGGACTATTTACCGGGTCCAAAGTGGTTGATATGGTGACAACCACTTGTCACAAGAAAAATTTTCTTCTTCATTTTGTTTATCTTCACGATTTCTGTTCCAGGATCATTGAAAATCGAACCGGTGCGTTCGAGATGTGCACGAATCTAAGGTTCAGAATGATGGTAGCTATTTTGACCTGTGAAAAGGTCAATTGGTGCCAAATCATTTCGAAATGACTTCAAGAAGAGGTGTGCAAACCAGCCACCCAAAAGAAATCCTTTGGTTTAATGCTAAACTACATCCTGACGAAGTGCGGAGTCAAGCAATCCGCCGATGCCAAGAAAAACAGCTCACGGATATACTTAGGAGGCGTCAAACCCACTGCTTATAACCAGAGCACCATGTATGCCAATCATCCGAGAACCAGGCACATGCCTATTTCTGCCAACCCAAGAGATGAAACCGTGAAGGTCCCTGAAATGGAATCTTCAAAGAAGAAGCGAAAGCGTTCTCACAGCAATAAGCACTCTGCTGGTGAGAAGTCCAAGAAGAGACTTCGGAGGCTCTCAAAAATCAAAGCCAAACACTCCGAGGATGTCTCGCCCGTGGCGCAACCCACTTATGAAGAACCCCAGGGCCCAACCCCTGTGGAAGTGGTGTCTCCTACTGCATCGACAGTAGATCCCGAGCCTTTGACGGCTACGACGGATATAGAGACATCTGCCAACGCTCAAGACGTTAGCACGTCGGCTGCCCATTCGGAGCCAAAAGCTACCTCTCCTCTGCGGGATCCCACACCCGTGCAGGATCCAATTTCCTTCGGGGCACCATCCCCTGCAAGGAGTCCATCTTCCGTACAGGATCCCATACCTGTACCGGAATCCCTCGAAACAGCGTCTCCAGACGTTATTCGAAGTCCCTCCCCTGACTCGATTATAAATCAAACACTTCTTTCGGTTCAAATTGAACAAGCGTACGAAAGATTTCTGCAATGGAAAGGCTATAGGCTAGCTCCGTACGACACACTGTACAACTGGAGCGAATGGAGCCACGAAGAGCGATTCGTCTCCGAAGTAACAGACTCAACTGAAATTGAGGCCCTGCTTCGATGGGACAACGCTTCTTGCAAAGATCTAATTGAAAGCCACCTGCTGCACAAATCCGACGCTAGAATAAAAGGAAAGAAGAAGTCAGAGGACTCTCCCATTAATCCAAAAGATGACGACGATCACGACTCAGACAACGACGACGATGCTCTTCAAGCAGGTCTGAGAATGAGTCGCGAAGAGGCTGAAGCCCAAGCCGCCTCTCCACCCAGAAAAGACGAAGGGCCATCTACCCAAGCCAATCCACCTTCGGCACAGCCGGAGAACATTCCCGACCAGGAGGAATCAGTCCCTCCAGTCGTGGAAGATCAAGAAATTTTGGAACAGGCACCCGAGCCTGTTGCGACCGAAGAAGCCAATCCTACAAGCCAACAGGAGGATTCAGTCCCTCCTGCATCCATATCTGCCGAAGAACCTTCGCCACAGGACGCTTCTGAACCAACTATCGTCGTACCACAAGAAGCTACTCCCGCCCCTACAACCTTGGAATCCGAGGACGGTAACGAACCTGAGGATGTCCAACTTACTTCACGTCCATCCGTGAATGTAAGAAGGTTGAACGGCGCTGAAGACTTCGCCCAGCCAGACTCTCCTATCTCTGCTGCACGTAAAGAGCGCCTGCGAGCTCTTGGCCTTCAGACTGTATTTATCTAAGATGTAGTAAACGCTCTATCTTCCGTTGAAAAGGCACTGAATTGGATGCACACCTCTGCCGTAGAAGAAATGACCACTGTTAGGCGTATTTTTATACGTTTATTCATCATTATTTTGTAGTATTTTGGAGTGTGAAATCATCTAAATGAGCTTTTAATGCCTTAATTTTGTATGATTGACAGGAAATTGAAGTCCGGAAGCTTAAACGAGGCAAAACGGGCGAAAACGGCAAAACTGGACTATGAGCCGCGGCACAAGGAAGCTGAGCCGCGGCAAAGGAAGACACCAGCCGAAGGGCGAGTAGTCAGATTTCGTGCCGCGGCACACCATGTGAGCCGCGGCACGAAGGATTTAATTACGCCCGTGTATTCAGATTTTGGCGATGTGCCGCGGCACAGGTTGATGAGCCGCGGCACACTTAGCGGGTTTAGTACGTCTGCGCGGATTTTGGGCCGTTGAAGCCGTTTCAACCAACGAATACGGACGCGATTTATGGAGATGCTGAGCTATAAATAGGGCTTAAGACCCTAATTTAATTATCTTGGATTTGATTGAATCTAGACCTAAGAGAGCTTAAGCTTGGAGACAGAGAAGAGGAGGAAAGCAGAGGAATTCAAGGGCGGAAGGCGGAAGTCAAGAACGGAGGAATCCGAGCTTCATCTGCGTTTGAATTTTATGCTTTCGTTTATTTACTTTGTATTTTCGCTTTTAGTATGTCGTGCTAAAGCCCTAATCTAGGGTTTTGATGAAACCTTTATTTTGACGAATTGATTGAGGTTATCCAATTTATTACCTTTTTATTGAGTTTTCCCAATTATGTTTTATGCTTGCAATTATCTGCCAATAGTTGTATTGATTTAATCATTCACTTGAATCGGGAGAGGAGATGTGGTGAGGAACTATTGGTGAGGACCGTTTTATTCTGTGAGATAGGAATATACTCATAGGAACTACGTGGCCTTTAGGAGATTTCATGCTTTTTGCCTAGCGACGAGATAATTCACCTAGGGATAGAGTGCGTTAGTCGCCGTTAGATAAATCTATTGACCTCGGGAGAGGCGGTAGAATATATTAGCAATCTCCGCCTTCAATAAATTGGGAAAATTATTTATTACGGATAATCAAGATTAAATTCGGATAAATTAAGGTGGATTCGAACTCTAGACTTATTTATAATTTGATTCCTTTTATTCAAGCTATCGTTTTCTGTTTAGTCTTTCAAGAATTCTTTTAGTTATTAATCCAAAAACCCAACTTCGATTGTTCAAATAAAATTGGGATACGAAAACGTCGGTAGTTAGAGAGTCAATCCTCGTGGGAACGATACTCTACTTATCACTTTATTACTTGTAAACGATGACGTGCACTTGCGTGTAGGAAATATCGCAACAAGTTTTTGGCGCCGTTGACGGGGATTGAAATTTTTCTAATATCGACTTAAGTATTTCCAGTCTTAATTTGAACGTTTGTTTTTATTTTTTTTGCGTATTTAATTTCGTTTATTTGTTTTCCTTTTCAGACCTTTCGTAGTGCATGAGAAGACTCGTAACGGAGGCTTACTACCTTTGGACACCGAGCTCGAGCGCACTCTAAGAAGGAATAAAAAGAAAAAAAGAGAGTTGCATTTACGGTCAAGATGGCCGAAAATATTGAAATCCAAGGAGGAGACAACCAAGTGCGGCAAGTTCAACCGAACTCGCTCTTCGAGATTATGCCATGCCGCAAGTCAACGCAAATTTTTCGAATTCGGCGTCCCACCGTCCAAGCTAATAATTTTGAAATCAAGCCCGCCATTATTCGGATGGTACAGCGAGCCCTTTACGTGGATTGCCAAGGATGACCCGAATGCCCACATTGCTTCGTTCCTTGAGATATGCGACACATTTAAAACGAATGGTGTCACCGACGATGCCATCCGATTGAGGCTTTTCCTTTTTCTTTGAGGGATAAAGCAAAGTTTTGTGAATTCCTCATCACGGGTCGATTACAACTTGGGAGAGGTTAGTGCAAGCCTTCCTTGCAAAATTTTTCCCACCGGCTAAGACGGCGCGGTTGAGAAACGAGATAACTACCTTTGCCCGATTCGATATGGAATCGCTCCACGAGGCGTGGGAGCGATATAAAGAATTACTTCAAGATGCCCTCATCACGGCATTCCCGATTGGCTTCACCGCATACGTTTTATGGTGGTTTGAGTGCTTCTACACGCACTCTTGTCGATGCAGCCTCCGGAGGGACATTCATGGGAAAATCTATGGCCGAGGCTCACGTGCTTTTGGAGGATATGGCCGAAAACGCTTACCAATGGCCAGCAGAAAGATTGGCACCGAAGAGGGTAATGGAAGTTTCGAGCAATGATCCGATCTCCGCCTTGTCAGCTCAAGTCGCCGCTTTGACACAACAGCTCGAACTTTCGCATGCACCAGCCCCGTTACCATTGAGACGTGTAATTGGTGTAACGGATCACACCCGAAAGCGGAATGTCAATTTGGAAATCCGTTCGAGCAAAATCATATGGAGCGTGCTCAATTCGTAGGAAATGGGAATCGATCAATAACCCGTACTCAATACTTACAATCCGGTGGCGCAATCACCCCAACTTTTCATGGAGAAACGGACAGAACGCACACCAGCCCCCTTTCACTCAGAATCAACAGCAGCCCACTTCCGCTCCTAAAGTGTCTCTCGAGGAAGCACTTGCAAAATTGGCGGCAAATACGAGTCAATTTATGACTCGGATAGAAGCTACCCTACAAAATCATTCTGCTTCCATTCGGAATTTGGAGGTTCAGCTGGGCCAAATCGCTAATGTATTGACAGCTCGTCCGGAGGGAGCATTGCCGAGTACAACAGAAACTAACCCTAGAGAGAGTCTAAACGCAGTTAGCTTGAGAAGCGGGAGAAAGTTGCTGGATCAGCCCGAGCAGGGTAAAGAGGAGAAGGTGATTGAGGAGTCGAAGGAATTTAAGCCAGAGGAGTCGAAGAACTTGAAGGCGGAGATCTCGAAGACATGTGTCCCCCTGCTCCGCTTCCGCAGAGACTACAAAGAAAGGAGGGCGGACAAACAATTTTCTAAGTTCCTTGAGGTGTTCAAAAAGCTTCACATAAATATTCCGTCGCCAAGCATTGGAGCAGATGCCGAGTTATGTCAAGTTCATGAAAGAGATATTATCTAAGAAGAGAAAACTTGAAGAGTTTGAAACGGTTGCCTTGACAGAGGAGTGCGGTAATTCTTCAAAAGAAGCTTCCACCTAAATTGAAAGATCCAGGAAGCTTCAACATACCATGCACCATGGGGAATCTTTCGTTTGATAAGGCATTATGCGATCTTGGTGCAAGTATCAACCTCATGCCTCTATCGATTTTCCAAAAGCTGAATATTGGGGAAGCCAAGCCAACCACAGTCTCCTTACAATTGGCAGATCGATCGATTAAGTATCCGAGGGGAGTGATCGAGGATGTTTTAGTTAAAGTCGATAAGTTCATCTTTCCGGCTGATTTCATCGTACTAGACATGGAGGAAGATGAAAATATTCCGATCATCTTGGGACGACCATTTCTAGCTACGGGCCGCACCCTTATAGACGTGGAAAAGGGGGAGTTAACTCTGAGGGTCCAAGACGAGCAAGTCACTTTTCAAGTGTTCAAATCGCTCCCATGTCCCGGAAGTGCTGATAAAGAGTCTCAAATTGAAAGTGTGGATGTTGTTGAAAGAGGAAAGCACCGAAAACATCGTCGGTGGGAAAAGTCAGATTTTGTGTTAAATAGCCCGAGTTTTAAGAAGGATATAGAACGAGTGGCGTTCCTCGAGCATGAGGAAAATGCTTCTGCAATCGTGAGTTCGTTTGTGAAGGAGGAGAGTGAGCCGAAAGCCAAGTGGAAAATTAGTCATGAAGAAACCGGGTGTTTCGGGAAGATTTTCAAGTCGAAACCTTTTCGAAAGCAACATTTGATGACCGAACCGAGAATCGAACCGCTGATGACCAATGGTCATAATTTTAACCAAAATATAAACGGTTCGATGAACGGGGCGGAAGCCAAATGGAGTTTGCGAAAAGCGAACTAACGTTGTTCAATAGGTCCGGCTGACGACTATAAACTTAGCGCTTCTCGGGAGGCAACCCGAGCTCGTAGTTGTAGAATCTTGCATTTCTTTATTTTTCTTGTTTTTCGTGATTCTTAGTTTTCATCATTTTTGTGCTTCTATCTGCTTCGTCCTCTCGTTTTTAACGTCTTCTTTTCAAAATTCTGTGCAGGAAAGTCCTGTGGAGAAATCGAGTATGAGCCGCGGCACGGCTATTGTGAGCCGCGGCACACATCATTCGCCAGGAAGGCAAAACCAACAGTACATTTTTCCGCGGCACGGCATAAATGAGCCGCGGCACACTTGAGCAATGAGCCGGGGCACACGGAATTTAAGCCGCGGCACACGATAAAACGAGACACAGGTAAAAGGGACTGTACTTTGTGCCGCGGCACAGTTATTGTGAGCCGCGGCACACTATGCGGAATTTGAAAGGCCAGGTAGCATATAACGAGCACTCGGCCGGCATTTCCAGGTAAGTTTTCCTATTTCCTTGCCTTCCCTCCCCAGCGCGAACCGGCCGAAGCGTTTCTTCAATTTTTTTCCTGCGATTTTTCTTGAAATCTTCAAAAAGGTACGTTTGAATCTTGAATTCTTATTTGCTTATGGTTGATATATGGAAGTGTTTATGCTTTGAATGATTGGAACATGTTTATTTTCCTTCAAATAGTTTTGTGATTGTTAGAGTATAACAGGGTAATTTCATCGAATTTTCTTGATTAAATTGGAATATCAATGAATTGTTTGTGTTAAGTTGTTCATGATTGAATTGTATTTCTGTTTTTGGGGGTTGAATCGAGCTAGAACTATGTTTATTCTTCAAGTAAACGTGCGCCCTTAAGGTGTCCGATAAATTGCCCAAATGAAAAGTTTTCTTTGAAAAAGCAACCGTTTTGAATCTTCGTGCAACGTATACGTTTAGAATTTACAGCAAGCCCAACCCTTACATCCAAGTTAAATGTTAAGTCCAAATTCATCTTTCTCTCTCGTATGCGCTAGTTTCTTAAATTCGGAATTTCTGGTTTGATGTCTTTAGCCGCGCATATATCATCGTTATTATTTTTGCGTAAATAAACCCTCGTGTTGTACTTCTCAGGACTGACTATGGCGCGCACGAAGAAGCTGACCAAGCGTGCTAGGACCGAGTCATCCCCTACGCGAGGGGAGACCTCTCGGGGTCGGGCCGAGGCGGAGGGGCACCAATTTTCGGACCCCGAAATTCACAAAATATTCAATGAAAAGATCCGGCCACAGCTGAGAGATGAGATGAGGAGAGAGAGAGAGAGCGTGATGGCTGCCATGCGGGAGGAGCAGCGGGCGGAGCGGGAGAGCGTGATTGCTATCGTCCGAGCCGAGATGAGAGAGCAGGCCCGCCGGTCCAGCCGACGAGCGGAGAGGCGTCTTGCTGCGAGGGATGCTTATCATCAGGAGCACCTCGCCGCATGGACGGCCCACATCATGCATCCCGACGGGCCATTTACTGCGCCCGCCCGGCCAGCCACACCACCTTCCTCACCGGACGATGCCGGCACCAGCTCCTGAGCAGACTGGAGGGGAGTACTTGACCTTTTACTTTTCTTGCATTTCATTTTTTGTCCATTGAGGTCAATGTACGTCCTAAGTTTGGGGGAGGGGTTTACTTTCAGTCTACATTCACTGCTGTACTCTATTTTGTGCTGTACATTATATTTTGTTGCACTTTTCTTTCTTTGCGAAAATTTTTTTTTAATAGCCTTGCTTGCCGTAGTTTTTCTTTATTCGTGAATTTTCGTGCTTCTATTATGTGTGATACTGATCTTACGACACTGTCTTTCTCTTTGAAGAAGCGGGTAAGTTTTAGTCGAGTTGTAGTCAGTTATTTCTGCTCTGCTTAGTATTCAATTATGTCCGAAATTTTTCGTGATTGTAGAGGTCTTGGCAGACAAGAGACGATACATACTTGTTTTTAATCCCTATCAATACGTTTGGCTACATTTTCCGGATAGTGAGTAGTACTGTTTCTTTAGTCGTGTTGGCACTTAAATGGAGTTTAGAGTCGGTCAGTTTTTCCCCAAAAGTCGAGATAATGTGTTCTATGAAGGGAAGTCTAGTAACCGGGGCTTTTCGCGTGACCCGTTGTTTACTCTCGCGTAAAACGACGACCCCGATTAGACTAGTGATTTAGTGAGTTCACATGTGCAATGATAGGAAGCCTAGTAACCGGGGGTATTCGCGTGACCCGCTGTTTACTCTCGCGTAAAACGGCAACCTTGATTCGGACATGCGGAAATTTTGTATTCGAGTTGTTTCTCCGCTGTAAACGGGAACTTAGTAACTAGAAGCATCCATGTGCCCCATGAGTGTCTTTTACGTCAAACGGTTTCCTAATACATGAGAATGGAAGTTCCACCCTAGGATTATCCCGATGAAACATCCCGAGATCCTAACCTAGTGGTCGACTCGAATCAAATTCTTGAGCATATATATATAAGGGGATACTGTCCGAGGTTTATTTGTTATGAGACTCGTGAAAATTGTGCCTCTAGACTGTGGAACGCGACGAACTAGCTTGTTTATGTTAGCCTTTCCTATTGACGGTTGATTTGACTCATGTTTTGTTGATCTTTGAGCTGAGTTTTCTTCATGAACAAATGACTAGGACTGAGCTTGATCTCTTTGCGGAATCATTATTCTGAGTGCAGCTCGCTTTTATGACACTCGTATTATTTAGAGAGAATGGCAGGATAGTATTGATTAGGTTGAACACTGTGAGTTGCACGATGATTCACGACATTCTTTTATTAACTTTAATTCTTTTTGCTTGAGGACAAGCAAAGGCTTAAGTTTGGGGGTATTTGTTAGGCGTATTTTTATACGTTTATTCATCATTATTCGTAGTATTTTGGAGTGTGAAATCATCTAAATGAGCTTTTAATGCCTTAATTTTGTATGATTGACAGAAATTGAAGTCCTAAGCTTAAACGAGGCAAAACGGGCGAAAACGGCAAAATCGACTATGAGCCGCGGCACAAGGAAGCCGAGCCGCGGCAAAGGAAGACACCACCAAGGGCGAGTAGTCGTACTGTGTCGCGGCATGCCATGTGAGCCGCGCACGTAGGATTTAATTACGCCCGTGTATTCAGATTTTGGCGATGTGCCGCGCACAGTTCATGAGCCGCGGCACACTTAGCGGGTTTGGTACGTCGCTGGATTTTGGGCCGTTCAAGCCGCCAACCAACGAATACGGACGCGATTTATGGAGATGCTGAGCTATAAATAGGGCTTAAGACCCTAATTTAATTATCTTGGATTTGATTGAATCTAGACCTAAGAGAGCTTAAGCTTGGAGACAGAGAAGAGGAGGAAAGCAGAGGAATTCAAGGGCAGAAGGCGGAAGCTGAAGAACGGAGTAATCCGTGCTTCATCTGCGTTGTATTTTATGCTTTCGTTTATTTACTTTGTATTTTCGCTTTTAGTATGTCGTGCTAAAGCCCTAATCTAGGTTTTGATGAAACCTTTATTTTGACGAATTGATTGAGGTTATCCAATTTATTACCTTTTATTGAGTTTTCCCAATTATGTTTTATGCTTGCAATTATCCGCCAATAGTTGTATTGATTTAATCATTCACTTCGAATCGGGAGAGGAGATGTGGTGAGGAACTATTGGTGAGGACCGTTTTATTCTGTGAGATAGGAATATACTCATAGGAACTACGTGGCCTTTAGGAGATTTCATGCTTTTTGCCTAGCGACGAGATAATTCACCTAGGGATAGAGTGCGTTAGTCGCCGTTAGATAAATCTATTAACCTCGGGAGAGGCGGTAGAATATATTAGCAATCTCCGCCTTCAATAAATTGGGAAAATTATTTATTACGGATAATCAAGATTAAATTCGGATAAATTAAGGTGGATTCAGAACTCTAGACTTATTTATAATTTGATTCCTTTTATTCAAGCTATCGTTTTCTGTTTAGTCTTTCAGTAATTCTTTTAGTTATTAATCCAAAAAAACCCAACTTCGATTGTTCAAATAAAATTGGGATACGAAAACGTCGGTAGTTAGAGAGTCAATCCTCGTGGGAACGATACTCTACTTATCACTTTATTACTTGTAAACGATGACGTGCACTTGCGTGTAGGAAATATCGCAACAACCACTCTTCAACACGAAGTATCTCGAGTTGTCGACGCATTCATCCTTTTGCCAGAAGTGTTCAAGCAAGCCTTGAAGATCATGGAAGATAAACAAGCGCAACTGCTGAAGGAGGAAGCTACAAAGACAAGGATTGCTGAAGCCAAGACCGCCTGTGCAATGATTGAGAACAGCTCTCAACTGCGTGCTCATGACAAATCCATTCAAGAAATGTCGCAGACTCTTTCCTCCCTTGTTGAAAGAATAACCAGCATCGAGACCAAACAGGACGCCGCTCTTGAAATCCTGCAAAGTCTTGATGAAGCCAAAAAGGGGGAAGAGGCACGAGAAGCTGCAAGGAGAATAAGACTGCAACAGGAAAGGGAATTTGAGGCTGCTCAGAGCAGTATCGCTGCCGAATTGAACAAGCTAGCACCTCAATCCCAAAGCTTTAGAATTTCATGCTCCAGACCAGAATTCCATGACCCAAATGTCCCTTGGCAAAATCTTATCCAAAGACCTTCGGAAATACGTCTGCCGACCAGCCGCAACCCAACTGCCGACGAAGTGAAGCACTGGAGGAAGAATGAACTGATGAGATATTTTGTCAGACTCATCAGGGAATCCGCCATCTTCAAAAATTATAAAACGTTAGCGGAAGCGGCAGATAAGTTTTCAAAGATGCTAGAAGAAGGTAAACTCCCTCTCCAAATCGAAATGAAATCAAAACATAGAAGAGGAGATCGGGTCACCCATCCAGAAGATTGGATACTTGCCTTTGATCGTTCATATGAAGGAAGAGCGATTTACCAGGAACGAGGCAATGATTCACTTCAAAACTGGTGGCGCGGCACCGAGTACGAGCAAGGAAAGAGACCATGGAGGCATGCAGATTATAAATAAGGAGATGAAATTTATGTATATTACTTTTGTTTTCATAATTTCTATTCGAAACAGCAAACTTTGTACTCAATCATTTTGAATATCAATAAAATAGTTTGTTTGTCTTGAAAGATTACAACTCGTAATCTACTGTGTTAATGTATGATTACTTTAAAATTGTTTGATAGGAATCTCAAGTTAGATAAACTCGATTGAAAAATTAAGCTGTACGAACTAGTCTACGAACAGTTCATAGTTTCAGTTGTAAACTTAGAATACATTGTAAGATTGTGCCTGCGCGCCAATCATAAGATTAAGTTGTAAAAGATATCAAACTGTATCGAACGTGCCTGCGAGCAGTTCATTATTGTAGACTAAGTCACTAAGTCAGACCTATTGACAAAAGACCAAGAAATCTGCCAGAAGTCATCGAAGAAGAATGCTTCATAAAGAAGGTTTTGGCATCATCAAGAAGACTCGAAAAGTTAAGTAAGTTAGTCTTGGCAAATTGTCAAAAAGGGGGAAATTGTTGGGAAAAACAAACACCCTGTATCGAATCAGCCGGGATACCCGATCCCTGTATCGATTGTTATTTGTTATTGAGAAGGTTTTGACATATATGCCAAATACAGTAAAGGAAAACTGTATCGAGGCTTCAAGGCTTTATCCTATATCGAAGACCTGCCTCGAATCAGCATAAGTGAAGCTCGTCAGTACAGCAAGAAGACTTGTAAAAGATCAAGTATGGAAACTGTCTCGATGCCCTAAATACAGTCATCTTCCATACAGTTCACAAAAGGACAAGAAAGAACACAAGTCAAGTTCCGTTGAACAAAGAAGTATTTAAATACTCAAGGATAAAGTATTTAAATACTTTCAGTCTTCAGATCTTCAGAATCCCGCTAAATCCGGATCATGTCATATTCCCGTTGAAGGAAATCTTATTCAAACGGATATCTCAACGGATACTTTCTTCAGAGACTATATATATCCTTGAAGACATTGAAGATCAGACACATAACAACCAATCGAAGTAACCTAACTCTCAAAGCTATCAAAGTTATCATCTGAGCAAACATATCTCCAAAGCATACTGCTATTAAGAACGAAAGAGATATACAGTGCTCAAACATCAAGAACATCCATCATCAGCTCAAGATCTTGATATTCAAAGCTGCTGTTCTTACCTGGTTACCTACCTTTTACCTCTGTGTAAAAACCGAGCTCTGTGTGAACTCAACAAGTTATTCTGACCTGTGTGGGACGAATAAGGACGAAGCTTTGGAACTGTGTGTGAAGAAGCTAGTCAAGAAGGAAGCTTTAACCAATTTGTGTGAACGGTTGAAAGTGATATTCTTTGTATCAATCTGTGTGAACGATACAAGGATAGGTTTGTTTATAATTACGTAGTTGTGTACGCAGTAATTATATAATAAACTTTTTACTCCTGTGTGGAGGACCAGTGGACGTAGAGGGGTTTACCTCGAACCACTTAAATTACTGTGTCATTTACCTTCAGCTTTTACTGTTTGAAATTACTGTGATATATTAAGTATACACCAAATACTTCGTTGCTGTATCCACGGCAACTAACTGTATCCAAGACTTCCGCTACACACTCAGATTTAGATTCCGTACAGTTTGTTGTTTAAACTACTTTTCCAAACTGTATCCAGTATACTTAAGTGGCCAACATGTTTCCATTGGTTTAATGTTGTGGAATCGTGTATTCCGTGTTAATTGTGTTATTTTGTTTTGAAGAGTTGATAATGGTGTCGAATAAGTGGCCATCCCTAGTAAGTATTCTTGATGAGTTTACATTCTTAGCATATTAGTATTGCATGAGTAATGTGTGTGTGTGTGTATGCTCACTATGGGTTAGATCCGATGGGGTCTCGGTAGGGGTCCACGGAGGGGTGGATCCGCGAGCTTTCTTTTAACCACTACGGGTTAGATCCGACGGGGTCTCGGTAGGGGTCCACGGTGGGGTGGATCCACGGTTAATTGTGGTGTATTTCATAAATGTGATTTGATTATGGCATTTCCGGAAATGAGTGCTTTTGAACGGTTTTTATGATCGCATGCATCGACTAAGTGTGTAAGAGGTAAGTTGTTCGTTTGGCTTACTTGGCTAGGATGGCACTCGAGTATTTGTCGTCTGTGTTTAAACCTTGGGTTGTGGATTTTGAGGTTGGAAAACGAACCTTGATATTATACTCGTGTACTATGATTTGAGGAGATTTGGGATGAGATCCCAACGGTTTGTAAAGGTCGTTTTATGGAAAGTGATTTTTTGGGCCGAGACCCGTTCATTTTGAAACGGATATTTTCAACTAAGGACTTGAGGTCTAGCAAAGTTTCTATTTTTTAAAATCCCCGAGATGAGGAATTTATTTTCAAACACTTCTTTGATGGTTTCTAATTAATAAAATTTCTCGGGAAGTCTTTTGTAATTATTTGGCATACCCGATTCGTGATTTCTATTTGTTTGTTACATTTCGTATGATTTCATACTTGCACTAGCAAAACAGTGGAGTTTTGCTAACCCCCGAGTATTCGGGGGGTGGATGTCTGTCTTTGCATTCAGGTTTTGAAGCATGGCACAGGGTCGGCAAGAAGGACGATGAAAGATGAACGATACTAATCACAAAAGAACCCGTTGATGTCGTATTGGTTTAGTTGTATTTTATTTTCCACTGCAGTATTCTTTTCTCGTTGTACGGGAGTATGTTGTACTCGACCCCTGTGTGGGCATGTGTTGTGATTGAGTTGTATGTATTTATTGAAAGACCAAATCGGTCTAATGAGTCAGTTTAGACTTAAAGGCATTGTCGAGATGTTTAATGTTGTTACCAGCCTGGTAGATCCTTGAGGAAAGGTTCTACGGCGTGCAATATCCCTGAGCGGATTAGGGTTGTTACACACTATCGTTGTATTCTTAGCTCAATCTGAACCTCTTTCCACGAAAGAAGCTCTAGACAATTCCCATTGGATTACATCGATGGAAGAAGAGCTTAATGGTTTCGAAAGAAACAATATATGGTATCTTGTACCTAGACCAACACATCAATCCATAATTGGAACAAAATGGGTATTTAGAAAAAAGAAGGATGGAAATGGACTCATTATCAGAAACAAATCACGTCTAGTTGCACAAGGATACAGACAGGAAAAAGGCATAGACTACGATGAAACTTTTGCCCCTGTTGCCAGACTAGAAGCCATTAGGATATTTTTAGCCTTTGCCGCCCATAAGAGCTTTATTGTTTATCAAATGGACGTCAAGAGCGCATTCCTGAATGGATAACTTGCTGAAGAAGTCTATGTTGAACAACCACCAGGGTTTGTCAACACAGAAGGCGAAGACCTTGTATGCAGGCTAAGGAAAGCGCTATATGGACTTAAGCAAGCACCTAGAGCATGGTATGAGACACTGTCCCTGTATCTAACCGATAATGGATTCGAGAAAGGTGCTGTGGACAAGACCTTATTTAAAATACAGGAAGGTGATGACCTCCTGATGGTTCAGATATATGTAGATGATATTATATTTGGTTCAACTAACCTTGATTTATGTCAAAGGTTCTCTCATCTCATGCAAAGTAAATTTGAAATGAGTATAATGGGAGAACTTAGTTATTTAATAGGATTGCAGGTAAAGCAGCTGCTTACAGGGATATTCATCAACCAGGAAAAATACAGCAAGGAGCTTCTCAACAAATTTGGGATGAATAACTCCAAATCATCGTCAACCCCTATGAGCACTTCCGTGCAAATTAGTGCTGACGAAGCTGGAAAGCTAGTTGATCAATCACTTTATAGGAAGCTAATTATCTCACTCCTGTACCTAACAGCTAGCAATACCGATATCCAGTTTGCTGTAGGAGTGTGTGTGCAATATCAAGTAGCACCTAAAGAATCACACTTCACAACAGCCAAACGAATCCTGAAATACGTCAAAGAAATAGTCGATGTAGGACTGTGGTATCCTAAAGAATGCGGATTCGATTTGGTTGGCTATAACGACTCGGATCTTAGAGGCTGCAAGATAGATAGGAAGAGTACAGACGGTACTTGTCACTTTCTTGGACCTAGACTTGTATCTTGGTTCAGTAAGAAGCAATTGGAAGACTCGCTTTCAACAGCAGAATCAGAATACTATGCTGCTGGTAGTTGCTGTATGCAGATCCTTTGGATGCAACAACAGCTACCAGATTATGGAATTGAAGCCAAGGAAACACCCATCATGTGCGACAGTACGAGTGCAATTGCAATAACGCACAACCCTGCATTGCACTCGCGTACTAAGCATATCCATATGAAGCATCACTTTATTAGGAATCATGTGAGAACAAGGATGTTCGACTAGAGAAAGTTCATACAGATATCCAGTTAGCTGACATTTTTACCAAGCCTCTCGGCACATCAAGATTCTGTATGCTTCGACAAGAATTGGGTTTGCTACAGCCTGACTCCCTGTAAGTTTTTAATGCTCTTACTCAACAATTGAGGGGGAATGCTGTAAGACCCACGAATACAGTATCCACCATTAATCATATGTACACTCAGACATTCCGAACAGCACTGTAGGAACAAAGAGACATATAATAATCCTACAGCTGATGTGTGCAATAATTAAGGGGGAATACAGTATGACCTATGAATACAGCAGTAATCCGAAAATTGCTGTATGAAATTGAATCCCATATGTACCTTTTAAGGGGGAATGCTGTATGTACACGGATACATCATATACTATGGAATTCAATTAATATTATATTCTAATATTTTATTTATTTCAAAATATATTTGAGTTCATGTGCCCTGTTCTGAATCAAACGTCTTTTACATTAAATGCTTTGCACGACATCTGGACTATTTTTCTCAAACGCCGTGATTTTTCAAATTATTTTATAATTTCGCACCGCCGTTTTGGACAATAAGGGAAGACGATACGTCAGATGTGGGACCCGCTCTCATTTCAAAATCGGATGGATAAGATGTACCTGTTACGCTCAGTCCATCCTGTTCGTTCATTTTAAACGACGGTTCCCATCCCTTAAATCTGACCGTTCACTATCTGGAAACCATAAATATTCCCACCGCCCACTATAAAAGGACTGTTTATAACCCGTTTGACTCTTTAATCTTTCTTCCAATTAAATGAGTCTTTGAGCAAACAGCCTACATTTCACTGCAAGTTTTACTACGATTTTCTTTGAATGTTACTTAATTTTCTTCAAGAAACTACTATGGCATCATCACAGACTTCCTCCCCATCTCTCAAGAAGACCGCCACCATCATTGACGGAAGGATTTTTGCCATATCTATGGCTGTTTAGCATGTTCATGCTGAAGGAGACGATGTCGAATCCATGGAGATTATTATTTTGAGGATTCGTCAACAAGGCCTCTATCGCCTTGGAAGTCACACCACTAGGCGCTACGATGCTCAAATGGTTGAGTAACCTTAATACCTAGAAAATAAGTAGATTTGGTTAGTCGATCGACAATGACCCAAATCATCATCACTCTGGTTTGAGTCCTAGGCATGTTAGTAATGAAATCCATAGAAATATCCTCCCACTTCCATTCGGGAATAGGAAGTGGTTGCAGTAACCCCGCTGGTTGCTTATGCTTGATCTCAACTTGCTGAGAGGTCAAACACTTCGACACAAACTCGCGAACGTCCGTCTTCAAGTTACTCCACCAGAAGTTACTGCTTACATCCTTGTACATTTTGTTGGGAGTATGCCCTCGAATGCCACACAAAGGATGTTGAGTGAGGGCATTGTACTTGTAATTATGTAAATCACTAATATAAGGCAATGAATGTTTCATTATTTACTGGTAGTTACTGGCATTCCTAACTCGTAAATATACATATAGAAACTAGTCCGTGTATTTGAGAGCAAAATGTTCCACTCCTTATTGGATAAGGGGGTCGGCACTGGAAAGGTTTATAGCTCAAATACTTAATCGTTCGCAAGTCGATGAAACTTGACTGGGCGTTAAGTTTATGTGAAGACTTGTATGACGTGTTCTTTGACATGGAGAGTGCCTGTCGAACACTAATGGTTAGTCGGAGCACACGTTATAGGTATGCTAATTGGATTAGTGTACTCGAACCGACTCACCCTCGATTCGTCACATGGATTTCACTCCGGAACAGTCAATGACGGAATCGAAAGGTTGTGATAGGTATTCGTGAACCTTCGACTTGAGGATTTAGTAGGGATGTGCTTGTAACGTCAAGATTTTCATTAGAGTAGTTCGACCCTATAAACCGGAAGGCGGGGGTCAACCTCGACGTGCATCTTGACGGGCAAGTAGCAGGTCCTACTGAATACCAAGATAGAATTCTTTCTCCCGTTAGTGAGCGGGTTATATATCCTATGCGGTTATTGGCAGATGAGATCATAAGTCTTTGGCCAAAGCATTGGAGCTAGATGTATTGAATACACGAGAGCTCGATGATCTCGATTTGCATTAATGCATGCATAGCGCCAAGTGAAAATAGGGTTTGACTGACCGTGACCCTATAACTTGATCGGGACATTTGAAAGAAGGGTTTATACGTTTACTGGTATTCACGACAGAATAGTTCTTGAATGATCCCATAATTCGTTCTCAGTTGGGGTACAGTGTAGGCCGCCAGGCTGGCTAGGTGGTGCTACTACTCTTTGGTTCCTCCCATTGCTGACTGAGACGAACCTACCGAGTCACGCAATAGGGTTGACGACGGAATGAATCAAGCTAATTCTCTCATTATAAATATTTGATATTGGATATCTAATTTATTGGACATTGGATATCTAATTGATTTTGGGACATTGGATGTCTAAATTAATTTATTGAATAAATTAATTTAC
Source organism: Orobanche coerulescens (assembly GCA_033398695.1). Taxonomy (NCBI): domain Eukaryota; kingdom Viridiplantae; phylum Streptophyta; class Magnoliopsida; order Lamiales; family Orobanchaceae; genus Orobanche; species Orobanche coerulescens. Next base: position 139,080,992 of record CM065805.1, on the reverse strand, counting down.
GGCCTAATGAATTAAATAAATTACTTGGTGATTAATTTAATTCATAAATATAATTATTTCTTGGAGAAATTAATTATGTTATTATGTATTTGATATGATTAATTAATTAGATTAATTAATCGATATAAATACATTGGAACGGAATCAGAGTTTATCTGTTTAGACTCACAGGAGTTCGAAACGGATCGAACTCGTCCGATACCTTCTAGATGGCTGCCCCCTTCCACCTACTTTACACCAAGTCTTCAATTCCATTTTATTAATAGATGATTATGACTTGGTGGGGGAATCTCATGTGATATGATTTGATATATGTGGGTTGAATAAGAATGGGAAGAAGACTTTGATCTCACTTCACTCAACTTTTGGGAAGCCATTCCATACGTGGGTTTTGAGTTTGAGAGAGAGAGAAAATTGTTTTCTCTTTAGTCTTCATCTTCTTCTTCTTGTTCTTGGTTGTTCTTGGAGAAAAATCAAGAAATCATTGAGAGATAAAGATTAAACACTTAGAGTGTTGTAATCTTGATAAGAAAGCTTCATCACTTAGCTCTAGCCGTATCGTTGGAGGATAGCAAGGTGATTGTCGTTCCGTTCGTTTCTCCGGCACGTGGCAAGTAGAGGCGTTGTGTTTTCGATGTTGGATCATCCAAGGGCTTGGAGCGGATTGGATTCGTAGAGATCAATCTAAAGCTTGGGGAATAGCTCAAGAGAAGGTTACCATTTAATCAACGGACTACAAGGGTATGTTTCTCGTATCTCTTGTATTTCGTTTATATATTCGTATATAAGTAGCTCGATCGATCCTCGTAGGGATTCGGATCAAATTAATTTTCGTTTTACTGCTTCCGCTAGGCCTTCGTTTTAGGCACCGAATCCCAACAGTGGTATCAGAGCGTAGGTCTTGCGATCGTATATACGATATTAGCATTTGGAATGCTCGATTAGATGGTGAATGATTTGGAATCAACTTAGTCATAATCGTGGTATATGTTTTACGTTCGTTGTAGTTATATTTTTTGTAAGTTTATGTCTAAATATAAATCTTAAATTTCTGGGAAATATGATTTATATTGAAGATATGAATATTGAAAAATATAGATATTAGATATCCTATTTAAAATCGAGCTCAATCGTCAGTCGGATGACTTTTCTGGACAAAGGGCAAGAAGTCGCCAGTGGTGACTCCCGTGTTCTGGTGACACGGCCGTGTCCGCTCGCTGTGCCATCGCCAGCAGACCCGACCGTGTCAGGCGACATGGGCTGTGTCTGGCCGGCAGAGTGACTCGACCGTGTCAGGCGACACAGCCGAGTCTGGCAGGGAGGTCTAGGACACTGTCGGCACGACCCGACCGTGCCATTCGACACGGGCCGTGTCTGGCCAGCAGGCTGCCGGCAGTGACTCGGCCAGGCAGGCCAATTTTTCACCCGGCTCGATTTTTTCGTGTATTCTTGAAAATTAATCTCCCGCATGTTAAATTGGATTTAATATGATTAAAATGATTTATGATATTTCATTTTATAAGGGAAATTTGATTAATTGGAATATTTATGGTTGACCGAATTATTTTGAACGTTATCATATTACCAATTGTGTGAATCGATTGGATCGGTTCGTATTGTTGATTGGATCAATGTATCTCTACGCTTTCCATTTATATAGTATTTATTGGATGAATGCTTTTGAATGGGGATGTGGTTCGTGGACTTAGTTTTGAATCGTTCATTTTATTCGATTGGGTTGTAAAAGCCATTTTGAGCCTATTTATTTTACTAGAAATGTTTGTATCTAGGATGCAATTTTCGATGTAAAATTTATATGTAATGACGATGACCGGAGGAAGATCTGTTTCGAGAAGACGAAGATTCAAGACGAAGACCTGTAATTAGATTATGGAGTTTTTGTTTTCTAGGAACGGTCCGTGAACCACATGTTGGTAGCAACTAGGTTGTGAATGGTTTTTTCATATTGTATGAATACCACAAATGCGCTAAAATGATTAATGCGCAAAGTGTAACGTTAATCGCGAAAATTCTCCCACGACAAATTATTAAGTTTATAAGGTTTCAAGGTTTTCCTTCCCTCCATCGAGTTTTCGGGAAATTGAAACCCAAACCGGATGTGCTATGCTTCCGAGTTATCGGGGTAGTCATTCGGGGAGGACGGATAAATTACCGGAAGCGCATTGGATGCCTTCGGTTGGAGCAAATTTTATCCCTAGAAACCTGATAGGTTGCCGGATAAGATTCAATTGTGAAACTGATTTGCGTCGATGGTATAAACTTAACTTGTTCACAAACCATAGAAACCGTATAGGTTGAGGGGAGTGAACAAGGGGAAAAAGAAGATCGAATCATCCATTAGATGGGTTGGTATTGGACACCACTTTATGAAAATTAATAGACTAGAAACCTGTTCGGTTGCCCTCTATTAAGATTTATAAAGAACTCGATCACCACTATGAAGTAGGGCGACGATACTTCCGGATTTCACATGGGAGTGTGTTGTTTCGATAAAAATAGTGGGAGCTGGGTAACAAGAATAGAAAAGACCTTAATTCTATACTCAGAACATAATTAAATGAGTCACTAATAATCTGTCATACTTAATGCAGACATAACTCTCAATATGACAATGAATCCACTCGCAATTCTACTCGAAAAGAACACCTTGATGGGACCTAACTTTGTGGATTGGCTCCGCAATCTGATGATTGTCCTTAGTATAGAGGCACTGGGATACGTCTTGGAGACGGACATTCCGGCGCCTCCAGTGCGGTCAAGAGCCAATCAGGAAGAGATTGAAAACCACGAAAAGTGGGTTAAGGATGATGTGAAAGTCCGTGCTTATATGTTGGCTTGCATGTCTAATGAGATTCAGAGAGCTCATGAGAACATGACTTCTGCTAGGCAGATTCTATCTCACTTAACTGAGCTTTATGGTGCTGTTGGGAAAAACAAACACCCTGTATCGAATCAGCCGGGATACCCGATCCCTGTATTGATTGTTATTTGTTATTGAGAAGGTTTTGACATATATGCCAAATACAGTAAAGGAAAACTGTATCGAGGCTTCAAGGCTTTATCCTATATCGAAGACCCGCCTCGAATCAGCATAAGTGAAGCTCACAAGACAAAGAAGAAGACTTGTAAAAGATCAAGTATGGAAACCGTCTCGATGCCCTAATACACATCTTCCATACATTCACAAAAGGACAAGAAAGAACACATGTCAAGGTCAGTTGAACAAAGAAGGGTTTAATTACTCAAGGATAAAGTATTTAAATACCGGTCTTCATATCTTCGTAATCCCAAACTGGATCATGTCATATTCCCGTTGAAGGAAATCTTATTCAAACGGATACATCTCAACGGATACTTTCTTCAGAGACTATATATCCTCGAAGACATTGAAGATCACTTACTGAACCAATCGAAGTAACCTAACTCTCAAAGCTATCAAAGTTATCATCTGAGCAAACATATCTCCAAAGCATATCGCAAGTTAGAACGAAAGAGATATACAGTGCTCAACATCAAGAATGACCATCATCACCAAGATCTTGATATTCAAAGTCACTGCTCTTACCGGTTACCTACCTTTTACCTCTGTAAAAACCGAGCTCGTGTGAACTCAACAAGTTATTCGACTGTGTGGGACGAATAAGGACGAAGCTTTGGAACCGTGTGTGAAGAAGCTAGTCAAGAAGGAAGCTTTAACCAACTGTGTGAACGGTTGAAAGCGACATTCTTTGTATCAATCATGTGAACGATACAAAGATAGGTTTGTTTATAATTACGTAGTTGTGTACGCAGAATTATATAATAAACTTTTACTCCCGTGTGGAGGACCAAATGACGTAGAGGGGTTTACCTCGAACCACTTAAATTATCGTGTCATTTACCTTCACTTTTACCGTTTGAAATTACCGTGATATATTAAGTATACACCAAATACTTCGTTGTATCCACGGTAACTAATCGTATCCAAGACTTCCGCTACGCACTCGTATTTAGATTCCGTATGCTTTGTTGTTTAAACTACTTTTCCAAACGTATCCAAGATACTTAAGTGGCCAACAAGTGGTATCGAGAGGTTGATTCTAAAAAGAATCAGTCGTATTTCTTTTAACCGAATCAGATTCAAATCACTTATTTTCAAAACAGTCTCTTTCATTCCTATATTATCAGTATGGATACTTCTATGATTAACAAAGTCCCTATGTTCTCTATTAACGAATTTGACGACCGGAGAATTAGAATGGAAGCTCATCTTGCAGCAATGCACGAAGAGATGATTTTTGTTATACAGGATGGTCCGATCAAGATCATGAAGGTCAATCCAGCTGCAAGGATTGAGGGCCAAGCCCATGCTGAAATGCTCGAGAAGGAACGCGAGCAATGGACAACCGATGAAAGGAAGCGATCCAATCTCGACAACGTGGCTAAGAACGCGTTATTTGTCACTCTTGACAAAGGCACGTTCTCAAAGGTAAACAATGCAAAAACCAAAGAAATCGGGATAAACTCAAGTTAATTTGTGAGGGAACCGAGCTCTCAAAAGAAAACAAGATTTCAAAACTTACTCAAGAATTTGAATCTTTTGAAATGAAACCAACGGAAACACTTGAGGAACTTGACCTCGATTTACTTGGTATTGTTGGTGAACTTGAAGCGTTGGGCAAGATTTACACCCAAAAGGAGAAGAACTTAAAAATCTTCGTATCTCTCCCAGCCCGATGGGACATTAAGACCACAGCTATGCGTGTGTCTTGTAATCTTAATGAAATATCCACTTTTGATCTCTTCTCTGACCTTAAAGCTTTTGAGTATGACATGGACAGAAGAGAGAAAGCTGAAGAATCTCCTTCAAAGGTCACAGCTCTCTACGTCAGATCGAACCGTCGACACAAAGATGCCTAGCTCGCCAAGCCCTGGCCACAAGAGCGCCGATGGACGACGACATCCCGTCACAAGATGAAATGGCGCTTCTAATGCATAAATTCAAAAGTTCATCAAACACTGAAAGACTCCTACGTGCCCAAACCTGTCAACAAGGTAAGTACCGAAACATCATCTGGTGATGCTAACCTGTGCTATAACTGCAGGAAACTAGGCCATTATGCAAACAAATGTCCTCATCCCAAAGTCCAAAGATTGCCTGAGGCCGAGCAACAAGAGAGAGATGAAAGAAGACGTGCTTGGAAAGACAAGCTCAAGGCCCTGATTGGAGAATCAGAAGCCTCGCCCACACCATCCAAATCAGCAGAATGTCTTCAGGTGGTCACTGAGAGTGATTCATCTGACGATGAGTTCGATGATAAAGCATACATGTGCTTTATGGCCAAAGATGTTCCAGAAGGTGAAGACAGCGACGATGAGGTAAGTTCAACTTCAGTTATTCCATCTAATGCATCTCATACTTTTGAAAATATGATGAATGAATTCAAAAACATTCAAAAGGCCCATGAGACTCTAAAAACTGAGAATATACAGCTTCAATTAACAAATCTAGAGCTGAAAGATGAAAATGACTTGTAAAATAAACTATGAAAATATGTCTCTTGATTGTGAAACCAAGAAGGTCGATTTTGAAAAACTCATGGAGAGCAATCATCAACTTGCTCATGAACTAAATGCGCTTAAAACCCATAATGAGTGCAAGACAAATGATTTGGTTCTACTACAAACCAAAATTACAACTCTCGAGAAACGAAACCGAACTTGAGACCATTCTCAAGTCTTTTGAAAAATCGTCCAAAAGAATGGAAGAAATTCGAGCACCGGGCAACATGCTCATGATAAAAGTGGCTTAGGATACGGCTCATGTTCGAATAAAGGTAAAACTAGTACCGTGTTCGTCAAGAGTGTGGAACACATTCCAGATCGGAAGATACTCCTAGTCCCATAAAGGAACCCGCTGTACTGAGAAAACCGAAAGCCGCAATTCCGCCTCAACTCTACTATTCGAGACAGTGGAACCAACAACCACTCGTAAGGCGTAATCTACAAAGATGCTCCACAAGCATATCATCAAAGCCGATACTATTCAGAAAGAAGACGGTATCCAACCACCAAAGGCCCGCACAAGAAGACACTCAAGATAAAGGCACCTAGGTATTGGATACAGAGCCCCGTTATCCCTCAAGACAGCAGATGCCGCTCAAGATTAACAACAAAGATTGGGCATCCAACTGGAGACCCAGAAGACAAGCTTTTAGGCCTAGGAAAATGGCTCCACCTCCTAGACGGCACTCTTACTGGAATAATAATAATAACCCTGAATTTTTCATGCATAATAATTATCATGATTATAACAACTACGGATATGCCCCCCGTAGATATCGCAATACTGTACCGAGTACATCCTACAGTAAACCAATTGCTGTCAGGAAAATCTGGGTACCTAAAGGAACTAACATATATGGACCCAAAAATCAAAGGGGACCTAAATCTACCTAATTTCTTTGTTACAGGACATCCTAGAGGAGGATACCTGGTACTTCGATAGTGGATGCTCTCGTCACATGACCGGAGATAGGAGCAAGCTATCTGATTTTGTAGAAGGTCGCGGTCCGAAAGTTCGCTTCGGTGATAAATCTAAAGGAAGAACAAGAGGGAAAGGAAACCTATTTGTCGGGAAATTCAAGGTCACCGATGTCGCATATGTTGAATGCTTACAGTATAATCTACTTAGTATTAGCCAGTTCTGTGATAAACAGTTCTCGGTGAAGTTCTATATAGATCGTCAGAGAGTCAAGAACACCCAAACCAAGGAAGTTGTGCTTACAGGAAGCAGATCGTAATATGTACATTGCCGATCGGAAGCCTATGAGCTCCTCAATTCAATTTTTTGTTGCCAAAGTCACTGCAGATCTTAGGCTATGGCACAAGAGGATGTCTCACGTCAACTTCAAGACTATCAACAAGCTTTCAAGACAGGTATGGTTAGAGGTTTGCCGATGTGTCATTCAAGAAGGACAAATGTCATGCGGACCATGCCGTAAAGGCAAGCAAATCAAGTCAACCCTGAAAAGCAAATCCTACCTTTCAACCCAAAGAGTGTTGGAAATGCTACACATGGATCTCTACGGTCCTGTAGACCCAGTAAGTTTGGGAGGTAAGAAATATTGCATGGTTGTTGTTGATGATTATTCAAGGTATGCTTGGACGATCTTTCTTAGCAAGAAGAAGGAAACAACATCAAGGCTGCCCGAGCTCCTGAGAAAGTTGCAGAATGAAAAAGCATCGAGTATCGTGTGCATTCGTTCCGACAGAGGTACTGAATTTACTAACCGCTTTATAGAGCAATACTGTTCGGAGAATGGAATACAGCACGAGTACTCAGCTGCCCGTACACCTCAACAAAATGGTGTTGCCGAGCGAAAGAATAGGACGTTGAAAGAAGCAACCAGGACAAGCAAATTGCCACAGCGTTTCTGGGGTGAAGCAACCAATACAGTGTGCTACACTCAAAACCGTTGTATCGTCAACAAGCACCACAACAAAACAGCTTACGAGGTATGGAATAACAAAACTCCATTAGTTTCGTATTTTCACATTTTTGGATGCAGGTGTTATGTATTGAACAACGGGAAGGACCAACTTAGAACCTTTGATGAAAAATCAGATGAAGGAATATTCGTAGGATACTCCTCCGTCAGCAAAGCTTTCAGAATCTTTAATAAAAGGAGGCTAACGAACGAGGAATCAGTTCATGTAGTGTTCGACGAACCACACCATGACCCTACAGGAGTAGATGATATCACTCAGGACATTCACCATCTATCTATCTTGGATCCACCTACACCCATAGAACCTGTTGTTGATTTAGAAATCAACCCCGCACCGTAAGAATCGATGTGGATGAAGCCGACTGCATGTCAAGCCGCACTACGTAAACTTTCGATACTGACGGATCCTGAACTAGAATCCGACCGAAGATGGTTGAGAGATCACCCGCAAGAGCTGATCATTGGAAACATTAATGCAGGTGTTTCTACTCGTAGGAGAATACAGAGTACACAAGTAAATGCACTTTGTGCACAAGAAGAATCTAATGCTGAAGTCTCACAGTTTCCTGAATGGAAATCTCAATCCGAACTTAGGAGACTCAATATGTGCACTATCGCTGTATTCTTAGCCCAAGATTTAACTGTTTCAACCATAGACGCTCTTAACAACTCTCATTGGATAACATCTATGGAAGAAGAGCTTAACGGTTTCAAAGAAACAATGTATGGTATCTTGTACCTGCAGACACACCAATCGGTTATAGGAACCAAATGGGTATTTCAAACAAAAAGGATCGAAATGGACTCATCATAAGGAACAAATCCAGACTAGTAGCACAAGGCTATTGTCGAAGAAGGAATTGACTATGATGAAACCTTCGCCCGTAGCGAGACTAGAAGCCATTAGGATATTTTTAGCCTTTGCCGCCCATAAGAGTTTTATCGTATACCAAATGGACGTCAAGAGTGCTTTCCGAATGGAGAGCTTGCGTAAGAAGTTTATGTTGAACAACCACCGTGGTTTGCCAACACAGACGGTATCGATCTAGTTTACAGGTGCTAAGGAAAGCGCAGACGGACTTAAACAATCCCCTAGAGCACAGTACGAAACCCCGTCCCAAAGATTCAACCAACAACGGATTTGAGAAAGGTGTTGTCGACAAAACCTTGTTCAAAATACAGGAAGGTGATGACCTTATAATGGTACAAATCTATGTCGGTGATATTATTTTTGGTTCAACTAACCTTGCTCTATGTCAAAGGTTCTCACATCTCATGCAAAGCAAATTTGAAATGAGTATGATGGGGGAACTTAGTTATTTCCTAGGTTTGCAGGTAAAGCAGCTTGCCTCGGGTATATTCATCAACCAGAGAAATACAAGAAGGAGCTTCTCAACAAATTTGGAATGAACACTTCCAAATCCTCGCCAACCCCATGAGCACTTCCGCAAATTAGTGCCGATGAAGCCGAAAGCCATTTGACCAATCACTCTACAGAAGCTCATTGGTTCGCTCCTGTACCTAACGGCTAGCAGCCCGATATCCAGCTTTGTTGGAGTGTGTGCGAGATACCAAGTTGCACCTAAGGAATCACACTTCAATACGCTAAACGAATCTGAAATACGTTAAAGGAACAATCGATGCAGGACGTGGTATCCTAAGGAAGGCGGATTCGATTTAGTTGATACAAACACTGGATCTCGGAGGTCGCAAGCTAGATAGGAAGAGTACAAGTGGAACTTGTCACTTTCTGACCTAGACTCGTTTCTTGGTTCAAGAAGAAGCAATTGGCTAACTCTCTTCCACGGCCGAATCGTAGTACTATGTCATGGTAGTCGCCGTATGCAGATCCTTTGGATGCAAGAACAACCGCAGATTATGGAATCGATGCTAGAGAGACTCCAATCATGTGTGATAGCACGAGTGCAATTGCAATCACGCACAACTCGCTTTTGCACTCGCGCACTAAACATATCAACATGAAGCATCATTTCATCAGAATCATGTCGAGAACAAGGATGTTCGCCGAAAAAGTTCATACGGACATCCAAACCGGGCCGACATTTTCACCAAGCCTCTCGACACAAAGCAAGATTCAACATGCTAAGAACAGATTGGGAATACTACAAATGCAGACTCGTAAGTAACTTTACCGCTTTTACTCAACAAGTGAGGGGAATGTCAGAAGACCCGTGAATACGATTCAATATTAATTATCCGTACACTCGTAATCATCAATACGATCAGTAGCGAACGAAGGCATATGAATCCTACGGTGATGTGGGCATCAATTAAGGGGAATATCAGGACCCATGGATACAGCATTAATCCAAATATTGCTGTATGGAATTCAAAACCTATTAGTACCTTTTTAAGGGGGAACGCTGTGTCGACGCGGAGAACAGCACATACTATAGGATTTCGATTCAGTATATAATATAATATTATTTCCTTTTTTAAATAATTTTTGTCCACGTGCCCTGTTTTTATGTCAAACGTCATGTTCATTAAATGCCTTACACGACATCTGGACAACTGAATCTCAAAATCCGCGATGTTTTTAAATTGTTTATTATTTTTAAACCGCCGTTTTAGGCATTTAGGGTATCAACCTATGTCAGAAGTGGGACCCGCTGTATTTTAAAAACCCTTTAATGGATTAGCGTACCAGTTACACTCAATCCATCTTGACCGTTGATTTTAAAACCGGTTCCCATCCCTTAAAATCTGACCATTCGTACTCTGCAAAACCCTATTTCGCCGCCCAAGTATAAAACGACTGTATCTGCCATTAGAGACACTTTACGCTTTCTGCAATTACAAGAGATCTCAAGCAAACAGCCTACATATTTTCTGCATATTCACTGCGAATTTCTACTGTTTTCTTCCACCTTCGTTTTAAGAAAACATCCATGGCCAGTCAATCTTCTTCCCCCGTTCTGAAGAAAACCTCCAACATCATTGATGGCCGGATCTTCTCGAAACCTGTCATCATCGAGCGTATTCTCGCGGAAATCAATGACTCAGAACCGATGGAGTATATCATTACTCGTCTTGAACAACAAGGTCTCTATCGCTTCGGGAGCAAAACCGCCGACAAATACGACGCCCATCTGGTTGAGGAATTCTACCTCAACGCTGCCGTCCATTTTCTGTCACTAGCCCAGGGAGGACATGTTGCTGACATCACTGCAACAGTCCAAGGAGTGCAAATATGTATCAATCGCGATCTACTTCAGAAAATCTACAGGCTGCCCGCCGACGGCCTGACCATGGACCAGCTTGAGACGTTTGGGTCTCAAGAGCTGATTACCAAGTTTTATGGACTATTTACCGGGTCCAAAGTGGTTGATATGGTGACAACCACTTGTCACAAGAAAAATTCTCTTCTTCATTTCGTTTATCTCCATGACTTCTGTTCCAGGATCTTTGAAAATCGAACCGGTGCGTTCGAGATGTGCACGAATCTAAGGTTCAGAATGATGGTAGCTATTTTGACCTGTGAAAAGGTCAATTGGTGCCAAATCATTTTGAAACGTCTTCAAGAAGAGGTGTGCAAACCTGCCACCCAAAAGAAATCATTTGGTTTAATGCTGAACTACATTCTGACGAAGTGCGGAGTGATGCAATCCGCCGACGCCAAGAAAAATAGCTCGAGGATATACTTAGGAGGCGTCAAGCCCTCTGCGTATAACCAGAGCACAATGCATGCCAATCACCCGAGAACCAGGCACATGCCTATTTCTGCCAACCCAAGAGATGAAACCATGAAGGTCCCTGAAATGGAATCTTCAAAGAAGAAGCGAAAGCGTTCTGACAGCAAGAAGCACTCTGCTGGTGAGAAGTCCAAAAAGAGACTCAGGAGGCTCTCAAAAATCAAAGCCAAGCACTCCGAGGATGTCTCGCCCGTGGCGCAACCCACTGATGAAGAACCCCAGGGCCCAACCCCTGTGGAAGAGGTGTCTCCTACTGCATCGACAGTAGATCCCGAGCCTTTGGCAGCTACGACGGATATAGAGACATATGCCAACATTCAAGACTTTAGCGAGTCGGCTGCCCATTCAGAGCCAAAAGCTACCTCTCCTGTGCGGGATCCCACACCCGTGCAGGATCCAATTTCCTTCGGGGCACCATCCCCTGCAAGGAGTCCATCTTCCGTACAGGATCCCATACATCTGGAATCCTCAACAGCGTCTCGGACGTTATTCAAGTCCCTCCGACTCGATTATAAATCAAACACTTCTTTCGGTTCAAATTGAACAAACGTACGAAAGATTTACGCAATGGAAAGGCTATAGGCTAGCTCCGTCGACACACCTGTATAACCGGAGCGAATGGAGCCACGAAGAGCGATTCGTCTCCGAAGTAACAGACTCAATCAAATTGAGGCCCTGCCCGATGGGACAACGCTTCTTGCAAAGATGTCATTGAAAGCCACCTGCCGCACAAATCGCGCCGAAGAAAAGGAAAGAAGAAGTCGGAGGATTCTCCCATCAATCAAAAGATGACGACGATCATGACTCGGGCACGGCGACGATGCTCTTCAAGCGGTGTCCGAGAATGAGCCGCGAAGAGGTCAAGCCCGAGACACCTCTCCACCCGGAAAAGACGAAGGGCCATCTACCCAAGCCAATCCCCTTCGCCACGTATGAGAACATTCCCACCGGGAGGAATCGGTCCCTCCGGTCGAGGAAGATCAAGAAATTTTGGAACAGCACCCGAGCACATTGCGACCGAAGAAGCCATTCCTGCAAGCCAACAGGAGGATTCAGTCCCTCCTGCATCCATATCTGCCGAAGAACCTTCGCCACAGGACGCTTCTGAACCAACTGTCGCCGTACCACAAGAAGCTGCTCCCGCCCCTGCAACCGTGGAATCCGAGGACGGTAACGAACCTGAGGATGTCCAACTTACTTCACGTCCATCCGTGAATGTAAGGAGGTTGAACGGCGCTGAAGACTTCGCCTACCCTGACTCTCCTATCTCTGCTGCACGTAAAGAGCGCCTGCGAGCTCTTGGCCTTCAGACTGTATTTATCCAAGATGCAGTAAACGCTCTATCTTCCGTTGAAAAGGCACTGAATTGGATGCACACCTCTGCCGTAGAAGAATTGACCACTCTTCAACACGAAGTATCTCGAGTTGTCGACGCATTCATCCTTTTGCCAGAAGTTTTCAAGCAAGCCTTGAAGATCATGGAAGATAAACAAGAGCAACTGCTGAAGGAGGAAACTACAAAGACAAGGATTGCTGAAGCCAAGACCGCCTGTGCAATGATTGAGAACAGCTCTCAACTGCGTGCTCACGACAAATGCATTCAAGAAATGTCGCAGACTCTTTCCTCCCTTGTTGAAAGAATAAACAGCATCGAGACCAAACAGGACGCCGCTCCTGAAATCCTGCAAAGTCTTGATGAAGCCAAAAAGGGGGAAGAGGCACGAGAAGTGCAAGGAGAATAAGACGCAACAGAAAGGGAATTTGAGGCCGCTCGTAAAGATCGCCGCCGAATTGAACAAGCTAGCACCTCAATCCCAAAGCTTTAGAATTTCGTGCTCCGCACTGAATTCCATGACCCAAATGTCCCTTGGAAAAATCTTGTTCAAAGACCTTCGGAAATACGTCCGACCAACCGCAACCCAACCGCCACGAAGTGAAGCACTGGAGGAAGAATGAACTGATGAGATATTTTGTCAGACTCATCAGGGAATCCGCCATCTTCAAAAATTATAAAACGTTAGCGGAAGCGGCAGATAAATTTTCAAAGATGCTAGAAGAAGGTAAACTCCCTCTCCAAATCGAAATGAAATCAAAACATAGAAGAGGAGATCGGGTCACCCATCCAGAAGATTGGATACTTGCCTTTGATCGTTCATATGAAGGAAGAGCGATTTACCAGGAACGAGGCAATGATTCACTTAAAAACTGGTGGCGCGGCACCGAGTTCGAGCAAGGAAAGAGACCATGGAGGCATGCGGATTATAAATAAGGAGATGAAATTTATGTATATTACTTTTGTTTTTGTAATTTCTATTCGAAACAGCAAACTTTGTACTCAATCATTTTGAATATCAATAAAATAGTTTGTTTGTCTTGAAAGATTACAACTCGTAATCTACTGTGTTAATGTATGATTACTTAAAATTATTTGATAGGAATCTCAAGTTAGATAAACTTGATTGAAAAATTAAGCTGTACGAACTAGTCTACGAACAGTTCATAGTTTCAGTTGTAAACTTAGAATACATTGTAAGATTGTGCCTGCGCGCCAATCATAAGCTTAAGTTGTAATAAATCTCAAACTGTATCGAACGTGCCTGCGAGCAGTTCATTATTGTAGACTAAGTCACTAAGTCAGACCGATTGACAAAAGACCAAGAAATCTGCCAGATGTCATCGAAGAAGAATGCTTCATAAAGAAGGTTTTGGCATCATCAAGAAGACTCGAAGAGTTAAGTAAGTTAGTATTGGCAAATTGTCAAAAGGGGGAAATTGTTGGGAGAAACAAACACCCTGTATCGAATCAGCCGGGATACCCGATCCCTGTATCGATTGTTATTTGTTATTGAGAAGGTTTTGACATATATGCCAAATACAGTAAAGGAAAACTGTATCGAGGCTTCAAGGCTTTATCCTATATCAAAGACCCGCCTCGAATCAGCATAAGTGAAGCTCGTCAGTACAGCAAGAAGACTTGTAAAAGATCAAGTATGGAAACTGTCTCGATGCCCTAATACAGTCATCTTCCATACAGTTCACAAAAGGACAAGAAAGAACACAAGTCAAGTTCCGTTGAACAAAGAAGTATTTAAATACTCAAGGATAAAGTATTTAAATACTGTCAGTCTTCAGATCTTCAGAATCCCGCGAAATCCGGATCATGTCATATTCCCGTTGAAGGAAATCTTATTCAAACAGATACATCTCAACGGATACTTTCTTCAGAGACTATATATATCCTTGAAGACATTGAAGATCACTTACTGAACCAATCGAAGTAACCTAACTCTCAAAGCTATCAAAGTTATCATCTGAGCAAACATATCTCCAAAGCATATCGCAAGTTAGAACGAAAGAGATATACAGTGCTCAACATCAAGAAACGACCATCATCACTCAAGATCTTGATATTCAAAGTCATTGTTCTTACACAGTTACCTACCTTTTACCTCTGTGTAAAAACCGAGCTCTGTGTGAACTCAACAAGTTATTCTGACCTGTGTGGGACGAATAAGGACGAAGCTTTGGAACTGTGTGTGAAGAAGCTAGTCAAGAAGGAAGCTTTAACCAATCTGTGTGAACGGTTGAAAGCGACATTCTTTGTATCAATCTGTGTGAACGATACAAGGATAGGTTTGTTTATAATTACGTAGTTGTGTACGCAGTAATTATATAATAAACTTTTACTCTGTGTGGAGGACCGGTGGACGTAGAGGGGTTTACCTCGAACCACTTAAATTATCGTGTCATTTACCTTGACTTTTCTTGTTTGAAATTACCGTGATATATTAAGTATACACCAAATACTTCGTTCTTGTATCCACGGTAACTAATCGTATCAAGACTTCCGCTCCTTTTCGATTTAGATTCCGTACAGTTTGTTGTTTAAACTACTTTTCCAAACTGTATCCAGTATACTTAAGTGGCCAACAGGTGCGCACAATCGAACTGCTAGATATGAGATATCCAAGCAACTGTTCGGTGCAAGGATGAAGGAAGATGAGAAGGTTGGGGACCACGTCCTCAAAATGATATCCATGATCGAGAGATTGGAGGCTTCTGATTTTAAGATGGATACTTCTCTTCAAACCAACCTTATCCTACTGTCTCTCCCTGAATCCTTCTCACAGTTTGTTATCAACTTCAACTGCAATGAGATTGCATGTAACTTAGCTAAGCTAATGAACAAACTTGTGATCGCTCAGTCTCATATGAAGACTCCGCGTATGAAGGAGTCTGCCCTTGTGATTTCTTCTGGACTTCGGAAGTCTAAGGATAAGTAGAAAAAGACCAAGAAGCAGACTGGACCACAAGTTAAGGACCTTAAAGGAAAGGGCAAGGCCCCGATGGTTCCAAAAGGCAAGAAGAAGAAGGATGCTTGTATCAAGTGCGTTGAGCTGGGCCACTGGGCTAGAGACTGTCCGATTCTTCATGGCACTACAGGTACAGAACTTTTAGTTTTGGAAACAAATTGTTCTGCTACTGTATTTTCTACTTCCTGGATACTGGATTCTGCTGCTAGTTCTCATATTTGTACCGTGAATCAGGATCTGGAACAAAGTAGGAAGCTTGGAGCTGGAGAAGTTATGATCACAGTCGGAAGCGGGCATAGTGTCGAGGCGACCGACATAGGATCACTTCTTTTGGGTTTAGAATCCGGCTTTGTTTTGAGTTTAGAAGATGTACTTGTTTTGCCCAAGGGGCACAAAAACATTGTATCCATTCTGGTCATGGACCGAAAGGGCTTTTCATTTTTCATTGGTGATGGTTCCTGCAAAATTTATTTCAAAAATAAACTAGTGGGTACTGCTATATTGTTAAATGGATTGTATCATATAAACCTCAGCAACAAAGTAGTTGTGAATACTATGACTAGAAAACGTGGTAGGGATGAAACTAATCAAGTTTTGAAATGGCTTCTTAGACTTGGTCATGTTGGTCAGACCAAGGTTTACAAGATGGAAAAGGATGGACTTATGGGTCCATTGGGATCGGATCCCTTTCCTACTTGTGAATCTTGCCTTAAAGGCAAAATGACTAAGTCCCCCTTCACAGGGACTTTTGAAAGAGCCGCTGATAAACTGGGGTCAGTCCATACCGACGTATGTGGTGCTTTGGAAGCAGCACATGACGGATATCAATATTTCATTACGTTTACGGATAATCATACTAGGTATGGTTATGAATACTTAATGAAACATAAATCCGACGCCTTTGAGAAATTCCAGGAAATCAAGGCCCTAGTCGAGAAATAAACTGGATATCATATCAAAGTGCTTCGGTCGGACCGAGGTGGCGAGTATATGAGTTCGGAGTTTGACAAGTTCCTAGAGGAACATGGAATAGTATTACAACTAACACCTCCAGGTACTCCTCAATTAAATGGTGTGTCAGAAAGAAGGAACCGGACCTTGTTGAACATGGTCCATTCCATGGAGGGCTATACTGACTTACCGATTTACTTGTGGGGGTATGCACTCCTGACTGTCGCCTACATCTTGAACAGATGTCCTTCCAAATCCATTCCTAAAACTCCACATGAGATGTGGGAGGGCAGAAAACCAAGTCTTAATCACAATAGGATTTGGGGATGTCCCGCCTATGTCAAGAAGACTGAGGTGGACAAAATTGGAAGCAAGGTTCGTGAGGAGATGTTTCATTGGATTCCCATCTGAGTCAATGGGTTATCTATTCTACATACCCTAAGATTGAAAGATCATTATTGCTTTGCATGCACACTTCTTGGAAGAAGAGATTCATTCAGGAAGGCGGAGCAGGTAGAAATATTTCTTTGGAAGAATACAATGAAACTCCTCAGGAGACACCTGTGCAAGAAAATGGAACCGAACCTTCTATAACACAAGTACAACCACCTCGTAGGTCAAGTAGGGTGTCTCATTTACCTGAGAGGTATAGTTTTATGCACTTGGAGGAACTGGGTTTCCTCGAGGTTCCAGGTGATAAACAAGAGATCGACCCGCGATCAATGACCTAGCAATGGTGGATGTAGACTCCGTGATATAGACTGTAACAGTCTTCATGTAGTTGAGACCTTCGTTTTGACGAGGCAGTCAAAGAGTTTGACTTCGTCCAATATGAAGAGGGATCTTGTGTATACAAGAGGGTTAGTGGGAGAAAGATCACATTCTTAGTATTATGTGTAGATGACATTCTACTAATAGGAAATGATGTGGGAATGCTCAGTTATGTGAAAGCTTGGCTTTCGAGTAATTTCTCCATGAAAGACTTGGGAGAAGAAACCTATATTCTTGGGATTCGACTCTACTGGGATAGATCGAAGAGAATGATAAGTTTTTCCCAAGCCCTCTATATAGATTAGATCTTAAAGAGGGTTCCTTCCGATGCGACATGGAATAAAACTCACCTTGAAGATGTGTCCTCATAGTGAGGAACAATGAAAGGAAATGAGTTATATACCATATGATTCGGTAGTGGGTAGCCTTACATATGCTTTATTGTGTATGAGACCTGACATTGCGCATGCTGGGAGCGTGGTAAGTAGGTTTCGAGCTAACCCAGTTTGGGAACATTAGACTGCCATAAAGAACGTACTCAAGTACTTTAGAAGGACTAGAGATCTGGTTCTTATATATGGTGGTGGAGAAATGAATGTGATGGGATTCACTGTATTGGACTTCCAAGGATAGAAAGACGATTCGATGTCTACTTCTGGCTACATTTACTCTTAGTGGAGGAGCAGTATCATGGCATAGTGCCAAGTATAGCGCGACTGCTAATTCCACCTGTTAGGCTGAGTATAAAGCGGCCTCGGATGCCTCCAAAGGAAGAATTTAGAAGTTGCTGGGTAAACTTCACGTGACACCTTGTGCTGCGCTGCCTGAGCGGTAGCACAGGCCTAGGAGCCGAGGTTTCACAACAGTACCAAACATATTGAGAGAGAGTATCATCTCGTAAGAGCATTTGTTCGCAAAGAGATACATTGTGCTGCATAGAGTAGAGTCAGCCGACTACGTCGCTGATCCACTGACCAAGCCACTTTCTCAGATTAGCTTAGAGCGTCATCTGGAGAACATGGGTATTAGATACCATAGTGTGTGGCATTGAGTGCAAGTGGGAGATTGTTGGGAGTATGCCCTCGAATGCCACACAGATGATGTTGAGTGAGGGCATTGTACTTGTAATTATGTAAATCACTAATATAAGGCAATGGATGTTTCATTATTTACTGGTAGTTACTGGCATTCCTAACTCGTAAATATACATATAGAAACTAGTCCGTGTATTTGAGAGCAAAACGTTCCACTCCTTATTGGATAAGGGGGTCGGCACTGGAAAGGTTTATAGCTCAAATACTTAATCGTTCACAAGTCGATGAAACTTGACTGGGCGTTAAGTTTATGTGAAGACTTGTATGACGTGTTCTTTGACATGGAAAGTGCTTGTCGAACACTAATGGTTAGTGGGAGCACACGTTATAGGTATGCTAATTGGATTAGTGTACTCGAACCGACTCACCCTCGATTCGTCACACGGATTTCACTACGTAACAGTCAATGACGGAATCAAAAGGTTGTGATAGGTATTCGTGAACCTTCGACTTGAGGATTTAGTAGGGATGTGCTTGTGACGTCAAGATTTTCATTAGAGTAGTTCGACCCTATAAACCGGAAGGCGGGGGTCAACCTCGACGTGCATCTTGACGGGCAAGTAGCAGGTCCTACTGAATACCAAGATAGAATTCTTTCTCCCATTACTGAGCGGGTTATATGTCCTATGCGGTTATTGGCAGATGAGATCATAAGTCTTTGGTCAAAGCATTGGAGCTAGTTGTATTGAATACACGAGAGCTCGATGATCTCGATTTGCATTAATGCATGCATAGCGTCAAGTACAAATAGGGTTTAACTGACCGTGACCCTATAACTTGATCGGGACATTTGAAAGAAGGGTTTATACGTTTATTGGTATTCACGACAGAATGGTTCTTGAATGATCCCATCATTCGTTCTCAGTTGGGGTACAGTGTAGGCCGCCAGGCTGGCTAGGTGGTGCTACTACTCTTTGGTTCCTCCCATTGCTGACTGAGACGAACCTACCGAGTCGCGCAATAGGATTGACGAAGGAATGAATCAAGCTAATTATCTCATTATAAATATTAGATATTTGATATCTAATTTATTGGACATTGGATGTCTAATTGATTTTGGGACATTGGATGTCTAAATTAATTTATTGGATAAATTAATTTACGGCCTAATGAATTAAATAAATTACTTGGTGATTAATTTAATTCATAAATATAATTATTTCTTGGAGAAATTAATTACGTTATTATGTATTTGATATGATTAATTAATTAGATTAATTAATCGATATAAATATATTGGAACGGAATCAGAGTTTATCTGTTTAGACTCACAGGAGTTCGAAACGGATCGAACTCGTCCAATACCTTCTAGATGGCTGCCCCCTTCCACCTGCTTTCCACCAAGTCTTCAATTCCATTTTATTAATAGATGATTATGACTTGGTGGGGGAATCTCATGTGATATGATTTGATATATGTGGGTTGAATAAGAATGGGAAGAAGACTTTGATCTCACTTCACTCAACTTTTGGGAAGCCATACCATACGTGGGTTTTGAGTTTGAGAGAGACAGAAAATTATTTTCTCTTTAGTCTTCATCTTCTTCTTCTTGTTCTTGGTTGTTCTTGGAGAAAAATCAAGAAATCATTGAGAGATAAAGATTAAACACTTGGAGTGTTGTAATCTTGATAAGAAAGCTTCATCACTTAGCTCTAGCCGTATCCTTGGAGGATAGCAATGTGATTGTCGTTCCGTTCGTTTCTCCGGCGCGTGGCAAGTAGAGGCGTTGTGTTTTCGACGTTGGATCATCCAAGGGCTTGGAGCGGATTGGATTCGTAGATATCAATCTAAAGCTTGGGGAATAGCTCAAGAGAAGGTTACCATTTAATCAATGGACTACGAGGGTATGTTTCTCGTATCTCTTGTATTTCGTTTATATATTCGTATATACGTAGCTCGATCGATCCTCGTAGGGATTTGGATCGAATTAATTTTCGTTTTACCGCTTCCGCTGGGCCTTCGTTTTAGGCACCGAATCCCAACACATTTTGCTTGTACTAGGATGTATGGAATAAGGTATAGTATGAGATTCTCTCAAGATCTTCTGTCTCAACTCAACATCGCATGGTACACACAATCTTCCTCAAAATCTCAAAATTCCATCATCCTGAATTACAAATCTAGGGGATTTCCCCTTCTTCACATCCTCCCTCAACTGAACTAAAAACAGGTCATCATACTGCCTCGCCTTTATATCATCAATCAAAGACGAAGTGATTTTGAATGCACACAACTGACCCTGAAATATCTGAAGCCAAACTTCGATTTTCTGACAAATTAAATTCTATCGGATCTTGCTATTAGGCGTAAGTACTTCAAACATTTGAAGAGCCACCGGCTTACGACTCAATGCATCCGCTACAACATTGGCTTTGCCCGGATGATAAATGATCTCAAAATCGTAATCCTTAATTAATTATAGCCACCTACGTTGCCTCATGTACAATTGCTTTTGGCTGAATATATACTTTAGACTCTTGTGGTCCGTGTAAATCTTACACATCGTTCCGTCGAGATAACGCCTCCCAATCTTTAAAGCAAAAACGACCGCACCCAATTCCAAATCATGAGTAGGGTAATTTGCTTCATATGGCTTCAACTGTCGAGATGCGTAAGAAATAACCTTATATCTCTTGATCAAGACACATCTAAGTACGAGACCTGAAACATCACTATAAACCACAAAATCATCGTTTCCCGGAGGAAAGGCTAAAACCGGCGCGGTAGTCAAACGCATCTTCAACTCATCGAAGCTATTCTGTCTATCCGTATTTGTAACACCCCCAAAGCCAACCAGGAATATTACAGCGTCGTGGGCCCCACATTGGAACCCACAAGGCTAAAATCATTTTCGCAAACGTTTCAAATACGCCAAAGAGGCGAAGACGGTAATGTTTTAAATACTCAAATATTTTTCAAAACATAGTTCCCAATTACCGTCATAAAATACAATTTGAAAGCACAAAGCAAATACGCCAAAAAGGGAATTAGAAAGTATACACGAGCTGGTAAAATACTGAAAGCCATTATAAAATTACACATGATGAAATACATTTGCAGCAGAATCATAACAACCAGAAAAGAATACTCAAGTCCCAATAACAATGCCATAGCCAGTATCACCGGAAAGCTCATCCTTTCACGGCCACTACTAGATCGATCTCCAAGTACCTAAAAGATAAAGCCCACGACGGGGTCAGCCATAATACTCAACAATGATAACGATCACACTAACATAAACAATTACATATCAATGTAATTTACAGAGTAAGAACATTCACCATGTAATCTTATCGTAGTAACCTTACCAATCCATCACAATCCATATCAAATCAATCCTTACCATAATCATATCTCGCGTTCTCAAGTGACGAATGAATTCAAAAATAACCATCTTTACTGTATTCAAAATGATACAAAGATTCTCAAACATAAATATATCTCAAGTATGGATTAATCTGTCCATGACCAATCATGTTCACAGGATCGCATAATCGAATCCCAATTCTGATAAAATTGAAATACACGATACATCTGTAGATCAACTGTCCTGAAACAATGACAAGTCCCGGATATCGATACAAAGTATGAATGCTCACACAATCAATAATAATAAACAATCAATGCATCAAAACGAGAATATCAATGACATGATAACTCCACATAAGATAAACAAAGGTCCAACCACGAACGAGAATACCATTGATGTGGTAAACTCCAACGAGATCAATAAAGGATCAACAACCGAGAATACCAACGATACGGTAAACTCCAACAACATCAATAAAGGTTCAACAACCGATAATGCCAACGATACGGTAAACTCCAACAAGATCAATAAAGGATCAACAACCGAGAACAACAACCATATGGTAAACTCCAACAAGATCAATAAAGGATCAACAACCAACGATACGATAAACTTCTACGAGATCAATACAGAATCAACAACCGAGAATACCAACGATACGGTAAACTCCAACAAGATCAATAAAGGATCAACAACCAACGATACGGTAAACTCCAACGAGATCAATAAAGGATCAACAACCAACGATACGGTAAACTCCAATGAGATCTAAAAAGGATCAACAACGACTGAGAATACCAACGGTAAGGCAAACTCCAAACGGAATCAATAAGGGTCAATAACGAACGAGTTGACCAACAATATGGTAACTCCAAACGAGATCAGCGGGGAATCAATAACAAACGAGATTCCGAACAATAGGTAACTCTAAACGAGATCGATAAAGGTTCGATAGGGACAGATACACGAGAAAATAAGATCGTCAACCGTATACAAATCACATATGTGGGACCTCAATGACAAACCCGACTATCGAACAGATCCAATTATACATGGACTGTGAACGGCCAATCAATATGACTCAAGATGGACATCACGATACGCCCGATCCGAAAATGTGTCCGTGTACAAGCCAACCACGGGTATTAATCAGATACACGTCTGGTCTTGTACCTAATCAGCCATACAAAGTACGTCTCGTGTGCACGATTCAATTTGAGGTCGAAACCAACACATGCTACACGTGCCCGCCCTGAAAATCCTACACATGACCGATCAGAACGTATCTGACTCCAGATATGTCACGATACAACATGACAACAAATTTCGAAGAAACGCATATCCAACAAGGATCAGAAGACTTTCCAAGTGAGCAACGATAACTCGATCATAAAAGACCGACACGACCACAATGTCGTATTTCCGTCAGACAACAGTTCACAGCATGCTCAACAATTCATATAATATTAGCACATAAACTCCTAAGGCCGCAGCTAAGGGTCACGGAAGTATCTACTCAGGAATACTCCGGATAATATCATATAAACTCCCAAGGCCGCAGCCAAGTGTCACGGAAGCATCTACTCAGGAATACTCCGGACGTGGGTACTATTCAGGTTTTATCCCGCAACAAAGTACATGAAAACACAAAATACCCCAAGGTCGCAGCCAAGGGTCACGGAAGCATCTCACAGGAATACCCCGAAACGTGGGTGCCATTTAGGTCTTATCCCCCAACACAGTTCATGCAATCACAAAATACCCCAAGGTCGCAACCAAGGGTCACAGAAGTATCTCACAGGAATACCCCGGAACGTGGGTGCCATTTAGATCTTATCCCCCAACACATCGGCCAAACAGATTACAGCTCAAAGAAAGAGCACATCACAAAATGTAACAAACAATGATGCACATTCACCACATGAAGCATCGACACACACATGCAATAATGCAACAAGATGATTGTCATAATTTAGCAATATTAATTTACCTCAAGCTGGGGACGCTAACCTTTCCGCGACCAACATCCCTAAACGAATAGACAGTTATTTGAATAATCCAAAATGAAGTACAGGCCATTAATAATACCAAACCACCATCTCGTGTTCAATGTTGGCATGATAACTAGCCTTGATATCTAACTTCTCGTACAATAGACCAAATATAATTCACGTCTCCGTTTCCACTAGACACCTTTAAAATCATATACATTACGATTTATCTCGGTCCAAGTATAATACACATACCCTCATCCCGACAATTCATATTCCATAATACCATTGCTATATGAATCTTAAATGAAATGAAATCGAAATCATTTATTAAACATTATGAACTGAGCAAGCATAACTTGCCTCGATACCGATACGATGAAGTTGTTACCAATCCGGTCGTTTTCATCTACAAGCTCCTCAGCCCTGACCAAGGTGATCCATGCATTCTCTAATCTCAATCGCAGCACAAGGGTTAATCATCAACGATCACTTAATGCAACCAAATGCAATAATCAATTAACAATACGTTCGATAACAATCAACAATCGATATAACCGACCAATCAAACTCTGCAGTTCAATGATATCTCGATCATACGAAACCAAACCATTATAATTCAAACATTACGAATACAAGCCGCAATTCGATAATAAATCAATTCTCACGAGTGTCTCAACATTCTTGATTCTGACTTCAATCTTAATTACGGATTAACACGGCTCATCTTTGTAAATTCATGGAAATGCAATTATCGGTTATCATCACGAATAACCATATACCAAAATTAACCGTAATCCTTCCAATTTCCATAAAATTACGACATATAACTCAAGAGTTCTTCAAGAACATGAATCAATCCGTAATCGTGTTTGTGTAGCCAACCAAACGACATAATCCGATGTGTTCTAACATATAAACCATCATCTAATTCATAATCTAAGGCATATATCATTTTGTTCCTCAATATAAAATTCATACAACCCCAAGAATCACAATAACAACACCGTAACCATCATCATATGAAGAAGAACATCAACAATAATATCAAAATCCGAATCAAAGAGAGGATTATCCAACATACCTCTTATAAGATGAAATACACAAGTAACCACCTCAAGAATCATCAATAACTCCATATCTCAAGCTCCAATTCCATGCCCTCAAGTTTCAAATCGACTTAGAAGATCCAAACCCCATCTCTGAGTGTTGAAGGGCGAAGAAAATGAAATGAAGTTATGAAAAATCAAAGTGACGAACATCCCCCTTATATAAACTTCTAACTGTTACGTACGTAACATGCAACCATTTACGTACGTAAACACCCTTTACGTACGCTATCTGACCTTGGTAGCGTACGTAACGACAGCCCAGAGGTTACTGACTCATTTCGTTCAATGCCTTACGTACGTAACACTTGATCCATAGCGCACGTAATACGTACGTTGACTTGCTACAATAAAATACACAGTTAACGTACGTAATTTACCAATCATAACGTATGTTAACGCAGGGTTGACTCGCCCATGCACGTTTTCCGCCGAAAGCTGCCGACCACGGGACCCACCTGTCGGCCATATCTCGGATCGTATCCGATTCCATTCTTAGTGTACGTTATCTACCCAACCTAACGTACGGTAAACTCCCTTTGTTACGTACGTAAGATACTCTTCTTAGCGTACGCTACACTTGCACCATTATGTACGTAAGCTCCTATGCTTAACGTACGTAGTGGCTTTCATACTTAACCATTTCTGCTCCTGTCTGACGTCTTCAATATACCGAACACATACACGCGACATACGAAATACATATACTCATTTCAATAATATTCTCATATGATACATATGATGCATGATATTCTCAAATACAACTATCGACCAAGTACGACAATTGTACAAATACTCATACAGTATATCCGACATCGAAAAACATACCAAGCATGTAATATCCTAGAATTAAAAATAACCTCGATAGATATACTGGCACGACTGTCATAGTTCCTCAAATTATTTATCCATACGGTATCAGTCCCACTCTGTAAAGTACAACTCAGATAAAATAATGCGAAAAATTCGTAGTGAAATTTTAGGATATTACAGCGTTCCACTCAAATTTCTGAGTTTTCTGAAGTAACTGCGTAAGTGGCCGAGCGATCTTGAAAAATTCCTCGACGAACCTATGGTAATATCACGTAAGTCCCAGAAAACTTCTCACTTCCTTCACATTCTTAGGTGGTTCCCATGCCAGTACCTCCTTTATCTTCTGTGGGTCAACCCGAACTCCTTCAGCCGAAATCACATGCCCGAGAAATGTCACTTTCTAAAGCCAAAACTCACATTTGGAAAACTTTGTGGATAACTGTTCAGCTATCAAAACATATAGCACAATAGGAAGGTGTTCAGCGTGCTCCTTTTGGCTCCGGGAATAGATAAGGATATCGTCAATAAAAACGACTAGTAATTTGTCCAGATATTGGATAAAAACATTGTTCATCAACTGCATGAACACTGCCGGGGCATTGGTTAGCCTGAAAGGCATAACCACATACTCGTAATGGCCATATCTCGCCCGAAAGGCAACCTTCGGTATATCGCTATCCCGAATCCTCAACTGATAATAGTCTGACTGCAAATCAATCTTCAAGAAGACTGTCGCTCCCTGAAGCTGGTCAAATAGGTCATGAATCTGGGGCAAAGGGTATATATTTTTGATGGTCAACTTGTTTAATTCTCGATAGACGATACATAAACGAAGCGATCCATCCATCTTTTTAACAAAAAGCACTTATGCGCCCCAAGGTGATGCGCTCGGTCTGATGTACCCTTTATCCAACAATTGCCCCAACTGTTTCTTCAGCTCTAACATCTCTTACGGTGCCATACGATAAGGTGCCTGAGAAACAGGAGCTGCATTCGGCTCTAGATCAATAGGAAACTCGACTTCTTGCTACGGTGGTAATCCCAGTATGTCGTCCGGAAATACATCGAGGTATTCATTAACGATTGAAATAGACAACATCTCATCCCCACCATCTTCTGGCTTTAAAGCATAGCACTAGTAGCCTACGCAACCCTGGTTTAGGAGTTTCATCACCTTCATGGCGTTAATCACACGGCCCAATCTACCCGGTTTACAACTCACAAAAGTACGTCCTGTGCCGTTTTCTGCCACTATCGAGATAGTACGAGGCCGATAGTCTATGATAGCACCCTGATGATCCAACCAATCATCCCCGAGGATTAAATCCACACCCTTTAAATCTACAACAATGAGGTTCGAGGGCCAATCTCGGTTCCTGATCCTCACTGGATAGTCTTTGACTGCCCGGTTCCCAACCATACGATCACCACCATGCATACCCACTACGAACGGCTCACACTCAAATAAACAGTCAATACCAATATGATGTACACAATCCCATGCAATAAAAGAATGAGTAACACCCGAATCAAATAGCACTGAAATTGGATGAGAAAGAATCTAAGTGGTACCTTATGCCACTGGAATGTTTGTCTCCTCTGTGAGTCTCATATAGTATAGACGGGGGTGTACTGATCCTGAACTCGACACTACACGATGGTCTAGCTGACCCCGACCTCTACCACGACCCGAATTCTGAGGACTCTGTGAATCTGGAACCTTCTGACTGACACTAGGTTCTCCCTGCACTGTAGTTACCATCGGAGTTCTGAGTGTTCTGGCAACTGCCTCGCAATGAGCCGAACGATGACCACTCCGTCTGCATGAGTAACACGTAACCAATGGAAACAGTCAATCCTTCAGCAGGTGCTCACCTTGATTATAGTTAAAACACACTATGACACTAGGGGTAGAAGACTGAACCGAACGGTTACCCTGGGAGCCTCCTACTTGATGAAACGACCTTATCCCCGATGTGGGAGCAGATTGCGACTTGGAAAACCGACCACTCTTACCGGCTGAGAAATTTCCAGTAGTCTTCTACTTCTTACCGTCGGAACCAGACTCTGACTCCTGAACTGCCATCACAATCGCTAAAGCATGATCTTGGTATTCTTTCAGTGTAGTACACATGAGTGCTGCCATGCTATGCTTGATATGCAGCTTCATGCACATATTGAAATAACGAATCTTATCTGCTTCAGTTCTCACCTGATCTTTCACATAGCCCAACTACTGATTATAATTAATGATGGCCTGGGATATTGGTATGTCCTGCGGCGTAGCTGTAAAGAACTTGACGATTCTACAGTCTCGAACTGGCGGTGGACAATACTTCGCCTCCATGGCGGTCTTAAACTCATCCTAGGTGGCCACACGATACTTGGGCGCTACTTCCTCCCACCATTCTGAGGCTACCTTATCTAGGAGGTATTGAGCAATAGGTACCCTCTTGCCGTCTGGGCAAGCTACTGCATCGAAAGTTCTTCCCAACTGAAAGATCCAATTCTCCCAACCTAAAGAGTCAGTAGAACCAGCAAAACAAGGAGGGTGCATCTTAGTCACTTTCTGAAGCCATTTGATGGCTTCATGTTCCACAATCGGGGGCGGATTCTGGTGCCCTCCTTGAGATATCTGAGCCAGTTGAGCTACCTACTTCTGATAGCAGTAGCTCCCGCGTCGGCGTTATTACCCAACAATTGGCCACAGCTAAGTGATATGTCTTATTATCCGTCAGAACTCAAGGGTAGAGTATTCGACACTGAATGTGACGCCGAATCCACGGACGACTGGTAAGGCGGAACTCCTTCATCATCAGCACCATGACCACGACCTTGACCGCGTCCCCGAGCCGGTCTACCACGACTTCTCAACATACTGAAGAATAAGAATTCAAAAGAGACAAGATCAGAATAGTTCACAAATTTACATCATCGGTACCCCCAACTCATAATTCCAATTCAAATAAGAAAAGTAATACATAAGCGTAATAGTTTGAGAAGACTTACAGCCATGGGTCGCACGAAGCGATGGTAGCACATTAGGCTCAATAAGTGACTCATACGACGAAACTGACAGAACCAAATTGACCGACAGCCGAGGCATTCACAACTTAAGGCTCTGATACCATAAATGTAACACCCCAATTCTCATAAGGGTTATTACACGTCGTAGAATCTTCATCAAGGTCCATCAGGATAGGACATTCACACAATTACTCGTTAAACCCATAATGACAAAATTTAAGAATGTAAATAAGGCCATGGCCTAGGCGAAAATGTTTTGGTTTGAACGCAGGAAAACACAATGTAAAATAAATCCATTGCCCGCGCAGGAAACTTCAACAATATCTTAAAAACAGAAAACATTTACTCAAATGACTTCGACAGACAACACAAATATATTAAAATAACCATCCCAGACTCGAGCCTCATAACATCACGCTTGACCATATTTTGCATGCGTCTCCCGTGCTGGCTCCTCAGCTCGACCGATACCTAAAATGTATGAAATGCACCCCAATTTAAGGGGATAGCATTCGAATAGCTAGTGCAACTACACAATTACACAACATTACATACGAATATAATTCAACATTATTGTCACGTTTGAAAGTATTTGAGAAGACGTTATTCCGGTATAACAAATTTTATTTAACATCATCATACTGATCACAATATCACATATCATCGTAAATACAATCACACTTGGTAACCCGCAACTGTGCCCCTTAGCATCAATCCCCAGAGGTCTTGTCGAACCGTCTCGAGTTGGGAAACCCCTTCCACGGATGTGCCCCTTAGCATCGCCCCCTAGAGGTTATATCGAATCATCCCTAGGTGGAAGAACCACAACACACACATATTTGTCATAAATCTGCATTCACGTCAAATTCGCATCATACACAACATAATGTAATACATGTACTTGCCTTGGTTATTATGACGTGAAGAAACGGTGAACGGAGAGGGATCCATTCCAAACTCACTCCAAAGTTTTGTTACTAGCACACAATGATACTAAATCAACTACAACACTACTGGAATATAAATAATCACACTAAATTCTACCCTTAGGAACAATTCATCGGACCCTACGAAGGCCCAACCGATCATAATCGACTAATGGTAGAAATTACGGAAATTCAATCCATAAAATGTCAAGGGAATTGAGGATTTATGATTATACAATCATGATTTAACACAAATCTAGGCTAAAACGGACTAGAAAAACAAAATCAACAAAACCCCCAAAATTCCAAAACTAGGGTTCTAGGAAATATACCTTGATTTGGATGGTGAAAGATGATTAGATTTTGTTAAATTCGCACAAAGAACTTGAAAATGTTGAAATGTGATGTTATCTGGACGAAATGTATCTCCACACTCGTACAAGGTCTCCAATTTCGTCGAATGGAATAGATGAAAGTGAAAATGACAAAAAATGGCCCTGCTGTCATATTTATACTTATAGGGCTTAGTGCGCGCTAAGGTAAGGTTTAGTGTATGCTAATCTGGATAAAATACAGTCCATAGGCTTCTGTCCAGCCCGTTAACATCCGTAAATCTTGAGTTATCATGCGCTAATATTCGTGTTAGCGTGCGCTACCTGGTTCAATCCAGAATCCTTGAACTTTCTGTCCAACTCCAGAATGTTCTGACCGATATCATTAGCGTACACAATCAGGGACATTAGAGTGCGCTAATTGACTAATTAGCGTATGCAATGGGTACATTAACTTACGTTAACCGTCTCATTCCAGAACCCAGAAACCTACTATCCAGCTTGATTAGCGCGAGCTATGGAGAACCTAGCATGCGATACAGATGTTGCTTTAGCATACGCTAGAAATAGTATTAACGTGCGCTAACTGCTCTGACACATTACTACAATTGTGAATTCCGGTCATAATATGCATGACTCGAAAGGCACCCAACTCGATAGCTACCAACGAATAATGAAACGTTAATAAGGAGCAGAAACATGCCAACTCACACTCCCATCAAATAACATGATTCCAACTATCCGATAGAATAGACAAACAATTCTAAGAACAAAGCCCATAACTATGAGAAATTATAAAATGGCACAGACTCCCGAGAATCGCGATTCGAGGTCAGAAAACAATCCCAAGAAATCGTAACAGATCTAAAAATATTAAAGGAACTCGTAGAAACCATGAAATGTCAAGTTTGAACAATATTTACGAGAATAGAGCCTAAACGCGGGAATACATAATATGTAAAATCTCGTAAAACAACTCCAAACACGTTTGGATGCCATGAATGCAGAACAAAATAGCTTCAGAACACCAAAATAAATACAAGCGAGTCGTCTGAAATGAAAATACTCTAAAAATAGAGATTACTAAAAATAAAAAGTGCGGATATTACAGCGAGCTCCCCTGTGATGGTGCTTCACTAGAGGAACTGGAGAACTTTGGGTCTGACAGTATGCTTGAAGCATACTTGAAACTATTCACTGGAAATCTCAATGATGAAGACATTCACCCTTCATGCTACAAGAAGAGCTTTACTCTTCCCAACTTTTACTTGCACGAATTTCGCTGCCGGGTAGTAGAGAACAGAACCGGTGCTTTTAAAATGTGCACAAACCTGAGGTTCAGGATGATGGTGGCCATCGTGAGTGGTGAAAAGGTGAACTGGTGCCAGGCAGTTATGAATCGCATAAAAGTGGAGGCCTCCAAGCCAAAAACGCGAAGGAAACCAATCGACCTAATGTTGAACTACATTCTGACGAGCTGTGGCATCCAACAGTCACTTGCAGCGAAGAAGGTTCTTGTTGGAAAATTTTTGGGTTGTTCCAAACCCACCTTATACAACAAGGTGTAGGAACATTTTGTTCCATACATGTATTGATAATGTTTTGATGATTAAGTTGTTACACAAAACAAAACAACAAAGTGACGAAGCACAACATCGAAGGAAACGAAGTGCAGAATGCTGGAAAAACACAAGACTAACGTACGTAACATGTGATGTTTAACGTACGTAATTGAAGCAGCTTAGCGTACGTAAGAGGAGTTGGATAGCGTACGTAATGGTGTTCAAACCAGATGAACATTTGGAGAGTCAAAGTCAAAAAGGCAGCAGCGGATATATGACGTCAGCAATGATGTAAACATAACGTACGTAATAGACTGTTGGATAATGTACGTAAAGAAAGAAACGAATGTTACTGGACTGAAACTGAACGATGTTAACGTATGTAACAGTGATTGTATAATGTACGTAAACCTTCTTACGTACGTAATGGGAAGCAGATAGCGTACGTAATCAAGTCTGAAGGTGCAACAACTAGTTTGGTTGATGAAGCCTATAAATACCACATCCTTGGTATTCTTCCATACAACAACGAAGAGCAAACGACTCATTGATCAGATATTCATATTGATATTATTGTTGTTGTAATATTGAGCTTATATTGTTAGTTTGAGTATTTATACATTCAACACATACACGAGAGGTAAAAGAAAAGTTATGATTGGATTTGGTGTTATTAGGATCAAGGATCCGACATTGTTAGAATCGCAATCAATATCTAAGTGAGGTTTATCTAGTACCCATAGAAAACTAGAGCGGTTGATTCCTTGTCCGATAGAAAAGGAAAACGGTTTAACTTGGACCGACACAAAGACAAGTACGAGTGGTTTATCACGGACCAATAGAAGACGTGATTGTAACGGTTATCCCTCGACCGATAGAAGACAGGTGCAGAGGTTTTTATATTGAACCTATAAAAAAGATACCGAGAGAGGACGTAGGCTCGTTTATAGCCGAACCTCTATAAATCCGTGCGTCATTTAATTTCAGCACATTTAATTTATGCTTCCGCAACACGGCGCATATACCAATCTTGCTCCAACACAAGGTTACACCTATTGATCAAAGGATGAAGCCAAGTTTTATGCCGATGTCGAGTGATCCAAGGAATGCCAGTGGTTACTCTTTCAAGGCAAAAGCTGATGATAATGACAAAGATGCGACATGTAAGCAAGAAGGGGGCGATTCCCGACAACAGCTCACCCACAACTGTCGAGAATAAGAAGAAGCAAAAGACTATGGAGTCTTCAAAGTCGGAAGCTATTCCTACAACACTTCAGCCGACTACAACCATCATTGATGCAGTTCTATCTACTGTACCTACCCCTACAGTAGTCCACCATCGGAGGTTGTTCCTATGGAAGAAACACTGGCTGCTCCAAACAAAAGATCATGAGCCAGCTGCGAGCGACGACCAGTTGTTCTGTAAGCTTGAAGGAGTTGGTGAATCGGCTGCCCCTTCGGAGCCGACATCCACTTCTCCTCACAGGGCCCCTGGACCTGTAAGGAGCCCCTCTCCCAACAGGGCACCCCACCCTATCAGGGATCCATATCCTCAATAGGCTCCCATACCTGTAGAGGATACCAACTGGGAGTTAGAACCCTCTAATGTTCGGAGTCCCTCCCATAAGCAATCATCAACCAAACCATCCTCCTGGTCCAAATTGAGGAAGCATTTGAACACTTCAAAATATGGAAAAGTTACAGGGTTGCCCCATATGACACCCTGTATCACTGGAATACTAGAAGGACGAAGAAATTTTTGTACTGGATGTTACAGATACCCACAACATCGAGGTCCTGAACCAGTGGGATGATCCCTTTTGCCATGAGCTCATCAAAAAATATTATGTGGAAAAGAAGGACCGACTGAAGGGGAAACAAACATAAAATGACGGCACTTAGAGCTCAAGTCACCATTCTAATCTAGATTCTGACGGCGACGACAAGGCTTTACAGACTGGGATGCGAACTGTGAGAGGCCCAAGAGAAGAAGTTTACCAAAATACAAGCCACCCAAGGCCAGAGGACATCTAAGCAATCATCTGAAAAGCCTAAGTCCCCCACCCCGTAGCACAAAGATGCCCAGATTGACAACTTATAGGAGGAAACAGTCCTTTCTATAACTGAAGAAATTGCTGCATTTACCCCCACAAGAGGAAACAGCACCTCCCGCACAGGAGGAATCAGTCCGTCCGACCAAGGAGGATGCAACTTGCGCAATCCAATAGGAGGAATTAGTCCCTCCTAGTCCTATGGAGCAGGTGACAGCTGAGAACCAGCAGGAGGAGTCAGTCCCCCCTGTTCCGCAGGCTATAGACACTGAATTGAGGCATCAGGGATCAATACCTTCTGTCTCCCATTTGAAAACTAAGTCTGAACCGATAGAGGTTTAGACTGCCAAACAGGTAGTCCCTCATATTCCAACAGGTTCTCCCTCTAAATCAGATGAGGACTTCCTACTTGATGATAACCCAAAGAAGCCTACATGTAATGTAGTCATCGAAAAGGTTGGAGAGCCCTATAACACTCCAATTGCTCATCCTCACTCCCCTCAGACTGAAGCCAAAATTGAGCAACTGCAATGCATCGGTCGCCAAACCGTCTTTTTGTAGGATGCTATCAAAGCATTGTATGATGTCGGGAAGGAACTCGACTGGATGCGAGGAACTGCACTTGATGAATTCACTGGACTAAAACAAGTTGTACAAGAAGTTGGAGAAGCCTTCAGGCTTATGCCTAATTCCTTATGGCCGGCTATGAACCAGCTCCAGCAGTATCAGGTGCGGATCCTCAAGTAGGAGCAAGAAAAGCTTAGGGAAGCTGAAGCTAAATAGTTGCTTCCCTTAAATACACGGGACTTAGCTTAATACCCATGATAATAAGATTGATGACCTGACCATAGCGGTCGCAAGTCTTGTGGACTCGGTGAAAGAAATCCAGAATAAGCGGGCTGAATCTATAGATATTATCCGGGATATTCATGGTAAAGTCACGGAGCTTGATAATACCAAAAAGGGGGAAGAGACTCGTGAAGTTAGAAGGATATTGAGGTTCGAGAGAGAGATGGAGATGGAATCACTATTGGATGATAGTGTAGCCGCTGCGATCGGGAGACTGGCCTTACTCGAGCTAGGTCAAGAAGCTAGTGGATGTAAGGTAACTGGTTCTCGTCCTGACTTCCATGATCTAAAATTCCCATGGAAGAGTATAGTCCAGAAGCCTGCTGAGATTCCTCTTCCTACAGACAGACATCCGACATCAGAGGAACTGAAGGCATGGAAAAACAATAAACTCTTGAGATACTTCTGTCTTCTCATGAGGGAGTCTATTATGTTCAACCAATTTAGGACGATGGATGATGCTGCGAAGGACTCAAGGCTCGTGGAAGAAGAAAGACTTCCATTGCAAGTAAAGCTGAAGTCAAGGCATCTGAAGGGTGATCGGATAACTCACCCAGAAGACTGGATTCTCGCCTACGATGTGACTCAGAAGGATGGAACATCTACAGGGATAGAGGCAGAGATTCCTTAGTTAACTGGTGGAAAGGAACCGAACATGATCCTTCCAAGAAGTCTTTCAGACAACAACAGTATAGAAGATGATTCCTTTCTGCTATGTATTTCATGTTTTTATTTACTCTCGATGTAAGTTTCAATTCCTCAAGCACTGTAATCAAGTTTTATTATCAATAAAATTTTGTTTTAGCTCAAAATGTTGCAGCTCGTAGTCTTCATTTGCTATTTGATTGTGATATATATATATATATATATTGAAATAGTTGCTAAGTATAAAAGTTGCTAAGTCTAAAAGCTGAAAGAACTTGTCTGTGAACATTTCATAGAGTAATTTGTATTTATTTAGACTACTTTCTGTAAGATTGTGACTACGAGTAAATCATGACTTAAGTTGAAATATACTTAGTCTTGTAGGATTTAAAATATTAAAACTCACCTGCTAGCAGTTCAAATTTTAGTCTAAGCCTCCAAGATCAGATCACCAACAGAATAGTTAAAGACAACCTTGTGGTTTAAAGAAGTTTTGGCATTACCGGAAACGGGGAAATTCTTGGGAATAATAAATACGCCAAGTATTTTGATAAATGCATCTTACAACATGTCCCTATAGCCAACTTCATACAGCACCTAAAAGATATTTCCTACAACCAAATGAAAATTCCAGCATACAATAAAAGGACTGTTGGATACAGCAAAGAAGCTATAGGTACTTAGTAAAAGTAAAATACAATCCAACAGGATTTAGACTTAAACCATTAAACCATTGTGAGATAAGTCTTTCTTATAAAGAGCCCAAGCAAGAGGACATTGCTTACTTATCGATTGATCAAGAATCCGAAGCATTTATAAGCAATTTATTTATTCAAGCATATATCATATAACCTTTAAGTGAATAAATACTAAGTCCTCAACTGCGAACAACATATTACAACCAAGAATTTCATAACCTACGGCTGCTATTTTGATTCGTGTTATTGAAAATCTTAATGTTGAGATCATTAACCCTGTGTGGACTACGTTGAACTATTCCGACCTGTATGGGACGAAGAGAGTTCATAGACAAAAATTCAATCTATGTGAGCAGAAGAAAAATGACGAAGCCTACATCCAATCTGTATGAATGGCTCAAGCTACAGGCATGAGTATCAATTAGGGCTGGGACTTACGACCTGAATAACCGAAGATCCGAACCGAAATACCAATTTCGGTTCGGTTCAGGTTTTAAGGAAAAAATTATTTATAAATTTCGAGTTCGGGTCCTGAAATAAATTTTGGGTTCGGGTTAGGTTACTGTAATTTCAAAATTTCAATAATCGTACTACTCGAAATTAGTGTCAATACCCGAACAAAAAATTAAAACCCATAATACCCGAACAAAAAATTAAAACCCATAATAATCGTACCACCCATAACTTATTTGAAGTCGTGCCTCAAAATTTTAGACTTTTATGTTTTCAGTTTGCTACGTTTTCAGATTTTTTGAACTTTGCGTTGAGTCTTGGACTATCTATATGTAACATACTTGAACTTTGATTAATTGTTGTGTGTTTAAAAGTTTGAAGTTGAACTTTTGAAAGTTTGATTGTTTGGTTTCTAGATAAATAGTACTATATGGTTATTTGATTTCTCGAACTTTTGAAAAGTTCGTTATTTGATTAAATTTGAAATTGGCAACTAAAAACAATCGAGTTTATGATTATCTTTGTTTCTCCCGATTTCATACTTTACTGTAATTTCATTTAACCTCGAGTTTACTGCTAATAAACTTTGCTCAAGTTGTATGAGAACTCTCTTTTTGAGTTAATTGTTCTATTCTCTTAAATAAGAAAAAAAAGGTAATAATATCAACATAATCAAATGAACTGAAGTAACAGAAAATTTTTTGGGTTTTTCGGTTATTTATGAAAATTTTGAACTTTAAATTTCGG
Organism: Orobanche coerulescens; assembly: GCA_033398695.1. Taxonomy (NCBI): domain Eukaryota; kingdom Viridiplantae; phylum Streptophyta; class Magnoliopsida; order Lamiales; family Orobanchaceae; genus Orobanche; species Orobanche coerulescens. The sequence continues at coordinate 139,044,123 of CM065805.1, read as the reverse complement.
TTTGAGTTTTTCGTTTTTTTGATAAAATTACTTTTGTTCCTAGAAATTCGGTTCCTGGAGAAAAAAAATTAGGAACCGAACACGAATTACATAACAAATTTTGAACTTCGGTTCCTCATTTTTTTTTCAAAAAACCGAACTATGCCAGCTCTAGTATCAATCAATATGAGTGATACAGCAACCAGTTTATTTAAAATGACACAATTGTGTACACCGTGATTTAATAAACTATTTACTTCTATGTGAAGGACCTGTGGATATAGAGGGGTTTACCTATAACCACATTAAACCATGTAAACACCAAGCTACATGAGACTGTTTAGTTGCTATACTTACAGCAACTTAGTTTAAGACTTCCACTACGCATTGTGAACTTCAAAAAAGAGTACTGCTTATTCAACCCCCCTTTTAAGATGTAAGTAAAGTATACCGTGACCAACAGTTCTCTACATGATTTTTGATGAAATAATGTTTTATATCAATGTGCTTGGTCCTCGAGTCCAATACAGGATTGTGTGTGATTGCGATTGCACTCGTGCTATTGCACATGATAGGAGTTTCTCTCGCCTTGATGTCATAGTCCTGTAGCTGTTGCTGCATCCACAAAATTTAACGCGAGTTGGCCAATTGCTTCTTACTGAACCATGACACACGTCTAGGTCCAAGGAAGTGACAAGATCCACCTATACTCTTCCAATCCAGCTTGCAGCCTTCGAGACCCGAGTCACTGTAGCCTACCAAATCAAATCCTCCTTCCTTAGGATACCACAATCCTACGTTGATTGTTTCTTTGACGTACTTAAGGATTTGTCAGGATATGTTGAAGTGTGATTCCTTAGGTGCAACATGATATCGATTACACACTCCTAAAACAAATTGGATATCGGGCCTGCTGGATGTTTTGTATAGGAGTAAGCCTATAAGCTTCCTGTAGAATGATTGGTCCACTAGCTTTCCAGGTTCATCAGCACTTATCTGCATGGAAGTGCTCATGGGGGTCTTCAGTAACTTTGAAGTGTTCATCCCATATTTGTTGAACAACTCCTTGCTATATTTCTCCTGGTTGATGAATATACTTGTAGTTAATTGTTTGATCTGCAACCCTAAGAAATAACTAAGTTCTCTCATCATACTCATTTCAAATTTTCTTTGCATGAGATGAGAGAACTTCTTACATAGATCAAGGTTAGTTGAATCAAAAAATAATGTCATCCACATAAATTTGTATCATAAGAACATCATCACCTTTATGGATCTTGAAGAGTGTCTTGTCGACAGCACTTTTTCAAATCTACTATTGATAAGATATAGCGACAAGGCCATACCAGGTCCTAGGTGCATGCTTAAGTCCATACATCGCTTTTCTTAGCTTGTATACAAGATCGCCTTTCTCTGTGCTGGCAAACCCTGAAGGTTATTCAGCATACACTTCTTCAGCTAGTCGTCATTTAAAATGTGCTCTTAACATCCATTTTAAACACGATGAAGTTCTTGTGAGCAATAACTACTAGGAATATCCTAATGGTTTCTAATCTGGCTATAGGGTTAAAAGTTTCCTGATAATCTATGCCTTCTTCCTGTTTGTAGCCTTGGGCAACCCGTTTGGACTTATTTCTTTTAACAAGACCATTCTCACCCTTCTTGTTCCGAAACACCCATTCAGTTCAAAATACGATGGGTTGGTATAGGAACTAAGCACCACATATTGTTCCTTCCAAAACCATGTAGCTCTTTTTCCATAGATGAAATCTAGTGATAATTATTGGGATCTTCATTGGTCGAGATGGAATCTGATTGAGCTAAGAATACAGTTATTGTGTACATGGAAAGTCTTCAGAGTTCGGCTTTGGATTTCCGTACAGGGAATTGGGACTGTTCAGGTCCAGAATATGTTTCTTGTTATGCACAAAGTACAGTTCCTTGTGTACTCTGTACTCTTCTTCTGGTGGAAACACCAGTATCAATATCACCAATAACTAACTCTTACAGGTGATCTCTTAACCACTTCCTATCGGGTTCTAAGTCTGCATACATTGTTCTGTCCTGTTGGGCTGTAAGGTCAGCTTCAAGTTCGATAACATCAGTTTCAACTACTTAATCTGTTCTTACAACAGCGGGGTTTATTTCTAGAGATTTGACAAGGACATCTTGAGATTGTGGTATTTCCTCAAGAGTTAAGGTCCGGATAGCTTGGGTTAGGTTATCAACTCCTGTAGGATAACAATAGGGTTAATCGAAGACAACATGGACTGACTCCTCTATAGACAATTTTTTTTTTAAATCCTGAATGCCTTGCTGACAGAGGAGTATACAACAAATATACCCTTATCATATTTCTCATCAAAGGTTTTGAGCTGGTCCTTCCCCTTCTAAGAACATAACACTTGCATAAAAAAACATGGGAATATTTAACCATGAGAGTTTTGTTATTTCACACCTCGTATGTGGTTTTCTAACTGAACCATGACACAGGTCTAGGTCCAAGGAAGTGACAAGTCCCACTTGTACTCTTCCTATCCAACTTACAGGCTCCAAGATCCGAGTCGAAGTAGCCCACGAAATCGAATCCTCCTTCCTTAGGATACCGCAATCCTACATTGATTATTCCTTTAACGTATTTAAAGAATTTGTTTAGCTGTGGTGAAACGTGACTCCTTAGGTGCTACTGATTCCGAGCACACACTCCTACAACAAATTGGATATCGGGCCTGCTGACTGTTTGGTACAGGACTGAGCTTATAAGCTTCTTGTAGAGTGATTAATCTACTGACTTTCTAGCTTCGCCAGCATTTATCTGTGTGTAAGTGCTCATGGGGGTGGACTAGAACTTTGAAGGTTTAATCCCGAACTTATTGAGCAACTCCTTGCTGTATTTCTCCTGGTTGATGAATATACCTCGTATGCCGATTTTTTGTGGTGCTTGTTGATGATACAACAATTTTGTGTAACATTTTTTATTTGTTGTTTCTCCCCAGAAATGTTGTGGCAACTTGCTTTCAACAATCGTTGTTCTAGTTGCCTCCTTCGGTGTTTTGTTCTTTTGCACGGCAACACCATTTTGGTGAGGAGTTCAGGCTGCTGAGTATTCGTGTTGTATGCTATTGTCCGCACGGTATTGCTTTATAAAGTGGTTTATGAATTTTATACCTTTGTCGGACCGAATAGATACAATACTCAGCCCTTTCTCATTTTACAGGTGTTCCGGCAGTTTTGTGGTTGTTTCCTTATTTATCAAGAATATGGTGCATCAATACCTGGAGAAATCATCAACAATAACAAGACAATATTTCCTACCTCCCAGGCTGACAGGGTCTACAGGGCCATAAAGATCCTTATTGAGAAAATCCAGGACCCTGTTTGTTGAGAGATATGATTTGCTCTTTAGAGAGGTCTTGACTTGCTTGCCTTTCTTAAGGGTCCGCGGATGTTGTTCTTAATAAATGAAACATCGGCAAGCCTCTAACCATTTCCTGTCGGACCAATTTGTGATGGTCTTGAAGTTGATGTGAGACATACTTTTATGCCATATCCAGCTTTGATCTGCAGTGCCTCTTGCAATGAAACAAGGAATTACAGCACTAGTAGGTTTCCAGTCAGCAATATACATGTTACCTGACCGGCTTCCTGTGAGGACTATTTGGTTATTCTTTCTATCCTTTACCCTACAGTGATCTTCATAGAATTTAACTGAGAATTGTTCAGAACTGGCTAACACGTAAAAGATTGTACTGTGGTCCTTCAACATCGGCCACGTCGGTGACTTTGAATTTTCCTACAAGCAAGTTCCTTTACCTCTTGTTCTTGCTTTGATTTATCATCAAATCGCACCTTTGGACCTCAACCTTTTACATAACATGTCAGTTTAGTGATATCTCATGTCATGTGCCGAGAACATCCATTGTGAAAGTACTAGATGTGCCCATCCCTGATATCTTGTAATCAAGAATTAAGAAGATTTAGGTCCCCTTTGATCTTTGGGTCCTTGGTTATTACCGTTTTTAGGTTCCTAAATTTGCCTTACAATAATGTGTTTGCTGTAAGTTTTGTTAGGTCACTTCTTATGAGATTTACGTGGGGCAGGCACGTAATTGGTGTAATCATTGTTGTTATGCATGTAAAATTGAGAACTCTAGTTCAAGTAAGGTTGTTGTCTGGGGGAGGAACCATGTTTGTATGCCTCCTGGATTGCCTCCAGGTTTTCCAGTTGGATTCTCAGAGCTGCTGTTGATAGAACTGTGCTGCATCTTGCTTACGAGAAAGCTGCCGGGGTTCCTGTACCCAATATTGAGGACCAGCATACTGTTGACAGTAATGTGGTGGAGGTTGTTGATAGTACATGGGTACAGCGTTCCTTCTTTGCTGCTGGCGATGTTGTTGGTATGCTTGAGGAGCAAATTGTTGATGTTGGGCATTGCGTCTAATAGGTTTATGAAGTTGTGCTTTCCGCTGCTTTCCATATGAATTTGGTGGAGGAATGGCAGCCTTTGATTTCTTAGAAGGTACACCTGCAGCCTTTCCTTTGTCGACATATGCGGCCTTTGAAATGTCCTCGGTCTTGAGGCTTGGGACAGGTTCCACCCCTTTGACAAATATTGTACTGGTTTTGCCACTGTTGGAGAACGAGCTGTATCCTAAGACATGTTTATCATGTACATGTTGTCCAGTACTCAGGATGTCTTCCATCCCCGTGGATGATTTCTAAAATAACTTGAGGATGGTCTTGATTCCTCCCTTCCATTTTTCGAGAAGCTGTAGATTGGCTTTAAATAAAGCATAATCATTTGTCTTAGTTCAGTTGTATGTTGATGATTGCTTTCCACAAGTTTTTCATGAGTGACTTTGCTATTTTCGCAATTTAAATACATGTTTTCGTAATTGAATTTTAGCAAGTTATTTTCACCCTACAGCTCTAGGTTGGAAAGCAAGAGCTGTAAGTTTTATTGTTTAAGTATCTTTTGGGCTTCTTAAGTGGTTCGAAACTTATTCATCATTTTTTCATAAGTATGTGATGCATTTACAAGTTAACTGAGGTTGAGCTTACCTCATCATCAATTTAGTCATCATTCTCATCTTTTGCCATAAAGCATATGTAGGCTCTATCTTCAATTTCATCATCACAGGATTCATTGTCGGTGATAGCTTGTAGGCATTCCTTTGTTTTGATTGTTGTGGGCAGCCGCCCATCGGTGCCTTTAGCTTACTTCTCCATACACGTCGCTTTTCATCCTTCTCCTGTTGCTCAGCCTCTGGTATCTTCTGTACCTTGGCATGAGGACATCTATTTGCATAGTATCCTGGCTTCCTACAATTATAGCGATTAGAGTCTCCAGAAGATGGTTACTCGAAACTCACCTTGTTGAAGGTTTTCGGCTTGTAGGGGTATTTATGGATTTCTTAATAAATTTCATAATTTGTGCATGATCAATGCCATTTCATCTTTGTGACAGGATGTCATCATCATCGTCAACAGTTTTGGATGTGCTAGGGGGAGAGCTAGGTCTCATATCGGATACATAGGCAAGTGTTGTAGTCTTGGCAGGGAACTCTTTGGTCTTTTCTCTCCTATCAATATCATACTCAAATGCTTTGAGGTAAGAGAATAGGTCAAAAGTAGATATTTCATTAAGATTGCAAGACACAGGCATAGCTGAGGTCTTAATGTCCCATTATGCAGGGAGTGATCTGAATATTTTGAGATTTTTATCATTTTGGGTGTACACTTTGCTCAAAGCTTCAAGTTCACCAACAATACTAGTGAGTCTAAGATCAAGTTCCTCAAGAGTTTCAGTAGATTTCATTTCAAAAGGTTCAAACTGCTGAGTGAGTTTTGAAAATTTATTTTCTATTGAGAGACCAATTCCTTCACAAATCAACTTGAGTTTCTCCCAGATTTCTTTGACTGTATATATCTTTTTACTTTCGAAAATATGTCTTTATCAAGAGTGAGAAATAGTGCATTTTTAGCAATATTGTCTAGATTTGCTAGCTCGCGCTCATCAATTATCCACTGGTCTATGTCCTTCTCGAGCACCTCTACATGGGGTTGGCCTTCCACTCTGGTGGCTGTGTTGACCTTCGTGATGGTGATAGGTACTTCCTGTATCACAAAGATCATTTCTTCATGCATGCGAGCCAGATATACTTCCATCCTGATTATCCATTCATCCAACTTGTTAATGGAGAACATAAGAACTTTGTTGATTGCAGATGTATCTATGGCAATTGTATAGGATTAATGCTTGAAATAAATAAATGCAGTTTTTCAAAGCTAGTGATTTTAGATCCGATTCAGATTAGAAGTCCACTAATTCGTTGTAGAATCAACCTCTCTGATACCACTTGCTGGTCACGGTATACTTTAATAACAGCTTAGAAGGGGGGTTGAATAAGTTGTACTCTTTTTCGATCTTCTTTATGCGTGGCGGAAGTCTTAATACAAGTTCTTTAGATACAGCAACTTGATGGTCTCATGTAGCACTACACCAAAAACAGGATTTTATGACATTGAAACTCGCTGGATTTGTGACTGCCAATGACAGTCACAATTTTATGACTGCCAATAACAGTCACAAAGATCAAACAGTGATAAATCCACATATTTGTGACTGTTAATGACTGTCACAAATGTTGTGACTGTCTTGAGCAGTCACAAATTCACATATTTCTGACTGTCTTGAGCAGTCATAAATTTTGCAGTTTTATGTATAAATATATTTCGACAAACCCTCAGCACATTCACCGTCACCCTCCCTATCTTCTCTTTCTCTCTACCCGATGCCCATGCCCTCCATCTCCATCTTCTTTCTTATCCTCGGCTCCTCTTCTCATAAATTAAAACATACGCACATATAACATACAGCATAGCGACACCCCGAACGAAGCACGGGCCGGAAGGAGGAAGGCGATTCTGGTTGCGGTCAACGGTGGCGTGTGCCATTTGTCGGAGATTTCAGACAAATGAGGGATGGTGGTGGGTGGTGTGAACCGATTCTTGAAGTTCGAGTAGGAAATCGGTATGTTGAATCTCCTTGCAGACTTTCCGTACTCGCTTGAATCGAGTAACTTGGTCGATCACTTATTTATGTTTCTTTTACTCGATTCAGAAATTTCTAGCACACTTTCTCTGAAATTCATTATGATTGATCTAGCTCGAAGTCCTCTACAGAGAGAGGGAGAGGACAAGCAGCGGAGTGATTAAGGGTTGTTTTCTTGATTTTATTTTCACATGAACCCCTATAATTCCATGGTAAGATTCTTGATTTTCTTTAACTTATATTTGAATTACTACTTTTTCTTCTTGATTCCTGTCTGTTTTTGATGTCATCGATTTGCATCGAGTTAGGTTCTAAAATGTGCTTCATCTTCTTCACACTCAGTAACGGTGAGTGAGATTTCGGCTAAATTTAAGATTTTGAGCAACATTGTTCTAGGCAGTCTATTTTCTCGTATGTAATTATCTGAAAAGCTGGTTTATGTTCTGATTTTTATTAATTTCAGATCTAGTAGAATAATTTCTTATGGGTGATGAAAGCAACCTGGGAAAATTGTGGTAGAAAACTTATTTTCTAGAGATACTTACAAACTAACTATTATTATTACTATTATTTGCTTAGTCATACTTATTTCCAGCTGATATGTGAGGGTTCCAGTTTTAGATTTCCTTCTTATTGATTTGTTTGTTATTTCTCTTTTGACATTTATATGATGCAACATCAGTATGTGAGACGAATACCAACTGGTAATCACGTAATAGAGCCAATGCGTTTATCTCGTGCACAAGATCCAGTTCTTTCATACCGTGATGATGTAATTGTTTTTCTTATTGCAAAATAATTAACAAGTAACATATTAGTTCTTCATTTATAGGTTTTCTTTTAAACAAAATTGGTTATCATCACAGTTAACGCCGAGCTTGCCACATTACGTAAGAGGTCAAAGTAGAATTCGTCGTGGGCGTGATGATAATGATATGTAGCGACTTTCTCAAGCTCTCGACACCGCAAAACACATGTAGAAGATTGCTCATTATTTTTGAAGCCTGCTATCAAGTAAGATACCTTTTAGTTGTTCACATTTTCTCTTTAGGATTAACTGAGGATAAGTTTTTGAAAAATTTACTTTAAGTATGAATTTACTGAAGCTATTTCGATATTTTAGCAACTATAATCAATTTAGCTTTGCCCGATTATTGGGATAAAAGGCTTCGTTTGTTTAGCAACTATAATCAATTTTCACCTAAAATCGCTTAGTGTTCGGAGACTACGTTCCTAACAAACTCGTATAATTTGATTGCACCATTACTTAATGTTATTTATAATGATTGGTTTCTCAATTTTGTTTTATTCACCAAAGTTCTGATGCAGTCCTGCGCGAGATACATGTTTACCATGGGTATGGGACGCTTCTTGGGGCTATAGCTTTTGTGTCGACTATATCATTCAACATTGGTCTTAATGTTTACATTTCTCTACTAATATCATATTTCCTTTACCAAGTATTTTCGAGTTTTGCTTGCTTACCTATGTTTGTCATATTTGGATTATATTCTATTTACTGTTCCGGTGAACCTATAGAGGCATCTTTAGAATCAAGGAGTCGGGTTCTGATTTTTATTTGCCAAAACTACCGTTGATCTTTAACCTAATAAATAAAAATCTGATTTTAACTCTATAAACCGTTGTTCTTCTTCTCATTGTTCTAAGTTGTTTTATTATTTTTCAACCTAATTAATATTTCGTCTTTGTGATTCTAGGAATGCAACTAGTATCATCTTTTGAAGGACCAAATAAAACCTGAGGTCCACACACGACAATTTGTTCGAAGCACATTCAATGGCGTGCTCTGGAAATATGAGGTCCAGGGACAAAGAATCTTGAATTATGGTAATACAAAAATTCCCAAATTCTCTTAAAATGCATCTGTATGTGTTTAGGACATGATAATAAAGTTTCAATGCATTTGGACTTCGTTTGCTATTTTAAATTGAATTCATCATGTTGTGTCCCAAATTATCAATATAGTGTAATTAGTTTTTGTGTCAATTTCGTTTAGTTGTTATGGCACTTCAGTTTAATTAAAATGTGGTATACCAACACTTGAGGAAATACTCAAGTAGGGCTCTTCTCCTCTCGAAGTGGTGAAGGTCGCGGAATCATTCGCGACCTCTCGGATGTAGTTTCCGATGCTACTAGAAGAATTCGGTGAAATCAGAAATGATTATCTACATTGCACGGAAGCTTTCTGTATAATTTTATTATTTTAGTTCATACATGATTTTCTGATTAGATTTTAATATATATATATATATGTGTGTGTGTTTGTGTGTATATGTTTATACTTATATAATATGTATGTAGGTCTCCAGGGAATTCTCGACTTTGTATCAAACTGGCTGAATTGCAGTGAAGCAGTAATTTGGTGGGACAAGTTGTCAAATGGGATTAAGCAGTCGACTAGGCCCACCAACAGAAGTTTGGGAGCTGTCTGCGGAATTTTGAAGTTAACCTGTATGTAACAAGCTTGCCAAGACAGATTTGTTATTGCCACGATGGGGTCTCTGAAATGGGCTTGGCGAGTTCACCAATTATTGACAGGGGTAACTCCGAACAGATTATGCTACTCTACAACTTCCGCACTTATATTTGCATGGTTGTAAGAATATATATTGATTATTTCTTTCAGAATTAATGTCTATTGATTCATTTGTCCGGTGGGCTTAATTTTGTTAGAACTGTGTTCCACGATCTTGGAGGTTGTTACCTTCCTGAGTTATGAAATCTGACTGTCTTAATTGCCTGTCTATGCGTCGCCGCCTTGTTCAATTTATGTTATCCGGTAGAACTACTTATATGTTTAACATTCTTGAACATGGAGTCATAGTTAGTTGTAGTGACCCAAGCATCTTACCTTGCACGGGTAAGATTGATATGGTTTGCCTCATAAGTTTTATCATGGAGGTGGTCTTGGACTTGCATTTGGATAAATATGGCAATACCCTACATGCAGGGTGTTGCAACTAGATGTTTTCATTCACATAGTGATATGTTATATTAACTATTTGGTTTCAGATACAACATCCTGATCTTGTCTGAGAAGATTTGATCTAGTGATAACACCTCAACATGATTATTACTCTTTAAGGCCAGAGGCACAGAAATAAATCCCTTTCTTTATAAGAAGGTTGGTAACACCTAGAAAACTTCCAGATATACGTGGTATGTTATTCTGGATAGGGGTTAATATATTTCATTTTCTCCCATCTTGAAGTCATGGAAGTTATAGGCTTTCTTTGACTAAATGTTACATTTATCTCCTTACGGTGGGAGCCCTTCACCAACTCATTCATTTGCTTTGAGAAATGCTTACGCTTGGCATGATGAGGTTATTATATTTTGGATTTGCTTCATTTATTGTTATTGATATCATAGCGATTGGTTTGAGCGTGATGCGGAATTGTGGTCAATTTGGATTTGATTTTATTAAATTTTTATTTTGAAGTATCATATGGCAATATGGATCTAAATACGAGAATGAATCTATTTCTCACATGTTTCTTATATTTACGAATTTCAAATTTGATACTATCATGTTTTTGGATTATCGGATTCTTTGGGTTTTGGTTTTGGTCGATTGAAATCGATAGTGAGCGACTTCATGTTGTTCGTGATGGTCGGCTTCGTGTTGTTCGTGATTGAAATCTAATATTGAGCATCCTAGTATTGAAGTCATCGAAGGGTTCAAGAACAACTAGTGTATGCATACGAATGACTTTAGATGTTAGTCTTTGCTCCTCTTAGTGAAACTTGTTAGTTGTGTAACTAATACTATGTACTTTTTTATTTATTGGGTTGGTTTGAAGTGTTTTTATATATTGTGATTTATAAAGAGTCAAATATTTGAGACGGAATAATATTATGTTTTAATTTTCGATCCAAGATTATGGTTTTTGTATGTGTTGTGAAAATTGATTTTAGTGTAGTATGAATATATTGAAAAATATGATTGAATTGCATTATGAATTCATTGTAAAAATTAACTGGATTTGTGGTTTCTTTAATATTTTTATTTTTTTATTTTTTTCAAAATTTGTATTTGCCAAAACAGTCACAAGTTATTGAATTCGTGACTAATTACGGTCACGAAATCAAATTTGTGACGACCCGATGACATGAAATCTGAAATTTGTATCGTTGTCATTGGTCATCACAAAATCGAGATTTGTAATGACCAATGTGATCACAAATTGCTTTTGTGACTGCCACGGAAAGTGCTATTGTACAGTCATATAAATGCCCTTTTGTGACTTTTTGTATTTGTTTTGTGATCACAAAATAATTTGTGACAGGCGAAAATGTGACACTTATTTGTGACTGTTTTTGACGTTTGTGACAGTTTTTAGCTGTCACAAAAACGTGATTTTGGTGTAGTGTAGCTTGATGCTTACAGGGTTTTCAGAGTAAGTATACAATAAATTACAGACAGTTATAAGACAGTAAATATAGGAAGTAATAATACAGAGTTAAAAATGGTTCGAGGTAAACCCCTCTACGTCCACAGGTCCTCCACACAGGAGTAAAGTGTTTTTTTAAATCCAAGCATACACAGCTGTATGATTTTAACTAAATCGATCACTCTATTATTCACATATTGATACAGCTGACTGTAACTGTAAGCCGTTCACATAGATTGTAGGCTCCTTTGACTGACTTCCTCTCACATAGATTGAAGCTTTGTCTCGAACTTTCTTCATCCCACACAGGTCAGAATAGTTCCACTTAGTCCACACAAGGCTAATGCTCACAATGATAAGGTTTGGAATCACAAGTATCAGAACAACAAATGTAGACTTGAAGGTCTTTGCTGTAGTGTGTTGTCCTCAGTTGAGGACTTAGTATTTCTTCACCCAAATATATGCGTTGTAGGCTTCAAGAAATAAACTGCTCTTTGAAGATAATGAAATGCTCCAGGATGTTGATCAATCAGTAAGTGAGCAATATCCTCTTGATTAGGCCATTTATAACTTTGAAAATAGATCCATTATAAATGTAGTCATTGGACGGTTGGTGAGATGTGGACATATCGGATTGGTGGCTTGCAGAATGTTTGAATTAAAGTGATATGCATTATAAGCTCTTCAGTCCACAATCTTCTCGGCCATATTAAATGTCGTCCTATCAGCATTAGATGCACCTTTTAAAATCGTAGATACTTTGTGAATAAAGAATGACGTATCTCACAACAGTTTGAATGTCTATGTCTAAACCATGTTGGATTGTATTTTACTTTTCCTAAGTAAAATACCTACAGTTTCTTTGTTGTATCCAATAGTCTTCTTGCCGTACGCTGGAATCTTTATTAACCGTAGGAATACATCTTTTAAGGTGTTGTATGAATATCACTATCGGGACAGGATGTAGGATGCATTCTTCAAGACACTTAGGGTAAATTTCCCAACAACTATCTACTTTAATTCCTTTTTCTTTTTAATTTGGTTTAATTTACGTTTGTACACTTGATCAATATTTTTACATGTTTCGCCTTATTGTTCATAATTCAAGAATGAGTTCAATAATAGGTCTAAATTAATTAACATTTTCCATTATGAGATTGAGAGGTCGGTGATTGATTATAATGACTTTTGGTATTTTGTACTTTTGGAGTTAGATAATTTATGGTAAATGGAGATATAATCATAGTTGATTTAATCTACGCTTTAACTGCATCTTGAGAGGGATTTTTAAAGAGGTATCGTGACTGTAATATATTAGGAAGACAAGTAGGACATTAAACAAAAGTTAAATCCTATTAATCCTAGCAATCGATGGAAACCTAGTCTTGGAATCTATTCGTTTATCATATAAATTCTCTTCCTTTGAAACTTGTTTTTATTATTGTTTACTTTAATCAAGTATTTAGTAAATTAAACTCTCATCAAATTTGATTGTCTGGATAAAGTTGAAAATACTACAATTTATTACTTGATACAATAAGAATAATTAGTCTCTGCGGATACGATCTTGCTCGCCACTTTCTATATCTACTTTGTACACTTGCGGGTAGCAATAATAAAAGCAAACACAAGGTCACAATTTAATTTTCAGAAACATACTTGGATTTATATAAAGTCGATATGGGTTTCAGCCGAGTGTTTTAGGTTTACGACCTGATTCTCGGATTTGGCCAGAGGTTAAGGGGGCGTTCTGTTTGTATTTTGTTTTGTACTTTTATTTTGCAAAATGTTTTATGTTTTCTGTTTTTATTTTTGTTTTCAAAGTTGTTGAAAATGCGTTCTGTTAAATTTATTTTGCAAAATATTTTTTTTGTAATATTAATATTAAAATCATAAATCTTTATTTTAGACTTAGTTTCAAATTAGGATAATCCAAAAAAAACTCAAAATGTATTTTGAGCATTTTGAAGATTTTTTGTTGAAATACACAACGCTCAAAACGAGGTTTTGGGCATTTTGCGTTTTGTGTACAAATATTTTTTTTGTTTTCCAAAATGCATTTTCGAAAATGATAAAAAGAACACATTTTTAATATTTTGAAAAATAAAACAGAAAATGACCTCAAAACAACAACGAGAACAGGACCTAAGGTTCTAATTTTATGTATATTGGTTTATTCGCTTTTGTTGCTTGATTTTGTGATGATATTACTTGATAGCGCGCTCTTCCCTAAGTTTGGTGTATGGAAACACTGTTGTGTGCTACAATCAGTGTTCTAAAAATCGGCCTGGGCGGCCGCCTAGGCGGCGCCTAGGCGCTAGGCGGCCCCCGGGCGCTCCGATTATGCCCTGGGCGTTTGTCCTGGGCGGTCGGGTGATTAATCGGCCGCCTAGGCGGGCTGGGCGGGCGCCTAGGCGGCTGGGCGGGCGCCTAGGCGGCTGGGCGGGCGCCTAGGCGGCTGGGCGGCCGCCTAGGATGGCAAGCTGGGCGGGCGCCTAGGCGGCTGGGCGGGCGCCTAGACAGCTGGGCGGGCGCCTAGGCGGATAAATTTTTTTTTTATTTTTTTTATATTAGTGGTACTATAAATTCCTGAATTGAGATACTATGGACTATGTTATGCTTATGTCAATGTTTAACAATTTAATATATGATCCATTATATGTTTGTTTAAATATTTAAATATTAGATGTTTTTTATTCTTTACATATATATAATTATTTATATATAAAAATAATTATAATAATAATAAATAAATTCGCCTAATCCGATTAATCCCCGATTAATCCTCTGGGCGCTAGGCGTTAGCAATCCGAACGCCTAGCGCCTAGCGTTTTTTAGAACCTTGGCTACAATATGTAACATCCCACTTCTGTATATATATGTTTAATTTTAATTAGAAAAAAACCCATCACGTCCGTTGCACTGCGCCGAAAGAGGTATATCAAGTATGAGTTGTGAAAATTTATAATTATATCTATACTTCTATTAAAAGAGAGTCGTGACACATGTCACTTTGTAAGTTTTTTGATTTTTTATTTTAAAATAAAGTTTATATATAGAGATGTATCTTAAATTTTCAAAAAAAAATTATAGATATGTATTGTGGGAGTTTTATTCCACAACTTACACTCATCTACCAATAAAAAATTCTTTCTTTATTTTTTTAGCTTAAAATTTTAAATGTTTATAATTTTTTAAATCAAGTTTATTTTTAATGAAAAATATATCAAATTAATTTTTATTTCATAATTTTCAACTAGACATCCATATGAATATAATAAATTTGATGGATTTACAATAATGACCGATTACACAAAAAAATTATATTAGAAAAAATATGAATATTTATTTTTAGTAAAATTAATTGATGTAAAATAAAAATATATTAACTCATTTATTGCTTACATAAAAAATAAATTATGATATTTATTTAATTATAATAACTAAAAATAATAAAATATACACTGCACACACACATATATTAAGACTTAATCACGTATTATTTTCGTCCCCAAAATTTGTTCCTACTTTTTTTTGGGTATATCCAGGAAATTTGTTCATGTAATGGACGCTAATTGACTTAACACTCCGCTAATGTGGTACTCTTTCTTGAATTATATTACACCCCATAATACACTCAATAAGTCTTTTATTAATATTACGCGAATATGATACTCATGTCGAAAATCATCAAAAATAAATTTAGAGATCGAGAAATTATTTTCTAATAAGAGAATATCTTATGCGGTGCATCGCACCGGAGAACATCTAGTTATGAAAATATTATACTACTCCCTCCGTTCACTACCCATATGCACTCTTTTGATCGGCACAAGTTTTATTTGAGTTGACTTAGTTGGTAGGATGTGTTGTGAGTGGAGTAAATGGACCCACTTATGTTGTGAAAGGGTAAAAAATTACCAAAAATAAACAATGCACATAGGTTGCGGACGGATGGAAAAAGAAACTATTACACATGGGTAGAGGTGGGCAAAAAAAACGAAACCAAAACTGAAACCGAAAAAAAACTGAAACCGAAACCGGTCAAAACCGGTTTTTGACCAAAACCGGCGGTTTCTACCCGGTTTTCCATTTTCCCGTTAGAAACCGATTCGGGTCGGGTTTTAGGGGAACCGGTTTCGAAAACCGGGTTGAAAAAATCGGTTTGAAACTGGTTTTTCTTGTGACCGTTATATGTCTGTTGCTTTACCGTTTTTTGCCCTTTTTTTTTTACCATTTTGCCATCCTTAATCAACTATAAATAGCCTATTTGAGTTTTGGTTTAGTCACAATACTCAAACACTCTTCAAGTACTAAAAAAATTACAAAATTCTCGTTTCTCTCAATTCAAATGGCAACTCAATCTTCTTCCGCTTCCACGAATGCACCCGAGATTGTTGAAGTTCTAGAAACAACCCGAAACAAAAAAAAATTGGTGTAATTTCAACCTCGTGAAGTTGTCGGATGGGAAACTTAAGGCTCATTGTAAGCATTGCGGTAAGTTTTTGAAATATGAATCCAACACGACGTTGAAAATGCATACCGACAAGTATTGCGAAGGACTCAAATTCGTTCCGGAAGCCGGTCAAGCATCTATGTCACGAGAGGGGGGTCTTTTTGCATACGAGGCGGAGCGGTGCCGACAACAATTTGCAAGCTACGTGATTCAAGAAGGTTTGCCGTTCAACCACTTCGATAACCCTCGATTGACTAAGGTGATTCAAAATACTCTTCAACCGCGATATAAACAAGTAAGTCGTGCTACTCTTAGACGTGATTGTATTAAATTATGGAAAAAGGCTAAAATAGAACTAGTAAACGGTTTTGCAAACTTAAATACAAATGTAAACTTAACAACCGATGTTTGGTCGGCACCTCATGGTTTGCCCGGTTCATACCTTTGTGTTACCGCACATTGAATTGATCCCGATACATGGCTAATGATGAAGCGTACGATTGCTTTTGAAAATTTTGAGTACCCTCACACGGGTCAAAATTTATTTCATATGTTATAAAATGTGATAAATAACTTTAACTTACAAGAAAAAGTTTTTTCGATCTCATTTGATAACGCGTCTAATAACACAAACGCGGTAAAAAATTAATATTAACATATAAACCGCCTTCGAAGGGTATTTTTTATCATAGTCGATGTGTTGCACACATTATAAACTTGGTTGTGCAAGACGGATTAGCGGTACCCGAAATAAGTTTGGATTATACGGATTAGACGGATTAAAAAAATGTTACAAGATATATTTTGTTCAAGTAAAGCTAGATATAAACAATATATGAAATTGTGTAAGGACACGAATTCTATTTTTTAACCCCTAATTGGGACGTTCCTACAAGATGGAATTCGACTTATAAAATGTTTTGTTGTGGTTTACGCCAACGTGATACTTTACAATTTTTTCATGATGAACTTGCGAATAGGACGAGTAGGGTTACACCATTTACGTCGGAACAATGGGATATAGTTAGAAAAATAAGCGAATTGCTCAAAGTTTTTAAAAACGCAACAACTTTATTATCGGGTGTTTATTATCCCACCAGTCATTTGGTACTTAATCAAATTTATTTAATGTGTTCAAAATTAAGCGACTACGAATTAAGTGGTGATTTATATGAAAAAATGGTTTCGCCCATGAAAGAAAAACTAAGAAAATATTTTAAAGAAATGCCACCGGTAATTACTTGTTCCGCCGCCTTGAACCCATGTATGAATATTAGCGGGTGGAACTATTTATCGACAAAATCTCTATTGATTTAGAGTTTCATAACGAAAACGTATTCTATTCAAGAGATGCAAAAGCCATTTTTAACAAAAATTTCAAAGATTTATTCGGGGTTTATTTTAAAAAGTATGGTTCAAGAAATGATTCTTCAACTTCGTTTTCATCATCATTTTCTACTTCTACTAGCGCGGATCCCATGCTTAACTTATATAATAGTTTAAGAGAAGAAAACACTAAACGGGCTAGGGGTGAGGGTGACCAATCATCGACTAGCGAATATGGGAGATATATTGGAACCGATTTTTATCCACTATGGGACCCCATGAATTCGCAAATTTTGATATTTTGACTTGGTGGAAAGGAAGGAAAACTCAATTTCCCGTTCTAACCGCTATGGCCCGAGATTTAGTAACCGTCCAAGCTTCTACGGTAGCTTCGGAATCCGCTTTTTCTCTTAGTGGCAGGGTATTATCTATACGAAGAACAAGACTCACAGCGGCACCATTGGAGATGTGTATTTGCTTGAAGGATCACTTGAACGCATCCGAGCGTATACAACACACTCAAAATCTAGAAGGAGAACTAGACATTGAACAAGAAATACACGATATCGAGGTAGAAGAAGGTTTTGCAATCTCACTCTCCGATGAAGAAATTGCTCTCGCTGAAGCTTCGCGCGAGGCTAGCTCCGAAGAAGATATCACTCTCGATGAATAAAAGTTTATGTTTTAAATTCTAAATGTTTGAATAAAAGTTGATGTTGTAATGAGTTTATTTAATAAAAGTTTATGTTTTAAATTCTAAATGTTTGAATAAAAGTTGATGTTGTAATGAGTTTATTTAATAAAAGTTTATGTTTTAAATTCTAAATGTTTGAATAAAAGTTGATGTTGTAATGAGTTTATTTAATAAAAGTTTATGTTTTAAATTCTAAATGTTTGAATAAAAGTTGATGTTGTAATGAGTTTATTTAATAAAATTTTATGTTTTAAATTCTAAATATTTGAATAAAAGTTGATGTTGTAATGAGTTTATTTAATAAAAGTTTATGTTTTAAATTCTAAATGTTTGAATAAAAGTTGATGTTGTAATGAGTTTATTTAATAAAAGTTTATGTTTTAAATTCTAAATGTTTAAATAAAAGTTGATTTTGTAATCAGTTTCTTTAATAAAAGTTTATATTTAATGTATAATTGGTTTATTTAATAAGAATATATTACTTTTTTTTTTAAAAAAAACCGGTTATAACCGGTTTTCCTTACCCGAACCGGTCTCAAACAAACCCAACCGGTTAGTATAGGGTCGAGTTTTTACAGTCCCCAACCCAACCCAACCCGACCCGAACCGGTTTGGTCAAAAAATCGGTTCCCAGGCTACGACCAAAAACCAGTTAGGTTTTAAAACCCGAACCGGTTTGAATAAAAACTTGATTTGTACATCCCTACATATGGGTGGCGGACGGAGGAAGTATAATTTATAAAAAGTTACTAATATTTCGAGGATGAAAACTTATTAAGCAGGGAAGAATATGGTGTCCGAAACTTATATTCAAGTTATGAGTGCAAAATAATTATTGAAGAATTTTATTTACTTCTCAAATTTTATAATTTAGTAGTATCTTACTGAAACTGCTTAAGTCGTAAAACTTATTTTGCTGACTCAAGTTTTTGTTATACGAGTCAGTCCGACTCGTGCGATGCACACGGGCTCGTTCTAATTGTTCGTAACGTATTGCTCAGCACTAATTTTTGTTATTTTGTTGGTCAATAGGTTCATCAATTGTGATTTTCTTATCACAAATAGAGATGTTAAACGGGCTAGCCCTAGCGGTTCCGGGCTAGCCCTAGCGGGCTTCGGGCTAAACGGTCCGGGCCAAAAAAGCCCGGATTTAAACGGGTTAGGAAATATCGGCCCTAACCCTAACCCTAACGGGCTTCGGACTAAACGGGCTAAATATGTAAAAATCTATTTTTTAATTTTTTATAAGTCATAAACCAAAAAAAAAAAAACGGTAACAATATATTTTATATATATAGTAACAAATATACTATAATAAATATAACAAAAAATACACTTTTATATATATATATATATACACACTATATTAACCAATATAGTAATAATAATATATTATTTATAATATTAATATATTATATATATAATATTAATATATGTTATATGAATATAGTATTACCGTGACTTGAAATTAACAATATATATATATATATATATATATATATATCGGGCTTCGGGCTAGCCCTAGCGGGCTTCGGGCTAAACGGTTGTTGCGATATTTCTTGAACACAAGTGTACGTTATCGTATACAAGTAATAAAGTGATGAGTGAGTATCGTTCCCACGAGGACTGAATCACTAACTACCGATTTTTATGTATTCTAGTTTTATTTGAACAATCGAACCTTGGTTTTGCAATTAATTACTAAAAGAATTAATAAAAGACTAAACAGTAAAAACGATAGCTTGGAGAAAGAGAATCAAATGATGAATAAGTCTAGGATTCTGAATTCACCTCGGTTTATCCGAATTTACTCTCGATTATCTGAAGTTAATGATTTTCCCAATTTATTGAAGGCGAAGATTGCTAATATACTCTACCGCCTCTCCCGAGGTCAATAGATTTTTCTAATGGCGAATAACGCACTCTATCCCTAGGTGAATTAATTCGTCAATAGGCAAAAAGCATAAAATCTCCAAAAGGCCACGTAGTTCCTATGAGTATATTCCTATCTCACAAGATAAAACGGTCATCACCAATAGTTCCTCACCAACTCTCCTCTGCCGATTCGAATTGAGTGATTAAAACAATACAACTATTGGCCAGATAATTGAAAGCATTAAACACGATTGGGAAAACTCAACAAAAAGGGAATTAAATAGATAATCTCAAGCAAATCCGTCAAAACGTAGGTTTCATCAAAATCCTAAATTAGGGTTTTAGCATGACATGCTAATTAATGAAAATACAAAATTAATCAATAGAATCATGAAAATCAAACGCAGATGAAGAGCTCGGATTCCTCCGTTCTTCTGGATTCCGCCCTCTACCCTTGATCTCTTCTGCTTCTCTCGTCTGCGATAGTCTTCTGTCTTCCTCCTTTTCCCAAGCCTCCACATATTTCAAGATTTCCAAGATTCCAAGATTTCCAAGCTTTTCCAAGATGATTAATTAGGGTCTTAAACCCTTATATATAGCTCTCAACAGTCTCCAAATCGCGTCCGTGTAAGTAGGTCGAAAACTGGCTTCAAAACGGCCCAAATCCGCGCGGAGCACACCAAAACCGCCTAGTGTGCCGCGGCTCACTTAATCTGTGCCGCGGCACATGGCGTCGAGTTAAAACACAGCGCCGTGATTTTCTTACGGGCCGCGGCTCACTGGTATGCCGCGGCACAGAGTCTGATCTACTTTGTGCCATTGGTCCTCTGCGTGTGCCGCGGCCCTGCTTCCTTGTGCCGCGGCTCACGGCCAAAATTTTCCGTTTTCGCCCGTTTCGCCTCGTTTTAGCTTCCGAACTCCAATCTCTTGACAAACATACAAAATTAAGGCATTAAAAGCTCATTTAAGCAAATTTACTCTCCAAAATAATACAAAATAATGATAAATAAGCGTATAAAAATACGCCTAACAAATACCCCCAAACTTAAACCTTTGCTTGTCCTCAAGCAAAAAGAATTAAATTCAACAAAAGAATGCCGTGAATAATCGTGCAACTCATAGTGCTCAACCTAATCAATACTATCCTGAAATTCTCTCTGAAAAATACGAGTATCGTAATAGCGAGCTACACTCAGAACACTGATTCTACAAAGTAACCAAGTTCAGTCCTAATAACTCGTTCATGAAGAAAATCCAGCTCAAAGATTAACAAACGTGAATCAAATCGACAATCAATATGAAAGGTTAAAATAAACAAGCTAGTTCGCCCCTTCCACAGTCTAATGGCAAATATTTTACGAGTTTCATAAAAAATAATCCTCGGACAGTATTCCCTTATATATATACTCAAGAAATTGATTCGAGTTGACCACTAGGTTCGGATCTCGGGATGTTTCATCGGGATAATCCTAGGGTGGAACTTCCATTCTCATGTATTGGGAAACCGTTTGACGTAAAAGAAACTCATGGGGCTCATGGATGCTTCTAGTTACTAAGTTCCCCTCCACAGCGGAGAAACAACCCGAATAGCTAATTCCCGCATGTCCGAATCAAGGTCGCTGTTTTACACGAGAGTAAACAACGGGTCACGCGAATACCCCCGGTTACTAGGCTCCCTATCATCGGTACATGTGAAATTTCTAAATCACTAGTCTAATCAGGGTCGTCGTTTTACGCGAGAGTAAACAACGGGTCACGTGAATACCCCCGGTTACTAGACTTCCCATCATAGAACAAATATTATCTCGACTATTAGGAAAAACTGACCGACTCTAAACTCAATCTAAGTGCCAACACGACTTATGTTACAGGATGACTAGCTAACCGAAAAAAATGTAACCAAACATATCGACGGTGATTTTAAAACACGTATGTATCCTCTCTTATCCGCTAAGGTCTCTACAAAAACGAAGAAAATTTCGGACCTAAATGAAGACTTAGCAGAAACAGAAATCACTGAATACAACCCGACTAAAACTCGACCGTTTCTTCAGAGAGAAAAACAGTGTCGTAACATCAGTATTACACAAATAGAAGCACGAAAAATTCACGAATAAGAGTAAAATCAAGACAAGCAAGGCTATCGACAAAAATAACGCAAAGTAATGAAAAGTGCAACAAAATCAGTACAGCAATGAATGTAGCAACATAAAGTAAACCCCCCCAAACTTAGGACGTACATTGACCTCAATGGACAAAATATAATATGCAATAGAATAAGAAGGTCAAGTACTCCCCTCCAGTCCTCTCACGAGCTGGTGCCGGCATCATCCGGTGAGGAGGGTGGTGTGGCTGGCCGAGCAGGTGCAATAAATGGCCCGTTCGGATGCAAAATGTGGGCCATCCATGCGGCAAGGTGCTCCTGATGGTAGGCGTCCCTCGCTGTCAGATGCCTCGCCTCACGCCGGTTGGCCCGGCGGGCCTGCTCTCGCATCTCACCCCTGACGGAAGCAATAATGCTCTCTCGCTCCGTCCGCTGCTCCTCTCGCATGGCAGCCAGCATACTCTCCCTCTCTCTCCTCATCTCCTCTCTCTCTCCCCTCATATCCTCTCTCATATCATCTCTCTCTCTCCTCATATCCTCCCTCAGTCCGTCGAACATCGCCTGCAATCTCTCTCTGTCGGGCGGCGGGCCTGCATCTGCCTGCCCCTGTGTCAGTAAAAGAGGCTCGGGGGACCCCTCGTGGGCCTCATCTAGTAGAAATCTTCTCCCCCGAGCGTGCGCCGGCGCTCCTCCCCACTGGTCAAAATGTGAGATGATGCGGTGGTCGATCGGTGCCTGGGGAGCAAGCATCGGCTCGTCGTCCGACCACGTCAGCCCCGACTGCCAGCACAGAGCGCAGATAAGAGAGGGGTGCTTCAACCCCATCTTGGCCCCTCCCTGAATACACTGGAATATAGAACGGACCAAAAGAGGGGCCACATCGAATCGCAGCCCGGATGTGATAGCATATAGTGTCCGGGCGTGGGAGAGAAAAACAGTGCGGATCTGAGATGTGGGGTCTATACGAGCGCAAATAAAGTATAGCCAGGCACGCCCGAGCCGACTGAGGCGCGAGCTCTTGAAATAGAAAGTGGAAGAACCCGGTGCGTGCTGCTCCCAGTCGGAGTCGGGCTGCGTAATAGTCTCGAGCAGAGCCTCCTTCGTGAGGCTAGTCATAACTCGGTCATAATCCGTCTCATCTACCACCGGCATCCCAAACAACCTCCGAATAGCAGCTGTGGAAAAATCAACCGTAATACCTCGGACATCGACCTGAGTCCGAGTGTCCGATCTTTGCAACATCGCTGCCGAATATGCTTCAATAACGCGCTGGCATAGAACTCCTGCACTATCGATATCACCGCTGGCTCGGGGGGTGCAGCGAATCGGGCCCACCCCATCTCGTCTATCATCGTAAGCAGTTCCCCATCTTGGGGGGCTGGAGTAAATCCCCTCTCCGGGATAATAGGTCACGGCCGAATCTTCTCATTGAAGATTTTGTGGATCTCAGGGTCAGAAAACTGGTGCGCCTCCGACTCGGCGCGACTACGAGAGGTTTCCCCTCGAGTGGGTGATGACTGAGTCCTGGCCCTCTTGCTCAGCTTTTTAGTCCTAGCTATAGTCAGTCCTGAAAAAAATTTAAACACCGAAGGTTACTTACTCAAACAATAATGAGAATAATCATCACTCGGCTAAGGATATCCAGCCGTAAATCAGAAATTTTTACGAGATAACACAACCGTGAGAGAAAAATGAAATTGAACCATAACGTTTAAACTAGATGTACGGGTTGGGGTTGTTGTAATTCCAGAACGAATACGTTGCACAAAGATTCAAAATATTGCCTTAACAAAGAAAATCTTTCATTCAGGCATTTGATCGAACACTTAAAGGGCAAGAGTTCACTTGAAGAACAAATATGGCAATAGCTCGATTAAATCCCCAAGAACAAAAACACGAATCATTCACCATAAAAAACGATATACTCAATTCATTCATAAACCAAAATAATCAGGAAAAATCGATCAAAACATCATGTCCTCCACTTAACCATCATAGAACTTTTGAAGGAAATACACATATTCAATCCTCAAATGCATAACACAACTTCAAATTTAAATTCATAGAACAATTTGAGATTAGAGATTTGAACATACCTTGCTTGGATTGTGAAAAGTGCAAGAAAAATGCAAGAAGAAAACGAGAAGAAGAAGAAGGCTTCTCGGCCGATCGCGCGCGCAAGGGAGAGGGAAAGGGAAGGTAAACTTACCTGGGTAGTCGGCCGAATGCGGGTTATAAGGTACCTGGGCCCTTCAAATTCCGCATGGTGTGCCGCGGCACAGCTCAAGTGCGCCGCGGCACCGAGTACAGTCCCTTTTACCTGCTCGTTTGTTTTGTTGTGGGCCGCGGCTCAGCTTTCGTGTGCCGCGGTGCAGGGCTTAGGTGTGCCGCGGCTCAGTATTGTTGTGCCGCGGCACAGAGTACAAATTGTTTAGCTCTCCCTTTCGATTTGTGTGTGCCGCGGCTCAGTAATGGATTTCTCCCCTGGGACTTTTCCTGCACAGAATTTTAAGAAGAACACGTCAAGTGCGAGAGGTAAAAGCAAATCAGAGCACAAAATGATACAACAACAACATCTAAGCCTTAGTCCCAAAATGATTTGGGGTCGGCTATGAGCACAAAATGATAAAAAATAAAAAATCAAGAATGCAAGAAAAATATAGAAACGCAAAAAAAAATCTACAACTACGAACTCGGGTTGCCTCCCGAGAAGCGCTAAGTTTATAGTCTTCAGCCGGACCTATTAAAAAAAAATTAGTTCGCTTTTCGCAAACTCCATTTGATCTCCGCCCCGTTCATCAAACCGTTAATATGTTTTTTAAAATTTTGACCATCGGTCATTAACGATTCGATTTTCAGTTCGGACACCCAATGTTGGTTGCGGAAAGGTTTTGACAAGAACAACTTCCCGAAACACCCGTTTTTCTCATGACTAGATGTCCGTTTGATTTCCGGCTTATTTCTCTCTTTCAAAAATAACTTTATAACCGCAGCAAACTTGTCCGAGTGTGGCTGGTCAGATGGCGATGATTGCATGTTCACATGCTCGAGAAATGCTACTCGTTATACATCTTTATTAAAAGTTGGACCATTTGACACGGAATCTGAATTTTTCGACCGACGATGTTTTCGGTGTTTTTTCTTTTGCAACGGCCTCCACACTTTCACTTTGTGAGCTCTTATCAACACCTCCGGGCCATGAAAAGGATTTGAATACTTGGAACGTAACATGCTCGTCTTGAACCCGCAGAGTTAATTCTCCCTTTTCCACGTCTATAAGAGTTCTGCCGGTCGCTAAAAATGGTCGTCCCAAGATAATCGGGATATCTTCATCTTCCTCCATGTCGAGAACAATAAAATCCGCTGGAAAGATAAATTTATCCACTTTTATTAACACATCCTCAATCACTCCCCTCGAATACTTAATAGATCGATCCGCTAATTGCAAGGAAACCGTCGTCGGCTTTGCTTCTCCAATTCCCAGCTTCTTGAAAATAGACAAAGGCATGAGGTTAATACTAGCACCAAGATCGCACAATGCCTTATTAAAAGAGAGATTCCCCATGGTGCACGGTATGTTGAAACTTCCCGGATCTTTCAATTTTGGTGGAAGCTTCTTCTAAAGAATCACGCTGCATTCCTCCGTCAAGGCGACTGTCTCAAACTCCTCGAGTTTTCTTTTCTTTGACAAGATCTCTTTCATGAATTTAACGTAGCTTTGCATTTGTTCCAACACGTCGGCAAATGGAATGTTAATATGAAGCTTCTTGAACACGTCGAGGAACTTAGAGAATTGCTTGTCCGCCTTTTTCTACTGTAATCTCTGCGGAAACGGGACGGGTGGCACATATGCCTTCGGGTTATCCGGAAACGTTATCGAGGGTCTCCAATCTTGTGATTCTTCCGTCGCTAAATCTTTCTTCTCCTCAATATCACTCCTCTTTTCACTTCTCTCGGGCTGGTCACACACCTCCTTCCCCCTTCTTAAACTGATCGCATTTAAACTTTCTCTAGGATTTGTCTCGGTCGTACTTGGCAATGCTCCCTCCGGACGGGCTGTCAACACGTTAGCAATTTGGCCCAGCTGGACTTCCAAGTTGCGAATGGAGGCAGAATGATTTTGCAATGTTGCTTCAGTACGGGTCATGAACTGACTCGTATTCACTGCCAATTTCGCAATTGCTTCCTCGAGAGAAACTTTTGGAGCGGGAGGGGGCTGCTGTTGGTTTTGAGCGAACGGAGGCTGGTTCGAGTTCTGTCCATTTCTCCATGAAAAGTTGGGATGATTACGCCACCCCGGATTATACGTGTTGGAGTACGGATTATTTTTCCGGTTTCCGTTTCCTACAAACTGAGCTTGTTCAATTTGGGGCTGCTCGAACGGATTTCCAACTTGACACTCCGCGCTAGGGTGAGATCCGTTACACCAATTGAAAGACTCAATGGTAACGGGGGAAGGAGCATGCGAAAATGCTTGGAGTTGCTGCGTTAATGCTGCGACTGGGGCTGACAATGTAGATATCGGGTCATTACTCGAAATTTCCAAAACTCGCTTCGGCGTTATTCGTTCGGATGGACATTGATAAGCATTAGCGGCCATAGCTTCCAACAACGAGTGTGCTTCAGCCATCGTCTTTCCCATCAAAGCTCCACCGGCGGCTGCATCCACGAGAGTGGGTGTAGAGGCACTCAATCCATTGTAAAACGTCTGAATTTGAAGCCAGTCTGGAAGGCCGTGATGTGGACATCTCCGTAACAAATCTTTGTATCGCTCCCATGCCTCGTGAAGCGATTCCATGTCATACTGACCGAAAGTGGTGATCTCGTTTCTCAGTCTCGCCGTCTTAGAAGGTGGGAAGAATTTAGCAAGGAAGGCTTGCGCTAACTCTGCCATGTCGTGATCGAGCCCGGCGGTAAGGAATTCAACCAAAATTTCGCTTTATCCCTCAAAGAGAAAGGGAAAATACGTAATCGGATAGCATCGTTGGTGACACCATTGTTCTTGAACGTGTCACAAATCTCGAGAAAAGAAGCAATATGTGCGTTGGGGTCGTCATTCGGCAATCTACAGAATTGGCTTGCTTGTACCATCTGAATAATTGCAGGCTTGATTTCGAAGTTGTTTGCCTGAATGGTGGGACGCTGAATCCCCGAAAAATTAGCATTAATCTGCGGCATAGCATAATCTCGAAGAGCCATTTCCGGTTGAGCTTGCTGCACAATATTATTTCCTCCTTGAATTTCGATATTTTCGGCCATGGTCACTGTCCTCTGTAACTCTCGTTTCTCCTTCTTATTCCTTCGAAGAGTGCGCTCGAGTTCGGTATCCAAAGGTAGTAGGCCTTCGTTACCGAATTTTCTCATGCACTACGCGAAAAATCCTGAAAGGAAAAACAAATAAATAAAATTAAATACACGAAAATAAGTAAAAAAAAACGTTCAAACTAAGACTAGAAATACTGAAATCGATATTAGCAAAATTTCAGTCCCCGGCAACGGCGCCAAAAACTTGTTGCGATATTTCTTGAACGCAAGTGTACGTTATCGTATACAAGTAATAAAGTGATGAGTGAGTATCGTTCCCACGAGGACTGAATCACTAACTACCGATTTTTGTGTATTCTAGTTTTATTTGAACAATCGAACCTTGGTTTTGCAATTAATTACTAAAAGAATTAATAAAAGACTAAACAGTAAAAACGATAGCTTGGAGAAAGAGAATCAAATGATGAATAAGTCTAGGATTCTGAATCCACCTTGGTTTATCCGAATTTACTCTCGATTATCTGAAGTTAATGATTTTCCCAATTTATTGAAGGCGAAGATTGCTAATATACTCTACCGCCTCTCCCGAGGTCAATAGATTTTTCTAAAGGCGAATAACGCACTCTATCCCTAGGTCAATTAATTCGTCAATAGGCAAAAAGCATAAAATCTCCAAAAGGCCACGTAGTTCCTATGAGTATATTCCTATCTCACGAGATAAAACGGTCCTCACCAATAGTTCCTCACCAACTCTACTCTCCCGATTCGAATTGAGTGATTAAAATAATACAACTATTGGCCAGATAATTGAAAGCATTAAACACGATTGGGAAAACTCAACAAAAAGGGAATAAAATAGATAATCTCAAGCAAATCCGTCAAAACGTAGGTTTCATCAAAATCCTAGATTAGGGTTTTAGCCTGACATGCTAATTAATGAAAATACAGAATTAATCAATAGAAGCATGAAAATCAAACGCAGATGAAGAGCTCGGATTCCTCCGTTCTTCTGGATTCCGCCCTCTGCCCTTGATCTCTTCTGCTTCTCTCGTCTGCGATAGTCTTCTGTCTTCCTCCTTTTCCCAAGCCTCCACATATTTCAAGATTTCCAAGATTCCAAGATTTCCAAGCTTTTCCAAGATGATTAATTAGGGTCTTAAACCCTTATATATAGCTCTCAACAGTCTCCAAATCGCGTCCGTGTGAGTAGGTCGAAAACTGGCTTCAAAACGGCCCAAATCCGCGCGGAGCACACCAAAACCGCCTAGTGTGCCGCGGCTCACTTAATCTGTGCCGCGGCACATGGCGTCGTGTTAAAACACAGGCGCCGTGATTTTCTTCGGGCGCGGCTCACACTGGTCGTGCGCGGCACAGTCTGATCTACTTTGTGCCCGCTGGTCCTCTGCGTGTGCCGCGGCCCTGCTTCCTTGTGCCGCGGCTCACGGCCAAAATTTGCCGTTTTCGCCCGTTTCGCCTCGTTTTAGCTTCCGAAGTCCAATCTCCTGACAAACATACAAAATTAAGGCATTAAAAGCTCATTTAAGCAAATTTACTCTCCAAAATCATACAAAATAATGATAAATAAGCGTATAAAAATACGCCTAACAAATACCCCCAAACTTAAACCTTTGCTTGTCCTCAAGCAAAAAGAATTAAATTCAACAAAAGAATGCCGTGAATAATCGTGCAACTCATAGTGCTCAACCTAATCAATACTATCCTGAAATTCTCTCTAAAAAATACGAGTATCGTAATAGCGAGCTACACTCAGAACACTGATTATACAAAGTAACCAAGTTCAGTCCTAATAACTCGTTCATGAAGAAAATCCAGCTCAAAGATTAACAAACGTGAATCAAATCGACAATCAATATGAAAGGTTAAAATAAACAAGCTAGTTCGCCCCTTCCACAGTCTAATGGCAAATTTTTTACGAGTTTCATAAAAAATAATCCTCGGACAGTATTCCCTTATATATATACTCAAGAAATTGATTCGAGTTGACCACTAGGTTCGGATCTCGGGATGTTTCATCGGGATAATCCTAAGGTGGAACTTCCATTCTCATGTATTGGGAAACCGTTTGACGTAAAAGACACTCATGGGGCTCATGGATGCTTCTAGTTACTAAGTTCCCCTCCACAGCGGAGAAACAACTCGAATAGCTAATTCCCGCATGTCCGAATCAAGGTCGCTGTTTTACGCGAGAGTAAACAACGGGTCACGCGAATACCCCCGGTTACTAGGCTCCCTATCATCGGTACATGTGAAATTTCTAAATCACTAGTCTAATCAGGGTCGTCGTTTTACGCAAGAGTAAACAACGGGTCACGTGAATACCCCCGGTTACTAGACTTCCCATCATAGAACAAATATTATCTCGACTATTGGGAAAAACTGACCGACTCTAAACTCAATCTAAGTGCCAACACGACTTATGTTACAGGATGACTAGCTAACCGAAAAAAATGTAACCAAACATATCGACGGTGATTTTAAAACACGTATGTATCCTCTCTTATCCGCTAAGGTCTCTACAAAAACGAAGAAAATTTCGGACCTAAATGAAGACTTAGCAGAAACAGAAATCACTGAATACAACCCGACTAAAACTCGACCGTTTCTTCAGAGAGAAAAACAGTGTCGTAACATCAGTATTACACAAATAGAAGCACGAAAAATTCACGAATAAGAGTAAAATCAAGACAAGCAAGGCTATCGACAAAAATAACGCAAAGTAATGAAAAGTGCAACAAAATCAGTACAGCAATGAATGTAGCAACATAAAGTAAACCCCCCAAACTTAGGACGTACATTGACCTCAATGGACAAAATATAATATGCAATAGAATAAGAAGGTCAAGTACTCCCCTCGAGTCCTCTCACGAGCTGGTGCCGGCATCATCCGGTGAGGAGGGTGGTGTGGCTGGCCGAGCAGGTGCAATAAATGGCCCGTTCGGATGCAAAATGTGGGCCATCCATGCGGCAATGTGCTCCTGATGGTAGGCATCCCTCGCTGCCAGACGCCTCGCCTCACGCCGGTTGGCCCGGCGGGCCTGCTCTCGCATCTCACCCCTGACGGAAGCAATAATGCTCTCTCGCTCCGTCCGCTGCTCCTCTCGCATGGCAGCCAGCATACTCTCTCTCTCTCTCCTCATCTCCTCTCTCTCTCCCCTCATATCCTCTCTCATATTGTAATATCCGACGGGATCCTTACTTGTTGTTGTACTTTTCGGATAATTTAATACTGTTGCAATCATTGTTGCATTTGTGAAATGAATATTGATATTGGAATATAACATAACAGACTTGAATAAAATGATCACTCGTATTACGTTTGAATTTTCAGTGTTGTAGAGATAAGTGCATATTGAACTATTAAAAACCTGAGCCTAACGTACGTTAATCGTAAGTCATAGCGTACGCTATGTTGAGGCCTTTACGTGCGTAGCAGGAGCCCGTTACGTACGTAACCAGTGCAATCGTATCCGATCTCAACTTTCGGCGTGTGGGGCCGGGTGGGATTCGAATATCGGATTTTTGGAGCCAACCTAGTTGACCCACATTACGTAAGTAATGCTTCTAGCGGTAACGTACGTAATGAAGTTCGTATTTCACCAGAACCTATGGATTTAGCTTACGTACGTAACACTTGTTGTGTAGCGTACGTAACGAATCTTTGTTATAAAAAGACAACTTATGTCTTTCATTTTGCACGACCAACCTCCGATTTTCACCCATATAATCATCCCCCTTCATCCCTAGAGCAAGTTTACCTTCTTCCTACTTGTGTTGGAGCTTTACATTTTGATTTTGGAGCTTGTTGATTGGAACTTGGAGACATTCTTAAAGCTTATATTGTGTTCTTGTGGTTTGGTGTATAGTTCTCCATATCTTAAGGTATGTTCTACGATTTAACCCTATAATCTCATAGTTATAATGATAGTGATTAAGTATACTCCACCTAGTGATGATTTAATCAAGCTAAACATGTTCATAGTTAGACTTCCAACAAACTTAATGATAAATATGGTAGTTAAGGGTTTGTAAGGTTATGTTTTTAGTATCTTCAAAGATGATGATCATGTTTAGTTAAACCAAACTCTTATTTCTGGATTAATAACACCAATAAACTGTTAATAATCTTTGTTTCATTATGATGTAAATAACTTCTTAGAATAATTACCATAAAATGTTTGGAGAACCCTTGTTGATCATTAGAATTTTGGAATAACCTTCTTGAACCTAAGCTAAGTGAATCCAGAGGATTAATGCTTGAACCTCCAAGTTAATTAAAAGATTATAAAGAAAGTGTTGCACTTGTAGTGGTCTTCATAATCATAATATGGAATTGTAACTACTTAACTCAACATAAGTAATTGATGGAAGTCTGATTTTCTTTTGTTATCCTTGATGAGTTTAAGGAGTAGGAATTATTGTTGATACATCTTAATCCGAGAAACATTTGGTAAACATCTTGTAATCAATTGTAAGAATAGAATGGCATTGAATAGGATTCTTGGAGTAAACCCTCAACATCTTAATAAGTTGAACTACTCAAATGAGAATTAGGATGTTGTCTCGTTGAAGTTTGGTATAGATGATTATACGAACGTATTATTGAGTGAAATATACTTCATTCAAGGTTGATTGTCCGAGTAACCGATTTTGAATCAAGGGCCGGCTGTTTCGTTCGACAAAGAAGGACTTTACTCGCCTCCATATTGAGGCAAGTTATCTTGCTTGGTTATAATGATGTGTGGATTCTTATGATGATTATGCATTTCGTGTATATGAAACACTTATAAACTTGTGCTTTGTGACTTGAAGTTGTTCTTCATGATGTCCCGTTTTCATCGTGGGATTGTATTCCCAAGTTCGTTACTTTTGGTCCCTTGATATTGTTGATCTTGTTGTCATCTCGGTGAGTCCTTGATCCTTATTCGGATTTTGTGAAATTCTTGAATTCGTTGTCATGTTGCATCGTGACATATCCGAGTCATATCTACGTTAGATTGGATATTGTGTAGGATTTTTAGCCGGGCACATATATAGTCATGCGTGAATATTTTTCCGTGAAAAGGTGTGCACACGAGACGTAGTTCGTTGAGGCTAATTAGGTACATTGTCCGCGTATATCATGGATTCCGTATACGGGGTGGACATGTGCACCGACACATATTCGGATCGGGCGTCTTGTGATGTCCTCTTGAGCCATACTATCTTAGTCGCTCACACCCATTTTTATACTTGGATGTGTTCGACGTTTTGTGACTGAGCGTTCATACGCCCGAGGGGTATGTGCGTTAGTCGGTGAGTTATTCTTAAAATCTTATATATGTGAATTGTATACTATCTTGAGAATCATTTATCATGTATATCTGACCCTGTGTTGGGCGAAATACTTGTGTTGTATTTTAGGTCGAGGAAAAGGCAAGGCACGGGAAGATCAAGGTGATGACGAAGGGTTCGAAGGATACTAGTTCGGGGGCCCCAAGTCTTTCGTGTCCGGTCATGTTCGTACCGTGTAATGTTATTTTTCCGCTTCATTTTAAGTTTGAACGAATGTATTGTTATTTGAGGTATAATTCATCTCCATATGGATTATACTGATGTTTTGGATCCTGTGTGTAATAAGGCCGTAGGCCATACTGCTGTAAACTCCACATCGGGGTAAGTACTATGTTTTGTGGTTCGGTATCACATGTATTGTGTATTTAATCTTTACTTTGGTTATCGCCTGGTGGATCCCAGTGTGGGGTCCACGGCACTGTAATGGCCGCCTTATCGGGTGTTACGTAAGATGGTATCAGAGCGATTGTTTTCTTTCTTTTTGAGTCTTTGTGTATTGAACTAGTATCAAGAGACCTTCGCATCACGTGTGACCCGTACAAGCGCCTGATCCTACGAGCCAAATGCGGTACGTGCTTTATGAACCATGAATAGATTATTGACATGATATTGATCTCTGAATAGATCTCCTTGTTGATTTCGGCATTTTAAGGGTTTGTGGCAGGAATTATCTGATTGACGATTCAAATAAAATTCTGGATTGATTATATGATTGATAATCATTCGACTCAAACGTCGATATGATATTTTGTGTGACCCTCGTAGTGATGATAACTCATTACGAACTGTTTTCTCGAATACGTAATTTCTTACTGCCATTAACTTAGCATGAATTCTGATTGGTATCATGAACTATACTTATGATTATTATTAAAAAATTGATTCTTTCAGTATGGAAAGAAATTTGAGAGGCCGTGGCAGAGGGGGACGAGGCCGCGGAAGGGGCCGAATCCCGATACCGCGAGCCAACAGACGTGCGAACGCAGAGCATAGTTCCGCAGGCAGTGATTCGCCTTCTAGGGACCAATCGCATCACAATGGACGCGAGGATGCTCGTGTTGATCCTTACACTATAATGCAGGGCATGATGGCTCAGATGACCCAAATGGGTCAGTTAATGGAAACAATGCAGAGAGCTGCTACCGACCAGCATCAGGGGCCACCTCCTATACATGGCGGGCCGGTAAATCGGATCATCAGTGACATCTCGCGCCAACGACCCCCGATTTTTGAAGGTTCCTCTGAGCCGGCTGATATCGTGCATTGGATCGAACACTTCGAGAAGTTGTTCGATATGGTAGACTGTCCAGTAGAGAATCGCGTCTCATGTGACTTACTACTTGGGCAAGGGTGCCCACACTTGGTGGCTCTCGGTGAGGCCAGCTGATGGCGTATGTACTTGGGAAGAATTTAAAAATCTCATGCTAGATCGTTACTATCCAGGTCCTCTCCGTGAGGCCAAATTATCAGAATTGCTGAATCCGGAACCGTCCGAAGATGATGACGTACTAACTATCGCCGAGAAATTTCGTGCACTTCTCCTTTTTCAGCGACGATTGTCCACACAGAAGCCGATAAGATTAAATACTTTCTCAAAAGGCTTAAACCCCGAATGAGAATGCATTTGTTGAACCATCATTGTGTGACCTTGCCGGAGTTCATCGAGAAAGCTCGAGTACGAATTGACCGTGAAGGAAATTTCCAAGAAGCAACCGCAGATCTAACAACAAGAAATTCAGAACGAGAACCAGTCAGACAGAACCAGGAACATTCAAGAGACCCCAACCATTGCAAATCCTTCGAACGGCAACCTACGGCATCGAAGCCAACCGGATCGCAACCTCGAGCGGTCACCTATCATTGTATGCTTTAATTGTGGAGACCCGGCACATCAATTCGAAATGTCCTAGGCCGTGTCATGCCATACTTGTGGGAAGAACGGACATCGTGCTCGTTATTGTAGGAGTGGACTAGGGCGTTTTCCCGCAGCACCTCATGCTCGGACAATCTTGATTCAGACTGTACCTCCATCCGCTTCTTATCGGACTAAGGGCAAACAAAGGGATGGGACGTGGAAATCAAGCGGTACATCAGTGCGGGGGCTTCAAAACCTAGAGTTTACGAGATGAAGAGGGTCAAGATCCGGCCGCATGATTGCAGTACTCTCGAGATCCAATCTCACTGTCTGTGTTCTTTTTGATACCGGTGCTTCACACTCCTTTTTATCTACTTCTTGTTTGAGTCGTTTGCAACTAGAGCATGTTATCAATTGTGAACCTTATATAATTGGTCTACCCGATGGTAGAAGAATTGTTGGGAATCGTGAAGTTGGATCGCTCGATTCGAATGAGCAAGTGAGTGGTTGTCAAACTTAATTGTGGTCGATTTACCTAAAGATGATGTGATCTTGGGTATCGATTGGATGGACCGTCATGATGCCATAATTAGTGTCCGCAAGCGAACAATGACCGTCACATCGACGATGGTGTTGAGTGTACCTTCCAGGTGATAATCCCAGCCGTTCCGGAGAATCATCAGCGCTATGAAAATGGTGAAACCGCTTAATCAAGGATGTATTGGCTATTGGTGTTACATGACCAAGACTATGAATCGACCATTGAATTGATCGATATTCCGGTAGTCCGAGACTACCTGCACGTATTTCCGGATGAATTGCCGGGCTTACCTCCGCATCGTGATGTAGAGTTCAATATTGAGCTAGAGCACAGTACGTCCCGCTCTCAAAAGCACCGTATCGCATGGCTCCGACCGAGATGCGGGAGGTGAAGAGCCAACTCGAGGATTTGACCGAGAAGGGTTACATTAGGCCTAGTGCGTCCTTGGGAGCACCGATCTTGTTGTACGTAAGAAGGACGGATCTCTACGCCTCGTATTGATTATCGTGAGTTGAACAGGTAACCATTAAGAACAAATACCCATTGCCGCGTATTGATGATTTATTGGACCGACTTCAAGGGGCTGTGTTTTCTAAGATCGACCTGAGGTCTGGTTACCATCAGTTGAGGATTCGTGAGTCTGATATTTCGAAGACCGCTTTTCGTACTCGCTATGGGCATTATGAGTTCGTAGTGATGCCTTTTGGACTGACGAATGCACCGGCAGTATTTATGGAACTGATGAATCGAGTGTTTATTAATTATCTGGATCGCTTTGTAGTCGTT
The DNA here is from genome assembly GCA_033398695.1 of Orobanche coerulescens. Classification (NCBI taxonomy): domain Eukaryota; kingdom Viridiplantae; phylum Streptophyta; class Magnoliopsida; order Lamiales; family Orobanchaceae; genus Orobanche; species Orobanche coerulescens. The sequence goes on along the minus strand of CM065805.1, from coordinate 139,008,420 downwards.
TTTATTGACGACATTCTGATCTATTCTCGTGACCATGAAGAGCACGAGCGTCATCTCCATCTAGTTCTCGAGGCGTTAAGGCGAGCAGCTTTATGGAAAAATTTCTAAATGTGAGTTCTGGATAAATGAAGTTATCTTTCTCGGGCATGTGATATCAGTTGATGGGGTCCGAGTAGACCCACAGAAGACAGAAGCTATCCGAGATTGGTTACCACCAAAGAACGTTAAGGAAGTACGCAGTTTCTTGGGACTAGCGAGTTATTACCGGTTCGTAGAGGTTTTCGAATTGCCCAACCAATGACTAATTTGTTGAGGAAGGATAAGAAATATTTATGGTCGAGGCTTGTCGTGAGCTTTGATGAACTTAAGAGTCGGTTGACTTCGGCACCTATTTTAGTCCTACCGAAAGGAACGGAAGGGTTTGTAGTGTATAGTGATGCATCTAAACAGGGCCTTGGGTGTGTACTAATGCAAAACGGGAAGGTGATCTCCTATGCATCGAGACAGCTACGACCTTACGAGGTCAACTACCCCACCCATGATTTAGAACTCGCAGCGGTGGTGTTTGCTTTAAAAATCAAGGCGTCATTATCTGTATGGAGTAACTGTCGATTTTCACCGATCACAAAAGCTTTGAAATACATTTTTACTCGAAGGAGTTAAACATGAGGCGAGAGAAGGTGGCTAGAACTCATCAAAGACTATGATATCGAGATCCTATATCATCCGGCAAAGCAAATATGGTTGCCGATGCTTTGAGCCGTAAGACAGTGCGAGGAAGCGGATGGTGAGCCGTTTAACGGCCTGAGAATTGCAATTGGACCTTATGAGGCCGAGAAATTGAAGTTTGGTTACAGCGTATTCGGGGACAACTTTGCACCCTTGAAATTTCTTCATCTCTTAATGATATGATCAGATCGAGGCAAATTACGGACCCATTCTTATCTCGAGTCCGGATGAGGTAACCCAGGGAAAGCCCACGGATTCGTGATCCACGAGGATGGATTGATACGATTTAGAAATCGAGTTTGTGTACCATTGACGAAGAGTTAAGGAACTCTATCATGAGAGAAGCCCATGCTACCCCATACTCTATTCACCCGGATCGTGCAAGTTTGTTAAGGATTTGAATGAGAATTATTGGTGGGGAAATATGAAACGTGAGGTTGCCGAGTTTGTTTCGAGATGTTTAACCTGTCAGCAGGTTAAGATTGAGCACCAGCGACCCGCAGGAATGCTGAAACCGCTCCCGATTCCCGAGTGGAAATGGGAGGACATATCAATGGATTTTATTACTAGATTGCCGACGAGTCGTCGAGGAATGAATACGATTTGGGTGATTGTGGACCGTCTGACCAAATCAGCCCACTTCTTGGAGATTAAGGACGCGTGGGGTCCCGAGAGATTGGCCCAGCTGTTTATTAAGGAAATTGTGAGATTACACGGTACCCCCAAGAGTATTGTATCAGACCGTGACGGGCGATTTGTGTCACACTTCTGGAAGGCAGTTCATCGTGCGATGGGCACGCAGCTGAATTCGATCGGCTTTTCATCCACAGGCCGATGGTCATCTGAGAGAACCATCCAGACTCTAGAGGACATGTTGAGAGCATGCGCTCTTGATTGGAAGGACGATTGGGAAGCCCACCGCCTTTGGTGGAATTCACTTATAATAACGGTTGGCACGCTTGATTCGGATGGCACCGTATGAGGCATTATATGGCCGTCGCCGTAGGTCCCCTTTGTGTTGGGACGAACTATCGGAATCTCTTTGTACGGAACCCGACATGGTATTAGCGGCTCGAGAGAAGATCACTTTGATTAGGAGCCGATTGTTAACGGCTCAAAGTCGGTGAAGTCTTATGCGACCACCGTCGACGACCGCTTGAGTTCGAGGTTGGTGATCATGTGTTAATGAAGGTGTCACCTACCCGAGGAGTCTTTCGTTTTGGAAAAGCGAGGCAAGTGAGTCCGAGGTATATCGGGCCGTTTGAGGTTTTGGAGCAGTAGGCGATTTGGCTTATCGCTTGGCTTTACCACCAGCCCGAGCCGGATCCATAACGTGTTCCATGTCTCCCGATTAAGGAAATACGTTCTTGACCGAGTCATGTACTTGATTCGATGAGATCGATTTATCGGAGGATCATTCGTATGAGGAGCGCCCGTCACGAATACTTGAGAGGAGGATCAAACGATGCGTAATAAGATGATTCCCCTCAAGGTTCGGTGGTCTCGACACGGGGTCGAGGAAGCCACGTGGGAGACGGAGAGAAGCATTCAAGAAAGGTATCTGAATTGTTTACCCCTTAGTTTCGAGGACGAAACCCCTTTTAAGGGGAGTATGTAATATCCGACGGATCCTTACTTGTTGTTGTACTTTTCGGATAATTTAATCTTTGCAATCATTGTTGCATTTGTGAAATGAATATTGATATTGGAATATAACATATGAGACTTGAATAAAATGATCACTCGTATTACGTTTGAATTTTCGGTGTTGTAGAGATAAGTGCATATTGAACTATTAAAAACTGAGCCTAACGTCGTTAATCGTAAGTCATAGCGTACGCTATGTTGAGGCCTTTACGTGCGTAGCAGGGGAGCTGTTACGTACGTAACCGGTCAATCGTATCCGATCTCAACTTTCGGCGTGTGGGGCGGGTGGGATTCGAATATCGGATTTTGGAGCCAACCTAGTTGACCCACATTACGTCGTAATGCTTCTAGCGGTAACGTCGTAATGAAGTTCGTATTTCATCCAAGAACCTATGGATTTAGCTTACGTACGTAACACTTGTTGTGTAAGCGTACGTAACGTATCTTTGTTATAAAAAGACAACTTATGTCTTTCATTTTGCACGACCAACCTCCGATTTTCACCCATATAATCATCCCCCTTCATCCCTAGAGCAAGTTTACCTTCTTCCTACTTGTGTTGGAGCTTTACATTTTGATTTTGGAGCTTGTTGATTGGAACTTGGAGACATTCTTAAAGCTTATATTGTGTTCTTGTGGTTTGGTGTATAGTTCTCCATTTCTGAAGGTATGTTCTACGATTTAACCCTATAATCTCATAGTTATAATGATAGTGATTAAGTATACTCCACCTAGTGATGATTTAATCAAGCTAAACATGTTCATAGTTAGACTTCCAACAAACTTAATGATAAATATGGTAGTTAAGGGTTTGTAAGGTTATGTTTTTAGTATCTTCAAAGATGATGATCATGTTTAGTTAAACCAAACTCTTATTTCTGGATTAATAACACCAATAGACTGTTAATAATCTTTGTTTCATTATGATGTAAATAACTTCTTAGAATAATTACCATAAAATGTTTGGAGAACCCTTGTTGATCATTAGAATTTTGGAATAACCTTCTTGAACCTAAGCTAAGTGAATCCAGAGGATTAATGCTTGAACCTCCAAGTTAATGAAAAGATTATAAAGAAAGTGTTGCACTTGTAGTGGTCTTCATAATCATAATATGGAATTGTAACTACTTAACTCAACATAAGTAATTGATGGAAGTACAGATTTTCTTTTTGTTATCCTTGATGAGTTTAAGGAGTAGGAATTATTGTTGATACATCTTAATCCAGCAAACATTTGGTAAACATCTTGTAATCAATTGTAAGAATAGAATGGCATTGAATAGGATTCTTGGAGTAAACCCTCAACATCTTAATAAGTTGAACTACTCAAATGAGAATTAGGATGTTGTCTCGTTGAAGTTTGGTATAGATGATTATACGAACGTATTATTGAGTGAAATATACTTCATTCAAGGTTGATTGTCCGAGTAACCGATTTTGAATCAAGGGCCATTTGTTTCGTTCGACAAAGAAGGACTTTACTCGCCTCCGTATTGAGGCAAGTTATCTTGCTTGGTTATAATGATGTGTGGATTCTTATGATGATTATGCATTTCGTGTATATGAAACACTTATAAACTTGTGCTTTGTGACTTGAAGTTGTTCTTCATGATGTCCCGTTTTCATCGTGGGATTGTATTCCCAAGTTCGTTACTTTTGGTCCCTTGATATTGTTGATCTTGTTGTCATCTCGGTGAGTCCTTGATCCTTATTCGGATTTTGTGAAATTCTTGAATTCGTTGTCATGTTGCATCGTGACATATCCGGAGTCATATCTACGTTCCGATTGGATATTGTGTAGGATTTTTAGCCGGGCACATATATAGTCATGCGTGAATATTTTTCCGTGAAAGGCTGTGCACACGAGACGTAGTTCGTTGAGGCTAATTAGGTACATTGTCCCGCGTATATCATGGATTCCGTATACGGGGTGGACATGTGCACTGACACATATTCGGATCGGGCGTACTGTGATGTCCCTCTTGAGCCATACTATCTTAGTCGCTCACAGTCCATTTTTATACTTGGATGTGTTCGACGTTTTGTGACTGAGCGTTCATACGCCCGAGGGGTATGTGCGTTAGTCGGTGAGTTATTCTTAAAATCTTATATATGTGAATTGTATACTATCTTGAGAATCATTTATCATGTATATCTGACCCTGTGTTGGGCGAAATACTTGTGTTGTATTTTAGGTCGAGGAAAAAGGCAAGGCACGGGAAGATCAAGGTGATGACGAAGGGTTCGAAGGATACTAGTTCGGGGGCCCCAAGTCTTTCGTGTCCGGTCATGTTCGTACCGTGTAATGTTATTTTTCCGCTTCATTTTAAGTTTGAACGAATGTATTGTTATTTGAGGTATAATTCATCTCCATATGGATTATACTGATGTTTTGGATCCTGTGTGTAATAAGGCCGTAGGCCATACTGCTGTAAACTCCACATCGGGGTAAGTACTATGTTTTGTGGTTCGGTATCACATGTATTGTGTATTTAATCTTTACTTTGGTTATCGCCTGGTGGATCCCAGTGTGGGGTCCACGGCACTGTAATGGCCGCCTTATCGGGGTGTTACACATATCATCTCTCTCTCTCCTCATATCCTCCCTCAGCCCGTCGAACATCGCCTACAATCTCTCTCTGTCGGGCGGCGGGCCTGCATCTGCCTGCCCCTGTGTCAGTAAAAGAGGCTCGGGGGACCCCTCGTGGGCCTCATCTAGTAGAAATCCTCTCCCCCGAGCGTGCGCCGGCGCTCCTCCCCACTGGTCAAAATGTGAGATGATGCGGTGGTCGATCGGTGCCTGGGGAGCAAGCATCGGCTCGTCGTCCGACCACGTCAGCCCCGACTGCCGGCACAGAGCGCAGATAAGAGAGGGGTGCTTCAACCCCATCTTGGCCCCTCCCTGTATACACTGGAATATAGAACGGACCAAAAGAGGGGCCACATCGAATCGCAGCCCGGATGTGATAGCATATAGTGTCCGGGCGTGGGAGAGAAAAACAGTGCGAATCTGAGATGTGGGGTCTATACGAGCGCAAATAAAGTATAGCCAGGCACGCCCGAGCCGACTGAGGCGTGAGCTCTTGAAATAGAAAGTGGAAGAACCCGGTGCGTGCTGCTCCCAGTCGGAGTCGGGCTGCGTAATAGTCTCGAGCAGAGCCTCCTTCGTGAGGCTAGTCATAACTCGGTCATAATCCGTCTCATCTACCATCGGCAGCCCAAACAACCTCCGAATAGCAGCTGTGGAAAAATCAACCGTAATACCTCGGACATCGACCTGAGTCCGAGTGTCATTCTTTGCAACATCGCTGCCGAATATGCTTCAATAACGCGCTGGCATAGAACTCCTGCACTATCGATATCACCGCTGGCTCGGGGGGTGCAGCGAATCGGGCCCACCCCATCTCGTCTATCATCGTAAGCAGTTCCCCGTCTTGGGGAGCTGGAGTAAATCCCCTCTCCGGGATAATAGGTCACGGCCGAATCTTCTCATTGAAGATTTTGTGGATCTCAGGGTCAGAAAACTGGTGCGCCTCCGACTCGGCGCGACTACGAGAGGTTTCCCCTCGAGTGGGTGATGACTGAGTCCTGGCCCTCTTGCTCAGCTTTTTAGTCCTAGCTATAGTCAGTCCTGAAAAAAATTTAAACACCGAAGGTTACTTACTCAAACAATAACGAGAATAATCATCACTCGGCTAAGGATATCCAGCCGTAAATCAAAAATTTTTACGAGATAGCACAACCGTGAGAGAAAAATGAAATTGAACCATAACGTTTAAACTAGACGTATGGGTTGGGGTTGCTGTAATTCCAGAACGAATACGTTGCACAAAGATTCAAAATATTGCCTTAACAAAGAAAATCTTTCATTCAGGCATTTGATCGAACACTTAAAGGGCAAGAGTTCACTTGAAGAACAAATATGGCAATAGCTCGATTAAATCCCCAAGAACAAAAACACGAATCATTCACCATCAAAAACGATATACTCAATTCATTCATAAACCAAAATAATCAGGAAAAATCGATCAAAACATCATGTCCTCCACTTAACCATCATAGAACTTTTGAAGGAAATACACATATTCAATCCTCAAATGCATAACACAACTTCAAATTTAAATTCATAGAACAATTTGAGATTAGAGATTTGAACATACCTTGCTTGGATTGTGAAAAGTGCAAGAAAAATGCAAGAAGAAAACGAGAAGAAGAAGAAGGCTTCTAGGCCGATCGCGTGCGCAAGGGAGAGGGAAAGGGAAGGTAAACTTACCTGGGTAGTCGGCCGAATGCGGGTTATAAGGTACCTGGGCCCTTCAAATTCCGCATGGTGTGCCGCGGCACAGCTCAAGTGCGCCGCGACACCGAGTACAGTCCCTTTTACCTGCTCGTTTGTTTTGTTGTGGGCCGCGGCTCAGCTTTCGTGTGCCGCGGCGCAGGGCTTAGGTGTGCCGCGGCTCAGTATTGTTGTGCCGCGGCACAGAGTACAAATTGTTTAGCTCTCCCTTTCGATTTGTGTGTGCCGCGGATCAGTAATGAATTTCTCCCCTGGGACTTTTCCTGCACAGAATTTTAATAAGAACACGTCAAGTGCGAGAGGTAAAAGCAAATCAGAGCACAAAATGATAAAAAATAAAAAATCAAGAATGCAAGAAAAATATAGAAACGCAAAAAAAATCTACAACTACGAACTCGGGTTGCCTCCCGAGAAGCGCTAAGTTTATAGTCTTCAGCCGGACCTATTAAAAAAAAATTAGTTCGCTTTTCGCAAACTCCATTTGATCTCCGCCCCGTTCACCAAACCGTTAATATGTTTTTTAAAATTTTGACCATCGGTCATTAACGATTCGATTTTCAGTTCGGACACCCAATGTTGGTTGCGGAAAGGTTTTGACGAGAACAACTTCCCGAAACACCCGTTTTTCTCATGACTAGATGTCCGTTTGATTTCCGGCTTATTTCTCTCTTTCAAAAATGACTTTATAACCGCAGAAGACTTGTCCGAGTGTGGCTGGTCAGATGGCGATGATTGCATGTTCACATGCTCGAGAAATGCTACTCGTTATACATCTTTCTTAAAAGTTGGACCATTTGACACGGAATCTGAATTTTTCGACCGATGATGTTTTCGGTGTTTTTCTTTTGCAACGGCCTCCACACTTTCACTTTGTGAGCTCTTATCAACACCTCCGGGCCATGAAAAGGATTTGAATACTTGGAACGTAACATGCTCGTCTTGAACCCGCAGAGTTAATTCTCCATTTTCCACGTCTATAAGAGTTCTGCCGGTCGCTAAAAATGGTCGTCCCAAGATAATCGGGATATCTTCATCTTCCTCCATGTCGAGAACAATAAAATCCGCTGGAAAGATAAATTTATCCACTTTTATTAACACATCCTCAATCACTCCCCTCGGATACTTAATAGATTGATCCGCTAATTGCAAGGAAACCGTCGTCGGCTTTGCTTCTCCAATTCCCAGCTTCTTGAAAATAGACAAAGGCATGAGGATAATACTAGCACCGAGATCGCACAATGCCTTATTAAAAGAGAGATTCCCCATGGTGCACGGTATGTTGAAACTTCCCGGATCTTTCAATTTTGGTGGAAGCTTCTTCTAAAGAATCGCGCTGCATTCCTCCGTCAAGGCGACTGTCTCAAACTCCTCGAGTTTTCTTTTCTTTGACAAGATCTCTTTCATGAATTTAACGTAGCTTGGCATTTGTTCCAACACGTCGGCAAATGGAATGTTAATATGAAGCTTCTTGAACACGTCGAGGAACTTAGAGAATTGCTTGTCCGCCTTTTTCTACTGTAATCTCTGCGGAAACGGGACGGGTGGCACATATGCCTTCGGGTAATCCAGAAACGTTATCGAGGGTCTCCAATCTTGTGATTCTTCCGTCGCTAAATCTTTCTTCTCCTCAATATCACTCCTCTTTTCACTTCTCTCGGGATGGTCACACACCTCCTTCCCCCTTCTTAAACTGATCGCATTTAAACTTTCTCTAGGATTTGTCTCGGTCGTACTTGGCAATGCTCCCTCCGGACGGGCTGTCAACACGTTAGCAATTTGGCCCAGCTGGACTTCCAAGTTGCGAATGGAGGCAGAATGATTTTGCAATGTTGCTTCAGTACGGGTCATGAACTGACTCGTATTCACTGCCAATTTCGCAATTGCTTCCTCGAGAGAAACTTTTGGAGTGGGAGGGGGCTGCTGTTGGTTTTGAGCGAACGGAGGCTGGTTCGAGTTCTGTCCATTTCTCCATGAAAAGTTGGGATGATTACGCCACACCGGATTATACGTGTTGGAGTACGGATTATTTTGCCGGTTTCCGTTTCCTACAAACTGAGCTTGTTCAATTTGGGGCTGCTCGAAAGGATTTCCGACTTGACACTCCGCGCAAGGGTGAGATCCGTTACACCAATTGCAAGACTCAATGGTAACGGGGGAAGGAGCATGCGAAAATGCTTGGAGCTGCTGCGTTAATGCTGCGACTGGGGCTGACAATGTAGATATCGGGTCATTACTCGAAATTTCCAAAACTCGCTTCGGCGTTATTCGTTCGGATGGCCATTGATAAGCATTAGCGGCCATAGCTTCCAACAACGAGTGTGCTTCAGCCATCGTCTTTCCCATCAAAGCTCCACCGGCGGCTGCATCCACGAGAGTGCGTGTAAAGGCACTCAATCCATTGTAAAACGTCTGAATTTGAAGCCAGTATGGAAGGCCGTGATGTGGGCATCTCCGAAACAAATCTTTGTATCGCTCACATGCCTCGTGAAGCGATTCCATGTCATACTGACCGAAAGTGGTGATCTCGTTTCTCAGTCTCGCCGTCTTAGAAGGTGGGAAGAATTTAGCAAGGAAGGCTTGCGCTAACTCTGCCATGTCGTGATCGAGCCCGGCGGTAAGGAATTCAACCAAAATTTCGCTTTATCCCTCAAAGAGAAAGGGAAAATCCGTAATCGGATAGCATCGTTGGTGACACCATTGTTCTTGAACGTGTCACAAATCTCGAGAAAAGAAGCAATATGTGCGTTGGGGTTGTCATTCGGCAATCTACAGAATTGGCTTGCTTGTACCATCTGAATAATTGCAGGCTTGATTTCGAAGTTGTTTGCCTGAATGGTGGGACGCTGAATCCCCGAAAAATTAGCATTAATCTGCGGCATAGCATAATCTCGAAGAGCCATTTCCGGTTGAGCTTGCTGCACAATATTATTTCCTCCTTGAATTTCGATATTTTCGGCCATGGTCACTGTCCTCTGTAACTCTCGTTTCTCCTTCTTATTCCTTCGAAGAGTGCGCTCGAGTTCGGTATCCAAAGGTAGTAGGCCTTCGTTACCGAATTTTCTCATGCACTACGCGAAAAATCCTGAAAGGAAAAACAAATAAATAAAATTAAATACACGAAAATAAGTAAAAAAAAAACATTCAAACTAAGACTAGAAATACTGAAATCGGTATTAGCAAAATTTCAGTCCCCGGCAACGGCGCCAAAAACTTGTTGCGATATTTCTTGAACGCAAGTGTACGTTATCGTATATAAGTAATAAAGTGATGAGTGAGTATCGTTCCCACGAGGACTGAATCACTAACTACCGATTTTTATGTATTCTAGTTTTATTTGAACAATCGAACCTTGGTTTTGCAATTAATTACTAAAAGAATTAATAAAAGACTAAACAGTAAAAACGATAGCTTGGAGAAAGAGAATCAAATGATGAATAAGTCTAGGATTCTGAATCCACCTCGGTTTATCCGAATTTACTCTCGATTATCTGAAGTTAATGATTTTCCCAATTTATTGAAGGCGAAGATTGCTAATATACTCTACCGCCTCTCCCGAGGTCAATAGATTTTTCTAAAGGCGAATAACGCACTCTATCCCTAGGTGAATTAATTCGTCAATAGGCAAAAAGCATAAAATCTCCAAAAGGCCACGTAGTTCCTATGAGTATATTCCTATCTCACGAGATAAAACGGTCCTCACCAATAGTTCCTCACCAACTCTACTCTCCCGATTCGAATTGAGTGATTAAAATAATACAACTATTGGCCAGATAATTGAAAGCATTAAACACGATTGGGAAAACTCAACAAAAAGGGGTTTAAATAGATAATCTTAAGCAAATCCGTCAAAACGTAGGTTTCATCAAAATCCTAGATTAGGGTTTTAGCCTGACATGCTAATTAATGAAAATACATAATTAATCAATAGAAGCATGAAAATCAAATGCAGATGAAGAGCTCGTATTCCTCCGTTCTTCTGGCTTCCGCCCTCTGCCCTTGATCTCTTCTGCTTCTCTCGTCTGCGATAGTCTTCTGTCTTCCTCCTTTTCCCAAGCCTCCACAGATTTCAAGATTTCCAAGATTCCAAGATTTCCAAGCTTTTCCAAGATGATTAATTAGGGTCTTAAACCCTTATTTATAGCTCTCAATAGTCTCCAAATCGCGTCCGTGTGAGTAGGTCGAAAACTGGCTTCAAAACGGCCCAAATCCACGCGGAGCACACCAAAACCGCCTAGTGTGCCGCGGCTCACTTAATCTGTGCCGCGGCACATGGCATCGAGTTAAAACACAGGCGTGATTTTCTTACGGCCGCGGCTCACTGGTATCTGCGGCACAGTACGATCTACTTTGTGCCATTGGTCCTCTGCGTGTGCCGCGGCCATGCTTCCTTGTGCCGCGGCTCACGGCCAAAATTTGCCGTTTTCGCCCGTTTCGCCTCGTTTTAGCTTCCGGACTCCAATCTCCTGACAAACATACAAATTTAAGGCATTAAAAGCTCATTTAAGCAAATTTACTCTCCAAAATAATACAAAATAATGATAAATAAGCGTATAAAAATACGCCTAACAACGGTCCGGGCAAAAAAAGCCCGGATTTAAACGGGTTAGGAAATATCGGCACTAACCCGGTTTTTTTGGCGGGTCCGTCGAGTAATATCCGCATTTTTCCTTTCTCTTAATATTGTCATTTTGGTGTATTTTCGTTTTTGGCAACTCGCTTGTAACCGTATTGACATTTTGAGGATATTTAATATTGGACTTTTTGTCGTTCGAGCTTGTTTCGGACTCGTTTTACTCGATTCGGTGTTTCATGTTGTTTTCGTCGCTATTTCGGGTATTCTCGTAAATCGTCGTTCGGAACCACCGTTTCGGGGTTGCCGAGGATCCATCTCATGTTACTATGCATGTTGTGAACTTCTGTTTGGTGTTTCGACCATGTATCGTACATTTCGGATGTTTTGGGCCATTTTGTAAATTTCCCAAACTTTTGGGAAAATTACGTTTGTTGATGTTTTTCCGAACCTTTGGGTAGTCGGGAATATGTTTTCCTTCAACAATTAAGTTCGTCGTTTCGAGTCCTTTACGTTCGTACCATCGTGAATTGTTCACCGTTGTATTTCGATTCTTTTTCGGTACCTTCCTTATTTATTTCTGGCCTGTACTTCCCAGAAAAGAATGTTACGTACGTAACACACCTTTTGGTTACGTACGTAACGTCCTAGTGTAAATAGGTACATGCACTTCTGCCTTTTTGGTTACGTACGTAAGGCACTTACGGCTTACGTACGTAATACAACTTACATACGTTAGCAAGTGGTGGCTAACGTACGTAACGCGGCCTGGGTTTATAAACCCAGGAGTTGACCGATTTCGGTCATTTTTCATCCTTTTCCTCTCCTCCGAATCATGGGAGATTTTCTTGGTGTTTTCTGGCGATTTGAAGCTTAGCAACTCCGAGCCATCATCTTCTTCGAGTTTTTGGAGTATATTATCAACATCTAATCGTGTTCTTCGTCTTTAATTCGAGATAAACTCCTAAAACCTTCTTTTAGGTAAATTGGGGGTTTTCACGTTTTCGCCCGATTCGTTCCGTGTGATAGATTAATTCATTATGAATATGATTAATCTTGTGGGTATTGTTGGTTTTCCTACGGATTCATGGTATATTTCGTGGTATTTTTGTAATCGAGAGGGTTTGGTTGTGGTCCGCCCTCGTTGTTGTTTTTATACGAATATACATGAATCGTAGGAGGGTTTTCGGGTATATTCCAATTCCGTATTCGTTTGGATTGGTGATGATTGTGTTCTTCGAATTGTTAGGTTCGTAATTGTCGGTCCCTAGCATTCGTCGGTGTCTTTCTTTCCGTTCGTTGCGTCGTCTATTATTCAAGGCAAGTATTTTTGGAGACCTTTATGCTTAACATGAAATGGTAATGTATATTGTGTGTGCTTTACTCACCTCGGGAGGGTCCGACGGGGCCTCGGGGGAATCTATGACTTCACTCTGGATTCACGAGTTTGTTTCGCCAGCCAGCTCGGGAGGGTCCTTAGAGGCCTCGGGTTGGATTCATGGTGGCGTCCTGGTCCTAGGCGATGCCTGTGCGTGACTTGTTTTATAAAGTGGCTAGATCGGGAGGGTCCTTAGAGGCCTCAGGTGGGATTCATGGTGGCGTCCTGGTCCTAGGCAAATTGATTATTTTGACTGTTTGTTTCCGGAAAGACATGTCTGGTTTTTTTTTTAAAATGATTTTGATGCATGTACTATGAAATGTGGAAGCGTTTGGTTTGCCTTGATTACTTGTACTAGCGTAATTGCTAACCCCTCTGGGGACCCGTTGTGGGGAAATTCTTGTTATGGATTTCAGGTTATGATCATCCGGACGAGCGAGCGCTGGGACAGTACGAGGATGTTGGCCAGGGTCGTTGACATGTGCATTTGCGTCCTTTTATTTTTGTTGTTCTATTCGATATGGTTGTTGTCTACTTTTGAAACTCATAGACTGTACTCGCGAGTACTTAGGCTTTTTCTCTTCGGATTATGATTTGTATTCGTTGAAGTTGTTTATGTTTGCCATTGTTGATTATTCCGCCGGTTGTACCGGGCGTGTGATTTGATTTTCAATTGGATGATGTGTATTTTTACTGTGGTAAATTGTGTCTAGCCTGGTGGGTCCCATGTAGGGTCTACGACACTGTAATATACCTTGAATATCTCGGGGATGTTACAGAAAATGGTATCGGAGCCCTAGGTTTATGGATACCTAGGCTTGTTGGTTATTTGGGTCTAGTTGTGTCTTGTTCTGCACATTGTCACACCGTTGCCAGCATCTCGGTACTTCCAGTGCTCGTAAGTTCTCCTTACTCGATCCTTTGTTTTCTCATACCGTATTTCCATTTCTGAATTGTTGATATTCTTCCTCTCTTACTTATCATCGAGTTGTTTTTGCTATCTCTTAACATCAGTATGAATGCTGGGAGAGGCCGTGGTCGTGGTCGTGGTCGTGGACGCGGCCGGGGACGTGGGGCAGCCGGTGGGGCGGCCACGTCGCATTCTTCGGGAGCTGGAAGCACCGGTGACCGACATAGCCATGCTTCTTCTCAGGAGCGCGCCGACCTTGGTATTGCGGCCGTTATGCAGCAAATGGTAAACCAAATGGCGGCGATAGCTCAGGTGGTCCAGAACCCGGATCCGGCCCACGCTAATCGGGTCGGAATGGATCATTGGCTTCAGGATGTCATCAAGATGCATCCTCCTCAGTTTTCGGGAGCTTCTGACCCGGTAGGCTGGGAGGGGTGGATCAAGGAGATCTCTAAAGTCTTCACTGCTACCAACTGTCCCGAGGACCGTAAGGTCCCTATTGCCTAGTACTTTCTTACTGGTGACGCTACGGATTGGTGGGAAGCCGTTGGGACCAAAGACCATGTTACTTCGTGGGTCGAATTTCAGGAATTGATGGAGACTGAATACTGCCCGTGGATGGTTAGACAGGCTCGAGTCCATGCCTTCTATGATGCTCAACCACGGGATATTCCCGTATCCCAAGCTATTGCCGATTTTAACAAGGAGTTGGGCTATGTGCAGACCCAAGTTGTCGAGGAGAGTGACAAAATTTTCCATTTTTCCAGGAGGATGAAACTGTCAATTCGGGACTACATGTCTGGGCTCGTCTGTACTACTTTGAAGGATTATCAGAGTCGAGCTCTTGCTTATGATATGTCGGTGACAGCCAGTGCGGTGGCTCGGGAGAGTAAGAAACAGAAATCCACCGGAAATTTCTCGGGTCATAAGGGTGGGGGTCAGTAGAAGTCTCAGTCTGCGAGTATTCCTGGAGGTAATTCGGCTCGTTTCTCTAGGGGCTATCTGTTGGGTACGGGGTCCGGATATTTGTGCCGTTTGCGGAAGTGTAAATATAAGTGCGGAAAATAAAGGACACGAGGATTTATAGAGGTTCGGCTATAAACGAGCCTACGTCCTCTCTTTATCTTTTTCAATAGGTTAAAGATAGCAACCTCTATGCCTCTCTTCTATAGGTCGAGGTATAACCGTTTACAATCACGTCTTCTATCGGTCCGTGATAAACCTCTCGTACTTGTCTTTGTGTCGGTCCAAGTTAAACCGTTTTCCTTTTCTATCGGACAAGGAATCAACCGCTCTAGCTTTCTATGGGTACTAGATAAACCTCACTTAGATATCGATTGTGATTCTAATAATGCCGGATCCTTGATCCTAATAACACCGAATCCAATCGTATCTTTTCTTTTACCACTCGTGTATGTTTTCGTGAATTCTCACTCAAACACTTACAATTAAGCTCAATATCAACAACAAGAATGTGTATAATAATATCACAAGTATAGACTATTTGCTCAAGGTTGTTGTCCTCAAACAATACCATAGGAATGGTATTTATAGGCTCCATCATCAAACTAGCCGTTAGCTGCCAGACTGCTCATTACGTACGTTATATGCTATCCATTACGTACGTAAGCCTCATTACGTACGTTAACCATGGCTGGTTACGTACGTTAGCATCTTCACAAAACAGACCAGGGAGTTTCGTCATTTCGGGTTACGTACGTTATCATTTCCTTCGTTACGTACGTTAACATTTCGTCACTGCTGACGTCATATATCCGTTGCATGCTTTTCTGACTTTGACTCCTCCAACGTTCACTTGGTTTGAACTACATTACGTACGTTATATTACTTCCATTATGTACGTAAGGCTGCTTCATTTACGTACGTTAATCATGCTGAGTTACGTACGTTAAGCTTGTGCAGAACACTATTTTCCAGCTTCGTTTTCTTCGATTCTTGGCTTCGCCTCTTCGTTGTTTTGTTTTGCTTATCAACATTAATCATCAAAACACTTTTAATTTATGTATGGAACAAAATGTTCCAACAATCTCCCCCTTTTTGATGATTACAAAACAACACTTCGTCAATGGGATTTACCTGCAAAAATACAGATATATGTATATGTGTACGGACCAAAGTTTTCGACTTTGTCCATTTCGTTAGTTTCTTCTCCCATTTCTTTTTCGACTCCTTCTTTCTCCTTTCTTTTAAAAATTTGAATTTTTCGAATTTTTCATCGTCTTTTCGACGTCTCCTCATTTTTCTTCAACTCCTTCGTTTTTCTAATTCTTTTTGTATGCTATCGATTTTCTTCGATTTTTCTCCCCCTTTCACGGTTAATCACATTTTCGACTTATTTCTCCATTCTCCTATCTCTCCCCCTTTTTGTATTCATCAAAAAGTGAATAAAATATCAATCGAAATAAATAATACCAAAATATAAAATATGTATGATACAATTTATGAATAATTGCATAAAGGGTAAAAACTCCCCCTGAAAATATTATCTCCTCCAAAAAAAAAATACTCCCCCTGAGTAAAATACAAAAATCAATTTTTGGGGATCCAACCTATAGTTGGTTTTTGTTTTGGGACATAAACAATATTTGAAATATTTGTTCCTTTAGGAACCCAAATTTTCTTAATTTTTATCGTTCGGCGAGGGCTTTTGCAAATTGAAACGTGATGCCCGATTTTCAAACACTTTTCGCAATGGGGTATTTTAAGATTAACGGATTCGTTTTTCGAACGTGGTTTGAATCATAACCCCTCTTTATTTAAAGTATATTTTTGAACACATAACATTTGTTCAAATTTATCGTTGCCGCACGAGAATTTTCTTGTCAAAGATTTTAGTTCATCTTGAACTTTTAAAAGATCATTCTTCAAAATATTCTCATTTTCAATGCACTTTGAATGATCGATTTCAACAAATTTTCCCTTTTCGATAATTTTGGAATTTTCAATTTCCAAAGATTTAATTTTAGACTTAAGGGATTTGATTTCCGATCATGCATTTTGAAAATCCATATGTAATAACTCAAATGCATCAAAAAGTTCGTCACGGGAGGATGTACTAACCTGGATTTCGACGTCGCTGTCGTCGAACGAACTCCGGGCCATGAGAGCGAGATTATTTTGATTGATGAACTCATCATCTTCGTCGTCATCGCTCCATGTTGCTACGAGAACCTCCTTCTTGGGTTTGACACGGCAATTTTTAGCAAAGTGGCCTGGTTTACCACATAATCGACAAGAGTTGTCGAATTTCTTAGATTCGCCCGCGATGTCTTTATTTCTCCGGTTTAATAAGGTTTGAAACTTATTAATGTTTTTGGCATAATATGCCGATTCTTCGTCGCTTTCCTCCATCGGGATTTCTTCTTTCTTCCTCGATATCTTAGCCTTCATGGCTAACGATTGTTCCTTCGGCTTCGGCTTGACACTTCGTGATTTTAACACGATCTCATAATTAATTAGCGAACCAACGAGGGCGCTAAAATCAAGCGTGTTGAGATCTCTAGATTCCATAATCGCTGTCACGGTGCCGTCCCATTCGCTAGGTAGTGATCGTAATATTTTCTTAACTTTTTCACTACTAGATAATGGTTTTCCGAACGAAGCAAGTCCATTGGTGATGACCGAGAATCGGTCGAGCATATTGGTGATGGACTCGTCACCCTTCATCATGAATAACTCGTAGTCATGGAGAAGCATATTGATTTTCGTCTCTTTGACTTGAGTTGTCCCTTCATGTGTGATTTCGAGAATTTTCCATATTTCTTTCGCACTTTCACACGACGAGATTCGATTGACCTCTTCGGTATTTAAGGCACAAAATAAAAGTTGGGTGGCCTTACAATTTAGATGGTCATTTTTCCAATCGGCATCGTCATATTCTTCAAAAGTTTTGAGCGTACTGTCGGATTTGATAGGAACTTTTGGTCCGAGACAAATAATCTTCCAAATCTCTATATCGTAGGCACGAATAAAGATTGACATCTTTTTCTTCCATGTCAAATAATTTGAGCCATCGAAGAAAGGTGGTCGGTTGAGAGCAAGGCCTTCGACTGGAGAGAATTGAAACGCCATTGGATCTTTTTCTCCTCGGATGTTAAGCCGCGTATTGGAGTACCGCTCCGATACCAATTGTTGGGTACGGGGTCCGGATATTTGCGCCGTTTGCGGAAGCGTAAATATAAGTGCGGAAAATAAAGGACACGAGGATTTATAGAGGTTTGGCTATAAACGAGCCTACGTCCTCTCTTTATCTTTTTCAATAGGTTAAAGATAGCAACCTCTATGCCTCTCTTCTATAGGTCGAGGTATAACCGTTTACAATCACGTCTTCTATCGGTCCGTGATAAACCTCTCGTACTTGTCTTTGTGTCGGTCCAAGTTAAACCGTTTTCCTTTTCTATCGGACAAGGAATCAACCGCTCTAGCTTTCTATGGGTACTAGATAAACCTCACTTAGATATCGATTGTGATTCTAATAATGCCGGATCCTTGATCCTGGTAAAACCGAATCCAATCGTATCTTTTCTTTTACCACTCGTGTATGTTTTCGTGAATTCTCACTCAAACACTTACAATTAAGCTCAATATCAACAACAAGAATGTGTATAATAATATCACAAGTATATACTATTTGCTCAAGGTTGTTGTCCTCAAACAATACCATAGGAATGGTATTTATAGGCTCCATCATCAAACTAGCCGTTAGCTGCCAGACTGCTCATTACGTACGTTATATGCTCTCCATTACGTACGTAAGCCTCATTACGTACGTTAACCATGGCTGGTTACGTACGTTAGCATCTTCACAAAACAGACCAGGGAGTTTCGTCATTTCGGGTTACGTACGTTATCATTTCCTTCGTTACGTACGTTAACATTTCGTCACTGCTGACGTCATATATCCGTTGCATGCTTTTCTGACTTTGACTCCTCCAACGTTCACTTGGTTTGAACTACATTACGTACGTTATATTACTTCCATTCCATTACGTCGTAAAGGTCCTTCATTTACGTCGTTAATCATCTTTGAGTTACGTACGTTAAGCTTGTGCAGAACACTATTTTCCAGCTTCGTTTTCTTCGATTCTTGGCTTCGCCTCTTCGTTGTTTTGTTTTGCTTATCAACATTAATCATCAAAACACTTTTAATTTATATATGGAACAAAATGTTCCAACACTATCGAGGTACTACCAGTGCCTCCATTTGGGATGTCAAATGCTTTAACTGTAGCGAGCCAGGCCATCGGAACCGGGAGTGTCCTCGTCTACCTCTGACTTGTCATACTTGTGGTCAGTCGGGCCACAAGGCTTCTTTTTGTGAGCGGGCAAGATAGCTTCTTGGTGCTCAGATTTCTTTTCCAGCACCTAGGGAGCCGAGTGTGAATCAGGGCTCGATCGCTCCGCAGTCTCCGCCGAGTGTTAGCCGAGGGAGAGGTCGGGGTCAGCCCGCTAGAGGGGGAGCTTCCAGTGTTGGCTCTGCCCCTCCACATTTCTATGAGATGAGAAGGGCCGATGATCCAACGTCCACTGTGGCGACAGGTACCGTTCATATCCATCTCCATCCTATCAGTGTGCTTTTTGATTCGGGTGCTACACATTCATTCATTTCTCTGGAGTGTGTGCGCTGTTTGAGTCTTTACTGCTTATCACCTTGCGAGCCTTTCATCGTTAAACTTCCTAGCGGTGATAGAATCGTCGGTGATCGAGAGGTCCGGGACTGTTCTGTGTTTATTTGTGAGAGGGCTTGGCTCTCTAATCATATTATTGTGGGTATTGAGGGTGAGGATTTGATTCTCGGGGATGATTGGCTCGAGCGGCATGGTGCAATCATGAACTACCACACGAGGATCATCACCATGCTAGCCGAGGATGGAATCGAACACTCTTTCGTGGGGCGAAAGAGAAACCAGAAGTTTGTTATTAACGCCTTGAAGGCGATGAGACTCCTGCGGAAGGGGTGTACTAGTTATTGGTGCTACGCCTTGAAGGCGGAGGATGGTAGAGTCGAGCTTTCGTCGATTCCAGTCGTTAGTGAGTTTCCTGATGTATTTCCTGACGAGTTACCGGGATTGCCACCGGATGGTGAGGTTGAGTTTGCTATAGAGTTAGAGCCGGGCGCGGCTCCGATTTCGAAGGCGCCATATCGCATGGTACCTTCAGAGATGGTCAAGCTGAAAAAGCAGTTGAGTGAGCTTCTTGAGTTGGGTTATATTCGACCGAGCGCTTCGCCTTGGGGCGCACCGGTTTTGTTTGTTCGGAAGAAGGATGGTTCACTGCGTTGTGTATCGACTACCGCGAGCTAAACAGGGTGACCATCAAGAACAAGTATCCTCTGCCGAGGATTGATGACTTGTTCGATCAGTTGTAGGGAGCTGCTGTGTTCTCGAAGATTGATTTGAGATCGGGGTACTATCAACTCCGGGTGAGGGAGTCTGATGTGCCGAAAACAGCTTTTCGGACGAGATACGGACATTATGAGTTTGTAGTTATGCCTTTCGGGTTAACTAATGCGCCGGCAGTGTTCATGCAGTTGATGAACAAGGTCTTTATCGAGTTTTTGGATAAGTGTGTCGTCGTCTTCATTGATGATATCCTTATCTATTCGAGGAACGAGGAGGAACACGCGTATCATTTGCGAGTGGTGTTAAACATTTTGAGAACCGAGCAACTCTATGCCAAGTTCTCGAAATGTGAGTTATGACTGAAGGAAGTGATGTTTCTAGTTCACGTGATTTCAGCCGAGGGTGTTCGTGTGGACCCGCAGAAAATCGAGGCAGTGTTGAGTTGGGCACCGCCTAATAACGTGAAGGAGGTCCGTAGTTTCTTGGGTTTATCTGGTTACTACCATAGGTTCGTCGAGGATTTCTCGAAACTTGCTCGATCACTTACACAGTTGCTCCAGAAATCCGAGAAGTTCGTCTGGAACGACAAGAGGCAGTCGAGCTTTGAGGAGCTGAAGAGGCGTTTGACTTCAGCCCCGATTTTGGCGTTGCCATGTGGCAACGAGGGTTTTGTCGTTTATAGCGATGCTTCGGGTCAAGGTCTTGGGTGCGTGTTGATGCAGCACGGCAAGACTATTGCTTTTGCGTCGAGGCAGTTGATGCCGTATGAGCTTAACTACCATACTCACGATTTGGAGTTAGCGGCAGTTGTTTTTGCGCTCAAGATTTGGCGCCACTATCTTTTTGGCTCCGCATGTCAGATTTTTACCGAACATAAAAGTCTGAAGTACATATTTACTCAGCGGGAGTTGAATATGAGGCAGAGGAGGTGGTTAGAGTTGATTAAGGATTATGACCTCGAAATCTTTTATCATCTGGGCAAGGCGAACGTCATGGCCGATGCCTTGAGTCGGAAACCAGTCTCGTTGCAAACACTTGAGATCCTTACGTCTCAAGCCAAGCTTCAGCGGGATTTGATTGAGTGGAGTGTGGAGATTTCGTTGCCTGGAGCCGTAGGGGGACTTTGTGCTTTAGAGATTTCGTCGTCTCTGATCGATGAAATTAAACTGAAATAGCTGGAGGATCCGATGATTGTGCAAATCCAAGGGAATGTTCTTAAAGGAAAGTATCCTGGGTTTGTAATTCATGAAGATGGTGTATTGAGATTCCAGAGTCGGCTTTGTGTACCGAACGACTTGGATTTGAGATAGAGTATTTTACGTGAGGCCCATGCTACACCTTACTCCGTTCATCCTGGTTTGAGTAAGATGTACAAGGACCTGAGGAGGAATTTCTGGTGGAATGATATGAAGGAGGAGGTCTCACAGTTTGTAGCGAGATGTTTGACTTGCCAGCAAGTCAAAATCGAGCATCAGCGACCAGCCAGGTTATTGCAGTCACTTCCCGTTCCGGAATGGAAATGGGAAGACATATCGATGGACTTCATTACGAGTTTGCCGAGATCGAGATCGGGCATGAATATGAGTTGGGTGATTGTTGATCGCCTGAACAAGTCGGCACATTTTCTGGGCATCAAGGATACTTGGGGCCCAGAGAAGTTGGCTCGTGTGTTTATTGCGCAGATTGTGAGGCTTCACGGTACTCCGAAGTCTATTGTTTCGGATCGTGATAGCCGTTTTGTATCGCATTTCTGGCAGGCGGTGCATAAAGTGTTGGGTACTCGTTTGCGTTTGAGTACCTCTTTTCATCCTCAGTCAGATGGACATTCGGAACGCACTATCCAGACGTTCGAGGATATGTTGCGTGCTTGTGCTCTCGACTGGAGTAGCGATTGGGAGGAGCATTTGCCATTGATCGAATTCACGTACAACAATAGTTGGCACGCGTCGATTCGTATGGCACCGTATGAGGTGCATTATGGGCGGCATTGTCGATCGCCGATTTGTTGGAACGAAGCGTCCGATTTGGTCGGGACCGAACCGGATATTGTTTTAGAGACGAGGCGAAAGGTGGATTTGATTCGAGAACGGATGTTGACCGCTCAGAGTCGACAGAAGTCGTATGCCGACGTCCATCGTCGACCTTTGGAATTCGAGGTGGGGGACCACGTTTTGCTAAATGTGTCGCCGACGAAGGGAGTTTTCTGCTTCGGGAAAAAGGGAAAGTTGAGTCCGAGATTTATTGGACCCTTTGAGATTCTCGAGCGAGTCGGTGAGTTGGCATACCGTTTGGCACTACCTCCGGCCTTGAGTCACGTTCATAGCATTTTCCATGTTTCGTAGCTGAGGAAATATGTTCCGGATCCTAGTCATATCATCGACTTTGGCGAGATCGATATTGCAGAGGACATTACCTTCGAGGAGCGTCCCTTAAAGATTTTGGAGCACCGTGAGAAGCGAATGAGGCATAAGACCATTCCTTTGATCAAAATGCAGTGGTCGAGACATGGTGTCGAGGAGGCAACTTGGGAAACCGAGGATAGCATGCATGCTAAGTACCCCGAGTTGTTTATTTCTTAAGTTTCGGGACGAAACTTGTTTTTAGAGGGGTAGAATGTAATATCCGCATTTTTCCTTTCTCTTAATATTCTCATTTTGGTATATTTTCGTTTTTGGCAACTCGCTTGTAACCATATTGACATTTTGAGGATATTTAATATTGGACTTTTTGTCGTTCGAGCTTGTTTCGGACTCGTTTTACTCGATTCGGTGTTTCATATTGTTTTCGTCGCTATTTCGGGTATTCTCGTAAATCATCGTTCGGAACCGCCGTTTCGGGGTTTCCGAGGATCCATCTCATGTTATTATGCATGTTGTGAACTTCTGTTTGGTGTTTCGACCATGTATCGTACATTTCGGATGTTTTGGGCCATTTTGTAAATTTCCCAAACTTTTGGGAAAATTACGTTTGTTGATGTTTTTCCGAACCTTTGGGTAGTCGGGAATATGTTTTCCTTCAACACTTAAGTTCATCGTTTCGAGTCCTTTATGTTCATACCATCGTCAATTGTTCACCGTTGTATTTCGATTCTTTTTCGGTACCTTCCTTATCTATTTCTGGCCTGTACTTCCCAGAAAAGAATGTTACGTACGTAACACACCTTTTGGTTACGTACGTAACGTCCTAGTGTAAATAGGTACAGGCACTTCTGCCTTTTTGGTTACGTACGTAAGGCCCTTACGGCTTACGTATGTAATACAACTTACGTACGTTAGCAAGTGGTGGCTAACGTACGTAATGCGGCCTGGGTTTATAAACCCAGGAGTTGACCGATTTCGGTCATTTTTCATCCTTCTCCTCTCCTCCGACTCATGGGCGATTTTCTTGGTGTTTTCCACCGATTTGAAGCTTAGCAACTCCGAGCCATCATCTTCTTCGAGTTTTTGGATTATATTATCAACATCTAATCGTGTTCTTCGTCTTTAATTCGAGGTAAACTCCTAAAACCTTCTTTTAGGTAAATTGGGGGTTTTCACGTTTTCGCCCGATTCGTTCCGTATGGTAGATTAATTCATGATGAATATGATTAATCTTGTGGGTATTGTTGGTTTTCCTACGGATTTATGGTATATTTCATGGTATTTTTGTAATCGAGAGGGTTTGGTTGTGATCTGCCCTCGTTGTTGTTTTTATAGGAATATACATGAATCGTAGGCGGGTTTTCGGGTGTATTCCAATTCCGTATTTGTTAGGATTGGTGGTGATTGTGTTCTTCGAATTGTTAGGTTCGTAATTGTCGGTCCCTAGCATTCGTCGGCGTCTTTCTTTCCGTTCGTTGCGTCGTCTATTATTCAAGGCAAGTATTTTTGGAGACCTTTATGCTTAACATGAAATGGTAATGTATATTGTGTGTGCTTTACTCACCTCGGGAGGGTCCGACCGGGCCTCGGGGGAATCTATGATTTCACTCTGGATTCACAAGTTTGTTTCGCTAGCCAGCTCGGGAGGGTCCTTAGAGACCTCGGGTGGGATTCATGGTGGCGTCCTGGTCCTAGGCGATGCCTGTGCGTGACTTGTTTAATAAAGTGGCCAGCTCGGGAGGGTCCTTAGAGGCCTCGGGTGGGATTCATGGTGACGTCCTAGTCCTAGGCAAATTGATTATTTTGACTGTTTGTTTCCGGAAAAGACATGTCTGTTTTTTTTTTTTTTGAAATGATTTTGATGCATGTACTATGAAATGTGTAAGCGTTCGGTTTACCTTGATTACTTGTACTAGCGTAATTGCTAACCCCTCTGGGGACCTGATGGACAAATTATAAATACTCGCAAGTGTACGAATCGCTTTTGTAGGAAGCGGCAAGTAACTCCGAGGTCGATCTCTCGAGGAATTGGAAACGGTTTAAAGTTTGATAATGTTCGGCAAATAGTCGAATGAACAAAAGTAAAGTAAATTAAAAGGCATCATTGGTTTGATAAGATTACAATCACTAACGCATAAAATTAAAATAAACTAAGCGTTAAAAATACCGAATTTAATGGTTGGATAGTAGAGAGATTACAATTATGAGAATTATATGGGAGTTTAGAATCACCGACAAACACGTAATCAATTATTAGTTCCGATACTCAAATAAATAAGGTTTGGAATTATCGATTGCTCACAATTAAAAGAAATCCGTTTGATGGTGGTAATTCTAAAAATCACGATTGCCCTTTTCGAAAATAAGAGATACTCCTTTGATGGGGATAAATCCCTAACTAACAATCAATTAACCAACTACTTTTGATGAGGTAAATCGTTAAAAGATTGCGTGAAAAAGTACGAGAATATTTACAATCACTTCTACCGGACCGTTTGATGGCGAAGACCGATAAAAACCCTCATTTTGAATAATAATAACAACTATGAAATAGGTTTGATGATCTAAATCAAAAGTTCTTATGCGAAGAACGAACAAGAGAAACAATCCCAAACTTTACCCGGCAAATCAAAAGAAACTAACAATCGAGAACATGTGTGTGGCTCAATCTAAAAACCCATATGAAATGATTAGCTACTCATGATTATATCAACAATAATAATGGAAATTGTAAAACAAAACATGGTAGAAACTTCCCTTGTAAATGCCGAAATCGAATTCCCGATGAAGGTTTGATGATCTTCTTTCAAGAACTCACAACAAAATGGTACAAAGAATAATATTCACTCACAAAATGTATTTTTCTTCAAGATGAAATTACAAAGAAGATGATGAAAATCTCTCTTTTCCACTCTTTTTGGTGTTTTCCTCCCTCAATCTTGTGTTTTTCACCCCAAAATATCTCCCACAAGATAAGAATATCTCACCTAGGGTCTCCACACCTTATTTTATAGCCAAAGGATCAAGAAAAAGGCTCAAAATTGTGCAAAAATGTCAAAGAAAATGACTTGCACCGAAAAGTGACACGGACCGTGTCCTGGGACACGGCCGTGTCGTACTACCCTGGAAAGAAGAAAATCCCACTGTCCACGGACCCGGCCGTGTCCCATGACACGGCCGTGTTGTACTGTGCAAGAAATGCGAAATAGGCTGGATCGTGACTCGGCCGTGTCCCATGACACGGCCGTGTTGTACTCTTCTGCAAAATGTATTTCACGTTGGAACGAGACTCGGCCGTTTCTTGTGACACGGCCGAGTTGCCTGATGCGGCCCGAGTTGCTTTCTTCTATTTTGATTCCGGTTTTTGGTCTTCTTCAGCTTGATTCCTTGTTCTTGTATCAATACACCTCGGATTTTAGCATATGATATACCGTTTCGAAGCTAATTTCACGAGGAATTTATATCAAAGGAGAACACATCTCAAGTCGGAGTGGTGATTCTGGAATTTAGAAGATTCGACCGATACTGCTTCAATCTTTTGTCGTTTTAGGCCCCGCTTTAGCTTTTGATCGTCATAAACTCCAGTATTAGCTATGAAAGCACACATTTCACGACAATCTTCGCTAGGTTATCTATAAATTAAAAACACAACATACCACGCATAAAAGAGAACAAAAATACTAAAGAGAAAACAAAAACACGACTAGAAAGAACAGAATGAGTCGATCAAGAATCGACTCATCAAACCCCCCCAAACTTGAACTTTGATCGTCCCGGGCAATGCATTTTAAAATAATCACTCACAAAGGGGAACTCAACTGTCAAAATACCGCAAAGGACCTCTTCGAAAATTTCGTCAATACTCACAAGTAAAATAAGTCGAGTTCTACAAAGTTTTCAAACCTCCGGGGTGCTTCCTTAACATCATAGTCAATACTTGGCAAATATAAACCTCACCGGTCAAGTGTATTCGCTCACTCTCAAAGTGATAGGGATAAGTATATGCTCGGAACTCATTCAATGAAATAAGAAACCCCATAGGCTTGCCAATCGTCTTCATCTCTACCACTGTTTTGTGCATGCAATATTTTCGTGAATCAAAAAGGGCTTTACTCGGCTTGTAATGTAGGCTTGGTTCGAGGTGGGATAAATATGGCTAAAGTGACTTGACTTGAGCAATTTTTAGAACTATATCACCATATTCGCTTTAGAAGCTCAAGATTTTTGAAGTTTCCTTCTTTCATCCCCTTAATTATGAACCACTTGCAACAAGCATTATCGAAAGTGAAAAACGCAGCGTCAAACCCTCCTTATTGCTCCGATTTTTTTTTTGGCTTGGGTTGTTTTAGGATCCGTTTTACGCGAATGTAAATGATGGGTCACATGAATACACCCGGTTACTAGGATCAAATCATACACAACTGCTTCCAAGCATACTCATATCTAAGGTAACCGTTTTACGCGAATATAAACATGGATCACATGAATACACCCGGTTACTAAGTTCCCAAAAATAGCGGAGTAATTATTTTCACCAATTCAACACTCCCAACAATATGTATATCACCCATTGTCACCACAATCTTAGCATCCTCGTCAAAAATAATTTCTAATCGCTCAAGTATGGATCGAAGGATTATAGTAATGGAAAGCTCGATATGTGGTTTAACAATGAAATATACAATGACCTCAATTGGGTTTATTTATGGAATGATCAAATGTCGGGTTGGCCAAAATCGAAGGGTTAAGATCAAAGGTGCCAAAAATCATTTTCACTCAATTACACACACACGCTAGTAGTTTTGAACAAGAAACCAAGGCAAGTTCTAGAGTCTTAAATCAAGAATGAAACACTCGACAATGAAACTTGCATTTTAGAAAATGCACGAAGGCTCGATAGCTCACAAGTAGGTTTGTTCATACCTCCAAGATATTAAAACTACTTATTCAATTTCACACCCGTTTCGATTATCAACAATTTTTTCTCTTCAAATTATCCTTGATTTGTATATCAAAACAACAAAATAAATCCCGAGGCATTCCAAGAAGAGAGTTCATACTTCAAAGTTTTTATGAATTTTTTTTTTGCAAAATGCTCAAAACACACCAAATGCAAAAAAAAACACACCACAAAGAAGTCAACTCACAAAAACAATCAAAAATAAACAAACAAGCATAATAGTATCCGAAAACAAATAAAAACAAGAGTAATGAAGTATTTCTTGACCAATCCCCCCTAAACTTGAATTAAAGAAAATATGAACGAAGGGGGTATAGTATTTAAACAAAAGAATTTCATTGGTCAAGAAATACTTACGACCGGTTTTACTGGTGGGGTGGAGGGAAGTGGCCTTGCTGGACATGCCACTCGTGCATTTGTCTCACAAGAGACAATATCTCGCGTCGCTCCCGTCTAGCCTCCTCTCGGAAGGCTACGAACTCCTCCCTTAATGTTGGGTGCGAGGGGGCACGTCCAATTTCGGCCCGCCTTGACGTATCGGGCCGATCTCTGGGGCTTTCTTCTTCTTCTTCGTTCTCCTCTCCTTCTTCTTTATCTGGGCCTCTTTCATAAGCCTCCTCCTCTTCCATCCTCTCGGCTCTATCTTCATCTATAATGTGCCGAGGTCGAACATTTCGGTCGAGAGGGCTGTGACCCGGGGGAGCCAATCCAGCTGTTATCCGTGCTCGTCGGTGTGCCTCCGTAGCTATTTGCAGATTTCTCATGTCCCGAATATTATTTATGGTCGTCAAAGCTGTATTCGGGAGAAGAAAGTGGTCATTGTCGGTCTGGAGGAAGACTATGCGCTGTTCATAATCCAGGATGTTCATCACCTTCATCACGGAGATAGAGAGTAGCTTATTTCCTGGAAGGGGAGTCCTCTGAGCTAAGGAAATCTCGAAGTGAAGTGCGATAGGGGTAATCAAACCCCCTATCCATATCTCCCCTTTTGGCTTTGTCGCGACATCCTCAAAATGTTCCGTTACCATAGCCCCGGTCACTGGAATTGAGTTATCGAGCATGTGAGTCGGGATGTATAACTCCCGCAGTGAAATGGGCCCGGTTTCCTTTCGGCCATATATAGTATTCGAAATCACCTTGTGTGGATATCGGAGTATTGGATTGCGAATGTTTGATCCTTTAGCCGATCTTGCAATATAATATCGCGCCTCGCTCCCCGGGTATTCCACCATAGCTCTCCAATAGGTTTCACATGCGAACCGGTTTATCGGGTAATGGCCGTTGTGTCTTGCATGATAAATTTCTTCCAGCTGGACGATGGTTAGTCTCTCTTCATTGTTGTTGAGCCGGAATGTCATTTCGGTTGGTTCTCGAGTCACCGGATCTCTTCTGACAGTAAGAGTGCTGAGAAACTCCATCGTGAGACACCGATAAGTCGGCCATTATTGTGTCATCATCCACGCCCAATTCACTCTTTCAAGGAATTTCATCACGTCTTCTCTTATTCCCATTGCGTTCATGCATTCGTCATCGGGCCATCTCGTAGGGAGCATCTTTTTCTGCCCCAGCATCTCCCACCTTGCATATTGTGTTTCAGGGAGATCAATTCCATAAGAATACGGGGTTTCCACAGCCCTTTGAATAGCCATTCTTGCCGGCTGCACTTGTTCTCCGCCGTTCCTACCCCTTACGCGCTGAGAATTTCCTTGTCCTCGTCCTCGTGCCATTTTCTGCAATTTTTTTTTCAATTTATCAATTATCTAAGGAGTTGATAACGTATTCCTCCCCCAAACTTATAGCAAACAATGAAATACCCTCCAATATAACCATTTTTTTGATCAAAACAACTCTCAAGCAAAATTTATCGTTTGAATTCATCGTCTTCATTATGGAAAATATCCCTTAACTACAAGAATTTCCAATCGACAAATTTAATCATCAAGCATGGAGAATTATCGAAAATCCCCAAATTTCATCTCCTTCAATTTATTCAAGAACCCTAAATAATCAAGGACTAGTGATTCTAATTATCATAGCATGTTCATAACCAAGAATAATCATTAAAAATATGAGAAACATACCTTGATTTCGGAGATATTGAAGAGAGAAAAAATTAAAAACCGGTCCAATTCGTCCGATTGCCCCCTTGAAGAGTGAAATTGGTTGAAAAATGATGATTATGTAGTAGATTCTTGTATCTCCCCTTGATTTTGCATAAAATTTCTTTGAAAACGAAGAGAAAAATCGATAGTATTGATGCTAGGGTTCGGAGGGAAGAAAAATAAAAATCTGGAGAACATGGAAATGGCGATTCGGCCGTGCTTCCCTTTATAAAGGACTGAAAGACACGGCCGTGTTTCATATGACACGGTCGTGTCGAACTATACGGTATAAGCAAAACTCACTGCCTCATCGACTCGGACGTGTCCTATGACACGGTCGTGTCGTACTCTACCAGAAAATCAAAATTTCACTGTCTTGACCCGGCCGTGTCCTGTGACACGGTCGTGTCATGCTGTTCAAAGTAAGCACAAACCAACTGTTTAGACACTCGGCCGTGTCCTGTGATACGGTCGAGTCGTACTGTTCTAGAAAATCAAATTCCCTCTGTTTTGAGACTCGGCCGTGTCAAATGCAACTCGGCCGTGTCCAACCTGCCCAGATTGTTAGTTTCTGATAACGCACTCCTGCATTTTTAACACCCACAGTTGAACCAGTCAGTTTCGAATCGAGTAAAAACAAATAAGGAAAATAAATTCGAAAAACAAAAGACAAAAAAAAATCTAACTAAACCGTTGGGTTGCCTCCCAAGTAGCGCTTTTTTATCATTAGCTCGACTTCTTCCCGTTTTGCTCAAGCTTCAACATCGTGCACCTCTATGCACTCAAACGCATTGATTTCTTCGATTCGTCCGAAATACGGCTTCACTCTATGCCCGTTTACCTTAAAGTGCTCGTTCTTCCGCGGATCAAGAAGTTCTACTGCTCCGTGTGGCCATACTTTAACGACCTTAAACGGTCCACCCCATCGCGATACCAATTTTACGGGCATGAGCTTAAGACGGGAGTTATGTAACAGAACATCCATCCCGGGTTCGAGAGATTTGCGAACGATATGCTTATCATGATACCGTTTCGTCCATTCTTTGTAGAGTTTAGCATTTTCGTATGCCTCATATCACATCTCATCAAGCTCATTTAAATGTAAAAGTCATTCCTCGCCCGCCTTTTCTTGGTCTAAATTGAGCGCCTTGATTGCCCAATATGCCTTGTGTTCCAACTCAACGGGTAGATGACATGCTTTCCCAAATACTAGGCGATACGGGCTCATTCCAATTGGAGTTTTGTAGGCCGTGCGGTATGCCCATAAAGCGTCATTCAACTTCAATGCCCAGTCCTTTCTTGTCGGTTTCACCGTCTTTTCGAGTACTGCCTTTATTTGTCTATTGTTCACTTCGACTTGCCCGGAAGTTTGTGGATGGTATGCCGTTGTGACCTTATGCATCATATTATACTTCTTAAGCAAGCCTGCAAGTTGTTTATTGCAAAAATGCGTGCCTCTATCGCTGATTACAGCTCTAGGCATCCCGAATGTGCAGAAAATCACATCCCTAAAAAAATTGCAAACCATGTTAGCATCGTTAGTTCGGGTTGGAATTGCTTCCACCCACTTAGAGACGTAGTCCACAACAACTAAAATATACTCAAAGCCATGGGAAAGTGGAAAAGGACCCATAAAATCAACTCCCCAAACATCGAAAAGTTCCACAACAAGATTGTTTGTCAACGGCATCTCATTCCTTTTGCTTATATTCCCCGTTCGTTGACAACGATCGCAACTCTTGCAATGGGAATAGGCATCCTTAAATAATGTTGGCCAGTAGAATCCCGATTGAAGAACCTTGTGCGCCGTTTTCTTTGTGCTAAAATGTCCCCCACAGTGCAACTCATGGCAAAATAACAATATGCTCTCGTGCTCTTCCTCCAGGACGCAACGTCGGAATATCTGATCAGGCCCCAACCTGAATAAGTAGGGCTCGTCCCAAAAGTAATGCCTGCATATGGAAACAAACCTATTCTTCCCTTGATAGGTTAATTCGGGCTGAAAAACACCACTAACAATATAATTGACAATATCAGCATACCAAGGTGTCCTTGTTACATCGAATAATTGCTCGTCAGGGAAAGTTTCAACAATTGGCAAAGGATTATCTAGCTTAAAATTATCTCCCCCGGTTAGCCTAGATAGATGGTCGGTAACTACGTTTTCCGAGCCCTTTTTATCTTTAAACTCCAAATCAAATTCTTGCAGCAGAAGAACCCCCCGAATTAATCTTGGTTTTGCATCGGATTTTTTTAATAAATATTTCAATGCGGCGTGATCTGTATGCACAATTACTATTGAGCCAACCAAGTAGGATCGAAATTTGTCTAAAGAAAACACAACGGCTAAAAATTCTTTTTCGGTGGTGGTGTAATTAGCCTGAGCTTCATCGAGCGTTTTGCTAGCATAGTAAATTACGTGGAAAAATTTATTCACTCTTTGCCCCAAAACAGCACCTATAGCAAAGTCGGACGCATCGCACATAATTTCAAACAGGAGAGACCAATCGGGAGCAACAACAATAGGTGTGGAAGTTAACTTTTCTTTCAAAGCATTAAAACCGACTAAACATTCCTCGGTAAAATCAAATTTGGCATCTTTGCACAAAAGGTTACTCAAAGGGCGGGCAATTTTCGAAAAATCTTTAATGAAACACCTATAAAACCCGGCATGCCCTAAAAAGCTTCGAACTTCTTTGACACATGAAGGCGGAGGTAATTTAACAATTAAATCAACTTTAGCCTTATCAACCTCCATTCCTTTATTGGAAACCACATGACCCAGAACAAGACCTTGTTTTACCATAAAATGACTCTTTTCCCAACTAAGTGTAAGATTACACTCAATACATTGTTCTAGCATAATAGTCAAATTATTTAAACAATCATCGAAAGTGGTTCCAAACACAGAAAATTCGTCCATGAATACCTCAATATATTTTTCTAACAAGTCGGAGAATATAGAAAGCATGCACCTTTGAAAAGTAGCGGGAGCATTGCAAAGACCAAACGGCATCCTCCTAAAGGCAAAAGTGCCAAAAGCGCAAGTGAAAGTGGTCTTCTCTTGATCCTCCGGAGCAATGGGAATCTGATAGAAACCTGAAAGACCATCTAGAAAATAGTAATAATCATCCCCAGCTAAACGTTTCAACATTTGATCAATGAAAGGAAGGGGGAAATGAACCTTTTTTGTTACGGCATTTAATTTCCGATAATCAATGCACATCCTCCAACCGGTTACTGTTCTAGTGGGCACCAATTCATTTTTATCATTACGAACCACCGTTATTCCAGATTTCTTAGGCACTACATGCACATGACTCACCCACTTACTGTCGGATATCGGGTAGATGACTCCGACATATAGCAATTTCAAAACTTCTTTTTTCACAACTTCCTGCATGTTTGGATTCAAACACCTTTGAGGTTGCCTAACTGGTTTAACATTATCCTCAAGAATTATTTTATGCATGCACCTAACAGGACTTATTCCCTTGATATCGGAAATACTCCACCCAATTG
The DNA here is from genome assembly GCA_033398695.1 of Orobanche coerulescens. NCBI lineage: Eukaryota > Viridiplantae > Streptophyta > Magnoliopsida > Lamiales > Orobanchaceae > Orobanche > Orobanche coerulescens. The sequence goes on along the minus strand of CM065805.1, from coordinate 138,975,583 downwards.
TTTCCTTTAACTTAGTCAGAACTTCTACTAATTTGTTTTCTTGTAAGGGAGTTAATTCGGAAGAGACAATTACAGGGTAAGTGTCACTTTTGCCTAAGAAAACATATTTAAGATGTGCCAGAAGTTCTTTTAATTCAAGTTTGGGTGGGGTGATTTCAACGGGCTCCTCAAATTTTAATTCCAATGGTATCTTAAAACCGTCAACTTCATCAATTGTTTCGGAATTATCTAACAATGCAACATATTCTTCAATTTCTAGATTATTCAGCCCCATATCATGCTCAACGGTTAGAGCATCATGCAACGTGTCCCCTACATCATTATGCAAATATGTATCATTAACCAAAGAATCAATGCAATCAATAAAATTCAAATCATGGGCAGCATAAATATGAGAAGGGATAGGAGATGAACCGAACACGTTGATTTCCACGGTTTCGCCCAAGACGGTCATGGTGACCTTTCCTTCATCAACATCGACGATTGTTTTTGTTTTACGCATGAATGGCCGTCCTAGAAGTATCGTCCCTTCATTTTCGCTTGTTCCGAAATCGCTCATCTCCAAGATAACAAAATCGGCGGAATCACCAACTTGTCCACTTGCACTAATAGGTCTTCAATGATTCCCTTGGGGTATTTTACCGACCTATCCGCCATTTGAGGAGTCATTCTTTTTGGTTTGATTCCCCCGAGTCCAAGCCTCAAATAGGTCGAGTATGGCATGAGATTCACACTTGCTCCTAAATCTAACATCCCACGAGCAACTTTCTTATCTCCCATAGTGATGTCGATCATAAAACTTCCGGGATCGCCTTTCTTTTGACCCCTTGATTCTACCTCGTAGAGCACCACTTTCTCGTTCCCATTGTATCTTCTTTTGTTGAAGGTCAACTCTTTGAAAAATTTTGTATAAGCGGGAATGTTCTTCACAACATCCAAAAGAGGTAAGTTGACATGAACCTTCAAAAGCATGTCGTAGATTTCGGAAAATTGCTCATCTTGCTTTGCTTTTCTAAGTCGGCTCGGAAAAGGGATTGGTGGCTTATATGGTTGAGCAGATTTGTGAAGCTTGGAAGTCGAAGTTGATTTGTCTATTTTATCCTCTTGATTTCCCGACTCGTCTTCTTTCTCATCGCCCCTTTCTTTTACTTCGGAATTAGCTTCTTTATTAATCACTTTACCACTTCGGAGAGTGGTAATAGCTTGAGCTTGCTCGGGTTGACTTGGTAGTTTACCCCTTTCTTGTCTACGTGCCTCGGTAGCAAGTTGCCCAAATTGAATCCCCATTTTCTTCATCGAAGCTTCTAAAGATTCGAACCTTTTATTGTTCTCCGATCGGTTTTCCTTGCTCTCCTTAATGAATACCGCAATACTCTACTCAAGAGAGTTCCTTTGTTGTGGAGGTGGTTCACTTTGCGTTGGTTGTTGGGCTCGGTTTCCTCCGTTGTATTGAGCTTGGGCATTTGTGTCGTATGGCATCGGGTTGTTGTTTCTCCATGAGAAATTCGGATGGTTTCTTAGCCCAGGATGATAAGCATTTGGGAGAGGTGCATTTCTTGCGTTTCCGCCATAATTATTTCTCCTCTCTTCCCGCTCGGGCCTTCCCGTGCTTTGTCCCATAGCCCAATTAACTTGTTCGGTTTGTTCTCCCGAAAAAGTATGAGGGCATGAATTGGCATCATGTCCGGGTGCTCCGCAAATCTCGCAAACTCGTGAGCTAGAAGATTTATTTTGAGTCTTGAGTTGTCTTAGTTCATTTGTCAACTCATCGATTTTAGATTGCATCTCGTCCTTCTCGCTTACTTGTTGCACAACTCCCCTACGAACACGTACACTTTTTTGTTGAGAATTGGCTCCCAATGTTTCATACACATCATACGCTTGTCTCTCCGTCAAACCCCAAAATGAACCACCGGCTGCATTATCTACCGCTCCTTGGCAATATTGAGTCAATCCGTCATAGAAGAATTAATTAATCAGTTGAAGCGGATATTGATGGTGTGGGCATTGAATGAGGAGCATTTTGAATCGGTCCCATGCTTCGTGAAATGCCTCTCCGTCTTGTTGTCCGAAAGTTGAGATTTGAGTTCTTAATTGTGTAGTCTTCGAATGAGAGAAGTACTTGGTAATGAATTTATTGTAAACTTCATCCCATGTTCTTAGTGAGCCGGGCGCCAAAGTCATCAACCATTGTTTCGCCCCATCCTTGAGTGTATAAGGGAAGCAATTCATTCTTAGTTGATCCTCACTCAACCCATTTAATGGGAAGTTGTCAATCGCCACATAGAAGTCTCGGATGAATGATAACGGATCCTCTCATGCTAATCCGTGAAATGAGGGCAATTGCTCGATGTGAAATCCGCTTATGTGGTAGTTCCTTGTGGCCGGTGCTAATTGGATGCATGAAATGGTGGTGTTCACCACGGGCTTTGCATAGTCCCGCATTAGATGTTCGATCGGAGGTTGTTGCGGCATGTTATAGTTTCCTTCCATCCCATATTGTGGTCCGGGATAATAATTCGCTCCATATTGCACTCCAACGGGTGGTTGTCTCGGATAGAAGTATCTCCCTTGTTGAGCTTCGTGTACCCCTTGATTACGTCCAACATTCTCATATCTCGGAAACCTTGGTTGACGAATGTCCTCCTCATCAATATTTTGTGCAACATTCTCAACCCTCGGTTGACGAGGGTTTTCTTCTTAGAGCAAAAGTCGCTCTTCAAGATCCGGATTCACCTCGTCATTTGCCATTGATGATGTGGCCATTATTTTTGGTGCTCTAATCCTTTGAACTTCGTCTATGGGCGGAAGAATCGGGTTACCCAACGATCTCCTACCAAGCATAAACAAAGGAAGTAAGAGCGAATTTTATCGAAATAAAATTGATCAAGAATAACAATTCAACTACTATTAAAACAAGATTAAAAATTAAACGCCAATTCCCCGGCAACGACGCCAAAAACTTGATGGACAAATTATAAATACTCGCATGTGTACGAATCGCTTTTGTAGGAAGCGGCAAGTAAATCCGAGGTCGATCTCTCGAGGAATTGGAAACAGTTTAAAGTTTGATAATGTTCGGCAAATAGTCGAATGAACAAAAGAAAAGTAAATTAAAAGGCATCATTGGTTTGATAAGATTACAATCACTAACGCATAAAATTAAAATAAACTAAGCATTAAAAACACCGAATTTAATGGTTGGATAGTAGAGAGATTACAATTATGAGAATGATATGGGAGTTTAGAATCACCTACACACACGTAATCAATTATTAGTTCCGATACTCAAATAAATAAGGTTTGGAATTATCGAATGCTCACGATTAAAAGAAATCCGTTTGATGGCGGTAATTCTAAAAATCACGATTGTCCTTTTCGAAAATAAGAGATACTTCTTTGATGGGGATAAATCCCTAACTAACAATCAATTAACCAACTACTTTTGATGAGGTAAATCGTTAAAAGATTGCGTGAAAAAGTACAGGAACATTTACAATCACTTCTACCGGACCGTTTGATGGCGAAGACCGATAAAAACTCTCATTTTGAATAATAATAACAACTATGAAATAGGTTTGATGATCTAAATCAAAAGTTCTTATGCGAAGAACGAACAAGAGGAACAATCCCAAACTTTCCCGGCAAATCAAAAGAGACTAACAATCGATAACATGTGTGTTGCTCAATCTAAAAACCCATATGAAATGATTAGCTACTGATGATTATTGTAACACCCCAAACCAGGCGGATATTACAGTGCCGTGGACCCCCGACTGGGACCCACCAGGCGAATGAAAAAGGATGAATTACACAGGGTAAATGTAGTACCGAACCACATTATAACATCAATTACTCCGATTAGGAGTTTCATACAACACACCCAGGATAATATAGAATACTTGTGTATCTTATGTGACGATAAAATACACGACACTGAATGAAATGAGTATTTGAAAGGAATGTCTGATGGAATAATAAAGAAAACATAAATGATGAATAAATGATGAAAGGATTGGGGCCCCCTTCTAGTATCACTGGGACTCTCCGCGTCAACGTGCTCTCCTGCGCCTTTGCCTTGCCATGACACGAAAAACAATATCCCCAAACGGGGTCGATTATACGTAACAACAATCCTCAAGGGTTGAAAATACACAATCAAGATATATACGAAATTATGAGTTATCTGTCGAACATACGCAATCAAACATGCTATATGAATCGACTATCGATGCGGCTCAAAGGAATGGCGCCACACTACGTCCGGATGGAAATGTGTCCGTGCACAAGCCACCAACGATCAAACACGCGTGGTCTTGTACCTAATCGTCTCACGAGCAATCGACTCGTGTGCACACCCAATGTGAGGCCAACAACCAACACACGACCATAATGTGCCCGACATGAAAATCCTACACATACCAACCGCACGCCAGTATGACCCGGAATGCCACAATATGACAAAAGTGACAACGAAAATGAATGATGACTCACCAAGATTTAATGATGGTGAAATGAATGATAGCTCAATGAAATGATCGGAACCGTCGTTCCTTATGACTGAGGTGATTAATTGACAATGACGAGTTTTGATTCGATTAATACAATGATGAATGAGTTATGATTATGAATGAACAACGACAAAAGGAATGAATATCCTTTTAACCGAGTAAGAATTAACTTACTCAATACCGATGATGAATGTCCGTCCACGAACAACGTCCTAACCAAGATACCGGTCGCTCGAACAACCTTAATTCAATCCAATTACCAACAATCCGATCAATAACGAATTAAACACGAATATAACGAACTCAAGACGTCGATACGATTAAACCAAGTTCATAGGGGCATTATATCGAACACTTTGAGTCCAACTTCGATTGATTACAACTAAACCTCAACAATACCAATCTCAAATCCCCAAGAAGTGCTTCAAATCAATAAAACATCTCCAATACGATCAATAGTCCGTTTAGAATATCCAACAACGTGATTATAACAACTATTTATCGGAAATCCCCAAATCCCTCTCGATATTCAAAGTGTTCTAGAATAAATCCCTCAATAATCCAATGAATCCTTATACAAACTCATAATCATATACATATCCCTTCATAAAACATGATTATAACGTCCAAAACATCATATCTCAACACAAAATCGAAATCCAAGGTGTTAAAGAAATTACCTCTTGAAGATCCAACCACTTCGATCCGATGAACACGAGTAATAACGAGTATCCAAGCTTCCCAAAGGAATGAAGATGATGAAGATTACACACTCAAGTGATTGATGATGATGAAATCTCTCTCTCAACCCTCTCTCTCGGATGAAGAAGGAAAAAATGAAAAAGTGAAGTGAAATGACCCGGCCAAGTCATTGGCATCGCGGAAGTTACGGCCGTAACTCGGCCCTCTTACGGCCGTAACTTTCCAAGTCAACGGCCTTACGGCCGTAAATCGCCAACTCGTCAGCGGCCGTAACTCGCTTCGTCCAAAGTTCGACACACTTACGGCCGTAATCGATCTGAGTTACGGCGTAACCCGCCTTCGTCAAAAATATCCGTCGACACCCTTACGGCCAGTAACCGCACACCTTACGGCCGTAACTCGATGATACGGCCGTATCCGCCAAATCTTACGGGCGTAAGCCCTCTTCGTCAGCGAAACGCTGCACTGCCGTCACAGACGGCCAGAATCGCCAACTCAGACGGCCGTGCACCGCCTCGACTTACGGCCGTATGCCGCAACCCTTACGGCCGTAAGTCACCCCAGTCGACAACACCCAAAACTTACGAACACTACTTACGGCCGTATCTCACCATCCTTACGGCCGTAACTCACCTTCGCCGAAAATGTCTCGGTAGCTCTGCCGACGCGTGACGGCCAGAATCGCCAGCCTTACGGCCGCATTCGCTCAACTTACGGCCGTACCACAGGACCTTACGGCCGTAAGTCCCTTTCGCCCAAATGGCACAAACACGAACCCTTGTTACGGCCGTAACCCAAAGTCCTTACGGCCGTAACTTCGATGGCCAAGTTGAAAATTCCGATAACTCCGATTCCACGATACGGTGATGAATGATCCGACATAACATACGAATGTGAAAATGAACAAGTCTAACACAAGCCACGGATGATGCTCCCGATCGACTACCAATCACGATGAAAATAATAATGCTCCGTCGATCTCTAAACGGAGATGACATGACGATCGAATCGATATACGATTACAACATGCCAACATTGAACGCAAATGAGTGATTCATGAATGATGAGTGATTATTAATGAGTGAGAATTACCGAGTGATTACAGACTGATAATTACTGAATGAAAATGAACGAATTACAACCGGGTATTACATACCCCCCCCCCTTAAAAAGAGTTTCGTCCCCGAAACTAAGGGTCAAACAACTCGGGATAACTCTACCGCATACTATCCTCGGTTTCCCAAGTAGCCTCTTCGACTCCGTGTCTAGACCACTGAATTTTAACCAAAGGAATCGTCTTATTCCTCAACTGTTTGATTCGCCGCTCTAGAACTCGAATAGGACGTTCCTCATATGAATGATCGTCGGCGATCTCGATTTCGGCTTAACCGAGTATGTGACTGGCCGGAAACATACTTCCGCAATCGAGAGACATGAAACACATTATGAATTCGGCTCAACGCGGAGGTAAAGCCAATCGATAAGCTAACTCGCCCACTCGATCCAATATCTAAAACGGTCCTATGTATCTCGGACTCAACTTTCCAATCTTCCGAAAACTTAAAATACCTCGACTGGGATACCTTGACCAAAACGTGGTCACCCGTCTCGAACTCTAGTGGTCGACGACGATTATCTGCATAGGATTTGCCGACTCGAAATCAACATACGACTCTCGATTAAAGCTACCTTCTCCGGCGGCTATAAGCATATCGGGCTCGGTGCCGATTGATTCGGACAAGTCATCCCAACACAAAGGAGACCGACAACGGCGACCGTACAAGGCCTCGTAAGGTGCCATCTTAATGGAAGCATGCCGGCTATTATTATACGTGAACTCGATCAATGGTAGTTGGGCTTCCCAATCGTCCTTCCAATCGAGGACGCATGCCCTCAACATGTCCTCTAGTGTCTGAATAGTCCTCTCGGATTGCCGTTGACCGAGGATGAAAGGCGGTGCGAGATTGAGCCGAGTTCCCATAGCACGATGAACTGATTTCCAAAAATGAGACACAAATCGTCCGTCACGATCGGAAACGATACTCTTAGGAGTACCGTGCGGTCTCACTATCTCCTTGATGAACAATCGAGCTACTCTCAGACCCCACGTATCCTTGATCTCAAGGAAATGAGCTGATTTTGTTAGGCGGTCCACGATCACCATCGTGTTCATGCCACGACGACTCGTCGGCAAACTCGTGATGAAATCCATAGAAATGTCTTCCCACTTCCACTCGGGAATAGGAAGAGGTTTCAGATACCCGCCGGTCGCCGATGTTCAATCTTAACTTGTTGTGAGTTAAGCATCTCGAAACGAATTCTGCGACTTCGCTTCATATTACTCCACCGGTAATTGTTTCAAGTCCTTGTACATCTTCTTGGATCCGGATGAACAGAATAAGGGTAGCATGAGCTTCTCTCAAAATCGAGTTTTTCAACTCGTCATCCGCCGACGCACAACCGATTCTTAAATCTCAAAAGTCCATCCTCGTGGACCACGAATCCGAGGGCTTTCCGAGCCACATCCTCTCGGATGCGCAACAATGATGGGTCCGAACCGATTCTCTCGGATTGCATCCTCAAGAGATGATGAAATCTCTAACATACAAAGTCAGTCTCGAACTCGCCGGGCTGCACTCGATCTCGGGTCTAAGGAGTTCTGAAGCTCCTTCCGAATCATTAAACGGGCAAGCATCTGCTCCCGAACGGACTTACGACTCAAGGCATCGGCGACAACATTCGCCTTGCCGGGTGGTAAAGGATCTCGATATCATAATCTTTGATTAATTACAACCACCGTCTCGGCGCATATTTAACTCCTTCGAGTAAATATATACTTTAAGCTCTTATGATCGGTGAATATCGATGTAACGCCATAAAGATAATGACGCCAAATCTTCAAAGCGAACACCACTGCTAACTCCGTGTCGTGGGTCGGATAATTAACCTCGTAAGGCCTCAATTGCCGTGAAGCATAGGCAATAACTTTCCTTCTGCATGAGCACACATCCGAGACCCCGTCCGACGCATCACTATAGATCACAAATCCTTCCGCCCTGCGGCAAGGAAAGTACAGTGCCGACATTAACCGACTCTTGAGTTCCTCAAAACTCCGTGACACGTGTCGGACCACGTGTATTTCTTATCCTTTCGCAAAGGTTCGTCAATGGTTGAGCAATTTTGGAAAATCCTTCCACAAATCGCCGATAATAACCCGCTAGTCCGAGGAAACTCCGGATTTCCTTAACATTCTTCGGAGGTAACCAATCTCGAATAGCCTCCGTATTCTGAGGGTCGACACGAACTCCGTCTGATGAGATTACATGTCCGAGAAAAGTCACTTCGGACATCCAGAACTCACATTTGGAAAACTTTCCAAACAGTTGCTCTCGTCTCAACACGTCGAGAACCTGATGAAGATGAACCTCGTGATCCTCTCGGTTACGAGAATAAATCAAAATATCGTCGATGAAGACAACAACAAACTGATCCAAAAGTCGATGAAAACCCGATTCATCAATTCCATGAATACCGCAGTGCATTAGTTAGCCCGAACGGCATAACTACGAACTCATAATGACCATAGCGTGTTCGAAACGCCGTCCTCGCGATATCCGACTCTCGAATCCGCAATCGGTGATATCCGGATCTTAAGTCGATCTTGGAAAATACGAAGCTCCTGAAGTTGATCTAAGAGATCGTCAATACGGGGTAAGGGATACTTATTCTTGATCGTCACCTGCTCAACTCCCGATAATCAATACATAAGCGGAATGAACCATCCTTCTTCTTGACAAACAACACGGTGCTCCCCACGGGACGCACTCGGTCGGATATAACCTTTCTCGAACAACTCCTCAAGTTGGTTCTTTAATTCTGCATTTCGGTCGGGGCCATCCGCACGGTGCCTTCGATATCGGGACGTACCGTGCTCCAACTCAATCGTGAATTCCACATCCCTCGTGGAGGCAAACCAGGTAACTCGTCTGGAAAAACATCGGCATATTCCCTCACCACCGGAATATCCGTTAACATTACTGATGACCTCTCGGTTTTGGCCATAAAGCACCAATAACCGACACATCCCTGATTGATTAATCTTACTGCTTTCATCAAATTAATGACTTTGCCAGAACAGCCGGGATTACCTCCCTGAAACACATATTCAACTCCATCGTCTGAAATGATAGTGACCAAACGCTTTCGGACACTAATGATGGCATCATGACGATCCATCCAATCAATACCCAAGATGATGTCGTCCCTCGGTAAATCTACTACGATTAGGTCCGCTGGCCATACACGACCATGAAACCGAATCGGACAATTCTGAATCTCACGGTTACCGATAATGCGTCTACCATCAGGTAGGCGATGACATATGGCTCACTTCTTGTAGCACTACCGTGACGTAGTCTACGCTATCATGACGCGGAAATGAATGTATGAGATGCACCCGTATCAAAAAGAGTGCACACGAGTTGAGATAGAATATCGAGTGTACCTGAGATCATCCGGGCCTCGGGATCATCGGTCTTCTTCATCTCATAAATTCGGGGCTTGCCGGCCCCCGAACCGGATGCTCCCGTCTGATAGCTCTTGGCTCCGCCTTTAGCTCCTGTCGTCTTGAACGACGCTGAGTGAGTGGCCTGATTCTGCACCCCTGAATGACCTAGGGCTTGAGATGACGCCGGAGTGGGTTTAGAGTCCCTACGGCAAAAACGGGCCCTAAGCTTGTGGCACGTGACAGACTGCTTCGGACACTTGGTGCTGAAATGACCCTGTTCTTCACAGTTGAAACAAGTGATGGCCGAACTGGCCGCTCGCGACTGAGATTCCGCGGGTTTAGACGCCAGGGGAGGTCGCTCAGAAAAAGTAGAGCCCGCCCGCGGTTTCTTGAAAGTGGCCTGACTACCGTCGATCGACACGGTTCTTGGACTTCTTGCTAGACGAAGGTTGCCGCTTAGCAATTTCCTTAGCCGTAAGCTCGTAAGTAAGAGCCTTCTCAATGAACTCGGCAGTGGCACGATTATGATTAAGCAAATCAAGTCTCATACGGGGTTTTGACCTCTTGTGAAATACTTGATCTTGTCCGCTTGAGTGAATGATAGATGAGGCGAACGGAAGAAGTTCTGAAATTTTTCGGCGATGGCGAGAACGTCATCATCCGCCGAAAGGTCGGGAGTGAGTAATTCCGACAACTTGGCCTCCCGAGTGGGGCCGGATAGTACCTCTCCATCATGAGAGTCTTGAACGATCCCAAGTACATGTTCCGTCTGTGGGTCTCAACGATAACCACCATGAATGAGCGCTCTACCGAGATAGTAAGCCATCGAAACTTTATGCCCTTCGGGGCAATCCACCATAGCAAATAACTTCTCAAAATGCTCAAGCCGGTGAACAATATCCGCCGGCTCGGATGAGCCCTCAAAAGTAGGTGGTCAGCCGCGAGAGATATCGGCCGATGATATTGCTTACACCCCTCTCTTGCCTCCGAGGCGGCGGCGGAGGAGCTGCTGATTTTGATTGACGGAGTTATGCATCGTCTCCATCAACCGAGCCATCTGGGTCATTTGGGCCATCATGCCACTGCATAAATGCGAGTGGGTCGACCCGAACACCCTCTCGACCGAGCCGTGTCCTGCACGACTCCTGACGATGAATGATCGCGTCCTGTGAGTGAGTGGCGGCCGCTGCTCGATGAGTTAGCATTATTCCCGGCATTTGCACGGGTATTCGCACGAGTTCTCGGGATTCGGCCCGCTCCACGGCCTCGTCCTCCACGTCCTCTCGCCACCTCTCCATACCGAAGTGGAAAGTCATATGATGATTATATATCTCGCATGAGTATCACATTATGATTACATTATGAAATGATGAAGATGAGCATACGCGCTCACATACGCGATTACATGAATGATTAATTGACGTGACATGATTATCTCGATAAAATTATCGAAATGATTATCTTGAACAATTTAACAAGATTGATGATATGATCTTCAAGATCAACAATCGAGTAATGAAATGAATTGAGTGATTAATGAGTTAACATTATCGACTTGATCACAATTGAAATTGATGAATGAGGATTGTTAATCGATGAATTATGAATGAATGATTAATGCCAGAAATTATACCATGGCATTAGAAATCTTACAGTTCTTGGTCCGATTGGCTCGGCATTTGCACAGTCACACGTGACGCGAAAGTCCAATGATACTAGTCCGATGACGATGATTTCAAATGAGACATGACTGGGAGGGTAGTATTCAAACCACGCTCTGATACCAACTCTGTAACACCCCAAACCAGGCGGATATTACAGTGCCGTGGACCCCCGACTGGGACCCACCGGGCGAATGAAAAGGATGAATTACACAGGGTAAATGTAGTACCGAACCACATTATAACATCAATTACTCCGATTAGGAGTTTCATACAACACACCCAGGATAATATAGAATACTTGTGTATCTTATGTGACGATAAAATACACGACACCGAATGAAATGAGTATTTGAAAGGAATGTCTGCAGCGGAATAATAAAGAAAACATAAATGACTGAATAAATGACTGAAAGGATTGGGGCCCCCTTCTAGTATCACTGGGACTCTCCGCCGTCAACGTGCTCTCCCTGCGCCTTTGCCTTGCCATGACCTGAAAAACAATATCCCCCAAACGGGGTCAGTTATACAGAACAACAATCCTCAAGGGTTGAAAATACACAATCAAGATATATCTGAAATTATGAGTTATCCTGTCGAACATACGCAATCAAACATGCTATATGAATCGACTATCAGTACGGCTCAAAGGAATGGCGCCACACTACGTCCGGGATGGAAATGTGTCCGTGCACAAGCCACCAACGATCAAACACGCGTGGTCTTGTACCTAATCAGTCTCACGAGCAATCGACTCGTGTGCACAGTCCAATGTGAGGCCAACAACCAACACACGACCATAATGTGCCCGACATGAAAATCCTACACATACCAACCGCACGCCAAGATGACCCTAATGCCACAATATGACAAAAGTGACAACGAAAATGAATGATGACTCACCAAGATTTAATGATGGTGAAATGAATGATAGCTCAATGAAATGATCGGAACCGCTGCTCCTTATGACTGAGGTGATTAATTGACAATGACGAGTTTTGATTCGATTAATACAATGATGAATGAGTTATGATTATGAATGAACAACGACAAAAGGAATGAATATCCTTTTAACCGAGTAAGAATTAACTTACCCAATACCGATGATGAATGTCCGTCCACGAACAACGTCCTAACCAAGATACCGGTCGCTCGAACAACCTTAATTCAATCCAATTACCAACAATCCGATCAATAACGAATTAAACACGAATATAACGAACTCAAGACGTCGATACGATTAAACCAAGTTCATAGGGGCATTATATCGAACACTTTGAGTCCAACTTCGATTGATTACAACTAAACCTCAACAATACCAATCTCAAATCCCCAAGAAGTGCTTCAAATCAATAAAACATCTCCAATACGATCAATAGTCCGTTAAGAATATCCAAAACGTGATTATAACAACTATTAATCGGAAATCCCCAAATCCAACTCGATATTCAAAGTGTTCTAGAATAAATCCCTCAATAATCCAATGAATCCTTATACAAACTCATAATCATATACATATCCCTTCATAAAACATGATTATAACGTCCAAAACATCATATCTCAACACAAAATCGAAATCCAAGGTGTTAAAGAAATTACCTCTTGAAGATCCAACCACTTCGATCCGATGAACACGAGTAATAACGAGTATCCAAGCTTCCCAAAGGAATGAAGATGATGAAGATTACACACTCAAGTGATTGATGATGATGAAATCTCTCTCTCAACCCTCTCTCTCGGATGAAGAAGGAAAAAATGAAAAGTGAAGTGAAATGACCGGCCAAGTCATTAAATCTTGCCGGAAGTTACGGCCGTAACTCGGCCCTCTTACGGCCGTAACTTTCCAAGTCAACGGCCTTACGGCCAGAATCGCCAACTCAGACGGCCGTAACTCGCTTCGTCCGAAAGCTCGCCGACACTTTACGGCCAGAATCGATCTCGAGTTACGGGCGTAACCCGCCTTCGTCAAAAATATCCGTCGACACCCTTACGGCCGTAACCGCACACCTTACGGCCGTAACTCGGATGATACGGCCGTATCCGCCAAATCTTACGGCGTAAGCCCTCTTCGCCAGCGGCCAGCACCGCTGCCGCAGACGGCCAGAATCGCCAACTCAGACGGCCAGACTGCCTCGACATACGGCAGTAAGACGCAACCCTTAAGGCCGTAAGTCACCCATGTCGAAAACACCCAAAACTTACGAACACAACTTACGGGAGTATCTCACCATACTTACGGCCCTAACTCACCTTAGGCCGAAAATTTATCGGTAGCTCTGACGCCAGACGGCCAGAATCGCCAGCCTTACGGCCGCATTTCCGCTCAACTTACGGCCGTACCACAGGACCTTACGGCCGTAAGTCCCTTTCGTCCAAATGGCCTGAAACACGAACCGTTGTTACGGCCGTAACCCAAAGTCCTTACGGCCGTAACTCGATGCTGGCCAAGTTGAAAATTCCGATAACTCCGATTCCACGATACGACTGATGAATGATCCGACATAACATACGAATGTGAAAATGAACAAGTCTAACACAAGCCACGGATGATGCTCCCAGTACGACTACCAATCACGATGAAAATAATAATGCTCCCGTCGATCTCTAAACGGAGATGACATGACGATCGGTAACTGATATACGATTACAACATGCCAACATTGAACGCAAATAAGTGATTCATGAATGATGAGTGATTATTAATGAGTGAGAATTACTGAGTGACGATTACAGACTGATAATTACTGAATGAAAATGAACGAATTACAACCGGGTATTACAATTATTTCAACAATAATAATGGAAATTGTAAAACAAAACATGGTAGAAACTTCCCTTGTAAATGCCGAAATCGAATTCCCGATGAAGGTTTGATGATCTTCTTTCAAGAACTCACAACAAAATGGTACAAGGAATAATATTCACTCACAAAATGTATTTTTCTTCAAGATGAAATTATAGAGAAGATGATGAATATCTCTCTTTTCCACTCTTTTTGGTGTTTTCCTCCCACAATCTTGTGTTTTTCACCCCAAAATATCTCCCACAAGATAAGAATATCTCACCTAGGGTCTCCATACCTTATTTTATAGCCAAAGGATCAAGAAAAGGGCTCAAAATTGTGCAAAAATGTCAAAGAAAATGACTTGCACCGAAAAGTGACACGGCCCGTGTCCTGGGACATGGCCGTGTCGTACTACCCTGGAAAGAAGAAAATCCCACTGTCCACGGACCCGGCCGTGTCCCATGACACGGCCGTGTTGTACTGTGCAGGAAATGCGAAATAGGTTGGATCGTGACTCGGCCGTGTCCCATGACACGGCCATGTTGTACTCTTCTGCAAAATGTATTTCACGCTGGAACGAGACCCGGCCGTGTCTTGTGACACGGCCGAGTTGCCTGATTTGGCCCGAGTTGCTTTCTTCTGTTTTGATTCCGGTTTTTGGTCTTCTTTGGCTTGATCTCTCGTTCTTGTATCAATACACCTCTGATTTTAGCATATGATATACCGTTTCGAACCTAATTTCAAGAGGAATTTATATCAAAGGAGAACACATCTTAATTCGGAGTGGTGATTCTGTAATTTAGAAGATTCGACCGATACTGCTTCAATCTTTTGTCGTTTTAGGCCTCGCTTTAGCTTTTGATCGTCATAAACTCCAATATTAGCTATGAAAGCACATATTTCACCACAATCTTCGCTAGGTTACCTATAAATTAAAAACACAACATACCACGCATAAAAGAGAACAAAAATACTAAAAAGCAAACAAAAACACGACTATAAAGAACAGAATGAGTCGATCAAGAATCGACCCATTAGGACCCGTTGTGGGCAAATTTTTGTTATGGATTTCAGGTTATGATCATCTGGATGAGCGAGCGCTGGGACAATACGAGGATGTTGGTCAGGGTCGTTGACATGTGCATTTGCGTCCTTTTATTTCCGTTGTTCTATTCGATATGGTTTTTGTCTACTTTTGAAACTCATAGACTGTACTCGCGAGTACTTAGGCTTTTTCTCTTCGGATTATGATTTGTATTCATTGAAGTTGTTTAAGTTTGCCATTGTTGATTATTCCTCCAGTTGTACTGGGCGTGTGATTTGATTTTCAATTGGATGATGTGTATTTTTACCGTGGTAAATTGTGTCTAGCCTGATGGGTCCCATATAGGGGTCCACGGCACTGTAATATACCTTGAATATCTCGGGGGTGTTACACGTTGGGCCCGAGCCCGTTTAACATCTCTAATCACAAATACTCAAAATGATTTTATAAGTCGGATATTGTACATCATTACATTGATCATTTATTCAGTTATCTAAGTGTTCATAGCGTAATTTGTGTGATGCACCCGGGCTCGATCTAAATATTCATAGTGTATTGTTCAACACTAATTTTTGTCATTTTGATCATGGATATGAAAATTGTTGGTGCCTTTACTTCGTCACTTTTAATTGAGGTTGAGTCAAAAACTCAAAATGATATTCAAACCAGTGCGATGCACACAGGCTGTATCTAAGTGTTCATAGCGTAATGTTTGGCACTAATTTTCATCATATATAACTTTCCTGACTCCGGACCTGATGCAACTATTTTGTTGAGTTTACAACTTAGTTCTTCTTGTTATGTTTCTTTATTTTTTTTATATGTTTTTAGTCTAAGTTTTAGACAATGAGCTTATAGTATAATGGGTTTAGACTCTATTGAACTCTTGCTTATGTCTTACATTTAACTTTTGTTATTATGATTTACAAATGGGTTCGAGCTCGTTTAGACCGTGCCCATTTAAGCCCTGCCTGTTCGGGGCCGAGCCCATTTAGACAGTGGCCCGTTCCTACCTGGCCCGCCCGTTTTGCCACGTCTATGTGTTGTGTACGTGTTTAAATGACGTATAGCCGTATAAATACGCAATATAAAAAAGATTATGTAGCGCTGACGTCACGATCATAACATTGTGAAACATATAGATGCTAATTTAACATATTCAAACATACACAAAACTACATATCTTTTTTGCACAATAAGTATCCAAATTAATACTCCGTACTATTTTACCCGTGAAATGTCACTTCAATTCTAAATAAGCAAATGGTGGAATTACCTCATCAAGTAAACACATGGTATAATACTTTTGTCTTTACCATGTAGAAAAGTAAGTTATTTTACTATAACTATCATGATTTTCACAATATGGAGCAATATTTATTAAACACTTCTTTATTGATATTTATTTTTATTACGATTGTTATAGGTTAGTGATAAAATATTTTTATCGAAAAGCATTATAACTTTCACATCGTGAAAATTTAAATAAACAAAATACCACTCATTATACCAAATATTATCAAATTATGTATCTAAAAAATAAATATCGGATAACAACATTTGATAGTCCAATTATTGCTACTCCAGTCCATAACATTTTCGGATATAACTTGCAAGTCCAAAAAAAATTGCCAGCCAAATATTAACATAGCCATTACAAATTGAATAATAATAACAATAATAGAACAAATACTATTACTTTTTATGCAACTATCAATGTTATGTGGTCTTTAAACAGATTCATACGCGTATAATATCTATATTATATTTTTGCTTATACCAAAAAGAGAATCCACAACCTCTTTACACTACAAAAAAAAACAGTTTTTACCGACGCCATTTATCGACGCCCGTACCCACCGTTGTTAAACTTATAATTTACCGACGCCATTACCGACGCCCGTTATTTAATTGATTTACCGACGCCATTGCCGACGACCGGTTCGCAGACTTATTTTTTTTCTTTTTTTTTTCACAATTACCGACGCCATTTACCGACGCCATTTACCGACGCCTTTACCGACGGCAATTTGGCGTTGGTAATTTTTTTTTTTTTTTATTTTTTTAATTTACCGACGCCGTTTACGCCATTACCGACGCCATTTCGGCGTCGGTAAATTTTTTACGCTATCCCACATCGAAAAAACAGTAGTGTTTTTTCTGGTTTATAAACCAAAATCCTTCTCAATGATTTGAAATTGAATGGAGCGAACGACCTGTTCGGACCGGACCCGACCCGCCCGGACCTAGACCTGACCGAACGACCCGTCGAGCCCGGACCTAACCCGCCCTGGCGCCGCTGAGCCACGACGACTTTTTTATTTTTTTTTTTAATTTAACGACGCCAAAAATGGCGTCGGTAAATGGCGGCGTCGGTAAAAAATTACCGTCGAGCGTTTTTCCAACGGCGGATTGCCGTCGGTAATGGCTTCGGTAATTTTTTTACCGACGCCATTTTCTGTTTTACCAACGGCGTTTGGCGTCGGTAAAAACTATTTTTTTGTAGTGTTCCACGTATTATATTTTTGCCGTTCGAAGGAAAAGGGCTCTACTCCTCCGCACTGTCGTCTTCTTGCTTTCCTTTGCCTGCAAAAAACACATATAGTAATATATAAGAATTAACCAAAAAATAAAAATCTTTTGTAGATTTGTGTTTTGTTTTCAAATTGATAGTTTTAAATTTTTCCACACCTGCAAATTTAACACCTCGTTAATTATTGTTAACTAATAAGTGCGGAAACAACCTTTATCGGATTAATCTGCACACATCAACCAAAATAGTAAATCATTATGGAGAGAGTATCTTGCATACCAATTACTATTAATATATGCAAACGATGAAAGCTTAAAGAAAAAGAAGGAAGATGATAAAACCTAAAAGCTACGTACGCTGTCTATATTGAAGCTCCTTTTATATTGACATTTTATTATTTGTTTCTAAGTTGTAACTTATGGAAGCTAAATAGACGTAACTTTAACTCTGTGATGGTTTGTATTCTCATGAACACTTCATATTCACCGTGATCGTCAATCTCCCTTGCTTTAATACTCTCACCTTGCAATGAATTCCGTGCATTAGGTAGCTTGTACTCTATGCAGTTTTGAAGCCTAAACATTAATAAGAGTACTCAATCTTATATTATGATAGATGACATCAAAATTGATAATTTATTTCATTCCAATTTATTTCTTATGAATAATTATTTTTCTTAGAGTTACTGCAATGTTTTCTATTTATTTTTAACTCACATTTCCGCTCCAAATTATTTTGTAAAAAAATTATTAGTTTTTCAATTAAAAACTTTGACATCTTTTATTCGGCTTCTTTATTAAAATTTCAAATTTTTAGAATTACAAGCTATAAAAAATTAGGGCATTACAAATGGTAAAATAATTTATCTGTTGAAGGGAAAATAACTTGAGACAGAAAGTAGGGCAAAAGTGTTGTTGTATTATTCCATCAATGAGATCCCTTTAAATAGGGTGAAGTACATACAAACAGGCCTTAGCCAAACCCTAACTAGGAAAGCCCATAAACTAACAGACTTGGGTACACAACGGGTATTATTCCTTTAACACTCCCCCTTGTGCCTAGTCTACAAGCGCATGTCATGTTGCCTCGTTAAAACCTCGTCAAGCAAAAACCCAATGGGAAAAATGTCTTGATCGTAGGGAAAAGAGTACAACATCTAGACACATCAAGTTTATACTTCGTCCTTTGAATATATCCTCTCATATGATCGTTACATTTGATCATAGCGCTACTAAGGTGACCATTCCATCGATCCCTAAAATCGTACATCTTGTTACCTCGTTAAAAACCTTTCCAAGTGATAAAAACCCTGTGGGGAAAATGATCCTTGGAAGGAAAAGAGTATAACGTACGTTGTGGATGTAAGACTCCCCCTCAAGTCTACAACTCCTCCTGATTTGTACATCAATCAAGTAGTTGTTGCCTCATTAAAAACTTCGCCAAGTAACAAAACCCAATGGGAGAAAATGAACCTTGGTCAAAGAAAAGAGTACAACACATGTGATTAAGTTTCTTTATAATCATCATTTCCTTGTGATCTTAACATCAATCTCGGAAGTTGGAAAACTCTACATCTCTCCCTAATGCTTATATTCATATATCGTTGCCTCGTTAAAAGCCTTGACAAGTAACAAAACCCAATGGGAAAAATAAACCTTGGTCTAAGGAAAAGAGTGCAACCTATGTGAGTATGTTACGTTATATCTCACATATTTCCCGTTATGATCATTCCATCAATCAAGGGAATTTACAAGTTTCATCATGTTCATAAATGTAAGTATGCTCATCAGTGACAGTACTTAACCGCTAGTTCCTCACACGTGTAGAATGATAGTTCTTAATCATGCACACTCACGGACTGATTCATGCAAATCAATAATCATGTCGTGAAGGAGGTAGCCAAGAGGGGCTTGCTTAGTTGATTTCCAAAACATAAGCAATTCATACCAACACATACTTTATGGTAGTTGCTTCAGCACCAGCATTTACTTTAGCATTTGCCTTTTCGTAAGCAGCTTCATTTGCCTGCTCGTAGGGAAAGAATAGTCCCAAGTCAGTGGTTTCTTTTAAGTATCAGAAGATATTCTTGATACCATTCCATTGATGTTGCGTCGATGCTGAACTAAATCTAGTCAGCGAATTAACTGAGGAGTGATAGCAGGTCGTGTACATTGAGCTAAGTACAATAATACGCGATTACACTCAAGTAGGGAATTTCGGCTCCCAAAGCTCTTCGTCACTTTCGTTAAGACGAAATGGAACTTTCCTTTGCATCCAAATGTACGACCTATCATGGGGTGCTAGTCGGGTTTACCTTGTCCATATTAAAGTACTTGAGAATCTTCTGGATATAGGCTGACCGGTGGAATAAATTCCACAAACTCGATGTTCTATGTCAATGCCTCGACAGAATCCAGTTTTCCCAAGATCTTTCATCTCAAACTCAGATTTCCAGTATCCGGTGGTTTCTCTTATTTCATCAAGACCGATTATGTTCATGTCATTGACATACATTGTGATGATCGCAAATCCGGAACTTGTTTTCTTTGCGAAGACGCAAGGACACAGTTCGTCGTTCTTGTATCCCTTTCCAATCAAGTATTCACTCAGACAGTTATACCACATCCTTCCGGATTGTTTCAAACCGTAAAGTGAGCATTTCAAACGAACTGAATACGCACTCCGTGGTCTGGAGTTACTTGATTTGGGTAGTGAAATGCCATAGGGCACTTCCGTATATATCTCCGTATCTAGATCCCCATAGAGATACGTAGTAACCACATCTATTGGCTGCATTTCCAGTCCCTCGGAAATTACTACGCTAATCAAATAGCGGATACGTATACGTGGGAGTACATTTCCTCGTAATCAATTCCAAGGCGTTGTGAGAAGCATTACTTCGTGAAACCTTGTACATTAGGACTCTATATTCTTACTACGCTTTACGACAAAGGTTCATTTATGTCTTATAGGCTTTACACTTGGGTAGGTTAGCACTACCCACACCAAATACCTGACTCTTTGTCGGAGAATCTAGTTCTACCTAGAATGTTTTTCTTATAGGCCAATCAGCTCTATGTTGATTTCATCCAACTGAGGGAGGTTCGACATCATCGTACTTTATGATTCATAACATGTCATCAAAGTGGGTGGTTGATCAGGCCACATCCTCATAATTTCATCGAGATTCTTGATTTTATGAATCATATCTTCGGGGCGTCCCCCTCGTCATGATTCATGGACATAATAAAATCAAGCATGATCTCATGAAACGAGTTCATTGATGGTTAACATGTAATTTGTGCCATACTCTACCTCTTACTTGGGTGAGTATTTAGTCGAACCATGTGGCTTCCACCCCTTCCTTTGCAGGGAGCCACGGCCTCAACCACACCTCCACCAGGTGCAGTTGCATCACCCGGTTCATTGGTGATGTGCCCCTTGGAGGGGACTTCTAACCTTACAGGCACATTTGCAGCTGTAATGTGAGATCTTGTCACTTGAACGATATCAGTAAATGCACCAGGCATCGAATCTGCTACATCTTGAAGATCGAGTATTCTTTGTGCTTCACGGTAACATTGTGAAGTTCGGGGATCATAATGAGACAAAGTGGAGACACCATGACAATTCCTGTCGTTCCTCGAGAAATTACGTTTTCTCTCCTCTCCCTAACGACGGGAAGATTGTCTCATTAAAGTGACAATCCGCAAATCGTGCGGTAAAGAGATCACTGTGAAGGTTTCAAATAGCGGATAAACGTCTGGAGATTCTTATCCAACGTGAATACTTAATCGTTTCTAAAGACCAATGCGTTGTGGGGCATAGAAGGCACATATAATGCGTATCCAAATATGCGCAATTGGCACTCAAGTCCGTCTGGGTCCAAAATACAAAAATTAAGCTATCCAGTTACCAACTGGTACGCATAAACTAATTGGTTAGCAAAAGGTCTAAGAATGAACGATTTAAGTAAAGTTGCGTGCAATATTGCATAATTCCAAGCAAATATATATAAATTGGTGCGTATAACCAATTACATAATCACCATACATATTCTTTCGACGGTGGTTTATGTGAGACCTTTGCATATGCACATGGGACGAGATACTATTCATTGATTTCTATCATGCAATAAACATCAAATACTTTTTGATGTGAACTCTCTAATCATCAAGTCCTTTAGATGTTATAAGGGAGGTGAGATCTTATAAGTTATCTTGGAAGTTCTGCAGCAATTTGAGTGGACAGGAGAGCGATATGTGACCAACATGTCGGAGAATCCATCAAAACCATCAATACATAAATGGTCCGCATATTTGGTGGATGGATCCACAAATTTCTCCTTATATTCTGCGTAAGAATGGAATGTTTTCTTTTGTTTCTTTAGCGTAGGAAGGTCTCGCTCCTACTTTGGCTAAAGAGAAGGCTTTGCAACACTAACTGGTGGGCATTTGATATGCATCTGGTTCTTTGGATGACATAACACGATTAACGTCAACATTGTGCTTTATGTTGAGTTGTTGCCACATTTTCACTCGAAAAGTAATGATGTACGTACAAGTTCTTCAGTATACATATCATCATACTTCGACCAGGATGACCTAGACTATCGTGCCAAAGCTTTGACGAGTCTATGTCCAAAAGTACATTATTGGTGACAATATAGGTTTTTAAAAACCTAATAGTAGTGAGGTACAGTCCACTAGATTGACTCATGAGTTATTCTAAAATACGTTTACGTCCACATTCATTAGAATTAATAAAAGAAACTCTATTCCATTCTCACAGTGGGTTTCAATCTGGAAACCATTGCTACGTATATTGTTGAAGCTAAGTAAGGTTCGAAGGGCTCTAGATGCATATAGAGCATTGGTAACTTAGAAGACTGCCACTTAGGCATCAAGAATTGGGCATTACCTCGCCCTTTGATGAGTTGGGAGGACCCAATCATCGTAGTTACCGAGATTTGGCAGGCGACTTATTCGATGAATAGAAGCCTAATTCTAAGAACATTCAAGCTCCCCTCGATTCATTTCTTAGAAAAGAGTGAAATTTCGAACCATAAGCATTCAAGCAATATTCAGTACTTCGGAATAAAGCTAAGAATCTAACGTAAACAATATTAATATCTTGTTCGTGAAACAACATTGCATCACGCCATTATTGAAAAGAAAACACCAACACAATCGTCTTGACGCAACTATAACAAATGTAAACGAGAAAGTAAACATAATACTAAGATTCAGTCTATAGACTGTGGCTCGTATGACTCAATTCGACGATCGGTGACTGTGAAATTGACATAGGTGGACTTGTCTAGATCATATTCCTATATATAGTGAGTTCTCCTTTCTTTGGACTCTCTATATTTCTTGTAGTGATATGCGACTTGCTTGCTTGCATGGCAGTTCTTGTACCATGTCCAGCATCTCCACAATGATAGCACGGTTCATTGTCAACTCGAGCCTTAGAGGCGATATGATGGGTAGGTGCTTTTTGGTTCCCTTAGCTAGTAGAGCCGGGAGCACCAAGTCTTCGCATTATATTGGAAGAACCCCCACGTCCTTGACCACGAAGCCTATCATGTCCAGTCCCCTATTCATTGGGGTAGTTTCCATCTTTCACTTTGCCATAATTGGCCTTGGGAATTTTCTTTGTCCCAATTGGCCTGACATTACTGCTCACTAACACTTCGTTATGCCTCTCAGCTACTTGTAGTAGGTTGATTAACTTACTGAAGGTAGTGATGTTTTTATTATCATACTCCAGCCTATACTGGTTCGTTAGTATATTAGCGGAAGTATGGAAGGTGGAAAAAGCTTTATGGATCATGTCATCTTCTGTGATGTCTTTCCCACATAAATTTAGGCGTGCCTTGAGATGGAGCATACCTTTGTTGAAATTGTTAATCCGTTTATAGTCGAGCAAGCGGATTTCATTCCACTGCACGGTCAACTTTGGGAGCAAAGTATCGTGAATGTTCCCAAATTAGCCCTTACGGGCATCCCACAGTTCTTTGAGGGATTTTAAACTGTAGATATTTCCATCTCAAGCTGGGTTCGATGTGTCACCTAAGGAACATAAGTGCACTCGCTTTGATCTTGTCAGACGGTACTTGGTCTGTGGTGTTAAGGAGCGTACCACTATATTCTTTAGTGATAAATGTGGTCTCGACGTAGGAGACCCATCTATGGTACTCAAGCTCTTTTGAGTCCAATATGTCAAATTTGAGACGAGTTGGATAAGCTATCTTAATACAAGAAAAAGGAAAATGAATTTTCACAGTATATCATGAGTACTTTCCATGATAAAATTTTCAATAATGTGGAGGGTTATTATTTTTCAGAACCAAGATATGGTCAAAATTACTTTCGATGCTTTTGAGGGTTACCAATGAAATTACTTTATCACGGTTCGAGTTGATATAGACAGTAGAAATAAGTTCTCTAGGTTCTACTAATGATGAACCTAATACACATGCCATAACTAACGATGCATGCAAAGTATATATTTAATTATAGATATAATAACATAGCCCTATGAATATATCTATACACGTATATATGCAGTCAAAGAGGTATCTTATGCCGCAATAATTATTAATTCAACATGAATTTATTTTAATTCAAGTTGTTTTAAGCAATTCGCTTTAATTTAATTAAATTTATTAATGTATCATGCCTTTAATTCATTTAATTAAGCATAAATAAATTTCGGAATATAATATGCAGCCAAAGGTGATTAAAAGCATGTAAAAACACATATTGCAGATAGTATGGTTATTAGAATTGTGTACCTTATAGGAAATACATGGTTCTTTTCTAGGGCATACCGTCAATTTATTTCGTAAATTGCCATCTTCGTTCCAATCGCCGTTTGAGTCGTCTTGGTTCTCTCTGATGAAAGAGTTTCCTTTCTCACAAAGGTCAACAATCTTAGCCTTTGGCTTGCATTCAGACAACACTAATTGCAGTGCCTTGTTAACAATTTCAGCAGCGGCTTTGTATTTCGTGACGAGTTCGGGAGAGGTGAGATCCAATTCCTTCTCCTCCCGCTCCTCATCCGGCATCGTTTCAACAAATGAAAAATTATCGGGATGGATTGGGGAAGCCGGCGCTGTTGCGTCGTGTGCAGAGTGGTGGCTTGGAAGGGTGAAGAAAACGACTGGCGGCTGTCGATCTAGTCCGAAGGTTAGGGTTTCGCTCCCGGGGGGTTGCTGGTCGCAGTTCCTGAATAGGCGAGGAAGAAGGCCAGCGGCTAGGGTTTTGGCCGAGTGTAGTTCGATCGGGGAAGGAGATGAATTCCGATTTTTTTTTTCGGGATTTTGCAGAAAAAAATGGGACGGGATTTTTCTTCTTGCTCAGTGGGAACTACGTGCTGATAACGTGTTGAAGGGAAAATAACTTGAGACAGAAAGTAGGGCAAAAGTGTTGTATTATTCCATCAATGAGATCCCTTTAAATAGGGTGAAGTACATACAAATAGGCCTTAGCCAAACCCTAACTAGGAAAGCCCATAAACTAACAGACTTAGGCACACAACGGGTATTATTCCTTTAACATTATCAAGTCTACAGAATTGTAGACTATAACAGTCATAACATGCTAAAACTTCAAGTACACGACTATATGAAGGAAATTTTATATACATAAAAATTCTAACTTTGCAAATCATACTATTGATTAGACTGGACATAGATCACATGTATGATAAACAATAGGTAACTATAGGTAATTATATGTTAAAAATAATATGGATATAGGAAAGTGCCCCCAAGAAGCAAACAAGGGGGTCAAAATTGGGTTAATGTTGCGGACCAAGTGATGCAGTAGGAGTATGCGTGGAACGGATTGACTAGCGTCGGAACCGAAAGGGGATCGGTTTACTAGCGTAAACAGATAAAATAACAAAAGCCTTGAAGAATCAAGAACTAATATTAATATGGAAACTGAAGTGTATTGAATAAAACTTGATTAATTGATATCCTACAAATGAGAAATAACAACCTATTTATAGTTGAACAAACTATTAATAATTATATAAGATAATTATTAAATAAACAATAAGTAAAACCATGCAAACCATGTGGATGGTGCAAGTAAAAAAAAAGGAATTGTAGGCTAGTTTGAAAATGAGACATCCTAAAATCTTTGGACGGTGGCATGAGTTTGTTGATCAAGGAAAACCCAGTAGCAAAGTCAGGAAATAACAGCTCAAGACTAGCCAAGAAGACAGCAGCTTAAAAGTCAGGTTTTCACATGCTGGAGATGGCTGCTGGAAAAGGATTGTTGCATGCCAAACTTAAACAATACTGCATGCGTAGAAGTCAGGTTTTCACATGTTGTTTTCTTTTAGCTTGGTCTAGTAGTTGCTCTTCGTATCGGGTAGCTAGGCGCTCTATATCAGTTTCCTCTACCTCCGAAGAACTCGACCCCGAGTTCTCATTAGAAAAAGGCGCATCATCCGGGTGGAAATCATAGATATCTGCTACGTTGAAGGTGTTCGAGATGTTGAAAGAGTCGGGAAGTGTGACCACATAAGCATTGTCATTTATTTTCCTTGAAATCTTGAACGGTCCATACTTTCGTGGTTGTAACTTTTTGTAAGTTCCAATGGGAAAGCGCTCTTTTCGCAAGAATATCATGACGTCATCACCTACCTCGAAAGTTTTGCGGCATCGGTGCAAGTCGGCGGTGGTTTTGTTTTTATTGCCCGTGAGTTCAAGTCGGGCTTTGACTTCCTCTTTGATGGCTTGAACATCCTTAGCCATATTTTTAGCGGCAAGGCTAGTACCTGGGAGGTGCGGTAGTTTGATCAAGTCGACCACATGGTTGGGAACTGATGTGTAGACCAAGGAAAATGGAGAACAGCCCGTTGCGGTGTGGGATGCGCTATTATAGGCGAATTCAATTTTTGGGATAGCAAGGTCCCATTGTTTGGGTTTGTCACCACAAATGCTTCGAAGCATGTTGCCTAAAGTTCGGTTGGTTACCTCAGTTTGGCCATCCGATTGGGGGTGAGCGGTGCTGCTTTTGTTGAGTGCGGTTCCAAAAAGACGCCAAAGAGTGATCCAAAAGTGACTTAAGAATTTCGTGTCACGATCGAAAGTGATGGTTTTCGGTACTCCATGTAGACGGACGACTTCTTTGAAGAAAAGCTTGGCGATGTTGCTTGCGTCGGCTGTCTTTTTGCAAGCAATAAAGTGTGTCATCCTGGAGAAACGGTCGACTACTACAAAACTAGAGTCGACTCCACGTTGAGTGCGGGGTAATCCCAAAACAAAATCCATTTATAGATCTTGCCAAATATCATCGGTAACCGGTAATGGTAAGTAGAGACCGGTGTTTTGAGATTGGCCTTTAGCTACTTGACAAACATAGCATTTGCGGACAATTGCTCCCACATCGCGCTTTAGGTGTGGCCAATGATAACGGTCTAGGACACTATGAATGGTTTTTTCGCATCCAAGATGGCCGCCTAATCCTCCTCCATGTAAATCTCGGATAACCTTTTCACGAAGAGAAGAGTTAGGGATACATAGTTGGTTACCTTTGAAGAGGTAGCCGTCGCGGATGTAGTAGTCCTCCATTGGTGTGCCCGCGCTGCATTTATTCCAAATTTCTTGGAAGTCACCATCTTCCTCGTATTGATCCTTTAATACTTCAAATCCGACGATCTCATGAGCTAGCGTGATCATTAGTGTGGCGCGTCTACTCAAGGCATCGGCCACGCGATTGAGGACTCCGGATTTGTGTTTGATGACAAATGGGAATTTCTGGAGGTAACTTACCCATCGTGCGTGCATTTTGCTTACCTTCTTTTGGCTATTGATGAACTTGAGGGCTTGATGGTCGGTAAAGAGGACGAATTCCTTTTTCACGAGATAATGCTCCAATTTCTTTAAGACTCGGAACACGGCGTAAAACTCTTGATCATAGGTGCTCCACTTTTGACGAGCATCACTTAATTTCTCGCTAAAGAAAGCGATGGGATGTTTTTCTTGGGTGAGGACAGCTCCTACTCCTATTCTGCTTGCATCACATTCAACTTCAAAGATTTTATCAAAGTCGGGTAGAGCGAGTACCGGTGCGGAGCTTAACTTGTGTTTGATTTCGGCAAAACTTTTGTCTTGATCCGGCCCCCATTGGAATTTTCCTTTCTTCAGACATTCGGTCATTGGTGCGGTGATAGTGCTGAAATCTCGTACAAACCGTCGGTAGAATGTTGCCAATCCATGGAAGCTTCGTACATCAGTTACAGTTTTGGGAGTGGGCCATTCTTTTATCGCACGTACCTTGCCTTCGTCCACCTCTATGCCGGATTCTCCAACAACGAATCCTAAAAATAGGAGTTTGTTGGTGCAGAAAGTACACTTCTTGAGGTTGACATAGAGCTTGTTTTCTTGGAGCATGGTCAAGATTTTTCGGAGATGCTCGAGGTGCTCCATTTTGTCTCGACTATAGATAAGTATATCGTCGAAATATACAACTACGAACGAGCCGATGAACGGGCGAAGGACTTGGTTCATGGTCCTCATAAACGTTCTAGGGGCGTTGGAAGTTCCGAATGACATAACTAACCATTCATAAATCCCGAATGGTGTTTTGAACGCTGTCTTCCATTCATCGTCGGGTCGGATTCGGATTTGGTGATAGCCGTTGCGAAGATCGATCTTTGAAAATAACTTTGCGCCGGCTAGTTCATCTAGCATGTCTTCCGAACGGGGAATGGGGAATCGATACTTGATTGTAATTTTATTGATGGCGCGGCTGTCGATGCACATTCGCCATTGATTGCATTTCTTTGGTACAAGAAGAATGGGGACTGCACAAGGGCTTAGGCTTTCACGGATAAACCCTTTTCTCAATAGGTCTTCAACTTGTTCCCTAAAGATCTCATTTTCTTTGGGGCTCATGCTGTAGTGAGGAAGGTTTGGCAGATTTGCGCCCGGGATTAGATCTATTTGATGTTGGATATCTCTCATCGGTGGCAATTTCGGTGGTAGGTCATCGGCGACTAACTCCGTGAAGTCTTTAAGTATCTCGTTGACTTCTTCCGGGATTTCTTCGTTGACCTTTTCTGTGCTCATTAAGCCTTTCACGACTATAGGACAGAAGAGTTGGGTCTCCTTGAAGTCGTTGTCAAGGAGTTGTTCATCGGAGGTGATGATTAGGAAGTTCTCACCTTTCTTTTCCGAGGCCTTGTGGAAGCTAGCCACGGGTGACATGGCGATTTTACGGTCGCCCCAACGGAACATCATCACGTTGTCTCTTCCTTTGTGGGTAACATCGTTGTCGTATTTCCATGGTCGGCTGAGTAAGATGGGGCATGCATCCATGTCGAGGACATCACAAAGGACGTCTTCTTTATAGTACTTGCCTATAAAGATAGGCACTTTGCATGTTAAGGTTACACGAACTTGTGGTCCCTTCTTTACCCACCCGAGGGAATAGGGGTCGTTGTGCGGTTGAGTTGGTAGATCAAGGTAATCTACAAGCCTTTTGGACACCAGATTTTCGCAGCTTCCGTTGTCTACAATCAAGTTGCAAACTTTCTTCTTGATGGAGCAATAAGTGCGAAAAAGGTTCTTTCTTTGGCCTTCTTCTTTTGGAGAGAGGAGGACCCGTTGGAGTACGATGTTTACCTTTTATTCGGACTCTTCTTCCGCGAAGTCAACTCCATTATAATCATCTTCCTCTTCGCTTCCTTGTTCATCTACAAAACCGACTGTTCTTCGGTTAGTACACTTATTGGATCTATGGCCCGGTTGGCCACAACGGTAACACTTAAATCCTGTCGGTCGGGTGTAAGGGTTGGGAGGTTTTGGTGTGTCGGTTTTGCCTTGGGACCCGGTTGGGTTTCATGGTGGACTGGTGTCGCGGGCTGATGGAGTTTTCGCGATACCCTTTCCTTTATCAGATGCGGAACTAGTGGCTTCGGTGGGAGTTGGTGTGGTGTACCGGCGAAAGGATGAGGTTCGAGCAATCTTCTCCATAAGTTAGGCTTTCATGGATAAGCTTGACGCTTCCGTTACCGTCCAAACGGTTTGAAGTCCGATTTTGTCTTGTATCGAACTCTTGAGACCGTTGATGTAATGTGCGACTCTTTGTCCTTCGATTTCGCCGATTTCATTCCGTTCGGAGAGGCGAATGAAGTCGGTGGTGTATTCGGCTACGGTCCTTGATCCTTGGGAGCAATCCAAGTACATCTTGTACAAGATTTGCTCATAGTATTCTGGTAGGAATCGTTCGGCCATAAGTTATTTCACTCTCCTCCATGAACGTACCGGACATTTCCGTTGTCGTTGCCGTTGGGCTATCAACTTATCCCACCATACGGCTGCGGTGCTTTTCAGACGGAAAGCAACCATCTTTACTTGTTCGTGCTCCGTAATCTCCATGATGTCGAAGAAGCGGTCGACCTCGATTTGCCAATCTAAAAATTCTTCAACACCCATATTCCTATAGAAGTAGGGAATGTCGGCCTTCATTCGGTAATCAGGGTCTTTCCAGGGTGGTTCTTCATCTCGGTTGGACTCGGAGTCGGAACTAGAACTGGTGATCGGGTGGCGTCGGCTACCGGGTTGGGGTCGATGACGACCTTCGTACCTGTCTCGTCTTGGGCGGTTGTTGTTGTTGGCGTTAAGTTGATTGGTGAATGCGGCTGTCAGTGTGTTGAGGGACGCGGAAAAAGCCGTTGTTAACCCATCAAGATCTGCTCTCGTGAGGGGTGGTGGTGGTGGCGGTTGTTCTGCCATCTTGAAGGTGAAGAGACAGGTAAGTCTGTGCTCCGATACCAACTGACGCAGTAGGAGTATGCGTGGAACGGATCGACTAGTGTCGGAACCGAAAGGGGATCGGTTTACTAGCGTAAACAGATAAAATAACAAAAGCCTTGAAGAATCAAGAACTAATATTAATATGGAAACTGAAGTGTATTGAATAAAACTTGATTAATTGATATCCTACAAATGACAAATAACAACCTATTTATAGTTGAACCTGCTAGACGATAACTAATAATAATTATATAAGATAATTATTAAATAAACAATAAGTAAAACCATGCAAACCATGTGGATGGTGCAAGTCAAAAAAAAGGAATTGTAGGCTAGTTTGAAAATGAGACATCCTAAAGTCTTTGGACGGTGGCATGAGTTTGTTGATCAAGGAAAACCCAGTAGCAAAGTCAGGAAATAACAGCTCAAGACTAGCCAAGAAGACAGCAGCTTAAAAGTCAGGTTTTCACATGCTGGAGATGGCTGCTGGAAAAGGATTGTTGCATGCCAAACTTAAGCAATACTGCATGCGTAGAAGTCAGGTTTTCACATGTTGGTTTCTTTTAGCTTGGTCTAGTAGTTGCTCTTCGTATCGGGTAGCTAGGCGCTCTATATCACCAAGGCAGTATGGCAAGCCAGGGTAACAATGATAGTCAAGGGAAAAATCCTGACAATGTGAATAATCAAGCTGAAACGGTAGAGTAGTTTCGCCGCTACATTCCGCCAACTTTTACAATAAAGGAGGAACCTATTTATCTTGAAGATTGAACATTCAAACTACTTGCTTGCACTGATGCTCAACGAGTAATTTGAGTTGGGTATCAATTGATAGAAGGATCAGCTTGTTGGTGTGAAAGTTACTAGAGAAGTAGGCCCAAGGAGGAATGTGAGACCTCAACTTGAAATGAGTTCAAGGATATACTGAGAGTTAACCACTAACCAAGGTTTTATCGTGAACAAAAGAAACGTGAGTTTTTGGAGTTAAAGAAAGAGGGTATGCGAGTAATAAGTTATGAGGAGAAGTTTACTCAACAAAATTGGTTTGCTACGCATGTGGTGAGTACTGATTTAGACAAAGCTCGAAGATTTTCAGATGGACTACGACCACTGATAGGACACATTCTCAAGAGTCATGGAAATTTGTCATATGCTGAGACAGTTAATAGTATATGGATCGAAAACAAACTGACAACTCAAAGAAGAGAAAAGATCAAGATTCAAATCATAATGAGAGTGACAATAAAAACAAATAGGTAAAAAGTAATGGAAATATTGAAGGAGGCAAGTTAGAGAAACCAATTTATTTGAAGTGTGGCAGGAATTATTTTGGTGAGTGTATAGCAGGGCAAGGAAGATGTTATCGTTGCAAAGAGGCAGGCATGAGGTTACTGAATGCTCTGTTTATTCTAATAGTGTTAGAAAAGAAAGGTCCGGTAGGCAGAGCACGATTATACAATATGATACCACAAAACAATGGTAAACCCAACTGATTCTTGAGGAAGAGATTTTTTCAAGAGGGGTTGTAACATCTCATTTTTGTATTTAAAAAATAAATATATCATCACGTTCGTTGCACCGTCCTGAAAGAGGTAAAAATTAAGTACGTAATGTGAAAATTTAAAAAATATTATGAAAATATTATGGCAAAATTTATGGAAAGTTACAAAAATTTCGAGGATGAAAAGTTATTAAGCAGAAAAGAATGTAGAGACCCGAAAATTTCAAAACCAGTTATGTTTTCTCTAAATTATTTTTATTATTTTTCATTAAGTTCCTTTAAATTTCTAGCAAAACAATATATATATATATATATATGTGTGTGTGTGTGTGTGTGATGAATTTAATGACATTATTTGATATTTTACAAAGAAAAAAAATTATTTATATATCTTGGAAACGAAAGGAAACAGATGAAATTTACTTCACATTTGGTTTACAGAGCATAATTTATTTCATTTATCATGTAGTATATAGTAACAATTAAATAAAAGGATACTTGGTATTAGATGACAAGTATAAGAAGAGAAAATCAATAACTCCATTTTATTATCCCAATTCAAGATTTTAAAATATTTTCAAGGTATTTAAAAAAATCATTATTTCTACTGTATTTTCAAATACATAGAGATTAGGGAGGGAGGAGAAGACTAATCTTAATAAAGCTGGTAATGATGCTTCTTTCTAATTCGTTCTTATTTTATTTATTATTTTCATTATTATTATAAATTGAAAAATAATTTATATCTATAATATATAAAACTTATCCCCCTTAATTTAATGCAGAAGGGGGATTTATGTCACTTATTCATGTTAAAGAATTACATATGAAGAGATTATTTTAATTGTAACTTTTAATGTAAATAAACTAATTTAAATACAAAAGTTATGATAAACATCACAATGCAAATGCACCTTCTAATACACAAAGTGATTAAAATGAACTTTTAAATGATAGTATAAATTACCAGATGATTAAATTTTAGCTATAAAATCTTAGATACAATCGGTGCATCGCACAAATTGAATAAACCAAAAATAACCCCGGAGCAACATACGGGTTAATAAAACCTCATTTCATATAACTAATTACATAACCTAAAATAAAAGGACAATAACAATAAAAAAACATATAAACTTCTCTAAAAGACATTTAAATTCTGCCACCTGCTCATTCAACCGTCTGCCCCAACATTACGTACAAAACACATAGATATCCAACCAAAGACCGTGCATCGCACGGGTTGGATAATGCCTCGTTATTAATAATATTTTTTAGGCAGCGCTTGGATTGAATTAATTTCTACATTTATGTTTCAAGGTCATAGTCAAAAGATGGGGATTTCTCTCCAAACTATTTTAAAATTAATATTTGTCTATGTTAAATGCTATTTTGTAATTTGTTGATGTCTCAATGCAACATTCCATAGGCAACATACAACAATCTACAATTTAGCCTGCGTGCTAAAATTATTTACACTATGTTGCAGCCATTAATTAATGATGTTGGGATAAACATTCCTGTTTTGATAATTACCAACATATAGCAGAGAAGTCTCAAAGAAATCGGTTTATTGTTAAGTATGGAAGCTATTAGGACTTCCCATACAGTGCGTCCATACAGCAAAGAGATCTTCATACAGAGTCCATCCTACAGAGCCTACGTCATACAGCAAAGAGATATAGTGCGTTGGGTACAACAATCAGTCTCTCGGTATTTTACTTAGGAAAAGTAAAACACATCCAACAGGACTGAATAGAAAAAGCTTTAAACCGTTGTGAAATAAATATTATTTATTCAGAAAGTATTCACAGTTAAAGCATCATTTATTGCTGATGGAACAGCATTTAATGCAACTGGAGAGAGACAAGTCTGAACGCTCTGAAGAGCATTTAATGCGAAGACAGAAAAGATGTGTGAAGCATTAAATGGGATATGCTTTAATTCAAACATTCAGCAGCCGCCAATCTGAAATATCAACATCTCACCAACCAGCAATGGCTAGATTTATAATGGATACATTTCTAAGGTTATAAATAACCCCAAGCAAGAGGACTTAAACACACAAGCATTATTCATTCTCGCGTAAACTCTGGCAATTTAATCTGACAATCTAGCTATTCGAGAGCAGTATATTTTGTGAGCATACAGGCGTATTCAAGCGAAGAAATATACCAAGTTCTCAACGCAAACAGCACAGCATACAACGAACGTTCATCAAAGATCTAGCTGCTGTTTGGAATTGTTCTACCCTTACCGTTGAGATTATCATTAGCCCTGTGTGGACTAAAGACCCTTGCGTATTCTGAACTATGTGGAAAGAATAACATTGTAGATGAATCTTCAATCTGTGTGAGAAGAAGCGAGTCAGAAAGAGCTTGAAGCCAATCTGTGTGAACGGCAAAATCTACATTCTCTGTATCAATCTGTGTGAACGATACATGGACAGGTTTAGTTAAAGTCATGTATTTGTGTACACAATAATTTTAATAAACTCTTTACTCTTGTGTGGAGGACCAGTGGACGTAGAGGGTTTACCTCGAACCACTTTAAACTGTGTGTTGTTTACTTTTAGTCTTTACTGTTTTCATTCTACTGTGATTTATTAGTATACATTGTAAAACCCTGTACGCATCAAGCATACAGGAGAACACCCAGTTGCTGTATTTACAACAACTCACTAAACAGACTTCCGCTACGCAACTAAGTTCAAAAATCATACAGTTTATTGTGCATTTACCTTCTCAGCTGTTTATTGAATACTCTATGGCCACCAAGTGGTATCAGAGCGGTTGATTCTAAAAAGAATCGGTCGATTTTTATCTGAATCAGATCCACAAATCACTAGCTTTTGAAAATTGTACCATATTTTCCTTATCTTTCCTATTTCTTAAATGGGTACCTCTATGATAAACAAGGTTCCAATATTTTCCATTAATGAGTTTGATGATTGGAGGATTAGCATGGAGGCTTATCTTACAGTTGTTAGGAATATGCCCTCGAATGCCACTCAGGGGATGAGAGAGTAGGGGCATTGTACTTGTAATTATGGAATAATAAATAAAAAGGCAATACGATTAATTCACTGTTTATTGTATTTCAATTGCATTCTTGACTTGGTAAACATTGAAGTGAAGTCCATGTAAATAAATCGAACATTCCATTCTCATTATGGGATAAAAGAAAATGTACTGGAAGTGTTTAAAGTTTATTTACGTAAATCGTTCGCAAGTCAATAAACTTAAATGGGCATTAAGTTTTAATAAGACTTGTATAACTGATGTTAGGACATGTGCATGTCTTGATAGTATATTGGTGGGACCAGTATACTCGAACACGACTCATACTCGATTCAGTTACACGATATTCACTCTCGTAGAGTCGATGATGAATCGAAAGGTTGTGATAGTATACATGGACCTTTGACTTGAGGGTTCAGTAGAAGATGTTCCTGTGACGTTTAGTTTGTCATTAGAGTAGTTAGACTCATTTGCTTAATTGCTAAGTCGACCTCGAAGTGCGGACTATACGGGCAGGTAATAGTCTTTACTGTACGCCAAGAAATGATTCTATCTCCTGTTAGTGAGAAGGCGAATGTCCTATACGGTTAATGGCAAATAAGATCATAAGTCTTTGGCCAAATCATTCTGATATATATTCGTATTAGATACACTATTAATTAGTTGGTCTTGATTTGCATTAACACATGTATAGAGTCTAGTCAATAGTAGGGTTTGACTTTACCGTGGCCCGAAGACTTGACCGGGACATCTGATGAAGGGTCTATACGTATATAGTATTCATGACATAATGGTTCTGGAATCCCTTCATTCGTTCTCAGTCGGGATTTACAGCTGAGACGGACCTACGGAGTCGCGCAATTGGAGCGTTGACGGATAAATTTGAATTTATTCTCTATCTATTAATATTAGATATTGGATATCTAATTTATGAATTATTGGATAAATCAAATAGCGGTCTTATGAATTAAAATTAAGTTACCGGGTAATTAATTTAATTCATAAATTATATTTCGTAGAAAAATATATTTGTATTTGATATAATTAATGAATTAGATTAACTAATTTATATAAATACAATGGAGGTTAAATGGAGTGTATTTAACGGAGTCGTTTGACGAACGTCCGGTACACGAGGAAGATTCCTTGGGCCGCCCCACCTCTCCCCACCTCACATGTCTTGGTCTTATTTTAACATGGTGTGTTGTGTGTTTGATTAAGATAAGATTCCATCTTGATTTTTCTATCTCAATTATAAATTATATGAGTTGTTATATATATCTATATTACAACTAACTCATGAGTGAATTGAAAACACACACATATTCTTGTGCAAGGACAGCCCACTGCAGAGAGAGAGAGAGAGAGAGAGAGAGAGAGAGAGAGAGAGAGAGAGAGAGAGAGAGAGAGAGAGAGAGAGAGAGAGAGAGAGAGAGAGAGAGAGAGAGAGAGAGAGAGAGAGAGAGAGAGATTTCTTATCTTCATTTTATTCATCTTTGAGGTGAAAAGAAGTAAGAAAAAATAAGAGAGAAAAAATTCCTACAACACTTTCTAGCCGTGTTCTTCATAGAATGGAGTTTTGTAGATTTTTTCGGGCAACTTGCGACGCGTGTGAAGTAGAGGCTTCGAATTTTTGGTGCTTGGAACAAAGGAATTTCGTGTTCGGGATGGAGTTCGTGATCATCATCCATATTTACGAAGATTTATTTCAAAGGCTTCAAGGGTATGATTTTTATCTTCGTATTTACATTTTCGTATATAAGTTACTTGATCGATCCTGTTTAGGTTTAATTTTTTTCTCTGCGTATTTCGTTTTGTTTTCGGAATCCCAACAGTGGTATGGATGCCAGGTTAATGTTTCCATATATACGATTATTTGTGCATTTTGAATGCTTATGGATGATGTTTATGATTTAGAATCATATTTGGTATAATCGTAGATTTTTAAATTGTTCGTTGTAGCATCACGTTTTTGGAAACGAGACGAAAAACGAAGAAATGGGGTTGTCGGCAGTGGTGCTGGCAGCACTGCCTGGGTTGCCGATCATGATCGGCCATGTCTCGGCCAGCCTGCCGAGCAGTGGCTCGGCCAGGTACCCCTCGAGTTTTTGGCCCGATTTTGAATCGGTCCGTGGACTGGGCCTAAAATTGGATTGTGAGGGACTTCGTTTTACGTTTATATTTCGTTGTAATTATTTACCGAAATTTAAATTGGATTTTAATTTGACTAAATTAATATTTGGAATATTTTTTAGTTAAGGGAAATAAATTAAACGAGAATATTATTTTGTCCGGATTACTTCGAACGAATTAAAACGACGATTATTAGTATCAATTAGATTAATACCATTAAAATTGAATATATATTTTATATTAATTGGATTAATATATTAATTGATTATTTAATTTTAATGCCACTTTATATCAATTGGATTAATATAGTAGAAATTGAATAGATTAATTTTATAAATTAATTGGATTAATTTATATTAAAATTAATTGTTTAATTTCGTTGCCATTACATATTGTATGGAATCCTTATGTGATGGTGATATAGCTCGTGGACTTACTTTTTTGATTTGTTCGATTCGATTGGGTTGTAAAGGCCGTTTTGAGCCTATTTATATTTACTAGAAAAATTTGTATATGATGCAATTTTTCAATGATGTAATTATTATTTTGGGTATGACGAAGACCGAAGACAACCGACCGAGAAGACGAAGAATCGAAGACTGTATTATTTTTATTTATTGGGTCATTCGCTTGGCCCAGTACCTAGGAATTAGGTCCATGAGCTATATGTTGGTAGTAACTAGGTTACTGTTTTCTATTTTTCATTTTGAGTGATTGGCAAACCAACAAACGTGAGTATAACTGAGTTAATGTGCAAAGTGTAACATTAATCGCGAAATTCTCCCGACTACAAACAGACTAAGTTTGAAAAAGGTTACGAGGTTTCCTATCCTCCATCAAACTCGTAGAAAATTGATACCCGGGCTGGTGTGCTATGCTTCCGAGTTATCGGGGTAGTACATTTGGTAGAGGTTGAAAAATTCTTGAGTGCATTAGATGCCTTCAGTTGGTGATAAATTTCGCCCCTAGAAACCTGATAGGTTGCCAGGTGAGATTCAATAGTCAAACCGATAGACGTTGATGGTCAAAAACTTAGATAGTCTGGATTGCCAAGAAACCTGACAAGTTGAGGGCATGAAGACTAGGGGTAAAAGATGATCAAATCATCCGTTAGACAGGTTGGTGTTAGACACCACTTTACAAAAATTAATTGGCAAGAAACCTGATAGGTTGCGTCTGTTAAAATTTGTAAAGAACTTGATCACCACTAAGAAGTCGATCTAACCGTGATTTCCGGATTATAACATGGGAGTGTATAATTCCGATAAAATTAGTGGGAGCCGAGACAAGAATTATACACGCCCTTAAATTCTATACTCGGTCATAATTAAACAAGTCACTAATTTAATCTTGTCTAAATCTTTGCAGAAAACGAAACCGAATCTCTCTAAAAATGGCTAAAAACCCACTTGCAATACTACTTGAAAAGAATCTCCTAACTGGACCTAACTTTGTTGACTGGTTACGGAATCTGATAATTGTACTCAGTATGGAGTCTCTGGGATACGTCTTAGAGGCGGACATTCCACCGACTCCAATCCGAACCAGGGGTAATCAGGAAGATATTGATGTCCATGAAAATTGGGTCAAGGATGACGTGCTAGTCCATGGCTTCATGATGGGCTCAATGACAAATGAGCTGCAGAGAGTGCACCAGAAAATGACTTATGCTAGGCAGATTCTCGCACACTTGACCGAACTTTTTAGACAGCACAGTAGGATTTCTTGATATGAGATATCAAAGCAGTTGTTCAGTGCTAGGATGAAAGAAGGAGCGAAAGTGGGAGACCACGTCCTCAAGATGATCTATATGATTGAGACGTTCGAGGTGCTCAACTTTAATATGGATTTATCCCTTCAAATTGATCTAATCCTTGAATCTCTCCCTGACTCTTTCACACAGTTTGTAATGAATTTCAATTGTAATGAAATTACATGCACATTAGCTGGGCTAATGAATAAACTGGTGACGGCGCAGTCTAACATGAAGACTAAACCGAGAGAGGCTGCTCTTGTGATTTCTTCTGGACCTCGGCGGTCCAAGACCAATAAAAAAGAGACCTACGAGCAATACAAACCCAAAAAAGGAGTGCAGAAAGGAAAGGGCAAGGCCCGAAAGGTTCAAAAGGTAGACAGTCCAAAACCTACGGACAAATGCCTTGAATGCGGTGAGTTGGGCCACTGGCGAAGGACTTGTCCTAAGATTAATGGCGCATCAGGTACGGAGCTTTTTGTTTTTGAAACTAATTGTTCCGCTATCGTATATTCTGCTACATGGATTCTGGATTCAGGTGCTACTTCTCATATTTGTACTATGAGACAGGATCTGGAACGAAGTAGGAAACTTGAATCTCGGGAAATAATGATCACTGTCGGAATCGGAAAAAGTGTCGAGGCAACCGATATTGGATCAATTCTACTGGGTTTAGAATCCGATTTTATTTTGACATTAGATGAAGTACTTGTTTTTCCCGAGGGGCATAAAAACATTATATCCATTCCAGTCTTGGACCAAAAAGGATTTTGTTTCTTCATTGGCAATGGTAGTTGTAAAATTTATTTTCGAAATATATTGGTTGGCACAGCTACATTGTTGAATGGTTTATATCATCTGAACATGCAAAATAAAACAGCAGTGAACACTATAACTAGGAAACGTGGTAGGCAAGATACTAATCAAGCTCTTAAATGGCACTTTCGACTTGGTCATGTTGGTCAGACCAAGGAAAGATGGACTTTTAAGTCCGTTGGGTGTATAACCTAATCCAACCTGTGAATCTTACCTTAGAGGCAAAATGACTAAGTCCCCCTTCATAGGGACTTTTGAATGGGCTGCTGATAAACTTGAATTAGTACATACTAACGTTTGTGGTGCTTTAGAAGTGTCTAGAGATGGATATCAATATTTCATAACGTTCACAGATGATCATACTAGGTATGGAATTGTGTACTTAATGAAACATAAATCCGAAGCCTTTACTAAATTCAAAGAATTTAAGGCCCTAGTTGAAAAACAGACTGGATGTCATATCAAAGCACTTCGGTCGGACCGAGGCGGTGAATATATGAGCACAGAGTTTGATGAGTTCCTTAAAGAACATGGAATAGTTTCACAAGTCACGCCTCCAGGAACCCCACAGTTAAATGGTGTTTCAAAAAGGAGAAATCGGACTTTGTTGGACATGGTTTACTCCATGTTAAATTACACTGATTTACCTATTTACTTGTGTGGGTATGCCATACTAACCCCTGCCTATATCCTTAATAGATGTCCTTCCAAATCCGTTCCTATCACTCTGCATGAGATGTGGAAGGGTAAGAAACCAAGCCTTAATCACATAAGGATTTGGGGATGTCCAGCCTATGTCTAAGGTGGACAAACTGGAAGCGAGGTCCATCAAAGGACGTTTCATTGGATACCTAGAGGACTCTATGGGTTATCTATTCTACATGCCAGAAGACCATAGGGTCGTTGTGGCATTACAAGCGCACTTCCTTGAGGATGAATTCATTCAGGAAGGTGGCTGTAATATCCGGGGATAATTTTTTTTCGTGTTAGTGTTGAGTTGTACGTATTCATTTGGAATTGTATAAGTGTTGTTGTTTTGGACTGATACAATGTATATTGTATTGGGATATTTTGTAATCGAAATATTTATACTTGTTGTCGGTTTGGTTTTGTCATTTGGATGTTGCTTGGAGAGTTTGAATTTTTGGCTAAGTATACTAGCCTTAACGTACGCTACATGTGTAGACTTACGTATGTTATGGGCTGAGTATTACGTACGTTAGAACTGTATGGTTACGTACGTAATGAATGGTCAGTGGTAGGAACCGTCCTCGATGTCAACTTTCGGCTGGTAGGGCCAGGAATCTTTCAATCCGATCTTACTATTGCAGTCAACGGATCTTTACGTATGTTAAGAGGTGAGATTTATGTACGTAATCCATGTAGCTTGCTAACGTACGTAAATAGTTACTCTTTACGTACGTTAAAGTCTTCATATTTTGGGTCACTGGGTTCTGGAGTTAGCATTACGTACGTTAATGTTTTGGCATAGCGTACGTAAGGCCCTTACATACGTTAACCTTATTGTATAACGTACGTAATGTGTTTGTCAGACTATATATCTTGGTTTCATATTTCATTTCTTCACGAACCAAAATCATTTTTCTCTCCCTAGAATCGTACTTCTGGACTTGTTCTTGATGTTTAGCCTCTTCCAACTCGATCTTGATCATCATAGTTTGGATTGAAGCTTGAAGTTGGAAGCTTGTTGGTGCTCCTTTGGTGTTTGGAGGCTTCTTCTTGTTCTTCGTTGGTAAGTTCCCTCAATCTCTTGTTCTTCAAGTGATTTTCAAGTTTTTGTTGTTGTTTTCTTCGGGTATTGTTTGATTGATGGAGTATATCATGATTCTTCATGGTTTTGATAAACTTTTGATGAAGAACATGTTGGTATAGCTTGAGTATGATTGTGTTCTTGATGTTTTAGATTGTTTGGAGGTTATAATCATGTTTAGGAAGGATTATGTTAAGATTGTTATATGATTAACATAGTCTTGAGATGATTATTGTTGGTGGTGGTGTTCTTGAAAGATTATAACCATTTTAGTAAGGATTTATGATGATTAAAGGGGTTATTATCATAATTTGGAAATGGTTGAGTGAATCTTGTTGTTCAATCCAAATTCATGAGGTTATGATGAAGGATTTTTGTTTAGACATCATGTTTGTTGGAATGATGATGTTCTTGAGGTGATTGTGATGATGTTCATGATATTATCATTGTAAGAGAACCAATTTTGTGATGATAGTGATATTATCATTTTGGAAATGTTGTTTTGATGTTGTTCTTAAGTGATTCTTGTTGAATTATTTTCACAAGTGTTAAGAACACTTTATCATGTCAATTTTGAGGTGTTGGAGATGTTAGAATTCATAGTTGAGAACTATGATATTCGTTGGTAGAGTTTAACCGATTCGGGGTTGAATCGGGTTTGTCCTTGGTGTTGTTTTCTATTGATTTTGTGTTATTGAATAAATCATTTTTCATTCAAGGTTGTTCGAGTGTTTATGATCGTCGGTAGGCGTCGTTCGTCGTTTCGTGCCAGGACGTTGATCGTGGAAGGACTTGCTCGCCTTCGGTTTGAGGCAAGTTTTATACTTGTACTGGTCAATGAGATTAATGTTATCATATATGTGTATGAATGTGTTGTGTCATTTCGAGACATAGTCTCTTTGTGATTTATTGATATTTGGGGATTGTTTGATGCAATACCCTTCGGTGATTATGCCAGATGTGATTGTTATTCATTAACGGCCAGTTTAAGGCATTGAGATTCTTGTTGTCGATAGCCGGTTCACGGTATCGATGTATCGATTGTTATTGTTGACGTTAATGTCGTCTTGAGGCATCGTTGGATCGTTGTTATCGAATTGGTATTTTTGCTAATAATGTTGTACTGTCCGATTGAAAGGCGTTTGATATATTCGTTTATCATCTCTGTTTTGGTGGCCGGTTTAAGGCGCCGGGACATCTATTCTAAATGTATCATTGTGTATCGATTGACCGTTCTGAGGTAATCGACGTATTGAATTGGGATTATAGATGATAATTCCCATCCATTGTATCATTGGTTATCGATTAACCGTTCTAAGGTAATCGACGTATTGAATTGGTACTGTCGAGGATAGTTCCCATCCACTGAGTCGTCGTGATCGATTGGCCATTCCAAGGCAGTCGAGGTATTTGAATTGGGTCCGCTGAGGGTCCGTGAGTTATTTTTATCGTGTTAGCTAATCTGAGACAGCATACTATTATTCTTGTGAATTCGATAATATTGTAATCATTGTCGTTGCGACTAATTGTGGAGGCTAGTTCGGCTAGTACTCGATGGGTAAGCTTGGGGCCTGAACCTTCGCGGTTGGTTTCCCAACACCTACAGTTCAGTAGGTCATGGTCATATTTATGATCTCATTATGGGTAATCTTGGGGCTTGAACCTTCGCGGTTGGTTTCCTAACACCTACAGTTCAGTAGGTCACGGTCATATTTATGATCTCATTATGGGTAAGCTTGGGTCTTGAACCTTTGCGGTTGGTTTCCCAACACCTACAGTTCAGTAGGTCACGATCACTGGGTGATCTCATTATGGGTAAGTCTGGGGCTTGAACCTTCACGGTTGGTTTTCCTGTACCTGCAATTCAGCAGGTCACGGTCATTGGATGATCTCATTATGATACGGCTTTGTGCCGTGGCTTCGGCCCTCATTGACATAGATTCGAGCTATTTGGATTTCAGGCCATTGTGATGATTGACAGCTTCGGCCGAGTGGTTTCAGACCTTTATGATATTTTGACAGTTGCGGCTGAGAGGCTTTCAGGCCATTGTGATGTATTGATGTTTCCGTTGGAGCCTTCAGGCATTGTGATTTGTATCCAGTCAGTGTTTGTTTGCCTTTGGGTAATTTTATTGTGTGTTCTATATTTATGATTCGCCGTTGGCACTTGTGTTCTAACCGGTTTAGCAGGTACCGATCATATGCCGTGGGCATAGTATTTCACGAATGCTCGATT
Organism: Orobanche coerulescens; assembly: GCA_033398695.1. Classification (NCBI taxonomy): domain Eukaryota; kingdom Viridiplantae; phylum Streptophyta; class Magnoliopsida; order Lamiales; family Orobanchaceae; genus Orobanche; species Orobanche coerulescens. The sequence continues at coordinate 138,931,831 of CM065805.1, read as the reverse complement.
CTTACTTTGGTTTGTGAGCATCTCGTACTACCATTGTTGTACTATTTATTCTTCCTTTAGATGCATATCATGTTATACATGTATTTGATATTCATTATCTGGATGACTGACCCCGTGGGGCGGAACATGTTTACATGTTTTAGGTGCTTGCGAGGAGAGAGTTGAGACACAGGGGCATGACGATGGCGACGAGGCATTCGAGCGATACTAGTCCGAGATGTTTTTGTGTTCATGTCAGTCAGACAGTTGGAGTACTCCAGTTTTGTTCAGTCTTTGTCATTTTGTATTATCCGAGTAAGGCTCGTGGATGTATTGTACTTTTATTTTGGCCATGTAGGCCTACTTTTGTTGTTTAAATTCCATATCGGAATATTATGTTAGATGTCATAGTAGGGACTGAGATTCCCCTTTTGGTCAGTTTGTTGTATTTTGGTCATGTTCGCCTGGTGGATCTCCTGGCGTGGGGTCCATGGCACTGTAATAACCCAATGTGATTTGGGGGTGTTACAGAAGATGGTATCAGAGAATTGGGTTGTGAGATACCCTGATATGTGAGTTATGTGTCTCTACCGATGGGGTAGTAGTGGTACTGTCAGATTATGACAATCTGGACAATCGGGTTTTGTGAGTCATGATAGTTGGACGACGGTATGAGTCATTCTTTCATCGAGTCGTCGTCAGTGGAGACTAGTATCGCAAGACCTCGAAGCTTCGTATAACCTGTGTAAGGGCTCAATTCTCTTTTATGTTCATACATTCATTATGCCATTGATTATACATGTTTTGTTGAAATCTGTATGTAACATTTGTGTTACGATTCATTCATGATTATTTGTTTTGGAGCGTGTGGGCTCAGTATTGACTATAATTAGCATGTTTGAGGTGACTATTTATCTGTTGAGTATGTATACTCGTGTTTGGCTATTGACTTAACATTCTAATTTGACCGCTGAGTCATATTTAAGCTTTGTTCATGATCGAGCATTATTCTCTCAGTATGGAAAGAGGAACCCGAGGACGTGGCAGAGGGGGTAGAGGCTGCAGAGGAGGATGAAACCCAGGATATCATGTTTATATGCGCACGAATGTCGAGATGGATCAGAATTCGGCCGGAGATGTGACTTACGCGACCAGTTCTCCTTCAGGACGTCATACTCGAGGAGTCGATCAGACTGACATCGACCCTTTATTACTTATGAAGGGCATGATGACCCAGATGACTCAGATGATGCCGATGATGGAAACCATGCAGACCTCAGTGGCTCGTGATCCGCCGCAGCAGGGATCCCAGGTGCCGTTTTATGGACAGACTGGGATAGTGAGTCAGATTATCGGCAATATCTCTCGTCAGAGGCCGCCTATTTTTGAGGGTTCATCGGAACCAGCTGACATTGTTCATTGGCTTGAATATTTTGATAAACTCTTTGACATGGTTGATTGTACGGAAGAGAGTAAAGTGGCAGTAGCGGCTTACTACTTGAGTAAGGGTGCTTATTCGTGGTGGCTTTCTGTGAAGCTCACTAATTGTGATTGTGCTTGGAGCGAGTTCAAGATACTCATGTTAGAGAGATATTATCCGGCTCCACTTCGTGAAGCCAAGCTGGCAGAGGTCTTAAACCCCGAATCCGTCGAGGACGAGGGTGTTATTGTTATCGCTGAAAAGTTTCAAGGACTTCTTCAGTTTGCTTCTTCTGTTATCCGTACTGAGGCGAATAAGATCAAGTATTTTAGCAAGAGGCTAAACACGCAGTTGATGATGCAGTTGTTTAACCATAATTGTATCTCACTTGGAGAATTCATCGAGAAGGCTCTTGGAGCAGAGCTTTTGATCAAGGAGCTTGCTCAGAAGAACCCTTCAGTTTCCTCTGGTGAGAGAACTAGGATGCCGATTCGTTCAGAGGGACATCAGTCTCCGACGTCCCAGAGGTCATCTTCTAGTCATTTTCGTGCTGGGAAAGCATCTTCTTCTCAGGCGATGGGTTCGACTGTTGTTTGCTTTAACTGTGATATAATAGGACATCGCAGTACTCGGTGCTCGATGCAGTCTATTGCTTGTTTTCTGTGTGGGAGGCAGGGACACCTTCAGAAATACTGCAGGAATTCTAGTGCCAGTAGGTCTCCAGAGAGCTCACGGGCCTCGAGAAATTTTGTTACTCCAGTCCGTACTTCATCCAAGGGTCCTATCAGACTTCGAGAGCCAGAGGTATGGACAACTGATGAGGAGCAGCGAGTTCAAGTCTGGGTTTTCCTCGAGTCGGTGAGATTGAGGGGATCGATGATCTGGAGGATGTTGATTTCGGGTACATTTGAGATGTAACCTTGATTTGTATTTTCCTTATTTTTCGGATTGATGTTTGACTCAGTCTGTATTGTAGTATTGTGGTTGTGAACCATTTATTATTGATCTATCTTGTAATGATAGCTTTCGAGAATATTGAGAATTGAGGTCGTGTGATGTGTTTTTCTTTCCTTTTGGGGTTGTACCCGAGATTTTGTGATAATCTGGGTAATTGTTCATTGTGATTCAAGACGTCAAGTCGTGTGAGGACTTGGGCGTGCGATTGATACGGCCCCGAGGACTACGTCTGTGTTGTTATTATTTTTGCGTGGCGTGAGTTAGTGTCTGCATGGGCGTACGATGCTGATGAGAACGGGAAAGTGTCAAACGATGATTGTAGACATGTACAATGGGCGACACCCGCGAGATGTGTACGCCGGTGTTACGAGTCATGCGGTTGGTACGACTTTCTGGCTGGTCTCTAGCAGAAGAGTTATGATACTGTTCTCGCACTTGGCTGAGTGTTTGTATCACTTAACATTTTCGCCGTATTCCGACAGAGGAGACGCAGGGACCCGAGGGGTTGGACCAGTTAGTCAGACAGAGTTGCTTATATTGAGGGGTATTCCTGGAGATGTTGTTTTCAGATCCTGATGGATAGTTCGTACCCCGTGTTTTGCACCCTGAGTTTCGGGGATGAAACTCTTTTTAAGGGGGTAGTATGTAATATCCGGGGATAAATTTTTTTTCGTGTTACTATTGAGTTGTACGTATTCATTTGGAATTGTACAAATGTTGTTGTTTCGGACTGATACAATGTATATTATATTGGGATATTTCGTAATCGAAATATTTATACTTGTCGTCGGTTTGGTTTCGTCGTTTGGATGTTGCTTGGAGAGTTTGGATTTTTTGTCTAAGTATACTAGCCTTAACGTACACTACATGTTTAGAATTACGTACGTTAGACCTGTATGGTTACGTACATAATGCATGGTCAGTGGTAGGAACCGTCCTCGATGTCAACTTTCGGCTGGTAGGGCCAGGAATCTTTCGATCCGATCTTACAATTGCAGTCAACGGATCTTTACGTACGTTAAGAGGTGAGATTTACGTACGTAATCCATGTAGCTTGCTAACGTACGTAAATGGTTACTCTTTACATACGTTAAAGTCTTCATATTTTGGGTCACTGGGTTCTGGAGTTGGCATTACGTACGTTAATGTTTTGGCATAGCGTGCGTAAGGCCCTTACGTACGTTAACCTTGTTGTATAACGTACGTAATGTATTTGTCAGATTATATATCTTGGTTTCGTATTTCATTTCTTCACGAACCAAAATCATTTTTCTCTCCCTAGAATCGTACTTCTGGACTTGTTCTTGATGTTTAGCCTCTTCCAACTCGATCTTGATAATCCTAGTTTGGATTGAAGCTTGAAGTTGGAAGCTTGTTGGTGCTCCTTTGGTATTTGGAGGCTTCTTCTTGTTCTTCTTTGGTAAGTTCCCTCAATCTCTTGTTCTTCAAGTGATTTTCGAGTTTTTGTTGCTGTTTTCTTCGGGTATTGTTTGATTAATGGAGTATATCATGATTCTTCATGGTTTTGATAAACTTTTGATGAAGAACATATTGGTATAGCTTGAGTATAATTGTGTTCTTGATGTTTTAGATTGTTTGGAGGTTATAATCATGTCTAGGAAGGATTATGTTAAGATTGTTATATGATTAACATAGTCTTGAGATGATTATTGTTGTTGGTGGTGTTCTTGAAAGATTATAACCATTTTAGTAAGGATTTATGATGATTTAAGGGGTGATTATCATAATTTGGAAATTGTTGAGTGAATCTTGTTGTTCAATCCAAATTCTTGAGGTTATGATGAAGGATTTTTATTTAGACATCATGTTTATTGGAATGATGATGTTCTTGAGGTGATTGTGATTATGTTCATGATATTATCATTGTAGGAGAATCAATTTGATGATGATAGTGATATTATCATTTTGGAGATGTTGTTTTGATGTTGTTCTTAAGTAATTCTTGTTGAATTATTTTCACAAGTGTTAAGAACACTTCATTATGTCAATTTTGAGGTCTTGGAGATGTTAGAATTCATAGTTGAGAACTATGATATTCGTTGGTAGAGTTTAACCGATTCGGGGTTGAATTGGGTTTGTCCTTGTTGTTGTTTTCTATTGATTTTGTGTTATTGAATGAATCGTTTTTCATTCAAAGTTGTTCGAGTGTTTGTGATCGTCGGTAGGCGCCGTTCGTCGTTTCGTGCCAGGACGTTGATCGTGGAAGGACTTGCTCGCCTTCGGTTTGAGGTAAGTTTTATACTTGTACTGGTCAATGAGATTAATGTTATCATATATGTGTATGAATGTGTTGTATCATTTTGAGACATAGTCTCTTCGTGATTTATTGATATTTGGGGATTGTTTGATGCAATACTCTTCGGTGATTATGCCAGATGTGATTGTTATTCATTAACGGCCGGTTTAAGGCATTGAGATTCTTGTATTCGATAGCTGATTCGCACTATCGATGTATCGATTATTATTGTTGATGTTAATGTCGTCTTGAGGCATCGTTGGATCATTGTTATTGAATTAGTATTGTTGCTAATAATGTTGTACTGGCCGATTGAAAGGCGTTTGATATATTCGTTTATCATCTCTATTTCGGTGGCCGGTTTAAGGCACCGGGACATCTATTCTAAACGTATCATTGTGTATCGATTGACCATTCTGAGGTAATCGATGTATTGAATTGGGATTATCGAAGATAATTCCCATCCGTTGTATCATTGGTTATCGATTAACCGTTCTAAGGTAATCGAAGTATTGAATTGGGACTGTCGAGGATAGTTCCCATCCGCTGAGTCGTCGTGATCGATTGGCCATTCCATGTAGTCGAGGTATTTGAATTGGGTCCGCCGAGGACGGTGCCCATCCGTGAGTTAATTTTATCGTGTTATCTAATCCGAGACAGCACACTATTATTCTTGTGAATTCGATAATCTTGTAATCGTTGTCGTTGCGACTAATTGTGGAGGCTAGTTCGGATAGTTCTCGATGGGTAAACTTGAGGCCTGGTTTCCCAACACCTATAGTTCAGTAGGTCACGGTCATATTATGATCTCATTATGGGTAAGCTTGGGGCTTGAACCTTCGTGGTTGGTTTCCCAACACCTACAGTTCAGTAGGTCACAGTCATATTTATGATCTCATTATGGGTAAGCTTGGGGCTTGAACCTTCGCGGTTGGTTTCCCAACACCTACAGTTCAGTAGGTCATGGTCACAGGGTGATCTGCTTATGGATAAGTCTGGGGCTTGAACCTTCGCGGTTGGTTTCCCAGCACCTGCAATTTAGCAGGTCACGGTCATTGGATGATCTCATTGTGATACGGCTTCGTGCCGTCGATTCGGCCCTCATTGATATAGCTTCGGGCTATTTGGCTTTCAGGCCATTGTGATGATTGACAGCTTCGGCTGAGTGGTTTCAGACCTTTATGATATTTTGACAGCTGCGGCTGAGAGGCTTTCAGGCCATTGTGATGTATTGATGTTTCCGTTGGAGCCTTCGGGCATTGTGATTCGTATCCAGTCAGTGTTTGTTTGCCTTTGGGTAATTTCATTGTGTGTTCTATATTTATGATTCGCTGTTGGGCACTTTTGTTCTAACCGGTTTAGCAGGTACCGATCATATGCCGTGGGCATAGTATTTCACGAATGCTCGATTCTTACTTTGGTTTGTGAGCATCTCGTACTACCATTGTTGTACTGTTTATTCTTCCTTTAGATGCATATCATGTTGTACATGTATTTGATATTCATTATCTGGATGACTGACCCCGTGGGGGCAGAACATGTTTACATGTTTTAGGTGCTTGCGAGAAGAGAGTTGAGACATAGGGGCATGACGATGGCGACGAGGCATTCGAGCGATACTAGTCTGAGATGTTTTGGTGTTCATGTCAGTCAGACAGTTGGAGTAATCCAGTTTGGTTCAGTCTTTGTCATTTTGTATTATTCGAGTAAGGCTCGTGGATGTGTTGTACTTTTATTTTGGCCATGTAGGCCTACTTTTGTCGTTGAAATTCCATATCGGAATATTATGTTGGTTGTCATAGTAGGGATTGAGATTCCCATTTTGGTCAGTTTGTTGTATTTTGGTCATGTTCGCCTGGTGGATCTCCTGGTGTGGGGTCCACGGCACTGTAATAACCCAATGAGATTTGGTAGTGTTACAGTGGCTTGGGTAGAAATATCTCTTTGGAAGAGCATAATGAAAGTCCTAAGGAGACATATGTTCAGGGATCAGGAACCGAACACAACCTCCACTTCGAAGGTCTGGTAGGGTGTCTCACTTACCTGAGAGGTATGGCTATACACATTTCGAGGAACTGGGTCTCCACGACACAACTGATAGCAGTGAAAACGAAACTGTCACCTACGACCAAGCGATAGTGGATGTAGACTCCGATAAATGGCAAGAAGTAATAGAAGCTGAGATAGACTCGATGCATACCAATCAGGTCTGGACTCTAGTAGATCTTCCAACTGGCATGAGGACTATTAGAAATAAATGGATCTATAAGAGAAAGACTGATGGTGATGGCAAGGTTGATGCCAATAAGGCCAGGTTTGGGGCAAAGGGTTATATCCAAAGGGAAGGGATCGATTATCATGACACCTTCTCGCCCGTAGCTATGATAAATTCGATTCACATGATGCTTGCCATTGTTGCCTATTACGATTATGAAATATGGCAAATGAACCTCAAAACGGCTTTTCTAAATGGACACCTCAAGGAGGAAATCTATATGGAACAACCTAAGGGTTTTATGTCCAAAGCTAATATTCATAAGGTGTGTAAGCTGCAACGAGCCATTTATGGGCTGAAGCAAGCTTCTTGGAGTTGGAACCTTCGATTTGACGAAGCAGTCAAGGACTTTGACTTCATACGAAATGAGGAGGAATCATGTCTTTACAAAAAGGTCAGTGGGAGCAACATTGCGTTCTTATTACTATATGTAGATGATATTCTACTTATAGGAAATAACGTACCAATGCTCAACACTGTGAAAGCTTGGCTTTCTAAAACATTCTCCATGAAAGACTTGGGAGAAGCTTCCTACATTCTAGGGATCCGTCTTTATAGAGATAGACCGCGAAGAATGATAGGACTTTCCCAAGCCCTCTATATAGATAAAATCCTGAGAAGATTCAAGATGGATGAATCTAAATAAGGGTTCCTTCCCATGCGACATGGAATTCATCTCACCACGAAAATGTGTCCTCAAAGTGAGGAAGACAAGAGAGATATGAGTAAGGTACCCTATGCCTCAGCAGTGGGTAGCCTCATGTACGCTATGTTATGTACGAGACCAGACTTAGCCTACGCTGTGAGCATGGTAAGTCGATTTCAAGCAAACCCGGGAAGGGAACATTGGACTGCCGTAAAGAACTGAAGGTGATTGGATTCACCGATTCTGATTTTCAAGGAGACAATGACGACTCTAAGTCGACATCTTGGTATTTGTTTACTCTCAATGGAGGAGTAGTATCTTGGAGAAGCTCCAAGAAAACCGCTACTTCAGATTCCACCTGCCAAGCAGAGTATCAAGCTGCCTCAGAGTCTAGCAAAGAAGCATTTTGGATGCAGAAGTTTATACAAGAACTGCAAGTGGTGCCTAATGCGGAGTTGCCTATATCACTATTCTGTGATAATGATGGAGCTATCGCTCAAGCCAAGGAACCGAGGGCTCACCAGAACACCAAGCATATAGAGATAAAGCACCACATCATTAGAGAGATGGTGGAAAAAGGATATATTTCATTGCAAAGAGTAGACTTAGAGGACAATGTCTCTGACCTGCTGACTAAGCCATTATCTCAGGCTGTCTTGGAAAGACATATGAAAAACGTAGGTATTAGATACCATAATGTGTGGCATTGAGTGCAAGTGGGAGATTGTTAGGAATATGCCCTCGAATACCACTCAGGGGATGAGAGAGTAGGTGCATTATACTTATGGAATAATAAATAAAAAGGCAATACGATTCATTCACTATCTATTGTATTTCAATTGCATTCTTGACTTGGTAAACATTTAAGTTAAGTCCATGTAAATAAATCGAACATTCCATTATCGTTATGGGGTAAGATAAAATGCACTGGAAGTGTTTAAAGTTTATTTACGTAAATCGTTCGCAAGTCAATAAACTTAAATGGGCATTAAGTTTTAATAAGACTTGTATAACTGATGCTAGGACATGTGCATGTCTTGACAGTATAGTTATAAGTATATTGGTGGGACCAATATACTTTAACACGACTCATACTCGATTCAGTCACACGGTATTCACTCTCGGAGAGTCGATGATGAATTGAAAGGTTGTGATAGTATACGTGGACCTTTGACTTGAGGGTTCAGTAGAAGATGTGCCTGTGACGTTTAGTTTGTTATTAGAGTAGTTAGACTCATTTGCTTATTTGCTGAGTCGACCTCAAACTGGGGACTATACGGGCAGGTAGCAGTCTTTACTGTACGACAAGAAAGGATTCTATCTCCTGTTAGTGAGCAGGCGAATGTCCTATACGGTTAATGGCAAATAAGATCATATGTCTTTGGCCAAAGCATTCTGATATATATTCGTATTAGATACACTATTAATTAGTTGGTCTTGATTTGCATTAACACATGTATAGAGTCTAGTCAACAGTAGGGTTTGACTTTACCGTGACCCGAAGACTTGACTGGGACATCTGATGAAGGGTCTATACGTATATAGTATTCACGACATAATGGTTCTGGAATGATCCCTTCATTCGTTCTCAGTCGGGATTTCGGTGCACGTCTTTAGGTGCTAAATCTTGCCCGCACTCATTGGTTCCTCTCAATGCCGGCTGAGACGGACCTACGGAGTCGCGCATCAGGAGCGTTGACGGATAAATTTGAATTTATTATCTCTCTATTAATATTAGATATTGGATATCTAATTTATGATTTATTAGATAAATCAAATAACGGTCTTATGAATTAAAATTAAGTTACCGGGTAATTAATTTAATTCATAAATTATATTTCTTAGAGAAATATATTTGTATTTGATGTAATTAATTAATTAGATTAATTAATTTATATAAATATATTTGAGATTAAATGGAGTGTATTTAACGGAGTCGTTTGACGAACGTCCGGTACACGAGCCGAGTGGTTCGGCTCGTTTCTAGGAAGATTCCTTGGGTCGCCCCACCTCTCCCCACCTCACATGGCTTGGTCTTGTTTTATCATGGTGTGTTGTGTGTTTGATTGAGATAAGATTCCATCTTGATTTTTCTATCTCAATTATGAGTTATATGAGTTGTTATATATATCTATATTACAACTAACTCATGAGTGATTTGAAAACACACACATATTCTCCTGCAAGGACAGCCCACTGCCAAGAGGTTTGAAAGAGAGAGAGATTTTTTTTTTATCTTCATTTTATTCATCTTTGAGGTGAAAAGAAGTAAGAAAAAATAAGAGAGAAAAAATTCCTACAACACTTCCTATCCGTGTTCTTCATAGAACGGAGTTTTGTAGATTTTTCCGGGCAACTTCTGACGCATGTGAAGTAGAGGCTTCGAATTTTCGGTGCTTGGAATGATGGGATTTCGTGTTTGGGACGGACCGTCATCCATATTTACGAAGATTTATTCCAAAGGCTTCAAGGGTATGATTTTTATCTTCGTATTTATATTTTCGTATACACGTTACTTGATCGATCCTGTTTGGGATTTATTTTTTTTTTCTGCTGCGTATTTCGTTTTGTTTTCGAAATCCCAACAACAGCCATGCACGAGTAAATAATATTCGTCATCCAGGAAGGTCCAATAAAGATAATGAAGGTTAATCCTGCCGCAAGGATAGAAGGACAACCTCATACTAAAATGCTTGAGAAGGAGCGAGAGCAATGGACAACTGATGATCGCAAGTGTTCAAACCTTGGCAATGTAGCTAAGAATGTGTTGTTTGTCACTCTCAACAAAGGCACATTCTCAAAGGTAAAGAGCTGTAAGACAGCTAAGGAAATCTGGGAGAAACTCAAGCTGATTTGTGAGGGTAGTGAGCTCTCAAAAGAAAATAAAATTTCTAAACTTACTCAGCTATTCGAATCTTTTGAAATGAAATCTTCCGACACTCTTGAGGAGCTTGACCTCAGATTCACTGGCATTGTCGGTGAACTTGAAGTATTGGGTAAATGCATACCCAAAAGGAGAAAAATTTAAAAATCTTTAGATCACTCCCCGCTCGATGGGACATTAAGACTAAAACTATGCGAGTATCCTATAATCTAAACGACATTTCTACTTTCTATCTCTTCTCTGACCTCAAAGATTTTGAGTATGATATTGACAGGAGAGAGAAGGGAGAATAGTCACCTGCCAAGACTATAGCATAGGCTGCTATATCTGACAGGAGACACAGTTCTGCACCCAGCACATCCAAATTTGTACACAAGATTGTAGATAGTGATGATGAAATCCTATCACAAGATGAAATGGCCCTGCTAATGCACAAGTTCAAAAAGTTCATCAAACAGTCTGGAAAGACTCCTTACAGGCCTGAGCCTTTTCACAAGGCAAGTGCTGAATCTCCTTCCTCTGGTGATTCTAAATTATGATATAACTGTAGGAAACCTGGACACTATGCAAATAAATGTCCACACCCGAAAGTACAAAAGTTGCCGGAAGCTGAGCAATAGGAAAAGTACGAAAGAAGGCATGTCTGAAAAAACAAGCTCAAGGCCCTGATCGGCGAATCAGAAGCCTCGCCAGGATCAAACAAGACCGAGGAGTGTCTTTAGGCAATCACGGATAGTGACTCCTCCGATGATGAGATCGAGGATAAATCATATATGTGCTTTAAGGCCAAAAAAATACAGGACGATGAGGACAGCGATGATGAAGTAAGCTCAACTTCAAATATTCCTATGAATGCATCACATACTTTTGAAAATATGATGAATGAATTAAAAAATATTCAAAAAGTCCATGAGACTCTAAAACGAGAAAACTTACAGCTTGAAATTTCAAACTTATAGCTGAAAGAAGAAAATGACTTGCTCAAAATAATTACAAAAACATGTCGCCTGATTGCGAGAACAGCAAGGTCACATTTGAAAAACTCATGGAAAGCAATCATCTACTAGCCAAAGATCATAATGAGGCTAAGTATCATACTGAGAGCAAGACAAATGGTTATGCTTTAATCGAAGCAAAAGTTAAAACTCTTGAAAAATGAGAAGGAGAATTACAAACCATCCTGAAACCTTTCAAAAACTCTTCTAGATGGATGGAAGAAATTATAAGCACTGGGAACGTGGCTTAGGATACGACTCATTCTCCAATAAGGAAAAATCTAGTACGGTATTCATCAGGGGAGTGAACCCATTCCTGTACCTGAAGAGACTCCAAGTCTCGCGAAGGATATATCTGCCCCCTCGTACAGTGAAGGCTACGATTCCGCCTCTAAAGTCTTATCACAAATAGCGGAAACCTCAGCCTCCAAGACCTGTAAGGCGTGATAATAAGCGCCAACAGCCATTCAGACAGAAACCTGTATCCAAATATCAAAGGCAAGCACCGCAGTACTTTCAACAGTACAGTGGGCCAAGATATTAGATACAAGATCCCCGTTATCCATCTAGAAATCAGATTGCCGTGCAGTATCATCAACAGCTTTGGGAATCCAACTGGAGACCCAAAAGGTAAGCTGTAAGTCCAAAGAAAATGGCTCCAGCTCTAAGACGGAAATCGTACTGGAATAATAACCCTAGACCTTACATGCATATTAATCAAGGTTATAACGACTATGTGCCTGCCCCATGTACACATGGCAAAACTAGACCAAAAGTAACTTACAGCAAACCAATTGCTGTCAGGCAAATTTGGGAACCAGGAGGACATAACACATATGGACCCAGCTGTAACACCCCCAATCCGCTCAGGGATATTACACGCCGTAGAACCTCTTCTCAAGGATCTACCATGCTGGTAACAAAATCGAACATCTCAACAATGCCTTTAAGGCTAAAATGACTCAGTAGACTGATTTTGTCTTTCCATTAATACATACAACACAATCTCAAAACGTGCCCACGCAGGGGTCAAATACAACACTCCCGTACAACTGGGAAAGAATACTACAGCAGAAATAAAGTACAACTGAACTAATACAACAACGCACGGGTCCTCATGTGATTAGTATCGATCGTCTTTCATCATCCTTCACGCCGACCCTATGCTATGCTCCCCAAAACCTGAATGCAATATAGACATCCACCCCCGATTACTCGGGGGTTAGCCAAATTCCACTATTTTGCTAGTGCAAGTACAAAGTGCAAATACGAGTCATACAAATCATATTCCAAGAATAACAATAATCAGGAATCATCCAAGATTCAAATATAACAAAAGTACTTCCCGAGGAAAGAGTTTGAGTAAAACTTTCCAAAATTTAAAGATTACAATTCAAGGGAAACAATTTATAAAATGGTTTAAAATGCTATCGGAAGTTCGGATAGAAACAATTTAGGATTATCGAATCATTCTCTTTAAAAAATCAAGAGGGGTCACAGCCCAAAGATTTGCTTTCACAAATAAAAACCAACAACAATTCACAGGGTCATAACCCACGTCACGTGTCCTCGACGGACATAAAAATCAACACAACATAATCACCCAAGATACGCAAATCTTGGTCACACGTCCAAGGTACTCGACCTGGAAAAACACATCATATACACACCAGCGTGATCACATGTCAGGGCATCTCACGGTTGGATCAATCACTTGTTATCTCCTGACCACATGATCACATGCCATGTGTCACCGTAGGTATTATTGGCGCTCACGGTTGGATCAATCACTTGTTGCATCTTGACCACATGATCACAAGCCATGTGTCACCATAGTTTTTCTTAGGCTCTCACGGTTGGATCAATCGCTTGTTGCATCCTGACCACATGATTGCATGCCATGTGTCACCGTAGGCCCCGCCCACATCCACACATTCACACACATAACACAATACAACAAATATATACAAACAATTCACCCAGAGGTATCAAACACTTAGCAAAACACAACATCAAACCACAACGCACCGAAATGAGGCAATATACGTGCACACGCATTACCAAGCGCAACATCAACACCAAACATATCCATAGGGTCACATAGTCATTCACGAAAATACACCACACGAAACATGCACGCGTTTTAAGGAGAGCCTTTAACGAGGCTAAATCGATTCTTTTGAAAGTTCATTCCAAACAGCCAAACAAACATACCATGACGATCACCAATCATCATACCCACAAAACAAGAAATGTATAGACAAGGTACTTGCCTCAAAACCACGATCACAACGAGATGACAGATGGGATGCGGTCGAACATCCCCGAACTCCCGAACACTATCAAGAACACGATAGCACCACGAACACTACGAGAATAACACCACGCGAATTATCAATCACCAAATGGGATTCAACTCAGAATCCTCGAGCACCTATAATCCTCCAGAAAAAACAACAAAAACATGATTACGACGAGGATCAAGACCAAAAACAAAGCCATAAGTTGACATAGTATACAGTTAATTATTCTGACAACCATCGTTCATGTTTCTATTTTAAACAACAGTTATAGGACAACCATACCTTTGTCATTCTCTATCAAAATAATTTTCAAAAATTTAGTAATCATATAGAAATGAAATTCTTTACCTTATACAAATCAATAGCAAATTGAATTTCATAGTATGTGTAACAGAAAAGAAGAAATGGATCGAAGTTGGATGAATGCGAGTCGTGCGAGTGCATTGTATGACAATAGAATTGAGCAATTTCTTAAATTTGCTCGACCACATCGCTCGGAACCCGATATAAGATACTTTTGCCCTTGTGTGAAGTGTATGAATGGGAGACGACATGAGACTGACACAATTCGTGAACATCTTGTTTCTGAGGGGATAAACACCAACTATACGGTGTGGATATGGCATGGCAAAATAGTAGATGTTCCAACCGGAATGTAGATACAGATGGTGACCAATTTGAATAAATGATTCGTGATGTCGGACAAGAATCATTTCAAAAAGCCCATGTTTATGATGCGTTGAAAAGTGATTCCGACACTCCATTGTATCTGGGGTGTGAAAATTTCACATGACTATCTGCCGTGTTGAAGCTGGTTAATTTGAAGGCAATAAATGGGTGGAGTTACAAAAGTTTCACCGAATTGCTCCAGTTGATGAATGAGATTCTACCAAAAGGCAATACATTGCCTAAGCGTACCTATGAGGCGAAGAAGGTTTTGTGTCTAATGGGTATGGAGTATTAAAAAATACACATTTGTTCCAATGATTACATAATGTACAGAAAAGAGTTTGAAGAACTGCATAAGTGTCCTAGGTGTAGGGTATCACGGTACAAAGTGAAGAATGATGGAAAGAACATACAACAAGGACCTCCCGTGAAGGTGTTATGGTATTTTATCTTCCGGTTGTTTCAAGGTTCAAGCGATTGTTTGCTAATAGAGATAATGGAATGAATCTCACATGGCACGCAAATGAAAGAAAATGCGACGGGCTAATTCGTCATCCAGCTGATGCTGCACAATGGAAGAAAATAGATCATTTATTTCTAGATTTCGGGAGTGATGCAAGAAACCTTAGGCTTGGACTTTCCACAGATGGAATGAATCCGTTCGGTAACTAAAGCACCAAGCATAGCTCTTGGCCTGTTTACTTGTGATATATAATCTACCTCATTGGTTATGTATGAAACGGAAGTACGTTATGTTGTCAATGATGATTTCAGGACCAAAACAACTAGGAAAAGACATAGATGTTTATCTACATCCGTTGATTGATGACTTGAGAATGATGTGCGATGAAGGGATTTACGTGTTTGATGGTTACCGCCAGCAAAGTTTCAAGTTATGTGCAATGTTATTTTGTACGATTAATGACTTTCCTGCATATGGAAACTTGAGTGGATATAGTGTGAATGGACATCATGCATGTCCTATATGTGAAGAAAACACAAGGTACATCCAGTTGAAACATGGAAATAAAATAGTTTACACTCAACATCGGAGGTTTCTTAGTCGACATCACCCGTATCGTAGATTGCGAAAAGCTTTTAATGGATTCCCAGCAAATAGACATGCGCCGATGCCCTTAACAGGTGAGCAAGTGTACGACCGTGTGAAGAACATAAATACTATATTTGGAAAAACTAAAAAGAAGGCTGCTACGACAAACATTCGGAAGAAGAGGTCAATATTTTTTGATCTTCCTTACTGGAGACATCTGGATGTTAGACATTGCATAGATGTTATGCAATGCGAAAAAAATATATGTGATAGTGTGATCGGCACACTTCTCAATGTTAAACACAAAACAAAGGATGGTGTCTAGGCTCGTCAAGACTTAGAGGAAATGGGTATTCGTCCTCAGTTGTATCCGCATGTAGTCGATAAACAAACTTATCTTCCCCTGGCATGTTATACTTTATCCAAAAGAGAAAATCAGCTTTTGTAATTGTTTACAAGGCATTAAAGTGCCACAAGTTTATTCGTCGAATATTGAGAGTCTTGTATCGATGCAAAATCTGACATTGGTTGGCTTAAAGTCTCATGACTGTCATGTCTTGATGCAACAACTTCTAGTTGTGGCTATACGTGACGTCTGGCCTAAGAAAGTGAGAAATGCCATAACTCGCTTGTGTTTTTTCTTCAATTCTATATGTAGCAAAGTGATTGAACCTTTGGTTTTAGATGAGTGGAAAAACGAGGTTGTTGTTTTCTTGTGCCAATTGGAGATGTATTTTCCTCCTCCTGTTTTTGATATTATGGTTCACTTGTCTATGTAGTTAGAGATATTGAAGAGTGTGGCCCCGTTTATTTGCGATGGATGTTTCCGATTGAGCGATACATGAAGATTTTTAAAGGGTATAGTAAAAACCCATTTCGTCCAGAAGCATCTATTGTTGAAAGGTATATCACAGAAGAAGCAATCGACACTACGACATAGATGGCCTACGGCAACTCTTACAAAATGTTGCAAGAAGCAAAAAAAAACGTTGCTGCAGACAAGAAACTCAAAACGGCAACACTTTTTTGGTGTTGCACTTTTCACCGCTGCCGTAGGTCCCTACGGCAACACTTCTGTCACCTACTGCAACACCACTCCTTTTGTTACCATAAGACTGCAAGGCATCGTTAAATATAGTCTACAGCAACATTAAACAAGTGTTGCAGCAGAGGTCAATTTTCTGTAAAAGTAGGGGCCCATATGTGAGCCCCACATATGGGGTCCGATTTGGGCCCCACATGTGGGGTCCAATGTGGGCCCCATACCTATTAGGGAACCCTGTTGCAACACTATTTCGCAACACTTTTTAAGTTTCTGCAACACCTTTTTCGTAAGTAACTGCAACACTATGTACCACCTACTGCAATACTTTCACAAAAAAAATTGACAGGATATATTTATTTATATTAATTATTAATCCATTACAATTCAGAATCCATCAATTCAAAATACAACCCATATCATCCATCCATCCATCCAAAATATCTAACCAAATAAAACCCCTCCACACCATATAATTATAAGTCTAACCACCAAAACAAAGACCCTCCACATCATCCATCCACCATAATATCTAACGAAGCACATAGAGTTATAAGTCTTAAAGTACGTAATGAAAATAGTTAAACAGCTTAAATACAACGACCAAGAACCATGAAATACAGTACTTAAAAAACAGAAAATCTAATATGTAGCATCTTCTCCGGTAATAGGAGTGTCGTTGTCATTATCACTTGATATTGTGGGACAAAGTTCCACCAAATTGATGTTCATGCTTGGGTTCTCCTGCACCTTCTTATTCACCTGTGCATCTACTTCTTTTTGGACCTTCTTCTCCAGCTTTTATTTCATTTCGTCAACAACTTCTTGCCTGATTTTGGTCGTCAAGTCTGCGAGTTTGTCGTGCCAGAAGTGGAGCATTTGTCAGACTTTACACATATTCCTATAAGCCATGAATAACCATGTGCTTTTCCATCCAATAGAAGTTCAGTGACACCTTCAGTTGGTCCTGATAAATCAGGACCAATAACCTTTTCAATTTTGTCCTACAAAATAAAGCCACGGCCATGTCAAATTAAATAGACTTGAATGGAAGAATACACCTGGCATGTGATCAACTAAATAATAGAACACTTAAAATTATGAACTTAGTTACTTTTCCATCAGTCATGTACTCGCCACCCTCTTTTCGCTTACGAGTCTTAACAAAAAAAAATGTTGTGTTTCAAAACTATACTATATTAGAGACCATCTAAAAGGTTATATGTTAATTCAAGAGAAACAAAATTGATGGCAAATCACCAAGAACAGAGAGCAGCAATATATAGACATATCACCAACAATAGAGATTAATATGATTAAAATTGATCCAGCATTTCTGCAGTAATCACTAATTAGGACTTTGCCTCCAGGCTTTAGCCACTTGTAAAACGATCTGAATAGTGCAGGTTTGTCCTGAAAAAATTAGACCAATAATGTGAATATGACAAAATGTAAAGAACAAGGAAAGAGTGCGATGCGTACGTTATCTGGGCATCATTATGTATGCTAACCCCTTTTTATTGCGTATGTTACCGTATATAGAAAATCATGTAGAAGCCTCTGGAAAAACGTTTATATACGTAATATATGAGATTTTATGCATGTTAACTTGTTAACGTACATTAAGCTTAGTAGATTACGTACGTAACATAGTCCAGTTATATAATATGCGGGACGGGTTTTTGGAAGTCATTTCGACTTCTTCCGCCTCTAATCGTCGGGTCTGGTCTTCTAGGGCGATCTGCGGTGATCTTCTTCATCAAGCTTCATCTTGGTGAGTCTTCTTCACGTTATAAAAACCATCTCACTTGTTTTCTTGTTGGATCGAGGGATTTTCCTTCTTAGAACCCTAGTTGAGAAATTTTGCGGGGTTTTCCTGGATTCCTTGATTTAATCCGAAGATGATGAATCAATTATATAATTCTTGTTGTTTTGGTTGTAATCTACGGACCAGAATTCCACTTATTATTTTTGTTTCACCCGGAGCATGATTTTGATTCCCTTGAGAAAACCTTTGAACCCTCGATTGTTTTGGTTGTCCCACAGCGAGTTAGAATCAGGTTTTGAGGAGTATTGTTGATTCGTGGTGGAGCTATTCTCTTTATATTTTGGAAGTTCCGTGGTTGCTCGGTTGCGTCCGTTTGTCTTTTTGTTTGTTCGGGGTTTCTAGGCAAATATCTTGCCTATATACTTCATATTTCATAGATATAGTAGTTGGTGACTAATTATGTGTGCAATTTGAATGTTTTAATGAACCTTCAAAAGAATCGGTATATTCTCGATAAAGGTTCTCTTTAAAATCAACTCGTGTTTTTGTAAATGAATGGATCGTTATGAGAATGTATATTAGTGTTGTATATTGGAGTGCCTTGTTTTCATGTGGTACCGTTGTATGCGACTATATTGCTAGTAGACTTGAAGTTATATCCTTTCAACAAGGTGTGTGTGTGTGTGGATATATGTACTTATTGATGAGTATTGTGATGTTGTGTGGTATCGGTTGTATTGTTTGCCGACTCCTTTGTAAGGAGGTAGTGCTATTTGGTGCTGCTCGATAAGTATATCTCTTTGTGGTATGTGAACGTGGTGTTATTGATATGCGTTGTGGATTGTTGTGTTGATCTGTGGAATTAGGTAAGGTCCGACGGGGCCTCTGGAGTTCGTTACTTGATGAGTATGAACGGCATTTGTGTGGAACCAGGTAGAGTCTGACGGGGCCTCTGGAGTTCTTTACCTGATGAGTACGAACAGTATATGTGGGCACCAGGTAGGGCCCGACGAGGCCTCTAGATTTTGTTGCTTGAGGAGTACGAACCGTATTTGTGTAATGCCAGTTATGGTTGATTGATGCCCCTGGAATTCGTTACTTAATGAGCACGAATAATATTTTTATTGCCAGATTTGCATGACGCGTGATTATATTATTGTTGTCGAGAACCGAGTAAATCTTTGGGCTGTGACCCTAGGTGACTTTTGAAAAAATAAGAACTCTTTATTCCCAAAATGTTTTTCCTCTAAAAACTCCCGAGATCTGTAATAAGCTTTACAATTCATTTACTTTCTTTATTATTTCATTTTCCACAAATGAAATATCTCGGAAAGTATTTCATTGTGTTTGAACAGTTGATTATTCAGATTATTATATTCTTGGAATATGTTGTGTATGGCTCGAATTTGCACTTTATACTTGAACTAGCACAATAGTGGAATTTTTCTAACCCCTGAGTAATTCGGGGGGTGGATGCCTGTATTGCATTCAGGTACGTGCATGTTCTAGGGGAGCAAACCACGAGGCCGATACGAGGATGATGGAAGATAAATGATACTAATCACAAGCAGACTAGTACTTGGTACTAGTGGTCGTATTGTATTTTATTTTACGATGTAGTGTTCTCCCATCGTATGGGAGTAATTGTTGTACTTTCACCCCTCTGCGGGTATGAGTTCTTATAGAGTGGTGTATATAAAGTTTAAGTTGTATGTATTGATGAAAGGCCAAATCGGTCTGCTGATTCGTATTTAGCCATGTTAGCATATGTTATGATGTCTTGTTTTGGTATATAGCCTGGTAGATCCTCACGGAGAGGGTCTGTGGCGCTGTAATGTTCCTGGGAGGATTGGGAGTGTTACAGATTATGGTATCAGAGCTTAGGTTGTGGAAACGTAGGCTTTCAGGTCAAGTTGTGTTTGTCCAGTTCATGTCCAGTCGGATTGTGTCTGACTGAGTCATGTCGCGACACGTCATCTGAGATGTCGGTCATGATTAGTATCGTGGTGCAGCCATCATCTTCGTACGACCTGTGGATGTAAGTCTCCTCTTTTATGTGTGTTATTTGTGTTTCATACTCTGTTTACGTGCGTGTCGGGAGATGGGATTTGTATTTGATATTTGTAGCATAGTACGTGTGTAATGAACTGGATATTGATAGACTGGACACCAAGTGGTGTAGAGCGATATTAAACCTCGATCACTGATGTGTTCCAGGAAATGTATCGATGGTAGAGTTTGTTGAGAAACTTATATAGATGGTGGGTAACATTACAGAAACTACAAGGCATAATTAAACCATGTAACACAATACTTGGGGGCATAACCCAAAATTTTCCAAATCCGAGTTTAAAGTTTAAGCCGAGTAAGATTTTTCATCTTTCACTATTTATTATTTTGAAAATAAAATCGTATTGTACTTTGAAATATAAAAATTTTATGGTGCAAAAGATTTTTAAAATCGTGTACTCGGGTTATTTGAAAATAAAACCATTTGGTTAAAACCATTTCTAAAATCCTTTCAAACGTGACAAAGGATTAATGATGGTATTATTTTACAAAATGTCTGAGACACTCCAAAACATGTCTTTTAAAACAATGTCAGGGTTTCATTTGAGATTCGAGGCTGGTTTGCCAAAATTCAAACAATTTGCAAAATCCACCTGAAAACTGCCGCTTAACTGCACTGCCAAAACCTTTTCGAAAATTGGTTTTCCAGAAGCTTATCCAAATCTATGAAACAAACATAATTACCAATGTGAACATGTTTGTAGCATATAACAACAATTAGCTAATATAGTCAATTCTCAAATATACACCATTCAAGATCACTAATTCATCAGACACAACTCATTACCACCAAATTCAGACACACGTCAATGATACTGTAACACCCCAAACTAGGTGGATATTACAGTGCCGTGGACCCCTGGCTGGGACCCACCAGACGAATGGAAATTAATGAATTGCACAATACAAATGTAGTACCGAACCACATTACATCATCAATTACTCCGTTGAGGAGTTTCAAGTACAACACACCCAGGGAAACACTGAATACATGTATATTTTATATGAAGATAAAATATACAACACTGAACCAATGACAATCCAAAAGGAAGTGCAGCGGAAATTTCATAATAAGAAAATATGAATGAAATGAAGAGACTGGGCCCCCTACTAGTATCACTGGGACTCCTCGCCATCAACGTTCTCTTCCCGTGCTTTTGCCTTGCCATGACCTAAAAACAATATCCCCAACGGGGTCAGTTACACAGAACAACAATCCTCAAGAGTTGAACAATATACAACAATCACATGAATGAATTAAGTAATAGAGTTGAATGATGAGTATCACAGTACGCCCGAATGGAATGTGTGAGCACACAAGTATCTGAGTGTCCGGAGCCCCGCATATACACCCGCAACTTGGCCTTATTAGTCTCGCGGAGGTACTTTACCGTGTCCACAGTCCAAATGTGTCCGTAGTCCCGCATATACACATGACCATAGTGTGACCGACTACAAATTCCACACATACGCCACCCGGACACGAAACACAATCCCGGAAGGTCGCAAGAACAAAAGCGACCAAGATGAGAGGTAATGAATAAAATCCGACAAGGATAAAGAACGACTCACCGAGATGACATAATGATACAACGAGTGATAGCTTCAATGAAAATGATTTGGAACCGTCGTTCCTCATGAGTTACATGATTTGCTGATGATTACAAGTCTCGACATGAATGATATATTATGAGTGAATTACATGTATGAATGAACAACAACATAAGGAATGAATATCCCTTTAACCGATTAAGAATTTACTTACACAACACTGGTGATGAAAAGTTTTTCCTCGAATGGAAAATACCGGTCGCTCGAACAACCTTGAATAAAATGATTACCAACAAACGCTCAATATACGTATCAAGCACGATAATAACCAACTCAAACGTCCATACAACAATAATCATACTCATTAGGGCATTCTAACGAATACTTTGTAAACGTTCTCCCCTTTGGTTACACCAACCCCAAAAATAACGAAACCAAAATCCAAGTGAGTAATAAAATCCAACAAAACACCTTCAATGATATTGATAATCCCATCGGAATCCACAACTCGAGTTAACGACAACATCTAATCGAAAACCCCCAAAATATCAAAGTCAACTCTAAAGTGTTCTTGAATCAAACCCCAACATTCATGAAATCCGAAATATATGCCAATAAATCCGTAGGAAAACATTTATCCAAGGTAGATAATCCATATCTAACATATTACAACCTCATAGCATGCTCACACGAAGTGATCGGAAGGAAACATTCGAACTCCAAAATTCAAGATTCACGAAGTGATTACCTTGATTTGATGTATTGGAGAGGATAAAATGATGATTAATCCGAATAATAAGCCTGAATATGTTGATAGGTGGATGCCGCTCGAAGAGATCTCTCCAAAACGTCCGAAATCGCCCAAAACCGTCGAAGGAATGAAGTGAAATGAAAAAATGACGAAACCTGGGCTGACTGTCCCATTTATACTGGTCCAGCTTAGCGCATGCTAAGACCTGATATTTAGCGTGCGCTAGAAAGTTAAACGGACAGTCCAGTGAGCTCTGACTGCCTCGTTAGCGTACGCTACGAACTTGGTAGCATACGCTAACGCCTTTCCGATAGCGTGCGTTAACCCAAAATGTTAGGATGCGCTAACTGAATATCTGATGCCCAGTAACTGAAGTTCAAAACCTTCTGTCCTCTGACCTGCTCACGATAGCATGCGCTACACTCAAAAATCAGTGTGCGCTACTACATCATTAGCGTACGCTAATATCTTCTCATAGCGTGCACTATCAATTATTCCAATTCAGTCCAATACCCACTGGACTCTGCCTGATCGACCTTAGCGCGCGCTACACTGATGGCATAGAGTGCGCTACCCCAAACTACTAGCGCGCGCTACATACCATTCGTAGCGTGCGCTACAAGAACTTAACTACAGTCCAGTGCCTTCAGGATTGTCAGCCTGAACCACCATAGCGTACGCTAATGCTGAGAGGTAGCATGCACTACCCGTAGTCAATTAGCGCATGCTAAGGAGAGTACGTAGCGTGTGCTAGCCCTCACACACAGCCCACTACAAAGATGAAAATGATGATACGCTCGTCCCGACTCTCCGACTTGGTTGTAAGACGAATAATAACTGATACACGGTGCAAAATACTCCGAACGGTGAATACAATGAATGAATATGAATGATGAATGATTAATAATTAGTGAAAATTACTGAATGATAATGAGTGAATTACAACCGGGTAGTACATACTCCCCCCCTTGAAAGTGTTTCGTCCCCAAAACTAAGGGTCAAACAATTCAGGATAACTCTCACGCATACTATCCTCGGTTTCCCAAGTAGCCTTTTCGACTCCGTGTCTAGACCACTGAATCTTAACCAAAGGAATCATCTTGTTCCTCAATTGTTTGACACGCCGCTCTAAGACTCCTACAGGACGCTCCTCATATGAATGATCATCCGCAATCTCGATCTCGTCGAACTGAAGTATGTGACTCGGGTCGGCAACATACTTCCGCAGCTGAGAGACGTGAAACACATTATGAATTTGGATCAACGCCGGAGGTAAATCCAATCGATAAGCCAGACTGCCTACTCGATCCAAAATCTCAAATGGTCCAATAAATCTCGCACTTAACTTTCCCCGCTTCCCGAAACGTAACATACCTCGACTCGGGGATACCTTAACAAAAACGTGGTCACCTGCCTCGAACTCTAGTGGTCGACGACGATTATCTGCATATGATTTCTATCGACTTTGAGCGGTCAACAAACGACTTCTGATCAAAGCTACCTTCTCACGGGCGGCTATAAGCTTATCGGGCTCAGTGCCGATTGATTCTGATAAATCATCCCAACACAAAGGAGATCGACAACGACGATCATACAAGGCCTCGTAAGGTGCCATCTTAATCAAAGCATGCCAACTATTATTGTACGTGAACTTAATCAACGGTAGTTCAGCTTCGCAATCGTCTTTCCAATCGAGGACGCCTGCTCTCAACATGTCCTCCACGTCTGAATAGTCCTCTTTGATTGTCCATCGGACTCAGAATGAAAAGTTGTGCTGAGATTAAGCTGAGTTCCCATTACACGATGAACTGATTTTCAAAAATGCGACACGAATCGCCCGTCACGATCAGAAACGATACTCTTAGGAGTACCGTGCAGTCTCACTATCTCTTTGATGAACAACTGGGCAAGTCTATCGGGACCCCACGTATCCTTAATCTCAAGGAAATGAGCTGACTTAGTTAAACGGTCCATAATTACCCAAACTGTATTCATGCCACGATGACTCATAGGCAAACTCATGATAAAGTCCATAGAAATATCTTCCCACTTCCACTCTGGGATAGGGAGCGGTTTCAGCATACCCGCCGGTCGCTGATGTTCTATCTTGAATTGCTGACAGGTTAAACATCTTGAAACAAATTCTGCGACTTCTCGCTTCATATTACTACACCAGTAATTCTGTTTCAAGTCCTTGTATATCTTGCTAGACCCCGGATGAATGGAATAAAGGGTAGCATGAGCTTATCTCAAAATCGAGTTTTCCAACTCGTCATTCGCCGGAATGCATAACCGGTTCTTAAATCGCAAAAGTCCATCCTCGTGGACCACAAATCCAGGGGCTTTCCCCTGAGTCACATAATCTCGCATGCGCAACAAAAATAGGTCCGAACCCTGATTCACTCTGATCACCTCCTCAAGTGGCGATGAAATCTCTAACGTACAAAGTTGCCCTTATACTCGTTGTAACCAAATCTCGACCTCGGATCTTAGGAATTCCTATTTAAGTTCCTTCTGAACAGTCAAACGAGCAAGCATTTTCTCCTAAACGGACTTACAACTCAAGGCGTCGGCGAAAACGTTCGCCTTGCCCGGGTGGTATAGTATCTCAATATCATAGTCCTTAATCAGTTCTAACCGCCATCTATGATGCATATTTAACTTCTTCTGAGTAAATATATACTTCAAGCTCTTACGATCGGTGGAAATATGTCAGGTGACGCCATAAAGATAATGACGCCAAATCTTCAATGCGAATACCACGGCCGCTAGTTCCAGGTCGTGGGTTGGGTAGTTGACCTCATAAGGCCTTAGTTGCCGCGAGGCATAAGCAATCACCTTCCCGTTCTTCATTAGTACACATCGAGACCCTTTCCGGACACGTCACTATAAACTATGAATCCCTCCGTCCGTTGCGGTAAGGAAAGGACAGGCGCTGAAATTAAACGGCTCTTCAGTTCCTCAAAACTCCGCTGACACGCGTCAGTCCACGTGTATTTCTTATCCTTCCACAAAAGGTTCGTCATGGGTTGAGCGATTTTAGAAAATCCCTCCACAAATCGCTGGAGATATCCAGCTAATCCGAGAAAGCTTCGGATTTCCTTAACATTCTTCAGAGGTTGCCAATCTCGGATAGCTTCCGTCTTCTTAGGGTCGACACGTACTCCATCTGGTGAAATTACATGTCCGAGAAATGTCACTTTGGACATCCAGAACTCACATTTAAAAAACTTTCCATAGAGTTTCTCTCGTCTCAACATGTCGAGAACCTCATGAAGGTGAGATTCATACTCCTCTCAGTCACGAGAATAAATCAAAATATCATCAATGAAGAAAACCATGAACTGATCCAAATAGTTGATGTAAACTCGATTCATTAATTCCATGAATACCGCAGGTGCATTAGTTAACCCAAACGGCATCCCTACAAACTCGTAATGCCCATAGCGTGTTCGAAACGCCGTCCTTGCGATATCCGACTCTCGAATTCGCAACTGATGATACACAAATCTTAAATCGATCTTGGAAAATACTGAAGCTCCCTAAAGTTTATTCAAAAGATAATCGATGCGGGGTAGGGGATATTTATTCTTGATCGTCACCCTATTCAGGTCTCGATAATCAATACACAAGCGAAAAGAACCATCCTTATTCTTGACAAATAACACTGGTGCTCCCCACGGGGACGCACTCGGCTGGATATAACCCTTCTCGGTCAGTTTCTTCAATTGATTCTTCAATTCCTGCATTTTAGTCGGGGCCATACGATATGGTGTCTTCGATATTAGAGATGTACCAGGCTCCAACTCAATCGTGAATTCCACATCTCTCTGCGGAGGCAAACTAGGTAACTCGTCTGGAAACACATCGGCGTATTCCCTCACTACCGGGATGTCCACCAATGACACTGATGATTTCTCGGTCTTGGTCATATAGCACCAATAACCAACACACCCTTGATTGAGTAATCTAACTGCTTTCATCATATTGATAACTTTTTCGGAACGGCTAGGGTTATCACCATGAAAAACACACTCGACCCCATCGTTTGAAAAGATAGTGACCATGCGCTTAACACAAGGGACGGAATCATGACTATCCATCGAATCACCCAAAATAACATCGTATTTGGCTAAATCTACCACGATTAGGTCTGCCAACCACACACGAACATTAAGCTGAATCGGACAATTCTTAATCTCACGATCCCTGATAATTCTCCTACCGTTAGGTAGACCAATGATATAAAGTTCACAACTAGTAGCACTACCAAGATGAAGTCTACTCAAGCATGACACCGAAATGAATGAATGCGATGCACGATTATCAAAAAGGGTACACACCGGTTGAGATAAAATTTCTAGTGTACCTGAGATCATTGGGTCTCCCATATCGTCGGCTCTCTTCATCTCATATATTTGGGGCTTGCCAGCCCCAGAACCGGATGCTCCCGTCTGATAGCTGTGGGGCCCGTCTTTGTTTGCTCCTGTCATTTTAAACGATGCTGATTGAGTAGTCTGATTCTGAATAGCTGACTGCTTCAGGGCCTGAGATGTCGCCGGCGTAGGTCTGGAATATCCTCGGCAAAAACGGGCCTTATACCCAGCAATCCCACAGTTATTACACGTGTCAGTCTGCCTCAGACATTTCATGCTGTAATGGCCCTATTCACCACAATTATAATAGGAGATGGTCGAGCTGGCCGCTCAGGACTGAGATTCCGTAGGCTTAGGCGCCGTAGGAGGTCACTCTGAAAAAGTAGAGCCCGTACGAGGCTTCTTGAAAGTATCCTGACTGCCTTCAGACTAATTACGCTTCTTCAATTTCTTGCCGGAAGATGAAGTCTGATTCTTAGAAATCTCCTTAGCAGTAAGCTCATAAGCAAGAGCTTTCTCGATAAATTCGGCCAAAGTGGTGCAATGATGATTAAGCAATTGAAGCCTCATACGAGGTTTAAACCTCTTACTGAAATACTTGATTTTATCCGCCTCCGAGTGGATAATAGATGAGGCGAAAGGCAACAGTTCTTGAAATTTCTCGGAAATGGCGAGAACATCATCTTCTGTTGAGGGATTCAGACTGAGCAACTCCGACAATTTGGCCTCTCTAAGTGGGGCCGGATAATATCTTTCCATCATGAAAGTTTTGAACTGGTCCCACGTGCAAGCTCCGTCGGTGGGCTTTAGAGATAGCCACCATGAGTGAGCGCTGTTACCCAGGTAGTAAGCCGTGACTGAAACTCTGTGTCCTTCGGGACACTCCACCATATCAAATAATTTCTCGAAATGCTCCAGCCAGTGAATAATGTCCGCTAGCTCAGATGAGCCCTCGAAGGTAGGCGGCCTCTGGCGAGAAATGTCGTTGATGCTGCTGCTCACATTCCTCTCTTGCCTTTGAGGCGGCGGTGGAGGAGCCTGCTGATTCTGAGCCGTTGAGTTCTGCATCGTCTCCATCAGACGTGCCATCTGAGTCATTTGGGCCATCATGCCCTGCATAAAAGCGAGAGGATCAACCCAAACACCTTCTGATTGTGTTGTGTCCCGGGTACGACTCCCTGACAGTGAATGATCATTTCCAGGTGAATGAGTGGTAGCATCGCTGCTCGATGAATTTGCATTATTCCTCGCATTCGTGCGTGTATTCACACGATCTCTCGGGTTTCGGCCCGCACCGCGGCCACTTCCACTGCGTCCTATGCCAGCTCTCTCCATAATGAAGTAGGAAAGTCACGTGATAGTTATAGATCTCGCATGAATACCGCATTACGATGAAGTTATGAAATGATAACAATGAGCATACGCGCTCTAAGACAATGATCGCATGAAGGATCAAATGAGGTGACATGATTATCTGATGAAATTCTTGAAATGATTATCTTGAACAAGTTAACAAGATGAATGATATGATCCTCAAGATCAACAACTGAGTGATGAAATGAACTGAGTGATTAATGAGTTAACATGATCGACATGATCAGAATGAAAATGATGATTGAGGATTGTTGACTGTTGATTGATGAATGAATGATTCTTATTGCCATAAATTATACCATGGCGTCATAAATCTTACAGTTCTTTCGGCCTGAGGGGATTGGCATTTGCACGGGTCACACATGACGTGAAAGTACAATGATACTAGTTTGATGACGATGATTTCAAATGAGACATGACTCGGAAGGTAGTATTCAAAACCATGATCCGGTACCAACTCTGTAACACCCCAAACTAGGCGGATATTACAGTGCCGTGGACCCCTGGCTATGACCCACCAGGCGAACGGAAATTAATGAATTGCACAATACAAATGTAGTACTAAACCACATTACATCATCAATTACTCCGATGAGGAGTTTCAAGTACAACACACCTAGGGAAATACTGAATAAATATAAATTTTATATGAAGATAAAATATACAATACTGAACCAATGATAATCCAAAAGGAAGTGCAGCGGAAATTTCATAATAAGAAAATATGAATGAAATGAAGAGACTGGGCCCCCCTACTAGTATCACTGGGACTCCTCGCCATCAACGTTCTCTTCCCGTGATTTTGCCTTGCCATGACCTAAAAACAATATCCCTAACGGGACCAGTTACACAGAACAAAAATCCTCAAGAGTTGAACAATATACAACAATCACATGAATGAATTAAGTAATAGAGTTGAATGATGAGTATCACAGTACGCCCGAATGGAATGTGTGAATGCACAAGTAGACAAGTGTCCGGAGCCCCACATATACACCCGCAACTTGGCCTAATTAGTCTCACGGAGGTACTTTACCGTGTGCACAGTCCAAATGTGTCCATAGTCCCGCATATACACATGACCATATTGTGCCCGACTAAAAATTCCACACATACGCCTCCCGGACACGAAACATAATCCCGGAAGGTCGCAAGAACAAAAGCGACCAAGATGAGAGGTAATGAATAAAATCCGACAAGGATAAAGAACGACTCACCGAGATGACATAATGATACAATGAGTGATAGCTTCAATGAAAATGATTTGGAACCATCGTTCCTCGTGAGTTACATGATTAGTTGATGATTACAAGTATCGACATGAATATTATAATGAATGAACAACAACGTAAGGAATGAATATCCCTTTAATTGAGCAAGAATTTACTTACACAACACCGGTGATGAAAAGTCTTTCCTCGAACAAACGTCCTACGTGGAAAATACCGGTCGCTCGAACAACCTTGAATGAAACGATTACCAACTTGTGCTCAATATACGTATCAAGCACGATAATAACCAACTCAAACACCGATACAACAATAATCAAACTCATTGGGGCATTCTAATGAATACTTTGTAAACGTTCTCCCCTTTGGTTACACCAACCCAAAAAAGTAACAAAACCAAACTCCAAGTGAGTAATAAAATCTGACAAAACACCTTCAATGATATTGATAATCCCATAAGAATCCAAAACACGAGTTAACGACAACATCTAATCGAAAACCCCCCAAATATCAAAGTCAACTCTAAAGTGTTCTTGAATCAAACCCCAACATTCATGAAATCCAAAATATACGCCAATAAATCTATAAGAATACATTTATCCAAGGTAGATAATCCATATCTAACATATTACAACCTCATAGCATGCTCACACTAAGATATCAGAAGGAAAACACTCGAACTCTGAAATTCTAGATTCACGAAATGATTACTTTGATTTGATGTATCGGAGAGGATGAAATGATGATTAATCCGAAAAATAAGATTGAAGATGTTGATAGGTGAATGCAGCTCGAAGAGATCTCTCCAAATCATACGAAATTGCCCAAAACCATCGAAGGAATGAAGTGAAATGAAAAAATGATGAAACCTGGGCTGACTGTCCCATTTATACTGTTCCAGCTTAGAGCATGCTAAGCCCTGATATTTAGCGTGCTCTAGCGAGTTAACTGGACAGTCCAATGAGCTCTGACTGCCTCGTTAGTGTACACTACGAATTTGGTAGCGTACGCTAACGCCTTCCCGATAGCGTGCGTTAACCCAAAATGTTAGCGTGCGCTAACTGAATATCTGATGCCCAGTAACTGAAGTCCATAACCTTATGTCCTCTGACCTGCTCGTGATAGCGTGCGCTACACGCAACATTGAGCGTATGCTACTACACCATTAGCATACGCTAATATCTTCTCATAGCGTGCGCTATGAATTATTTCAATTCAGTCCAGTACCCACTGGACTCTGCCTGATCGACCTTAGCGCGCGCTACACCGATTGCATAGCATGCGCTACCCCAAACTACTAGCGCACGCTACTTACCATTCATAGCATGTGCTACTACAACTCAACTGCAGTCCAGTGCCTTCTGGACTGTCAGCCTGAACCACCATAGCGTGCGCTAATGCTGAGAGGTAGCATGCGCTACCCGTACTCAATTAGCGCGCGCTAAGGAGAGTACGTATCGTACGCTACTCCTCACACACAACCCACTACAAAGATGACAATGATGATACGCTCGGCCCGACTCTCCGATCGGGTTGAAAGATGAATAATAACTGATACACGATGCAAAATACTCCGAACAGTGAATACAATGAATCAATATGAATGATGAATGATTAATAATGAGTGAAAATTACCGAATGATAATGAGTGAATTAAAACCGGGTATTACAGATATGATTCTTGACTGGTGGAAATGTTTAGTATATGTACGCATGGTTTGTCCACCCGGTGATGGTTCGGTGAACCCCTTAGGGGTCGATGACAAGGGATCATAGCCACAGATTGTTGTGTGTGTTTTTAATTGTGATGATGTTGCATGGTAACATGTTATTACCTTGTATTTTGTTATTTGGGATTATGATACGTAGTGACATGGTTATTATGATAATGTTGTTTACAAGGACATTCGATATTCCGAAATACTGTTTTGCAAATGATTTCAAAAAAAAACGAGACGATTACGACCTATGGGTTATAGTTTTAGTAAAACAGACCGAGGTATCAAAAGTATTTTCAAATCTTATTTTGGAAAATCATACGAACTCAAGAATTTTAAAACGTTATTATTTAAACGAATACTTAATAGAGTTTTAAAAAGTATGTTATCAATGATTGACTACCATGAGGCATTGTTAGTCACGACTGTAAGTTCTATTTGTTGCGATAGTAGTCTTGAATTTGTGCAATTATCCGGAGCGGATATTTTTGTTTTGCTAATATTTGTTGTCTTAAGTGGATATTTTGTACTGAGATGGCATTTAGATATGCTGTTTTACAATGTTGTGTTTCATTGTATTGAATGATTGCCTGTTTAGTATGCCGAGGGGCCAAGGTCGAGGTAGTGGTCGTAGTCGTGGACATAGTCAGGAGCATGTTTGTAACACCCCCGATATATTCAGGAATATTACAGCGCCGTAAATCCTTTACATAAGAATTTACAAGGCTAAATAAATGAAAAGACAATGACAGATACCAAATTATGAAATCACTGAAAATACAATACGACAGTTCTGGTTCAATACCGAAAATACAAATATCTAAAAGAAGAATATTAATACACCACTGAAATCCAAACATCACAAATTACGACGTACTAGAGTACTTATTAAAATATCCAACAACAGATAATAAACCCGACCAAAACATCACTCTGCACCCTCGTCGTCATGCAGCTCCAGTGGTTGTTTCCCCGCTCTTCTGGATCCTGAACATAAACAAATGTTCACCTCCGAAGGGGTTAGCACAACGATGCTAGTACAAGTACCACAACATATTATTCAACATCTCACGAAGAATAATAATAACATAAATGACAAAAGAACCAACGAGTCTTCTCCTGCGAGAAATTCAATAATAACATACGCACATGATATCACAACATAGACATGGTAATTCTAATGATCCAGCGTTCACTGCCTAGACCCCCCGATGATTCCGTCAAACCAACCCGAGGTGGAAAAACCCATCCGATGATCCAGCGCACGCTAGCATAGATCCCCCGATGATCCCGTCGGACCAACACGAGGTGGACATACAACAATGACCTACATGTACAACAATATGTATAACATCAATACATAAAACAATTAAGGTACTTGCCTCGATTCGAAGACAAGAATACTACTTCCACGAAAAACGAAACACACGAAGGTCGCCCCTTCGATCAATCACGTAGCAAGCTCGAACCTTAACAAAAGAAATAAAATATAATTCATCTCACGTCGTACGAATGTCTAACAATCTAATTTATGGCCGAATGTTCATAAAACGTAATCTGCCTGAACTACTTAGTGTTAAGAATATTTGTTAGATTTTGATGATGACATTAATGTAATTCAAATGTTTATTACTTGGCAAAATGTAAGGAAGAACCAAATGAGTATCTTCCATAGGCCAAATTGTGTTAAGTTTATTACTTCGCAAATTGTAAGGAAAAACCAAATGAGTATCTTCCATAGGTCAAATAAGTTAGGCTCAAACCGGCTAAGTACAAAGATACAGCTAAGTACATCAGAGAAGTACAGCCGAGTCAAGTCAGATAAGTTCTGGTCAACAAAAAAAATCATCAGAGATGTTTGACCAGACTGCAGTCAAGTGACTTCAGACAAGTCATCTGATCAAGCGAGTCTCAAACATCCACCGACAGAAGAAGTCCAAGCTGCAGAGAAGATGATTGTTCATCAACCAACTTGATCAGCCAAGTACTCCAAGTCCACGTCAGCATGCGTTGAAAAGTCAAATATTACGGAAAGTCACATACAAGCGTGAAGAGACATATTGGAGAGATTCCCGCAAGGATATGAATTGAATAATTCATCCAGCCTACCACTGAAGACTTTAATCTTATTATATTCAAAAGATTCAGCGCTTCACATGCAAAGTCTTCACAACGGTCTAAAGATGGATTAAAATATGGGAATCCAGCCTTGCAACGTTCAAAAAATTAAACAAAGAAGTCTTTCTCCAACGGACGGATTTGTTACAGGATTTGCAACGGCTATGAAGAATGCTCAAGGATCAACACCTATATATATCCGAAGATTTGAAGTTGAGCAAACAACGGTGCGAAAAAAAATCTCAAGCAATCAAAGCATTCAAAGCAATCAGAAAACGAACTATAGCATCGTGAAAAGAGGAGTCCTCAAAAGTTCATATTTGAAGAAGCTTTTAGTTGGAGAAGACAAAAACTCGTGTCTTTAATCCTGAGTTCGAGGTACTTCACTGGTTGAAGTTCAAGACTGTAAAGGCATCCAAGGATCGCGGATCAAGAGGTACAAGGCAGTCAAGGGAGTTGCAACGGAAAGGATTTCCACTAGTTGGAAGTTGTTGTAATTTGGTTGAATCACTGTAAACTTTATCACTGGTTGACAATTATAGTGAATTCATCTCCAACTGGTTTGGAGAAAAGTGGATTAGTAGAGGATTACCCCACCTCTGAGACCACTATAACTGCCTGCGTATTTTACTATTTTATAGCATCATACTTTAACTGCTGCATTTATTGTTAAGTGTTTCATTAGTTGTTTTGTATTCGTCATCAGCTGACTTCCGCACGTATTGAGTACAAACGACTCTAAG
Organism: Orobanche coerulescens; assembly: GCA_033398695.1. Taxonomy (NCBI): domain Eukaryota; kingdom Viridiplantae; phylum Streptophyta; class Magnoliopsida; order Lamiales; family Orobanchaceae; genus Orobanche; species Orobanche coerulescens. Next base: position 138,897,655 of record CM065805.1, on the reverse strand, counting down.
TCATTTGCATATCTATCAGCTGAAGAAACTTACTCTTCGTGAAAAAGAGTTTAAGAGTTTCAATAAGTCTATTCACCCCCCCTCTAGACTTATTCCTGGATGACTTGTGACCTACAAGTGGTATCAGAGAGGTTGGTTCATTTATTTCACGAACCAGATCCATATATCAAGGATATATATTTTTTAAACTCTCATTATAATGGAGCACATGCATTCTAGATTACCTGTGTTTTCAGTTGACGAGTATGATCTTTGGAAGATAAGTATGCAGGCACACTTATCTTCAATCCATGATGACATGTGGTGCATCATAGAGGACGGTCCATTCACCTTCGAGAAGGACAACACTCCTGAGGAGATTGCAGCAGGGAAGCCAGAGAAGATCCCCAAGAAGAGGACAGAGCTGACCCCAGAAGAGAAACCTGGCCAACCTTGACAACCGTGCCAGAGATGTGCTGTATCAAACTCTTGACAAATCCACCATGGTCAAGATCAAGAATTGCAAGAATGCAAAAGAAATCTGGGACACATTAGCCTTAATGTGTGAGGGAACAGAGCTGATCAAAGAGAACAAGTTGTCAAATGCTACTCAAAAATTTGACAACTTCAAAATGAAGAATGGCAAATCAATAGACCAAGTGGACACAAGGTTCACTGAGATCATCGATGATATCAACTCCCTTGGTAAATCTTATGGCAACAGGGAAATGGCGCTGAAGGTCCTAAGATCTCTCAATCCTGAATGGAGCATGAAGGCAGTGGACATGAGAGAATCCAATGATCTTAATAAAATAAAGATCGAAGAGCTGTTCTCCTACCTGAAGGCTTATGAGTTCGAGCTTCCAAGTTCATCATCAACCGAGCCTGCAGAGAAGAAAATAGCCTTTGCAGCAGAGTCCCCCGCAAAGAGCTTATCTAATGTAAAGCCTCCAAATCCATTAGATTTTTAGGAAGAAATGGCGTTCATAATGCAGAGGTTCAACAACTTCCGGAAAAACTACTCCAAATACAAGAAGAATTATAAGGAGAATCCCAGAAGAAACCAAAAAGCCGGAAGCTGGAAGGTAGAATGTTACAACTGCCATAAGATAGGACACATTCAAATTGATTGTCCTGATCTTAAGAAGGACGAGAGCAAGAAGGAGGTGAGCAGAAAAGAAGATTGAAGGAAGGCCCTCATCGGAGAAGATCAAGAGCGTGTAGAGTCAAGCAGTGGATTCTTATCTGATGATGATGAAGAGTATGATTGCCTGATGGCCAACCTAGCTGATGAAGAGGTAACATCAAAACCCTCTGGTTCAAATAATAGTTCAGCCATGTCACAAGATATGGATCTGCACGAATATGTAAATCAGCTACTTAAGGATTTTGAGACATTAAAATTTGCACACCTATCTGTATCAGCCGAGAAGACTCAGCTGCAAGATGAGAATAGGCAGGTGAAAAATGATTTTGAAAAACTCAGACTAGAATTATATAAAATCAAATCTGATCTTGAAAACCAGGCTGCAGTTAACTTGAAAAACCAGACTGATGTCACTACAGCTGATATAAAATGATTAACTATTTTAAATAGTGAAAAATCAGCTGTACTTGCTCATGTCAATGCCGAATTTACTAAACTGACTCAGGTAAATAAGACTCAGGCACAGGAAATAACCTCCCTGAAAGTGTCTCTAACTCTGGACGAATTGTGTACTAATAAAAGGCCACTATATTCCAGATCAGGCCTTGGATATGATCCTCACACTCCCTCTAGTTCTAAAACCTCTTTCATCAAGGGAGAAACAATTGTCTCGTCTGCTGAGCCTATATACAAACCGGTATTTAAAAACAGCAAATGAAAGTCACAAGTCTAGCCGCAGCCCGGGGTTCACAAGGCAGCCACCTAGACAAGCGACTAGGCAATGGCCAAGGCAGAAGTAGCAGCCCAGACAATATGCCCATTATTATCAAAAACTCCCCAAAAATAGATTTCAAAATGGTAGGGGCAGATGGAAACCTCAAGGTTATCCTAATTTTCAAAATGAACAAGTGTGGAGACCTCAAAGATTTAATAAATGGTCTCATCCAAGGTTTAGAGATGGCCCACACTATCAATATTATGAGGCATATCCTGTATACGATCCTAACAGAGGATACAGACCCAGACCTTACACACATTTTAAGGGTAATAATAATAATTTTAACAATCCAAGGAGAAATCAACTCTCCAGGAAACCATCTAACCCTAGAAGACCCACACAAATCTGGGTACCTAAATCTCTGCTTGTATGATTGCAGAAAATGAGGAAGGACTACTACCATATCTCCACAAATTCAAACTTTGGAGGTGAAGAATGGTTTGTAGATTCTGGATGCTCGAGGCACATGACCGGGAACAAGAAGATTCTGACAAAATACACCAAAGAAAGAGGTCCTGACGTAACCTTTGGAGATAGCTCTAGAGGACAAACAAAGGGCTTTGGAGAGCTGCACCGAGGAAATATTGTCATATACAAAGTTCATTATGTCAAAAGGCTCAAGTATAATCTCCTGAGCATAAGCCAGTTTTGTGATGAGAAGAATCTAGTAGTCTTCACCATTTGGAAATGTATGGTGATTGATATCCTATCTGGAGAAGTGAAGCTACAAGGATTCATAAGAAGAGATGTCTACATGATAGATTGGAACACAGGAACTCCCAATACCTACTTTCTATCTAAGACAATAGTTGAGAATGGATGGCTGTGGCACAAGAGATTATGTCATCTGAACTTCAAAGCCATCAACAATATTAGTTCTCAGAAGCTGGTCAGAGGACTTCTAGAGGAAGCATTCAAGAAGGAAGCTCTCTGTGATGCATGTCAGAAAGGGAAGCAGACCAGAGCATCATTCAAGACAGTCCAGCCTACAACCCACACAACATGGATCTTAGATCTACTTCACATGGATCTATTTAGTCCTATCAAGTCGAGGATCTAAGTGGCAGAAAACATGCCCTTGTAGTAGTGGATGACTATTCAAGGTACACTTGGATTATCTCCCTGTACAAGAAAAGTGAAACCTTGACCAAGATACCTGAGCTGCTGAGAAAGATTCAGAATGAGAAATCCCTCTCAATCATCAAGATCAGATCAGATAGAGGAGGCGAATTTCTCAACAAGGCGATCACTGATTACAGCAATCAGAATGGAATCCAGCACGAGCTCTCTGCAGCCAGGACCCCCCAGCAGAATGGTGTTGCCGAAAGAAGGAACAGAACCCTAAAGGAAGCAGCCAGGTCCATGATTGCATAAGCAGACCTGCCCAAAAGGTTCTAGGCTCAAGCTGTCAACACATCTTGACATACTGAGAACAGGAGTATGATAGTAGGGAGAGATGGCAAAACTCCCTATGAGGTTTGGAATAACAGAACAACTACTGTTGCTTACTTTCATATTTTTGGTTGTAAGTGTTTCATCCAAAACAACGATAAAACATAACTAAATGCCTTTGATGCTAAAACTGATGATGGTCTCTTTATGGGATACTCACAAAGAAGTAAGGCATATAGAGTCTTTAACAAGAGAACCTTAGTTGTGGAAGAAACACCCCACATTGTATTTGATGAATCTATTGTTGAGTACATGAAGCAAGTAGAGATAATTGAGAATAAGCTCAAATCCGCATCCCTCGAAGAAGTAATTGTCCATGACACTGGAATGGTGGACTCATCTGCACACCACCAAGACACAATCAGAAGTTGTGAAGACCCAATCAGAGATCGACAGAACACCAAACCTACTCGATCCAGCTTGCCGATGAAGACCCATCTCGTAGGCCGATAAAGACTCATCTGCACTGCACTCCAATCTGCAGATGACAAGACGGTAGCTGATCCAGTTGCATACCAAGGAGACCAGATCCAAGCTGATGCAGACAGAGAGGAAATCCACCAGAGCAAATCTACAGGGGGGAATAGACCCTGAAGAAGAAGATATTCCCAAGTGGCTCAAAGACCATCCAATCCAACAAATTATTGGGAAGATGACTGATGGAGTTAAGACAAGACAGATTACTCTACCTGCAGGAATCGCAATGTTCTCTTGCTTCATGTCTCAGATAGAACCCAAGACAACAGAACAAGCCTTGGAAGATTATTGCTGGATCAATGCCATGCAAGAGGAGCTGGAACAAATGGAAAGGAACAATGTTTGGGAACTAACAGACAGACCAGATCATAAGAAGGTTATTGGCACCAAATGGGTGTACAAAAACAAGAGCGATGAAGATGGAGCTGTTGTTAGGAATAAAGCCAGACTTGTTTCTAAAGGATATGCACAGTGTGAAGGAATAGATTTTCATGAAACCTATGCACCTGTTGCAAGATTAGAAGCCATCAGACTATTTCTCGCATATGCTGCATTGAAAGATTTTGAAGTCTACCAGATGGATGTAAAAAGTGCATTCCTTAATGGAATCCTAGATGAAGAAGTCTATGTGGAGCAACCACCAGGATTTGTAAAAGGAGACAAAGTCTACAAGCTATTGAAAGCTCTATATGGACTTAAGCAAGCACCAAGAGCATGGTATGAAACATTATCTGTGTTTCTTGAGAAGAACGGTTTTAGCAAAGGAATGGTGGACAAGACCTTATTCAGAGTGGAGCACGAAGGCCACATATTGATAGTTCTGATATATGTGGATGATATTATATTTGGCTCAACCAACCCAGAGCTGTGTGAGAAATTCTCAAACCTCATGCAAGGAGAGATTGAGATGAGTATGATGGGAAAGCTTAATTTCTTTCTTGGATTACAAGTCAAGCAGATGGAAAATGGAATTTTCATCAATCAAGCCAAATACACCCGAGACCTCATCAAGAGATTTGGAATGGAATCAGCCAAACCAGCAAGAATTCCTATGAGCACAAGTACTCACCTAGATGCAGACGAGGGAGGCATATCAGTGGATTCAACCCACTATAGAGGACTTATTGGATCATTGCTATACCTCACTATAAGCAAACCTGAAATATCTTATGCCGTAGCAGTATGTGCGTGACTTCAATCCAATCCAAAGCAGTCGCACCAAGATGCAGCCAAGAGAATAATTAAATACCTTAAGTCTACAGTCAATGTTGGACTATGGTATCCTAAGGATGATAACTTCGAGCTATCAGGATATTCAGATGCAGACTTCACAGGATGCAAAATTAATAGGAAAAGCACCAGTAGAACGTGCCAATTCCTAGGAACCAGACTAATATCTTGGTTCAGCAAGAAGCAAGTTTCTAACTCTATCTCCACCACAGAGTCAGAATACCTAGCTGCAGGTATTTGTTGTGCCCAGATCTTGTGGATCAGACAACAGTTGAGGGACTACAACATCATTGCCAATGAAGTTCCTATCTGGTGTGACAACAACAGTGCTATTGCAATAACCAGCAATCCGGTATTGCATTCAAGGACCAAGCACATTGATGTTAAGCACCACTTCATTAGAGATCACGTGGTTAACAAGAGAGTCAGAGTTGAAAGAGTCAGCACAGACAATCAAATTGCTGATATCTTCACCAAACCTTTGCCAGAAGAAAGGTTTTTGGAGCTGAGCAGAGAACTTGGTTTACTAGATTGGGAATCTAGTACAGAAGAAAAAGCTAGCTGATGCACACAAGAAGACAAAGGACAGACGAAGGAACCTAGCTGATCAAAACCACAGGCGAGAAGTCAAAGGAGTCAACTCACCTAATGCACAGTAGTCAACAGTCAACGGTCAACCAGCTAAGTTTTCTAAACTGAACCGACTTCTAAATATAAATAATATCATATTAATTTTGAATCACAAGTGGCACAATACTATATGTTTTAAAAATACACGTGGCAATCACAGGTTCTATCGACCTCCACTGTGACAAATTAAAATCCAACCGTCCATTTTCAAAATTAAAACCTGGACCACCAATGAAAATAAATGATTATTTAATTACAGTGTCGTTTCATTTTCCTTATAAGGATGGAAAACCCTTTTCACTTTACCTTCACCAAAATTTCAAAAACCCTAATTTACAGAGCAAAAACTCCTTCGAACTCTCAATACACTAAGAAATCATCTATCTTGCAGAAATGGAATCTTATTTTGAAGGCGTAAACCTGATGGCAGTCAAGGACCAGATCATCTTCTCCCTGGTCGTTGATTTTGAGGGGCTCCTTGAATCGAATCTAGAGAACAACGAAGTGAGCAACCTTATCCACTCGATGAAGATGAATGGGATCTACCCATTTTTGGATATCAGCCCCAAGCACTTGTTTAAAGAGGACGTTATTTCATTTTTCCGAGAGGCCCGAGTGATTGAATCGGGGATTCGAAGCACTATCGGGGACATCCAAGTGGACATATCACCGAAGATGATTGGAAAAGATTTTGGAATGAATAGCCGTGGCGTGGCGGTCGAATCCCTCAGACAGAGCGTAGTCGAGACCTGGCGGAAAATTAAGGCGGTCGACCAACTGGAAAAACTTAAGCTGACAGCCAAGAGAAATGAGATTAAAAGATAATATCGCTATGTGTTGGAGATAACCAACAAAATAGTCATGGGCATGGTCGGCAGCTATGACCAACTGTCGTCCGCTAAATTCATGGTGCTGGGAGCACTAATTCAAGACACGCCGATTGACTGGGCGGGCTACATTTATAGGCAGTTGGTGCGTGAAGTCAACAAGGCCGAGTGGCTTGTTGAAGAGGAGAAGTTAAAATCGAAGCTGGCGTTCGGAACGCAGCTAAGTTGGATTCTGGAGAAGCTTGGTGTGGCAAAGGGAAATATTGACCCCTTCCACATCAACAAAAGACTTAGTCATCTAGACCAAGAAACTTTGAGGAGGCTAGTAAGCGAAAGGAAAGCAACTCAGATCATGAAAGAGTTGGTGTCTGATCAGGGAACTACCTACAAGTACCCTGAATCATCAGACGAGTCCGATCAGGCTGCAGCCGGCAACCCACCTGCAGCCCAGTCGGATACGGAATCGGATAATACGTCTATTGCTGTTCATTTCAAGAGAAGGGGACCAGCCCCTGGTGAGCCCTTCATCATTCATTCCTCACCAGAACCTTCTGCAAAGAGGCCCAGGCGGTTTCAGTTCAGTGATGAAGAGGAGCAGCCAGAGCACTTTCCTAGTCCTGCAGCCAGGTCACCTATTCACCTGGAGGACCAGCCCGCTCCAGGCAGCCTGGCGACCCAGATCGTTCTTCTCCTCACTCCAAAATTCATCTCAGAAGAACAGGTAGCAGGTTCAATAATTAACATACATGAGGCGAATTATACTTTTCACCTGCTTGACAACAACATGTTTAACTTATCCTTAGAGCAACTTCAGTTGGTTAAACCGCATGCTCTAAAACATTCTTTTGTTCATATTTTTGGAGAATGGAAGCTTTTAAAATCACTTTCTTTCACTCAACTTCAAGCTTATGTTGAAGCAAGTGGTTGGGGATATCCCCAAGCCACAGAAGATGTGCTGATGCATTTTTGCAAAGTGTCAGACACAATTTTACTACTTCAGGAAAATTGGTTCATATCCAATTTTAAAACCAACATGGACCAATTTATCCACTCTATAATGTATAGCATTTCTGACGGATCCCTTGGTAAAGAAGAAGAAGAAGTTGAAGAAGAAGAGATAAGAATAGAAGAAGTGGATGAAGAAGAAATTATTATTATTGAAGATGAAGAAGGGAGACAGGAAGAAACAGAAGAAGAAAATATCACAGTTGAAAAACAATATGGAGAAGAAGAAAAAGTCGAAAAAACTGAGGAATTAGTGGATGAAGAAGAAGAAGAAGGAGATGAAGTTGATTAGGAGGATGAAGAAGAAAAGGAGGATGATGAAAAATATGATGATAATGAGAAAAAGGATGACAAAGATGAAGACAAAAATGATGATGATGATGATGATGATGATGATGATGATGGTAAAGATGAAGGAGGAGAAAAAGAAGCTGAGAAAGAAAAGGAGAATGATGAAGAAAAGGAAGATGGAGAGAAAGGATTGGAAAAGGAAGAAGGAGAGAAGGAATTGGAAAAGGAAGAAGGAGAAAAAAAGAAGGAGCCAGAAAAGGAGGCAGAGAAGAAAGCTGCATTAGAGAAGGCTGGGCCACCTGCCCGATATACCAGCCTAGATGCAGACTTGGCTGAAGACTCCATATCGGGGACCCCAGAACAGACCCCATCTAGTATGCCAGCTGCAGACATGAGTCTGCAGATAGGTGGGTCATCCGCACACCCACCTGCAGGTGCAGATGGATCAGGCGAGTACTCTCCACAGACATCACAAATTACTCCTGTGATGACAGAGCTGATCCGACAGATCGTGAAAGACACTATTGGAGAACTGCTTGCTTATCAGATCACTCCCGATCTGCAGTCGATCAATGCAAAAATTGACACCTTTCTATAGCGGAACATCCCTCAACCTCCTCCTCCTACAAGAAGCAGAATACCCCTTGGCATGTCTGACTGGATGCTGAGAATGGAGCAGCAGTTGACCACCCTGGTTGATGCTGGCAAAAAGGGGGAAGAAAGGTCTCAGGGGGAAGGTAGCAAGCAAAGGGATTTTATAGGACCTCAAGAGTTAAGGACCAAGAAGGGGCAAGATGTTCAAATGGTCACTGCTGGGACATCTTCGACAAAGAGGAAGGCAGAAGCTGAAATAGAGCAGGCTGATCAGCCTGCAGTCAAAAGAATGAGGATCAGAAGTGGGGACCAGCCTACAATAGAATGGGAAGGCAGAGAGTTATGGCATGTTGAAGATTTTATTCCTATCGAAGCCTTACCTATATGGGGAACTGCAAAGAAAAAGTTTATCAGAGACTTTTATATCTAGGAGTTACTCCAGGATAATAGTTACTCCCCACAACAGATTTTCATTAACTTCATGGAGGAAACACATCTAAAACTCTGGGCTGTCCTTCTAAAACATGCAAAGAAATGTAATGCATACACAATGATCCCTTCTTTCAGGCTTAAAGATCCTCCTACCTTGGAAAATGATGATCTGAATGAATTAGCACTTCAAAGGAAAATAAAGAAACTTTGTGTTGAGCACAAGTTCTCCTCACAAGAAGAGCAAGACTTTGCCGCTCTCGTTGTCAGAAGGAAATATGGTCTTTCTCCTTTCAAGATAAGACCAATTGGAGCTAAGCCTATCAGACCTGCCAAGCAGCCAATCCGCAGAGGCAGAGGCAGAGGCAGATGATTTGTTTATATTCATTTTTCTACTTGTAAAATTTTCTGTAATTGTTTTTGATCATTGAAAGACATGTACATGTAAATCAATACAGAAGTTTTTATAACAGTCTTTTGAATGATAATTCCCAGTTGTCTCAAAACTAGATTGATTTTAGTTTGTGTCTTGCACTCCAGTGCAGACTTATTCATTTGAATAATTTGCTTAAGTTTTGCCATCATCAAAATAGGGGGAATTTGTTAGCAATACTTGTTAGATTTTGATGATGTCATTAATGTAATTCAAATGTTTGTTACTTGGCAAAATGTAAGGAAGAACCAACTGAGTATCTTCCATTGGCCAAATTGTGTTAAGTTGATTACTTGGCAAAATGTAAGGAAGAACCAAATGAGTATCTTCCATAGGTCAAATAAGTTACGCTCAAATAGGCTAAGTACAAAGATACAGCTAAGTACAGCAGAGAAGTACAGCCGAGTCAAGTCAGAGAAGTTCTGGTCAACAAAAAAATCATCAGAGTTGTTTGACCAGACTGCAGTCAAGTGACTTCAGACAAGTCATGTGATTAGGCGAGTCCCAAACAGCCACCAACAGAAGAAGTCCAAGCTGCAGAGAATATGACTGTTCATCAGCCAACTTGATTAGCCAAGTACTCCAAGTCCACGTCAGCATGCGTTGAAAAGTCAAATATTACGAAGAGTCACATGCAAGCATGAAGAGACATATTGGAGAGATTCCCGCAAGGATATGAATTGAATAATTCATACAGGCCTACCACTGAAGACTTTAATCTTATTATATTCAAAAGATTCGGCATTTCACATGCAAAGTCTTCACAACGGTCTAAAGATGGATTAAAATATGGGAATCCAGCCTTGCAACGTTTAAAAAAATAAACAAAGAAGTCTTTCTCCAACAGACAGATTTGTTACAGGATTTGCAACGGCTATGAAGAATGCTCAAGCATCAACACCTATATATATATCCGAAGATTTGAAGTTGAGAAAACAACGGTGCGAACAAAATCTCAAGCAATCAAAGCATTCAAAGCAATCATAAAGCGAACTATAGCATCGTGAAAAGAGCAGTTCTCAAAAGTTCATATTTGAAGAAGCTCTTAGTTGGAGAAGACAAAAACTCATGTCTTTAATCCTGAGTTCGGGGTACTTCACTGGTTGAAGTTCAAGACTGTAAAGGCATCCAAGGATCGCGGATCAAGAGGTGCAAGGCAGTTAAGGGAGTTGCAACGGCAAGGATTTCGACTGGTTGGAAGCTGTTGTAATTTGGTTGAATCACTGTAATCTTTATCACTGGTTGACAATTATAGTGAATTCATCTCCAACTGGTTTGGATAAAAGTGGATTAGTATAGGATTACCCCACCTCTGAGACCACTATAATTGCCTGCGTATTTTACTATTTTATAGCATCATACTTTAACTGCTGTATTCATTGTTAAGTGTTTCATTAGTTGTTTTGTATTCGTCATCAGCCGACTTCCGCATGTATTGAGTACAAACCACTCCAAGTCATTTGCATATCTATCAGCTGAAGAAACCTACTCTTCGTGAAAAAGAGTTTAAGACTTTCAATAAGTCTATTCACCCCCCTCTAGACTTATTCCTAGATGACTTGTGACCTACACTTAGCGTACGCTACGTATTCTATGTAGCGTGCGTTAAGCCTGCTCGTTAGCGCATGTAAACAACGAAGTCTAGCTTACGCTAACTATGTATTGACCTTCCTCTCTGATCAGCCGACTGACTCGCCTGACCACATAACATATGTTACATACCAAACGTAGCGTACGCTAAACATGCCCGACAGCGTACGTTAATCTACATAGCTTAGCGTACGCTAAGCGTGCATGGCAGTTTCACTACTGGGCAGCAGACTGTTCTAATGGTGATGAAACTTACGAACTCCTCAGTGATTAACGTACGCTACCCATCTACAAATCTTGTTCATAACTTATGAATGATCTTACGGATTTAATCATCTTTGAATTCAAGGAAAAGAATATCATCAAAATTCTTATATCCAACTCGATTATCATTCTTATGTGAAATTCGTGGTCTCAGGTTGATGCACTAGATTTCATTGTCATTTATACATTCAGACTTCATCTTAAAGGTGAACTAACAATTTCAACTACGATGTTTCAACGACGATATCATAAGCATAATCATTCCCACTTCTAAACATGATGTTTGTTTGAATAATTCATCAATGGAACTCAATATCTTGATAGCATGATCATCTTATTCTTCAGAACACGAATCTAAGGCAGGAGATAGAATTAACATACCTTAAGATGAAGAAATCACTGAGCTAAAAAGGTAGAGTCCAACTCCGGTTGTTTGTATGCCAATCCAAGGTGTTACTCCACTTCAATGATCAATCACAAGTGATATCCAATCTTTAATGAATCAAGTAGAGGTGGTCTAAGTGTTTAAGGAGGATATAAGGCTCTCCGGTCTCTCAAGAACGAAGGACAAGTGAAGGAAATGTAAACCAAGTAAAATGGGTTGTTGTCCCATTTATAACATTTCTGTACATACGTCAATTAGCGCACGCTATCACAAAATCATTAGCGCACGCTAACTAGCGTTGACTCCAAATCTGTACAGATTCGCCCGCGGGAATCTTATCCGGACCCACGTCTGGCTGGCGCATGTGCTAGCCGCCCAGCTCAATAATTGACTGCCTAGCGCACGCAATTCCTCATTCGTAGCATGCACTAGTTCTAGCCAATAACGTACGTTAAGCTACATTCTTAGCGTACGTTATCACGTGTTTGCATGAGAAAATTTGCATGATGCTATACTCATGTACAAAGATACAAATGTAAGAAATATCATATCCCAATTATCGATATCACGATTCCGAATAATACATGGCTCAAATACAAATGAAATACTCAATAATAAATTCGGATATTACATACTCTCCTACTAAAAAGGAGTTTCGTCCCGAAACTCAAGACGGAAATAACTCTGGATATCTGGACTTCATGCTATCTTCCGTTTCCCAAGTGGGTTCTTCCACTCCGTGGCGTGACCACTAAACTATGACCAAAGCGATTGGTTTGTTCCTCAACTGCTTAACTCGACTCTCGAGTATCCTGACCGGTCTTTCTTCAAATATTCTATCCTGAGCGACTTTGATTTCGCCAAAATCAATGACATGACTAGGATCTTGTATATATATCTCCGTAACTGGGATATGTGGAACACGTTATGAACATGGCTCAATGATGGAGGTAATGCTAATCTGTATGCCAACTCTCCAATTCTCTCGAGAATCTCGAATGGTCCGATATATCTCAAACTCAGCTTTCCTTTCCTTCCAAAACGAAAGATTCCCCGAGTAGGAGAAACCTTTAAAAGTACGTGATCTCCAATACTGAACTCTAATGGACGACGGCGTACATCTGCATAAGATTTCTGTCTACTCTGGGTGGTCAACAGCCTTTTGCGAATCAAAGCTAACTTCTCTCGAGTTTGCACGATCAGCTCTGGTTCCGTTTCGATCAAATCTGATGAATCGTCCCAACATAGGGGTGATCTGCATCTTTTCCCATATAATGCCTCAAACGGTTCCATCTTAATAGAAGCATGCCAACTATTGTTGTAGGTAAATTCAATCAACGGTAGATGAACTTCCCAATCGTTTGACCAATCTAAGGCACAGGCCCTCAGCATGTCTTCCACCATTTGAATAGTCCTCTCGGATTGTCCATCTGTCTATGGGTGATAAGCTGTGCTGAAGTTCAATTCGGTCCCCAAGGCCTTATGAACTGCTTTCCAAAAATGAGACACAAAACGGCCATCTCGATCAGAAATAATGGTCTTTGGCGTACCATGTAATCGAACTGTCTCTGAAATAAATACTCGTGCTAACCTCTCGGGTCCCCAAGTGTCCATTGTATTTTCACTCGATTATAATCATTCATCAATCATGTTCATTCACCGTGTTCACCGTTCGGAAAAACTTCGAGTTGTGTATCGTTATTGTTCATTGTTTCAACTTTCCTCATATGAGTTCGACTTTGTTAGATCACCATTAATTTTTGGTAACTCCAAAAATTCTAAATATTTGCAATATTATAGAGCATCGAGTTAGCTTTCCATTGGTTCAAACGGTGAGTCAATCGGAGTTCGGACGAGAGAATTATGGTCGTTTTAGCTCACCCGCTCATTTTTTCAGTTATTGGCCGATCACTGCCGACCGAACTCGGCCATGTCGTCCGACACGGCCCGTGCCGTACTCGTCCGGAAATGCCGAAGTTTCTGTCACAGGACCCGACCGTGTCGTCTGGCACAGCCGAGTCGAACTCTTCCGGATAAGCTGAACCGATCGCTGACACGCCCGACCGTGTTCCAGGACACGGTCGAGTCATGCCGAGTCGCTGTCGGACGGGTCACTATCGGAAGGCCCTCCGCGCCGCGACCGTGTCAAGCAGGACACGGTCGAGTCCCTGTCGGCCAGCTGTGCGACACGACCGTGCCGATCGGCACGGGCCGTGTCCGGCAGGGCAGTCAACTTCTTTAAATTCGTTTTTTCAGCATTTTAGCCCATTTCTCTCCCTTTTCTTCACCTACAACCGAGAGAGAGAGCTTGAGGGAGGGTTTTCCATTCACAAATCATTTGAGTGTTTGATTTTCTTCATCTGCTTTCAATCGTGAAGCCCGGATAATCGATCTAACGCGTGTTCTTCGGATTAAAGTACTTGGATTTTCAAAGGTAATATTCTTCAACACCTTGGATTTCGATTTTTGTGTTGAGATATGATGTTTTGGACGTTATAATCATGATATATGAAGGGATATGTATATGATTGTGAGTTTGTATAAGGATTCATTGGATTATTGAAGAATTATTCAAGAACACCTTGAATATCGAGTTGGAATTGGGGATTTTCGATTAATTGTTGTTATAATCACATTTTTGGATATTCATAACGGACTATTGATCGTATTGGAGATTTTTTGTTGGTTTGAAACACTTCTTGGAGATTTTGATATTGGTATATTGAGGTTTGATTGTAAACAATCGGAGTTTGGATACAACGTGTTTGATTTAATGCCTCAATGGACTTAATTTAATCGTATCGTCGTTTTGAGTTCGTTATATTCGTGTTTGATTCGTATATTGAACGGATTGTTGGATATTGTATAATTCAAGGTTGTTCGAGCGACCGATATCTCAATTAGGACGTTGTTCGCGGAAGGATAATTGTCACCGGTATTGAGTAAGTTAATTCTTACTCGGTTAAAAGGATACTCATTCCTTTTTGTTGTTGATTACTCATAATCCTAATTCATTCATCATGGTATTAATCATATTGAGACTTGTAATTGTCGAATAATCATTTCATTCACGAGGAACGACGGTTCCAAATCATTGCATTGGGTTATCAATCACTTCACTATTATTTTCATCTCGGTGAGTCATTCTTGGCCTTGTCTAATTATTATTCATTGATATTCATTATGGTCATTCTCGTTCATGTGACCTTCTGGGTTCATATTGCGTGGCCGGGTGTGGCTGTGTGGAATTTTTAGTCGGGCACACGATGGTTTATGTATTGGGTTCACCGATGCATTAGACCGTGCACACGGGAAAGCGTTACACCGTGAGACTAATTAGGTACACGGACGGGTGTTGTACACTTGCACAGAACATTACGGGCGTACTATGATACTCCTCTTCAGCGTAATTCATAACTAAGATTATTTCATAACTTCAGTTAGTCATGATTGTGTATTTTCAACCCTTGAGGATTGTTGTTCTTTGTAACTGACCCCGTCTGGGGATTTTGTTTTTCAGGTCATGGCAAGGCAAACGCACGGGAATAACATGTTGATGTCGAGGAGTCCTAGTGATACTAGTAGGGGCCCCCGATCTTTCAGTTATTCATGTTATTGTCCTTTATTTTCCGCTGCAGACTTTCATTTGAATACTCCGTTTCATTCAGTGTTGTGTATTTTATCTTCATATAAAATACACTAGTATTCGGTATTGTCCTGGTGTGTTGTAACTAAACTCCTCATCGGAGTAATTATTGTTGTAATGTAGTTCGGTACTACATTTATCCTGTATAATTCATTCATTTTCATTTGCCTGGTGGGTCCCAGTCGGGGATCCACGGCACTGTAATATCCGCCTAGTTTGGGGTGTTACAGAGTTGGTATCGGAGCGTGGTTTTGAATACTACCTTCGGAGTCTTGTCTCATTTGAAATCATCGTCATCAGACTAGTATCATTGGACTTTCGCGTCACGTGTGACCTGTGCAAATGCCGAGCCAATCAGACCGAAAGAACTGTAAGATTTCTAACGCCATGGTATAATTTCTGGCAATAGTCATTCATTCATCATTCATCAATTAACAATCCTCAAACATCATCATTCATTGTGATTAGGACGATCATGTTAACTCATTAATCACTTAATCCATTTCATTACTCAGTTAATAATCAGGACGATCATGTTAACTCATTAATTACTCAATTCATTTCATTACTCAGTTGTCAATCTGGATGATCATATTATCAATCTTGTTAAGTTATTCAAGATAATCATTTCAAGAATTTCATCAAATAATCATGTAACTTCAGTAAATCATTCATATAATCACTAAGTTATAGCATGTATACTCATTTTCATCATCTCATGACGTAATCATAACGTGCTAATCATGCGGGAAATATAATCATTATGCGACCTTCCTACTTCAGTATGGAGAGAGCTGTCAGGGGATGCACGGGGAGAGGCCGCGGTGCGGACCGAAACCCGAGAAATAATCACTCGCTGCCGGGAAATCATGCCCAAGACTCGGCTCGATCAGAAGATGTTCGGGTTGATCCACTCACTTTTATGCAGGCCATGATGACCCATGTGCAGTCGCTCAATCATCATTGCGCCACTCTGACCGGATTAATCGAGAGAACTCTCCCGTATGAGATGGCTGCTAAGGAAATTGCTGAGCAGCAACCTGCATATGTCAACAGGAAATCAACGAAGCGTAATCGGTCCGAAGGCGGTCGGTCAACCTCCAAGAAACCTCGTGCGGGTCCTATCGTTTCTGAGCGACCTCCTACGGCGCCTAATCCTGCGGGATCTCATCCGAGCAATGGCCGGCCATCATCTGTTTAACCGTGGGGCGCGGCCATTTCAAGATTAGGTGTACGCCGTCTATCACATGTCATAATTGTGGGAATTTCGGGCATAAGGCCCGTTTTGCCGAAAGGACTCCAAGTCGGCCCGCGGCATCTCGTGCCCCAAGCAACCAAGCGTTTGAATCGACTGCTTTGTCATCGTCGTTTAAGACAATGGAAGCAAATAGAGTTAGAGCTCGTATTTATCAGACGGGAGCGTCCGGTTCGGGGGCCGGCAAGTCCCAGATTCATATGATGAGGAGGATCGACGATCCGGTGGCCCGAATGATTTCAGGTATACTCGTAATTTTATTTCAACTTGTGTGTACCTTTTAATGCTGGTACACCGCATTCATTCATTTTCAAATCATGCTTGAATAGACTTATTTCGGGATAGTCCTACTTAATGACCGCGATTGGTTGATGGATCTAATCATGGTGAATTTATCTTAGGACGATGTAATTTTCGGTATTAGTTGGTTTGATCGTCTCGATACTATCCTCAGTGTTTGTTAGCGTTTGGTCGCTATCTTTCCGTCGTTAGTTGTCGAATGGGTGCTTCAGGGAAGTAATCCCCGTTGTTCCAGAAGAAGTATTATTATGACGAAAGCAGAGAAATTCCGCAATCGTACTATCCAATCATTCATTGTATCATTTTCATCGATTGGACTTTCTAAGGCAATCGAGTTATTCAATCATTCATTGTATCATTTTCATCGATTGGCCTTTCGAAGGCAATCGAGTTATTCAAACATTAATTGTATCATCTTCTTCGATTGGCCTTTCTAAGGCAATCGAGTTGTTCAATCATTATTGGTATCTCTTTTTATCGATTGACCATTCTAGGGCAATCGAAATGTTCAATCATTCGTGGTATCATTGTCATCGATTGACGATGTATTTCCAGACGAGTTATCTAGTTGCCTTCACATAGAGTAGGGGAATTCAGAAGTGAGTTGGAGCCGGTACGTCCCCTTTATCGAAGGCACCGTATCGGATGGCCCCGACCAGAATGCGAGAGTTGAAGAATCAACTTGAGGAATTGTTCGAGAAAGGTTATATCCGACCGAGTACGTCCCCGTGGGGAGCACCAGTGCTGTTTGTCAAGAAGAAGGATAGTTCTTTTCACTTGTGTATTAATTATCAGGAGTTGAACAGGGTGATGATCAAGAGTAGTATCCCTTACCCCGTATTGATGATCTTTTCGATCAACTTCAGGGAGCCTCAGTATTTTCCAGGATCGACTTAAGATCTGGATATCACCAGTTGCGGATTCGAGAGACGGATATCGCGAGGACAGCATTTCGTACACGCTATGGTCATTATGAGTTCGTAGTTATGCCGTTCGGGCTAACTATTGCACCTGCGCTATTCATGGAGTTAATGAATCGGGTTTTCATCGACTTTTTGGATCAGTTTGTTGTTGTCTTCATCGACGACATTTTGATTTATTCTCGTAGCCAGGAGGAACACGAGGTTCATCTTCATCAGGTCCTCGGCGTGTTGAGACGAGAGCAACTTTATGGAAATTTTTCCAAATGTGAGTTCTGGAGGTCCGAAGTGACTATCTCGGGCATGTAATTTCATCTGACAGAGTTCGTGTCGACCCTCAGAAGACGGAGACTATCCGAGATTGGCAACCTCCAAAAGATATTAAGTAAATCCGATGTTTCCTCGGATTAACTGGTTAATTATCCAACCCACGACCTGGAGCTAGCAGCTGTGGTGTTCGCTTTGAAAATTTGGCGTCATTATCTTTATGGCGTTACCTGTCAGATATTCACCGATCATAAGAGTTTAAAGTATATATTTACTCACAAGGAGTTAAATATGCGATAGAGGCGGTGGTTGGAACTAATCAAAGATTTTGATATCGAGATCCTTTACCACCCGGGCAAGGCGAACGTTGTCGCCGACGCCTTGAGTCGTAAGTCCATGCAGGAGAAGATGCTTGCTCGTTTAACAGTTCAGAAGAAGCTTCAGCAGGAATTCCTTAGACCCGAGATCGAGGTCTGGCTTCAGCGAATTCAGGGACAACTTTGTATGTTAGAGATTTTATCATCTCTTGAGGATGCAATCAGGGAGAATCAGGGTACAGACCCAGCATTGTTGCGCATTCGTGAAGATGTGGCTCAGGGGAAAGCCCCTGGATTCGTGGTCCACGAGGATGGACTTTTGAGGTTTAAGAACCGATTGTGCGTACCGGCGAATGATGAGTTGAAAAACTCGATTTTGAGAGAAGCTCATGCTACCCCTTATTCTGTTCATCCGGGGTCTAGCAAGATGTATAAGGACTTGAAACAAAATTACTGGTGGAGTAATATGAAGCGAGAAGTCGCAGAATTTGTTTCGAGATGCTTAACCTGTCAACAAGTCAAGATTGAACATCAGCGACCGGCACGTATGTTAAAACCTCTTCCTATTCCAGAGTGGAAGTGGGAAGACATTTCTATGGATTTGATCACGAGTTTGCCGACGAGTCGTCGTGGCATGATTACGATCTGGGTGATTGTGGACCGCTTAACTAAATCAGCTCATTTCCTTGAGATCAAGGATATGTGGGGTCCCGAGAGACTGGCCCAGTTATTCATCAAGGAGATAGTAAGACTGCACGGTACTCCTAAGAGTATTGTTTCCGATCATGACGGACGATTTGTGTCTCATTTTTGGAAATCAGTTCATCGTGCTATGGGAACTCAGCTCAATCTCAGTACCGCCTTTCATCCTCAGTCCGACGGACAATCAGAGAGAACTATTCAGACATTAGAGGACATGTTGAGGGCATGCGTCCTCGATTGGAAGGATGATTGGGAAGCCCAACTACCATTGATCGAGTTCACGTATAATAATAGTTGGCATGCTTCCATTAATATGGCACCCTACGAGGCCTTGTACGGTCGTCGTTGTCGATCTCCCTTGTGTTGGGATGACTTGTCAGAATCAATCGGCACCGAGCCCGATATGCTTATAGCCGCCCGGGAGAAGGTAGCTCTGATCAAGAGTCGTATGTTGACAGCTCAGAGTCGACAGAAATCATATGTAGATAATCGTTGTCGACCACTAGAGTTCGAGATGGGTTACCACGTTTTGGTCAAGGTATCCCCGAGTCGAGGTATTTTCCGTTTCGGAAAACGGGGGAAGTTGATTCCGAGATTCATTGGACCGTTTGAAATTTTGGATCGAGTAGGCGAGTTAGCTTATCGATTGGCTTTACCTATAGCCTTGAGCCGAATTCATAATGTGTTTCATGTCTCTCAGTTGCGGAAGTATGTTGCCGACCCGAGTCACATACCGGAGTTCGACGAAATCGAGATCGCCGACGACCATTCATATGAGGAGCGTCCTATACGAGTCTTAGAGCGGCGAATCAAACAGTTGAGAAATAAGTCGATTCCTTTGGTCAAGATTCAGTGGTCCAGACATGGAGTCGAAGAGGCTACTTTGGAAACCGAGGATAGTATGCGGGAGAGTTATCCCGAGTTGTTTGACCCTTAGTTTCGGGGACGAAACTCTTTTAAGGGGGGGTGTATGTAATACCCGGTTGTAATTCATTCATTTTCATTCAGTAATTATCGTTCAGTAATTGTCACTCGGTGTATTTTCACTCGATTATAATCATTCATCAATCATGTTCATTCACCGTGTTCACCGTTCGGAAAAACTTCGAGTTGTGTATCGTTATTGTTCATTGTTTCAACTTTCCTCATATGAGTTCGACTTTGTTAGATCACCATTAATTTTTGGTAACTCCAAAAATTCTAAATCTTTGCAATATTATAGAGCATCGAGTTAGCTTTCCATTGGTTTAAACGGCGAGTCAATCGGAGTTCAGACGAGAGAATTATGGTCGTTTTAGCTCACCCGCTCATTTTTTCAGTTATTGGCCGATCACTGCCGACCGAACTCGGCCGTGTCGTCCGACACGGCCCGTGCCGTACTCGTCCGGAAATGCCGGTTTCACACAGACCCGACCGTGTCATCCGCACGGCCGAGTCGAACTCTTCCGGATAAGCGAACCGATCGCTGACATGCCCGACCGTGTTCCGTGACACGGCCGAGTCATGCCGAAGTCATTGCCGGACGGGTCACTATCGGAAGGCCCTTCCGCGCCGCGACCGTGTCAAGCGAGACACGGTCGAGTCCCTCGCCGGCCAGGCGACACGACCGTGCCGATCGGCACGGGCCGTGTCCGGCAGGGCAGTCAACTTCTTTAAATTCGTTTTTTCAGCATTTCAGCCCATTTCTCTCCCTTTTCTTCACCTACAACCGAGAGAGAGAGCTTGAGGGAGGGTTTTCCATTCACAAATCATTTGAGTGTTTGATTTTCTTCATCTCCTTTCAATCGTGAAGCCTGGATAATCGATCTAACGCGTGTTCTTCGGATTAAAGTACTTGGATCTTCAAAGGTAATATTCTTCAAAACCTTGGATTTCGATTTTTGTGTTGAGATATGATGTTTTGGACATTATAATCATGATATATGAAGGGATATGTATATGATTATGAGTTTGTATAAGGATTCATTGGATTATTGAGGAATTATTCAAGAACACCTTGAATATCGAGTTGGAATTGGGGATTTTCGATTAATTGTTGTTATAATCACATTTTTGGATATTCATAACGGACTATTGATCGTATTGGAGATGTTTTGTTGGTTTGAAACACTTCTTGGGGATTTTGATATTGGTATATTGAGGTTTGATTGTAAACAATCGGAGTTTGGATACAACGTGTTTGATTTAATGCCTCAATGGACTTAATTTAATCGTATCGTCGTTTTGAGTTCGTTATATTCGTGTTTGATTCGTATATTGAACGGATTGTTGGATATTGTACAATTCAAGGTTGTTCGAGAGACCGATATCTCAATTAGGACGTTGTTCGTGGAAGGATAATTGTCACCGGTATTGAGTAAGTTAATTCTTACTCGGTTAAAAGGATACTCATTCCTTTTTGTTGTTGATTACTCATAATCCTAATTCATTCATCATGGTATTAATCATATTGAGACTTGTAATTGTCGAATAATCATTTCATTCACGAGGAACGACGGTTCCAAATCATTGCATTGGGTTATCAATCACTTCACTATTATTTTCATCTCGGTGAGTCATTCTTCGCCTTGTCTAATTATTATTCATTGATATTCATTATGGTCATTCTCGTTCATGTGACCTTCTGGGTTCATATTGCGTGGCCGGGTGTGGCTGTGTGGAATTTTTAGTCGGGCACACGATGGTTTATGTATTGGGTTCACCGATACATTAGACCGTGCACACGGGAAAGCGTTACACCGTGAGACTAATTAGGTACACGTACAGGTGTTGTACACTTGCACAGAACATTACGGGCGTACTATGATACTCCTCTTCAGCGAAATTCATAACTAAGATTATTTCATAACTTCAGTTAATCATGATTGTGTATTTTCAACCCTTGAGGATTGTTGTTCTTTGTAACTGACCCCGTCTGGGGATTTTGTTTTTCAGGTCATGGCAAGGCAAACGCACGGGAATAACATGTTGATGTCGAGGAGTCCTAGTGATACTAGTAGGGGGCCCCGATCTTTCAGTTATTCATGTTATTGTCCTTTATTTTCCGCTGCAGACTTTCATTTGAATACTCCGTTTCATTCAGTGTTGTGTATTTTATCTTCATATAAAATACACTAGTATTCGGTATTGTCCTGGTGTGTTGTAACTAAACTCCTCATCGGAGTAATTATTGTTGTAATGTAGTTCGGTACTACATTTATCCTGTATAATTCATTCATTTTCATTTGCCTGGTGGGTCCCAGTCGGGGATCCACGGCACTGTAATATCCGCCTAGTTTGGGGTGTTACATCCGATATCATAAGCCTCGACACTATGCCCACTTCCGACGGTGACCATCACCTCCCCTGAATCCAGCTTCCTACTTCGTTCCAGATCCTGATTCATTGTACAAATGTGAGAACTCGCACCGGAATCAAGTATCTAAGAAGTAGAATATACAGTTACAGAACAATTAGTTTCTAAAACCAGTAGTTCCGTACCTGAAGGCGCATTACGGTCAAGCTTTGGACAGTACCTCTTCCAGTGGCCTAGCTCACCGCAGTTGAGGCATACATCCATTTTCTTGGCCCCCTTGCTCTTTTGAACCATTGGGGCCTTGCCCTTTCCCTTGTCGATCTTGCCTATTGGCCCTAACTGCTTCATGTTCTTTTTCTTCTTATTCTTGGACTTCCAAGTCCCAGAAGAAATCACAAGTGCAGCTTCCTTTCCCTTTGTCTTCATCTGAGACTCGGCAGTCGTCAGTTTGTTCATTAGCCCAGCTAAGTTACATGCAATTTCATTGCACTTGAAGTTCATGACAAATTGTGAAAAGGAGTCAGGAAGTGACTGCAGGATAAGGTCAGTTTGGAGAGATGCATGCATCTGAAAATCATGAGCTTCCAATCTCTCAATCATCGAGATCATCTTGAGGATATGGTCCCCAAACCTCTCTCCTTCCTTCATCCTGGCGCCGAATAATTGCTTCGATATCTCATATCTAGCATTTTGTCTATGCTCTCCATAGAGCTCAGCCAGGTGCGATAAAATGGCTCTCGAAGACGTCATTTTTCATGGGCACGTTGAAGCTCATTGGTCATTGAGCCTAACATGTACCCTTGCACTCTTATGTCGTCTTTTACCCATTTCTCATGGGCATCGACATCTTCCTGATTGGCTCGGGTTCTTGCAGGAGCCGCTGGGATGTCCGCCTCCAAGACGTATCCCAGCATTTCCATAGTTAGGACAATCCTCAAGTTCCGGCTACCCACATAGTTCGGACGATCCAGACGTTCTTTTCACGTAGTATAGCGAGTGGGTTCATTGTCATATTGAGAGTTTTGTTAACTGCAGAGAATAATTTAAGATTCGTTAGTGATTATTTAATTATGATCCGAGTAAAGAATTTAAGGGCTTTCTTTATTCATAACTCGGCTCCCACTATTTTATCGGCATTTACATACTCCCATGTTAAATCCGGAAGTCTTGAGTGACTTCATAGTGGTGATCGATTTCTTTACAAAGTTTAATAGAGGGCAACCCATACGGTTTCTATTCTATTATTCTTTATAAAGTGGTGTCTAATACCAACCCATCTAATGGATGATTCGATCTTCTTTTACCCCTAGTTCACTTGCCCTCAACCCATTCGGTTTCTATGGCTCGCTGAACTATCTAAGTTTAAACCGTCAACTCCTATTAGTCTGACAATTGAATCTTACCCGGCAACCCATACGGTTTATAGGGGTTTGATTTGTCACAACCAAAGGCATCTAATGCACTCTAGGAATTTATCAACTTTCCCCAAAAATATTACCCCGACATACTCGGAAGAATAATATTCCGGTTTAGATTTCAATTTTCCATGAGTTGGATGGAGGGTAGGAAACCTCGTAACCTTTATAACTTAGTGTGTTTGTAGTCGGTAGAATTTCGCGATTAATGTTACACTTTTCACATTAATTCATTTATACGCGCGTTTGTTGGTTTGTCAATCATTCAAAATGAAAAACAGAAAACAGTAACCTAGTTACTACCAACATATAGCTCATGGACCTAATTCCTAAGTACTGGGCCAAGCGAATGACCCAATAAATAGAAAACACAGTCTTCGAATCTTCGTCTTCTCGGTCGGTTGTCTTCGGTCTTCGTCATACCCAAAATAATAATTACATCATTGAAAAATTGCATCCTATACAAATTTTTCTAGTAAATATAAATAGGCTTAAAACGACCTTTACAACTCAATCGAATCGAACAAATCAAAAACTAAGTCCACGAGCTATATCACCATAAGGATTCCATACAACATGTAATGGCAGCGAAATTAAACAATTAATTTTAATATAAATTAATCTAATTAATCTATAAATTAATCTATTCAATTTCTACTATATTAATCCAATTAATATAAAGTGGCATTAAAATTAAATAATCAATTAATATATTAATCCAATCAATATAAAATTAATCTATTCAATTTTAATGGTATTAATCCAATTAATACAAATAATCGTCATTTAAATTCATTCGAAGTAATCCGGCCAAAATAATATTTTCGTTTAATTTATTTCTCTTAACTAAAAAAATATTCCAAATATTAATTTAGTCAAATTAAAATCCAATTTAAATTTTGGGAAATAATTACAACGAAATATAAACTTAAAACGGAGTCCCGGACAATACGGTTTTAGGCCACCGCCCGATTCAAAATCGGGCCAAAACCCGAGGTCGCCGAGCCATGCTCGCACTGCCGAGTCCTCGATCGGCAGCATCGGCCGTGCATCTCGGCACCGAGGCCGAGCATGGCCGAGCATGCTCGGCAGATCGGGCAGTGAGCAAAGGCCGCCAAGACCACCCGGCAGCCCCGTTTCTTCATTTTTCGGCTCGTTTGCAAAAACGTGATGCTACAACGAACAATTTAAAATCTATGATTATTCTAAACATGATTCTAAATCATAATCATCATCCAAAAGCATTCAAAATGCACAAATTATCGTATATACGGAAACATTGACCTCGCTCCGATACCACTGTTGGGATTCCGAAAATAAAACGAAATACGCAGCGGAAATAATTACGAATCCCAAACAGGATCGATCAAGTAACGTATATACGAAAATATAAATACGAAGATAAAGATCATACCCTTGAATCCTTTGAAATAAATCTTCGTAAATATGGATGATCACGAACCCGAGCTCGAGCACGAAAAATCCTTCGTCCCAAACACCGAAAATACGATGCCTCTACTTCACACGCATCGGAAGTTGCCCGTAAAAATCTACAAAACTCCGTTCTATGTAGAACACGGCTAGGAAGTGTTGTAGGAATTTTTTCTCTCTTATTTTTCTTACTCCTTTTCACCTCAAAGATGAACAAAAAATGAAGATGAAAAATTCTCTCACCCTCAATCTTTTTTCACGGCAGTGGGCTGGTGTCCATGTCTATATGGAGAGTTGAAAAATATTTTATATATTGTCATCATGAGAATGATACAATATATTACACATAACAACTCATCAACCTACATTATAAAATGAGTGGAATCTCATCATTATAATCATATACCAACCAACATAACATGCAAGTATAACCAAGCCATGTGAGAGAGGGGGCGGCCCATTGGAAATTTCCTAGAAACGAGCGAGCCACTGCTCGTGTACCGTGACGTCACAAACGACTCCATTAAATACATTACGATTAATCACCAATGTATTTATATTAATTAATTAATCTAATTAATTAATTATATCAAATACATATATATTTCTCTAAGAAATATAATTTATGAATTAAATTAATTACCCGGTAACTTAATTTTAATTCATAAGACCGCTATTTGATTTATCCAATAAATATAATTAGATATCCAATATCTAATATTAATAGAGAGAAAATAAATTCACATTAATCCGTCAACGTTCCTGATGCGCGACTCCGTAGGTCCGTCTCAGCCGGCATTGGGAGGAGCCAATGAGTGCGGGCAGCACTTAGCCAGCCTAGCGGGCCGCACTGTAAACCCCGATTGAGAACGAATGAAGGGATCATTCCAGAACCATTATGTCGTGAATACCATATACGTATAGACCCTTCATCAGATGTCCCGGTCAAGTCTTCGGGTCACAGTAAAGTCAAACCCTACTGTTGACTAAACTCTATACATGTGTTAATGCAAATCAAGACCGACTAATTAATAGTGTATCTAATACGACTATATCAGAATGCTTTGGCCAAAGACTTATGATCTTATTTGCCATTAACCGTATAGGACATTCGCCTGCTCACTAACAGAAGATAGAATCCTTTCTTAGCGTACAGTAAAGACTGCTACCTGTCCGTATAGTCCGCACTTCGAGGTCAACTCAGCAATTAAGCAAATGAGTCTAACTACTCTAATGACAAACTAAACGTCACAGGCACATCTTCTACTGAACCCTCAAGTCAAAGATCCACATATACTATCACAACCTTTCGATTCGTCATCGACTCTCCTAGAGTGAATACCGTGTGACTGAATCGAGTATGAGTCGTGTTCGAGTATACTGGCCCCACCAATATACTTATAACTGTGCTATCAAGACGTGCACACGTCCTAGCATCAGTTATACAAGTCGTATTAAAACTTAATGCCCATTTTAAGTTTATTGACTTGCGAACGATTTACGTAAATAAACTTTAAACACTTCCAGTGCATTTTCTCTTATCCCATAACGAGAATGGAATGTTCGATTTATTTACATGGACTTCACTTCAATGTTTACCAAGTCAAGAATGCAATTGAAATACAATAAACAGTGAATGAATCGTATTGCCTTTTTAATAATTATTCCATAACTACAATGCCCCTACTCTTTCATCGCCTGAGTGGCATTCGAGGGCATATTCCTAACATCAACATACTGTAAGAATAAATACTCAATATACAGTAAACAATATCGTTCTAATGTTCAAGTATAAAGAGATGCAACATGTAACACCCCCGATATATTCAGGAATATTACAGCGCCGTAAATCCTTTACATAAGGATTTACAAGGCTGATTAAAAGAAAAGACAATAACAGATACCGCTTTATGAAATTGCTGAAGTAGAATACAACCGTCTGGTTCAAAAATCGAAATACAAATATCCAATGAAAATTTATTACATCATTAAAATCCCAACATTATAAACGGACGACGTACTCGAGTACTTATTGAAATATCCAACAAATAACAGACAGTAAACCCGGCCGGAACATCACTTTACACCCTCGTCGTCATGCATTTCCAGTGGTTGTTTCCCCGCTCTCCTGGATCCTGAACAAACAAAATGTTCACCCCCGAAGGGGTTAGCACAACGATGCTAGTACAAGTACAATAATCATACAACAGTGATATAATCAACAATTATATCATACAAGTTTCTCCAACGAGAATATCCACAACACATATCATATCATAACAGTTTCAACATACTGATGGTATTCCAACGATCCAACGCACACAGCTATAGATTCCCATGATGATCCCGTCGGACCAACACATGGTGGAACTACCTGTCCAACGATCCAGCGCACACAGCTATAGATTCCCATGATGATTCCCGTCGGATCAACACATGGTGGACATATAATCACAACATATTTACACGATACAATCACATTGTCATAATATAAACATTTCTAATTAGAATACTTGCCTCGGTTCGAAGACAAGAACAATACTTCCACGAGAACGAAACGCTCGAAGGTTGCCCTCTCGATCAATCACGTAGCAGAGTTCGAACCTTAAATAAGAGAAATAACATGGAATTCATCTTAGGTCGAACGAACATCTAACAATCCGAATTACGGTTGAGAGTCTATAAAACGAAAACTGTCTGACCTGAATAACGTACGTTACATGTCCTCTGTAACGTACGTTAAACTTATTCGTTAGCGTACGTAAACTATGAAGTATAGCGTATGCTAAACATATACCAACAGTTCCTCTCTGATCAGTCGTCTGATAGTGTAACGTGCGTTACGTATCGAGCGTAGCGTCGTTAACAACGTCATATAACGTCGTTAGTAACCAAACTTAACGTCGTTAATCATGCATGTCGATTCTCACCGACGGATGATCGCCTCGATTAGTGACGGCAGTATTACGAAATCCTTAGTGAGTAATCTAATATACCTTCAAATATATATATCATGCTCATGAATGATCTCCGGATTAATATCTTCAATTTCAAGGATACGGATATCATCGTAATACTATTTTCAATCTTGATCGAAATACTCATACAAGGTTCGGTTGGTCTAAGGTTGATGTAATTGATCTAATATCGTCATTAAATCCAGGCTTATACCGATGGCGAACTACTTATTCCATCTATGCAAGCAAGATTACAACTATGATGATTCTTTCCAAAATCCATTGGTAAAGTGGAAATTGTCACTCCGTTTACAATCAACATGACGATAACATTTGATACGGTTAATAATTCACTATCCTCATCTATGGCATAACCAGGTTCAACTACGGTGTTCTACACCATAATAGTTCGATCATTATAGTTTAAATATGATACTAGGTCGCATACGTCGTCAAAGTGATCTACTGATCTTGGTAATGCAATCATATCGTCTTAATCAACATAACTTCAAGATTGGAAGTAGTATAACATACCTTAAGAGGAAGATAATACTGAGACTCTAATTAAAAATCCAACTCCGGTTGCTTCAACGCTGACTCGTGATGATTTCTACTCCAAAGTCCAATATAAGTTGTCTTCAATGATCAAGTAGTGTCATATAAGCTCAATGATTCAGTAACAATTGATATAAAGGTGTTAAAAGAGGCTGGAAATCTTCTGGGGACGAATATGATGAAGTTTAGGAGCAAAAGGACGAGTTGAAATGAATTGGGGTGCTGCTCCTTTTATAACTTTCTGAGTGTTACGTACGCTAGGGCTACTTCATAACGTACGTTATCGCCCAAAATAGTTCACTGTCTGATTTCTGAACTTCATTACGTACGCTATACTAAACGCGTTACGTACGTAACCCATATAGTTTGCGTACGCTACACAATGTTCATAACGTACGTTAAGCCGTTGACTTAAAAAGGTGTCCAGATTCATGCCGTGCGACCGGTGGGTATCTTGGTCGAGCCCACCACCATGTACTCCATGTGCTAGCCGCCCATCCAATAATTGACCGCATTACGTGCGCTACGCTTCATCCGTAGCGTGCGTTAACATTAATGACATTACGACGTTAAGTTACACTCTTAACGTACGTTATCACGTATATGCATGGAGGAAAATTATATGTTGCCACACCCATGAATAAGGATACAATTACGATAATGATCATACTCCATTATCAATATCATCATTCCCAAAATAATACAGGGTTCAAAGTACAGATGAAATACACAGTAATAAATCCGGTTATTACATACTCTCCTACTAGAAAGGAGTTTCGTCCCGAAACTCAAGACGAAAATAACTCGGGATATCTGGACTTCATGCCATCTTCCGTTTCCCATGTGGCTTCTTCCACTCCATGGCGTGACCATTGAACTTTGACTAAAACGATGGGTTTGTTTCTCAACTGCTTAACTCGACTCTCGAGTATCTTGACCGGTCTTTCTTCAAACGTCCCATCCTGCGCGACTTCGATCTCGCCGAAATCAATGATATGACTGGGATCTGGTATATACCTCCGTAATTGGGATACGTGGAACACGTTATGTACATGGCACAATGACGGTGGCAATGCTAATCTATATGCCAACTCTCCAACTCTCTCAAGGATCTCAAATGGTCCGATATATCTCGGACTTAGCTTTCCTTTCCTTCCGAAACGGAATATCCCCCGAGTAGGTGAAACCTTTAAAAGTACGTGGTCTCCAATACTGAACTCCAAAGGGCGACGACGTACGTCTGCGTAAGATTTCTGGCGACTCTGGGCGGTCAACAGCCTTTCACGAATCAAGGCTATCTTCTCTCGAGTCTGTACGATCAACTCTGGTTCTGTTCCGATCAAGTCCGATGAATCGTCCCAGCATAGGGGCGATCTGCATCTCCTCCCGTATAATGCCTCAAACGGTGCCATCTTAATGGAAGTATGCCAACTATTGTTGTAGGTAAATTCAATCAACGGTAGATGAATTTCCCAATCAGTTGACCAATCTAAGGCGCAGGCCCTTAGCATGTCTTCCACCATTTGTATAGTTCTTTCCGATTGTCCGTCAGTCTGCGGGTGATAAGCTGTACTGAAGTTCAATTCGGTCCCCAAGGCCTTATGAACTTCTTTCCAAAAGTGAGACACAAAACGGCCGTCTCGATCAGAAACAATAGTCTTCGGCGTACCATGTAATCGAACTATCTCCGAAATAAATACTCGTGCCAACTTCTCTGGTCCCCATGTATCCTTAATGCCTAGAAAATGAGCTGATTTGGTTAAACGATCAACTATTACCCAAATTATGTTCATTCCTGTCCTAGTTCTCGGCATATTAGTGATAAAGTCCATCGATATGTCCTCCCACTTCCATTCAGGAATCGGGAGTGGCTTCAACATTCCGGCAGGCCGTTGATGCTCGATCTTAACCTGCTGACAAGTCAAGCATTTCGAAACATAGTCCGCTACATCTTTCTTCATGTTGCCCCACCAGAAATTTTGCTTCAAGTCCTTATACATTTTACTGGTGCCTGGGTGGATAGAATAGGGTGAACTGTGAGCTTCCTTCATAATCGTCTGTTTCAGAATATCGATATCAGGAACGCAGAGTCGGTTCTGAAATTTCAAAATTCCATCATCATGAATTAGGAATCCGGGGGCCTTTCCCTTGATTACTTCATCACGTACCCGAATCATTAGAGGATCATCCGCCTGTCTGGATTTGATTTCTTCGGTTAATGATGAAGTTATCTCCATCACGCACAGTTGTCCTTGGACTCTTTGTAACCACACTTCGATTACTTCACGAATCATCTCTCGTTGAAGGCTAAGTTGGGAGGTCAGTGTCTCCAGCATCTGAATAGAGACAGGCTTGCGGCTAAGTGCATCGGCCACTACATTCGCTTTGCCTGGATGATATAAAATCTCCAAGTCATAGTCCTTGATCAGCTCTAACCATCTTCTTTCCCGCATGTTCAACTCTTTCTGACTGAATATGTACTTGAGACTCTTATGGTCCGTAAAGATCTGACAGTGAGTCCCGTACAGATAATGCCTCCAGATCTTCAAAGCAAAAACCACTGCTGCTAGTTCCAAGTCATGTGTTGGGTAGTTTACTTCATAAGGTTTCAGCTGTCGCGACGCATAAGCGATCACCTTATCATTCTGCATCAATACGCACCCAAGTCCTTGGTTCGAAGCATCACTGTAAACTATAAATCCTCCAGTTCCCTGCGGAAGTGATAGAATCGGTGCCGTCGTCAGTCTCTTCTTCAATTCATCAAAGCTAATCTGACATAACTCATTCCATTCAAACTTTTGAGTTTTCTGAAGGAGTCGAGTAAGTGGGCGGGAAATTTTGGAAAACCCTTCCACGAACCGACGATAATACCCAGCGAGTCCTAAGAAACTTCGGACTTCTTTTACATTATTTGGAGGCTTCCAATCCATAATTGCTTCGATCTTCTGAGGATCTACTCGGACTCCTTCAGTTGACACCACATGGCCGAGGAACATTACTTCTTTTAGCCAGAATTCACACTTGGAAAGTTTGGCGTACAATTGCTCGCTTCTCAAAAGTTCCAATACAATCCGCAAATGTTGCGCATGTTCTTCCGGATTCTTAGAATATACCAGAATATCATCAATGAACACGACCACAAATTTATCCAAATATTCGATGAACACTCGGTTCATCAACTGCATGAATACAGCAGGCGCATTAGTGAGTCCAAATGGCATCACTATAAACTCATAGTGTCCGTAGCGAGTTCTGAATGCTGACTTTGGAACATCAGATTCCTTAATCCTCAGCTGATGGTATCCTGATCTTAGATCGATTTTTGAAAACACTGCTGCTCCTTGCAACTGGTCAAACAGATCATCAATCCGTGGCAACGGATACTTGTTCTTAATCGTCATCTTGTTCAGCTCTCGGTAATCAATACACAGTCGAAGCGATCCATCCTTCTTTCGAACAAAAAGAACTGGTGCTCCCCAGGGTGAAACGCTTGGCTGAATATAGCCTTTGTCCAGTAATTCTTCCAGTTGCTTCTTCAGTTCGTACATCTCCGTGGGTGCCATGCGATACGGTGCCTTAGAAATTGGTGTAGCTCCGGGTTCTAGCTCAATCGTGAATTCTACTTCCCGTCGTGGAGGTAGTCCAGGCAACTCGTCAGGAAATACATCTGAAAATTCGTTCACAATAGGAATAAATGAAAGTTCCACAATTTCATCTTCTTTCTTCATTGCATAACACCAGTACCCGATACACCCCTGTTTCAACAATTTGACAGCTTTCATTGCTTTGATCAACTTTCCTGAGCTTCCTGGTTTCCATCCTTAAAACAGTACTTCGGAGCCATCATCAGCGATTAGCGAAATATTCCTCCTTCGGTAATTTACAATTGCTCCATATCGATTAAGCCAATCGTCTCCGAGTATTAGGTCATCTCCTTGCATTTCTATCACAATTAGGTTTGAGAGCCATTTCTTACCCCCAAATAATACAGGAAAATCTCTAGTCTCTAAGTTCCCAACAATCCTCTCTCCACTCGGTAAACCAACAACATAAGGTTCACAAGTATGAAAACCAGAAATATTCAAACGATTTACACAAGACAAAGAGATAAAAGAATGCGTAGCTCCTGTATCGAATAAAACGCTAACTGGTTGGGAAAGAATCTGGACAAGACTGATGCGGCAGCATCCTGATCGTCTGTCCTTCTCATCTCATACAGGCGTGGGGGAACAGATCCGGCACTCGATGCCCCCTTTTGGTCCCATTGTCCTCTGCCTCGTCCACGGCCAAAATTTTGAGGCATCTGAACACTTTGCTGCGTCTGTTGAATACTAGCTTCCTTCTGAACTGGCTGTGACGAACGGGTTCCTTTGTATTTGGTGGCGTCCTTGCAGAACGTCGCACGGTGCCCTTCCTGTCCGCAGTCAAAGCATGTAACTGGGGTGCGCAAACAATCGCGCCAAAGGTGGCCTGGGCGACCACAATTAAAACACTTCCTAGCTGTATCCGTCGTGGCTGACACTGATCCGTAATTCTTTCCGTTCTTGGATGGGTGCGGAGGTTTCTTGAAAGAAAAAGAAGTCTGGGCCTTGCGGGGCCCACTGCTTTTGTGCTCTGTAAAAGTACCAGAGACTTTCTGTTTCTTCGACTCCATAAACTTCTCCATTGCTGTTTCTTTAATTTCATACGCCAACGCCTTATCCTGGTATTGGCGGAGAGTGGTGCATTCAAAACCGGACATGTACCTCTGGATTTCTGGTTTCATTCTCATTTCAAAATGAATCATCATCTCTGCATCTGTTCTGACCAGATGTCGAACAAATGCTAATTGCTGGTTAAACGTCTTGATAAATGCAGGATACGGGTTCATCGATGGCTGAGCAGAGAAAAATTCTCGAATTTTGGCTTCCCTCACAGGACGAGGGCAATACTGAGCCTCCATCATCATTTTAAATTCCGCCCAATCGGCATCATGATCTACGGGTCGGATAGCTTCCCACCACTCGGATGCTTCTCCTGTCAGAAAGTACCGGGCAATAGGAGCTCTCCTGTCATTTGGGCAATTAATTCCAGCAAAAATTTTCTCCAGTTCCTTCAACCAATGGTCCCAAGTGGGAGTCTCGGAAAAGCCGTCAAATTTGGGTGGTTGCATCTTTGCCACCTCTTGTAACCATCGGTCACCTCGATTTCCCATTTCTGGAATCCTTTGTTGTCCATCTCCCTGCTGAATTCCTGCCGCCACTTGCATTCGGTCCACGACCTGTGCGAACTGAGTCATCTGGTTCACGACTTGACGAAGGATTTCTGGTACACCAGGTTCCGGTTCGTTATTGATGGATTGCTGCGGCTCGCCTGAGCTATGACTAGCCTGATTAGAAGGTGACGCCTCCCTTTCAGCATTCCTCCGTCCGCGTCCACGACCGCGACCACGTCCACGTCCGCCTCTCAACATGCTGTAAGTACAAGTACTTAATATACAGGAAACAATATTGTTCTAATGTTCAAGTATTAAGAGACATAACATGTAAAGAATGAGATAGAGTTTAGGAACTTACAACCACCGTTCGCATGAAGACGTAGGCAGTGCGGTGATGTCATTCACGGCCGGTTACCTCAAAAGACATAAATGACCCCTACTTTAACCCAACGGCCAAGATATCCATAATCTTAGCTCCGATACCATATTCTGTAACACCCCCGATATATTCAGGAATATTACAGCGCCGTAAATCCTTTACATAAGGATTTACAAGGCTGATTAAAAGAAAAGACAATAATGTATACCGCTTTATGAAATTGTCAAGTAGAATACAACCGTCTGGTTCAAAATCGAAATACAAATATCCAATGAAAATTTATTACATCATTAAAATCCCAACATTATAAACGGACGACGTACTCGAGTACTTATTGAAATATCCAACAAATAATGCAGACAAGAAACCCGTCCGAACATCACTTTACACCCTCGTCATGCATTTCCAGTGGTTGTTTCCCCGCTCTCCTGGATCCTGAACAAACAAAATGTTCACCCCCGAAGGGGTTAGCACAACGATGCTAGTACAAGTACAATAATCATACAAAGTGATATAATCAACAATTATATCATACAAGTTTCTCCAACGAGAATATCCACAACACATATCATATCATAACAGTTTCAACATACTGATGGTATTCCAACGATCCAGCGCACACAGCTATAGATTCCCATGATGATCCCATAGGAACAACACATGGTGGAACTACTGTCCAACGATCCAGACACAAACTATAGATTCCCATGATGATTCCCGTCGGATCAACACATGGTGGACATATAATCACAACATATTTACACGATACAATCACATTGTCATAATATAAACATTTCTAATTAGAATACTTGCCTCGGTTCAAGACAAGAACAATACTTCAACGAGAACGAAACGCTCGAAGGTTGCCCTCTCGATCAATCACGTAGCAAAGTTCGAACCTTAAATAAGAGAAATAACATGGAATTCATCTTAGGTCGAGCGAACATCTAACAATCCGAATTACGGTTGAGAGTCTATAAAACGAAAATCGTCGACTGAATAACGTCGTTACATGTCCTCTGTAACGTCGTTAAACTTATTCGTTAGCGTCGTAAACTATGAAGTATAGCGTCGCTAAACATATACCAACAGTTCCTCTCGATCGGCCGTCGATAGTGTAACGTGCGTTACGTATCGAGCGTAGCGTGCGTTAACAACGTCATATAACGTCGTTAGTAACCAAACTTAACGTCGTTAATCATGCATGTCGATTTCTCCTTTGACGGATGACTGGCTCGATTAGTGACGAAGTATTACGAAATCCTTAGTGAGTAATCTAATATACCTTCAAATATATATCATGCTCATGAATGATCTCCGGATTAATATCTTCAATTTCAAGGATACGGATATCATCGTAATACTATTTTCAATCTTGATCGAAATACTCATACAAGGTTCGGTTGGTCTAAGGTTGATGTAATTGATCTAATATCGTCATTAAATCCAGGCTTATACCGATGGCGAACTACTTATTCCATCTATGCAAGCAAGATTACAACTATGATGATTCTTTCCAAAATCCATTGGTAAAGTGGAAATTGTCACTCAGTTTACAATCAACATGACGATAACATTTGATACGGTTAATAATTCACTATCCTCATCTATGGCATAACCAGGTTCAACTACGGTGTTCTACACCATAATAGTTCGATCATTATAGTTTAACTATGATACTAGGTCGCATACGTCGTCAAAGTGATCTACTGATCTTGGTAATGCAATCATATCGTCTTAATCAACATAACTTCAAGATTGGAAGTAGTATAACATACCTTAAGAGGAAGATAATACTGAGACTCTAATTAAAAATCCAACTCCGGTTGCTTCAACGCTGACTCGTGATGATTTCTACTCCAAAGTCCAATATAAGTTGTCTTCAATGATCAAGTAGTGTCATACAAGCTCAATGATTCAGTAACAATTGATATAAAGGTGTTAAAAGAGGCTGGAAATCTTCTGGGGACGAATATGATGAAGTTTAGGAGCAAAAGGACGAGTTGAAATGAATTGGGGTGCTGCTCCTTTTATAACTTTCTGAGTGTTACGTACGCTAGGGCTACTTCATAACGTACGTTATCGCCCAAAATAGTTCACTGTCTGATTTCTGAACTTCATTACGTACGCTATACTAAACGCGTTACGTACGTAACCCATATAGTTTGCGTACGCTACACAATGTTCATAACGTACGTTAAGCCGTTGACTTAAAAAGGTGTCCAGATTCATGCCGTGCGAATCTGGTGGGTATCTTGGTCGAGCCCACCACCATGTACTCCATGTGCTAGCCGGCCCATCCAATAATTGACCGCATTACGTACGCTACGCTTCATCCGTAGCGTACGTTAACATTAACAGATTACGTACGTTAAGTTACACTCTTAACGTACGTTATCACGTATATGCATGGAGGAAAATTATATGTTGCCACACCCATGAATAAGGATACAATTACGATAATGATCATACTCCATTATCAATATCATCATTCCCAAAATAATACAGGGTTCAAAGTACAGATGAAATACACAGTAATAAATCCGGTTATTACATACTCTCCTACTAAAAAGGAGTTTCGTCCCAAACTCAAGACGAAAATAACTCGGGATATCTGGACTTCATGCCATCTTCCGTTTCCCATGTGGCTTCTTCCACTCCATGGCGTGACCATTGAACTTTGACTAAAACGATGGGTTTGTTTCTCAACTGCTTAACTCGACTCTCGAGTATCTTGACCGGTCTTTCTTCAAACGTCCCATCCTGCGCGACTTCGATCTCGCCGAAATCAATGATATGACTCGGATCTGGTATATACCTCCGTAATTGGGATACGTGGAACACGTTATGTACATGGCACAATGACGGTGGCAATGCTAATCTATATGCCAACTCTCCAACTCTCTCAAGGATCTCAAATGGTCCGATATATCTCGGACTTAGCTTTCCTTTCCTTCCGAAACGGATTATCCCCCGAGTAGGTGAAACCTTTAAAAGTACGTGGTCTCCAATACTGAACTCCAAAGGGCGACGACGTACGTCTGCGTAAGATTTCTGGCGACTCTGGGCGGTCAACAGCCTTTCACGAATCAAGGCTATCTTCTCTCGAGTCTGTACGATCAACTCTGGTTCTGTTCCGATCAAGTCCGATGAATCGTCCCAGCATAGGGGCGATATGCATATCCTCCCGTATAATGCCTCAAACGGTGCCATCTTAATGGAAGTATGCCAACTATTGTTGTAGGTAAATTCAATCAACGGTAGATGAATTTCCCAATCAGTTGACCAATCTAAGGCGCAGGCCCTTAGCATGTCTTCCACCGTTTGTATAGTTCTTTCCGATTGTCCGTCACCGCGGGTGATAAGTCAGATCTTGAAGTTCAATTCGGTCCCCAAGGCCTTATGAACTGCTTTCCAAAAGTGAGACACAAAACGGCCGTCTCGATCAGAAACAATAGTCTTCGGCGTACCATGTAATCGAACTATCTCCGAAATAAATACTCGTGCCAACTTCTCTGGTCCCCATGTATCCTTAATGTCTAGAAAATGAGCTGATTTGGTTAAACGATCAACTATTACCCAAATCATGTTCATTCCTGTCCTGGTTCTCAGCATATTAGTGATAAAGTCCATCGATATGTCCTCCCACTTCCATTCAGGAATCGGGAGTGGCTTCAACATTCCTACAGCCGTTGCTGCTCGATCTTAAACTGCTGACAAGTCAAGCATTTCGAAACATAGTCCGCTACATCTTTCTTCATGTTGCCCCACCAGAAATTTTGCTTCAAGTCCTTATACATTTTACTGGTGCCTGGGTGGATAGAATAGGGTGAACTGTGAGCTTCCTTCATAATCGTCTGTTTCAGAATATCGATATCAGGAACGCAGAGTCGGTTCTGAAATTTCAAAATTCCATCATCATGAATTAGGAATCCGGGGGCCTTTCCCTTGATTACTTCATCACGTACCCGAATCATTAGAGGATCATCCGCCTGTCTGGATTTGATTTCTTCGGTTAATGATGAAGTTATCTCCATCACGCACAGTTGTCCTTGGACTCTTTGTAACCACACTTCGATTCCTTCACGAATCATCTCTCGTTGAAGGCTAAGTTGGGAGGTCAGTGTCTCCAGCATCTGAATAGAGACAGGCTTGCGGCTAAGTGCATCGGCCACTACATTCGCTTTGCCTGGATGATATAAAATCTCCAAGTCATAGTCCTTGATCAGCTCTAACCATATTCTTTGCCACATGTTCAACTCTTTCTGACTGAATATGTACTTGAGACTCTTATGATCCGTAAAGATCTGACAGTGAGTCCCGTACAGATAATGCCTCCAGATCTTCAAAGCAAAAACCACTGCTGCTAGTTCCAAGTCATGTGTTGGGTAGTTTACTTCATAAGGTTTCAGCTGTCGCGACGCATAAGCGATCACCTTATCATTCTGCATCAATACGCACCCAAGTCCTTGGTTCGAAGCATCACTGTAAACTATAAATCCTCCAGTTCCCTGCGGAAGTGATAGAATCGGTGCCGTCGTCAGTCTCTTCTTCAATTCATCAAAGCTAATCTGACATAACTCATTCCATTCAAACTTTTGAGTTTTCTGAAGGAGTCGAGTAAGTGGGCGGGAAATTTTGGAAAACCCTTCCACAAATCGACGATAATACCCAGCGAGTCCTAAGAAACTTCGGACTTCTTTTACATTCTTTGGAGGCTTCCAATCCATAATTGCTTCGATCTTCTGAGGATCTACTCGGACTCTTTCAGCTGACACCACATGGCCGAGGAACATTACTTCTTTTAGCCAGAATTCACACTTGGAAAGTTTGGCGTACAATTGCTCGCTTCTCAAAAGTTCCAATACAATCCGCAAATGTTGCACATGTTCTTCCGGATTCTTAGAATATACCAGAATATCATCAATGAAAACGACCACAAATTTATCCAAATATTCGATGAACACTCGGTTCATCAACTGCATGAATACAGCAGGCGCATTAGTGAGTCCAAATGGCATCACTATAAACTCATAGTGTCCGTAGCGAGTTCTGAATGCTGACTTTGGAACATCGATTCCTTAATCCTCGGTGATGGTATCCCGATCTTAGATCGATTTTTGAAAACACTTCCGCTCCTTGCAATCGGTCAAACAGATCATCAATCCGTGGCAACGGATACTTGTTCTTAATCGTCATCTTGTTCAGCTCTCGTAATCAATACACAATAAGCGATCCATCCTTCTTTCGAACAAAAAGAACTGGTGCTCCCCAGGGTGAAACGCTTGGATGAATATAGCCTTTGTCCAATAATTCTTCCAGTTGCTTCTTCAGTTCGTACATCTCCGTGGGTGCCATGCGATACGGTGCCTTAGAAATTGGTGTAGCTCCGGGTTCTAGCTCAATCGTGAATTCTACTTCCCGTCGTGGAGGTAGTCCAGGCAACTCGTCAGGAAATACATCTGGAAATTCGTTCACAATAGGAATAGATGAAAGTTCCACAATTTCATCTTCTCTCTTCATTGCATAACACCAGTACCCGATACAGCCCTGTTTCAACAATTTGACAGCTTTCATTGCTTTGATCAACTTTCCTGAGCTTCCTGGTTTCCATCCTTCAAACAGTACTTCGGAGCCATCATCAGCGATTAGCGAAATATTCCTCCTTCGGTAATTTACAATTGCTCCATATCGATTAAGCCAATCGTCTCCGAGTATTAGGTCATCTCCTTGCATTTCTATCACAATTAGGTTTGAGAGCCATTTCTTACCCCCAAATAATACAGGAAAATCTCTAGTCTCTAAGAGATACACAGTAATAAATTCGGTTATTACACAACATGTAAAGGACGAGATAGAGTTTAGGAACTTACAACCACCGTTCGCACGAATCCGTAGGCAGTACAGTGATGTTATTCACATCCGGTTACCTCAAAAGACGTATACGACCCCTATTTTAACCCAATAGCCAAGATATCCATAATCTTAGCTCCGATACCATATTCTGTAACACCCCCGATATATTCAGGAATATTATAGCGCCGTAAATCCTTTACATAAGAATTTACAAGGCTAAATAAATGAAAAGACAATGAGAGATACCAAATTATGAAATCACTAAAAATACAATACGACAGTTCTGGTTCAATATCGAAAATACAAATATCCAAAAGAAGAATATTAATACACCACTGAAATCCAATCATCACAAATTATGATTTACTCGAGTACTTATTAAAATATCTAACAATAGATAATAAACCCGGCTGGAACATCACTCTGCACCCTCGTCGTCATGCAGCTACAATGGTTGTTTCTCCGCTCTCTTGGATCCTGAACATAAACAAAAGTTCATCCCCGAAGGGGTTAGCACAACGATGCTAGTACAAGTACCACAACATATTATTCAACATCCCAAGAAGAATAATACTAACATAAATGACAAATGAACCAACGAGTCTTCTCATGCGAGAAATTCAATAATAAAATACACACATGATAATCACAACATGATATCACAACATACACATGGTAATTCCAATGATCCAGCGTTCACTGCCTAGACCCCCCGATGATTCCGTCAAACCAACCCGAGGTGGAAAAACCCGTCCGATGATCCAGCACACGCTAGCATAGATCCCCCGATAATCCCGTCGGACCAACACGAGGTGGACATACAACAACGACATACATGTACAACAATATGTATAACATCAATACATAAAACAATTAAGGTACTTGCCTCGATTCGAAGACATGAATACTACTTCCACGAAAAACGAAACACTCGAATGTCGCCCCTTCAATCAATCACGTAGCAAGCTCGAACCTTAACAAAAGAAATAATATAGAATTCATCTCATGTCGTACGAATGTCTAACAATCCAATTTACGGCCGAAAGTTCATAAAATGTAATCTACCTGAACTGCTTAGCGTACGGTACGTATTCTATATAGCGTGCGTTAAGCCTGCTCGATAGTGTACGTAAACAATGAAGTCTAGTGTACGCTAACTATGTATTGACAGTCCTCTCTGATCAGCCGACTGACTCGCCTGACGACATAACGTACGTTACGTACCAAATGTAGCGTACGCTAAACATGCCCGATAACGTACGTTAATCTAAATATCTTAGCGTACGCTAAGCGTGCATGGCAGTTTCACTACTGGGTAGCAGACTATTCTAACGGTGATGAAACTTACGAACTCCTTAGTTATTAACGTACGCTACCCGTCTACAAATCTTGTTCATAACTTATGAATGATCTTACGGATTCAATCATCTTTGAATTCAAGGATAAGAATATCATCAAAATTCTTATATGCAACTCGATTATCATTCTCATGTGAAGTTCGTGATCTCAGGTTGATGCACTAGATTCCATTGTCATTTATACATTCAGACTTCATCCTAAAGGTGAACTAACAATTCCAACTACGATGTTTCAACGACGATATCATAAGCATAATCATTCCCACTTCTAAACATGATGTTTGTTTGAATAATTCATCAATGGAACTCAATATCTTGATAGCATGATCATCTTATTCTTCAGAACACGAATCTAATGCTGGAGATAGAATTAACATACCTTAAGATGAAGAAATCACTGAGCCAAAAAGGTAGAATCCAACTCCGGTTGTTTGTATGCCAATCCAAGGTGCTACTCCACTTCAATAATCAATCACAAGTGATATCCAATCTTTAATGAATCAAGTAGAGGTGGTCTAAGTGTTTAAGGAGGATATAATGCTCTTTGGTCTCTCAAGAACGAAGGACAAGTGAAGGAAATGTAAACCAAGTAAAATGGATTGTTGACCCATTTATAACATTTCTGTACGTACATTAATTAGCGCACGCTAACTAGCGTTGACTCCAAATCTATCCAGGTTCGCCCG
The DNA here is from genome assembly GCA_033398695.1 of Orobanche coerulescens. Lineage (NCBI taxonomy): Eukaryota > Viridiplantae > Streptophyta > Magnoliopsida > Lamiales > Orobanchaceae > Orobanche > Orobanche coerulescens. Next base: position 138,855,608 of record CM065805.1, on the reverse strand, counting down.
CGGGAATCTTATCCGGACCCACGTCCGGCTGGCGCATGTGCTAGCCGCCCAGCTTAATAATTGACTGCCTAGCACACGCAATTCCTCATTCGTAGCGTGCGCTAGTTCTAGCCAATAACGTACGTTAAGCTACATTCTTAGCATACGTTATCACGTGTTTGCATGAGAAAATTTGCATGATGCTATACTCATGTACAAAGATACAAATGTGAGAAATATCATACTCCAATTATCGATATCACGATTCCGAATAATACATGGCTAAAATACAAATGAAATACTCAATAATAAATCCGGATATTACAATGTTGAGGTGACCCATTCATCGTCGAGCGCCTATCCATCCATTACCGATGGTTAGGATGACTAGTCGCGTGATCAGGGGCAAACAGCTAGAGGTAATGTTGATGTTGGCGCCGCCGCCATTCTTCAACAGGTAGCAAACCAGTTGGCACAGATGAATCAGGGTATGCACCTGAGTGAGCATTCAGATGAGAGCGACGGATCTATTAAGTAGATTCGGGACGTGATGAGAATGCATCCGCCTCATTTTGCAGGTTCCTCAGATTCGATAGGTTGGGAGAATTGGCTCTTCCAATTAGAAAGAATGTTTGATGTTGTGGCCTGTCATAATGAAAGGAGTGTACCCATTGCTTAGTATCTCCTCGACAAGGAAGCTGCAGACTGGTGGGAGGCCATAGCGCCTAATAATCGTGCAACTACTTGGGCCGAGTACTGTCCTCCGCCTATTCGAGAGCATAGAATTGTTGAGTTTTTCTTGGCTACCCATAGGATGTGTCGATAGCCCAGGTATAGTCGATTATAATCGGCAACTATGTGATGTTCGGGATCAAGTGAAAAGTGAAGCGGACAAGGTTCATTATTTCGATATGCGTACGAAACCTCAAGTTCGGTAGTGTATGGCTCCTCTTATGTATACCACCCTGAAAATTATCAGTATCGAGCCTTGGCATTTGAGATGGCTTTATTATTGCTAGAGCCTACAACTGTGATGAAAAAGCCGAAGATTTCTGATGTTTCATCGGGAAGTATGGGGACTGGGATTCCTAGACCTCAACCCTCACATCAATTAGTTGTGGAGCCTTCTGGGTCAGTTGGAAGATCTAAGAGATCCAGGTCAGTATCGCTAACTGTTGGTAACTTGCCTAGGTGCTTTAACTGTCTGTGACTTGTTATAATTGTAGACACGAGGGACATCGAGTTCAGTACTGCAAGATGGTATATGGTTCAATCACTACTCAAACTTCGGCGCCAGTATCGGGATGGACTCTGAGAGATCCTTGAGTGATGCTATATGTCGGTTACTTACTTTGTTGTTGCCTGGTTTTGGTTGTTTCAAGTTTCGGGGATGAAACTTCTTTTAAGGGGGGTTGAATGTAATACCCGTGCTTTTCAACTCTTTAATTTTTGATTCTAGCGACTTGCTTGTGTTCATTGACATATTTTGTGCATGTTTTGTTCTACACCTTTTGGCATTCGAGCGAGTTTTGATCTTGTTTTGGATTAATTAGTATATTAGGATGACTTTTCCATATTTGGGTTCGATTCTTATGAGTCTTGATCGGAACTGCTGTTTTGACGTTTCTACAAACTCATTTAACTTTTGTGATCGTGTTGTGAACTTTAGAAATATTACTCGATCTCGTATCGTATTTTTTCAGACATTTGGGCCGTTTAGTAATTTCCCAAGGTTTTGGGCACTCACTTACGTACTCGTTTTACCTACCTTTGGATTGTCGGATCGCATGTTTGTCTAATGTTTTTTTCATTTTTGAGGATTATTTGTAAGCATTACTTGGCATTTTTGAGGTCGTTCGGTACTGGTCGGACAACAGAATGGAATCTGATGGCTGTGGCTGTACTGGCCAGTGCGTTATGCACATTATCTGGGCAGCCTTATGTATGCTAACCCCTTTTCATTGCGTATGTTACCATATGTAGAAAATCGGACATAAGCCTCTGGAAAACATTTACATATGTAGTATATGAGCTTTTATGCACGTTAACTTATTAACATAAGTTAATCTTAGTAGCATACGTATTTTACATTGTCCAGTTATATAATCAGCAGGACGGGTTTTTGGAAGTCATTTCGACTTCTTCTGCCTCTATCCGTCGGGTCTGGTCTTCTAGGGAAATCTGGGGCGATCTACTTCATCAAGCTTCATCTTGGTGAGTCTTCTTCACGTTATAAATACCATCCCACTTGTTTTCTTGTTGGATCGAGGTATTTTCCCTCTTAGAACCCTAGTTGAGTAGTTTTGGGTTTTTTTCCTAGATTCCTTTATTTAATGAATCGATTATGTAATTCTTGTTGTTTTGGTTGTAATCTACGGACCAGAATTCCATTTACAATTTTCATTTAACCCGGATCATGATTTTGATTCCCTGGAGAAAACCCTTGAACCCTCGATTGTTTTTGTTGTCCCGCAGCGAGTTAGAGTCGGGTTTTGAGAAGCATTGTTGATTTGTGGTGGAGATATTATCGATATATTTTGGAAGTTCCGTGGTTGCTCAGTTGCGTACGTTCGTCGTGTTCGTGGTTTCGTGGAAAGTATCTTGCCCATATACTTCATATTTCATAGATATAGTAGTTGGTGACTAATTATGTGTGTAATTTGAATGTTTTAATGAACCTTAAATAGAATCGGTATATTCTCGATAAAGGTTCTCTTCAAGATCAACTCGTGTGTTTGTAAATTAATGTATCGTTCTGAGAATGTATATTAGTGTTGTATATTATAATGCCTTGTTTTCGTATGTTACCGTTGTATGCGACTATATCGTTATATACTTTCAGCAAGGGGTGTGTGTGTGTGTGTCTGTGTGTGCATGTGTGTGTGTGTGTGTGTGTGGATATGTTTACTTACTGATGAGTATTGTGATGTTGTGTGGTATAGGTTGTATTGTTTGCTGACTCCTTTGTAAGGAGGTAGTGCTATTTGGTGTTGCTCGAGAATTATATCTCTTTGTGGTATGTGAACGAGGTGTTATTGATATGCGTTGTGGATTGTTGTGTTGATCTGTTGAACCAGGAAGGGTCCGACGGGGCCTCTGGAGTTTGTTACTTGATTGCGTCCATTCGTCGTTTATTTCTTTCGTGGTTTTGAGGCAAGTATCTATACTTCGTATTTCGTAGATATAGTAGTTGGTCACAAATTTTGTGTGCAATTTGAATGTTTTAATGAACCCTCAAAAGAATCGGTATATTCTCGATAAAGGTTCTCTTCAAAATCAACTCTTGTATCTGTAAGTGAATGTATCATTCTGAGAATGTATATTAGTGTTGTATATTGGAATGCCTTGTTTCCGTATGGTACCGTTGTATGCGACTATATCACTAGTGGACTTAAAGTTATATCCTTTCAGCAAGGCGTGTGTGTGTGTGTGTGTGTGTGTGTGTATGTGTGGATATGTGTACTTATTGATGAGTATTGTGATGTTGCGTGGTATTGGTTGTATTGTTTACTGACTCCTTTGTAAGGAGGTAGTGCTATTTGGTGTTTCTCGAGAAGTATATCTCTTTGTGGTATGTGAACATGGTGTTATTGATATGCGTTGTGGATTGTTGTGTTGATCTGTGGAACCAGGTAGGGTTCGACGGGGCTTATGGAGTTCGTTACTTGATTAGTACGAATGGTATTTGTGTGGAACCTGGTAGAATCCGACGGGGCCTCTCGAGTTCGTTACTTGATGAGTACGAACGGTATATGTGGGTACCAGGTAGGGCCCGACGAGGCCTCTAGAATTCGTTACTTGATGAGTACGAACCGTATTTGTGTGATGCCAGGTACGGTCGATTGATGCATCTGGAATTCGTTACTTGATGAGTACGAATAATATTTTTATTACCAGATTTGCATGACGCGCGATTAAATATTTCGAGAACCGAGTAAATCTTTGGGCTGTGCTCCTAGGTGATTTTGAAAAGATAAAGACTCCTTAGTCCAAAAATATTTTTCCTATAAAAACTCACGGGATCTGTAAAACGCTTTACAATTTGTTTACTTGCTTTATTACTGCCTTTCATGGCTTCGAATTATTTTGCACAAATGAAATATCTCGAGAAGTCTTTCACTGTGTTCGATCCGTTGATTATTCAGATTATTATATTCCTGGAATATGTTGTGTATGTCTCGTATTTGCACTTTATACTTGCACTAGCAAAATAGTGGAATTTTGCTAACCCTCGAGTAATTCAGGGGTGGATGTCTGTATTGCATTCAGGTACGTGCAGGTTCTAGGGGAGCAAACCACGGTGCCGATACGATGGATGATGGAAGACAAATGATACTAATCACAAGCACATTAGTACTTAGTACTGGTGGTCGTATTGTATTTTATTTTCCGTTGTAGTGTTCTCCTGTCGTATGGGACTAATTATTGTATTTTCACCCTGTGCGGGTATGGGTTTTTATAGAGTGATGTATATGAAGTGTAAGTTGTATGTATTGATGAAAGGCCAAATCGGTCTACTGATTTGTATTTAGCATGTTGGCATATGTTATGATGTCTTATTTTGGTATCTAGCCTGGTAGATCCTTACGGAGAGTGTTTGCGGAGCTATACTATTCCCGAGTAGATTGGGGGTGTTACATTAGAGGGGTAGGATGTAATGCCCCGGTCTTTTATATGCATGATTTATTATAACCTCAAGTGCGACATTAGGGTTTTTGTATTCCTATGTAATAAAATTCTGACTAACGGAATAAGTTTAGATCTATTTACACATTTTTAATTTAGAGTTTGGATGTTCGGTTATATGGTTGGAATTATCTTCCGAACTCGATTTTATGTTTCGATAGACAGAATTGTGATTCCATCGCCTTCTATATACACTATTTTTACGTCACGAGTATGATTTTCGAAAGTTTACTTTTTGAGTTTTTGGGTAATTATATGTCGGGTCGTTTTCTCACAGAATTCGCGTTCCGTGAATCATGAAACTTTTCTCCAATTTTAAGCCGTAAGTTCAACACGATAATTTAAGTATACGACATACATTCAATACCCGAGTAATGTTATCTGCGGAAGAGTGAAACGTAAAATATTATTCGACTGCTTCATTAAAGGCTAGGGTTAACCTAGTATATAAAGGGACATAACCCGTTTCTCTCCACTTCATCTTCTTCCTTTCATTTTTCACACCTTGCCCCCTGAAAGTGAGGTCCTCCATTATTCTTCCTTAAGAAGTCAAGTTACAAGCTCCATTTGTGTTCCAAACTTGAATCCAAGTTCATATTCAAGTAAGTTAGCTTCTCCTCTTCGTTTCTATCCAAGTAGAAATAGGTTTTAGGTAACTTTAAAATTTGGGAATTTATGAAGGAATGTAGGTTTGATGTTTTAATCATTTGTATGTTGTTTCTAAGTTGATTCTAAGGTACTTCAGAGTGTTTAGAACAAGTTTTCATCATGTTTTGATTTTCATGTCTTGGCCAAAATTATTAGGGTTTTATAACCCAATCATGTGTTGCTTTTCTTATGATTTTCTTACACAATATGTTGCTACATGATGATACGATGCTATGATGAATTTATGTGATTTTTATAAAATGTTTGGTATTTTGAAAGTAAGAAAGAATCATGCTTAGTTCTTGATATGTTGAAATAAGTTCAAAAGTAACTTGATAATTGTGATGATGTATGAATGGAGTACATAATATGCTTTTACTAGATTTTCATAAAATGTTTTAGAAATTTATTTGAAAACAAAGGCATGAAAGATTTATGAAGTTGAAAGTATGTTTTTTTTTTTTCGAAAAACGTCCAGTGTGGGCGGGGGGTTGAGGCAGGACCCACATGTAGATAAGAAGAAATCAAAAAATACAAAGTATCAGTCCCAAATTATGACCAAAAATGGGCCATAATTCGGGTCCAAACATCGAAAAAATCTATGGCCCGCTAAAGAAGTACAAAGTGCACCACAAAAAAACCGTGGGATAATGTGCGGACCCGTAGACCAAAATAACTCAACTCCGAATTATGACCAAAAATGGGCCATAATCCGGAACCTAAAATATAAAGTGCCTACGGCCCGTTAGAGCAATACAAGGTGCACCACTAAGACTATGGGCTAATGTGCGGACCTATAGGCAGACAATCAATCAATCAAAAATAAAACCTACCTAAATCTAAATGAAGGATAACCAAGCTGATCCATCCGTATAAGGGAGAGAAGAAATGTAGGAGCAGTATCATAAGTGTATGTCTGAATACTAAGGGACGATATGCTGAGCTTAGAGAGGATTTTCAAATCATGTTTTGGCCATTTTCATGTTAGAACCAAAACATTGATTATCAACATGAGTATAGATTAAATGTGTTGTTTGATGTTGGTGATATTTGATGTTGATGATACTTGATTTTGATGATGTTTGAATGTTTAATGTTGGAAAATAAAAAGAGTTAGCAGTTATTTTTCAAAAGAAAAGATTATGACATGGAGTTCGTAGTGTCGAGAAGTATGCTTGTATGTCGACTCCCATATGTGTTATAAGTATGATATGCATGGTTAGAGTTCACATGTTTAGGGTTTTTGTTGCTAAAAACGAGCTCTAGATTAATATGACGTTTTTCCCATTTTCGCCGAAAATTGGTAGTTTAGATACAGTTCATGGAAACGGCCATAACTTTATCCATGATTAATATTTTTAAGATCCGTTAAATGGACATGAACCTAGACTTCGGTGGATTTCCAGTAGTATAATATCTACTGTCTAGTTCTTACTTTTCAATTACATATTTCTAATTCTTTCCAGCCTTTGTGCATATTATGTTTAATGATGGTTTTCGAATCAAGGAAGGTGTAACGCAATCGGTGTTGGATACCGTTGTTAGTATCTTTATATGTTATATGGTCAGTTAGGTTATATCAGAGAATCATGGCTTTTATTATTAAACTTAAGTCGAATGCAAAACCCTAAAGTCCAAACATGCAGATCGAGTCCGTTGTAGATTAGATTTCATTAAGCTCGATCGACCGCTAAACTTAGTTGTTTCCGATGAAAGGTGGCAGTAGATTGAAGCGTAATGAAGATCCGAGAATCATTTTTGCTTGCATTATTACTTGTCCAGGTGGGCTTTATGTATGAAAATGATATGAGATTTGCTCTATTTTGATGAAATATTTACAAGCAAATTATGATTTCAAATGATTATGATGCATAAAAACTTTTATGTGGATTCTTATGAACGGATCATTATTGAATTGTCAACCTATATAATGATCGGATCCTGAGCTAGACAAAGGTCACTGGTCAGGGTTAGTGTACACAGTACTCGGGATTGTGAGCTCTCTTCGGAGTGGCCGATCTCGGGGAGTAACGTTCGCGGAAGGTGGCCACCTTCCCCAGCATAAATTATAGATATGGTGAATCTAATGATATATGCAATGAAATGAAATGACTTAGTAAACATGGGCTTTTCTTAAAACCCACATGTATTACTTCTTATATGTGTGATGACAAGTACGAAAGCATGTTTTATGTTTTGGTAATATGTTCACGGAGTACGTTGTACTCAACCCTGCATTTGTTTTAAAATGTGCAGGTTGGGCAGGGGATGTCACGTAGGGTGTTGAGTGAAAGTCTTTTATCTAGAAATGATGTTAAGCACTGGTTACATATGTTGATATATGTAACCAACCATGTTTTCCGCTGCAAACACTCTTTACGATTTTATTTTCTAAGTCACGTCGTTTGTAATGTATTATGAAGCTTTTCCTAAAATTCATGGCTATTATTATTGCTATGTATTCTCACCTTTAACTCTAAGCCATTACCATGGAATTGATTCCACTTCATGATGCCTTGATAGGTTATTGGTGGAAATTCACCCCAAATCCTTATGAAACATATGTTTCCCCCTTGCTTCCTTGTTTCTTAATTCCTACCCCGGGTCACGCCCTGGCTGTACCATCCTTAGGGATAAGGGGATATGACAGAATGGTATAGGAGAGGTTCGTTTGCTCTGAGTCTATGTTCTTTCAAGCGAAGTTTAGCTCGCTTCTCTAAACTGATATAAGAATCAATTGTCAACTCAACACCCCATCACGTCATGCTCAACTGAAGAGTAAGATAAATGATTGACTAGTCTTTATGATTCAAACTTCTTTTGCCATGAAAAATGTATCTTTTTACGATCTTTTATGAGATTTTAATTATGAACATGTATGGAGCGATATATATATGACGAAGTGTGTAATATATGAATTTTATTTTTACGATTACGCGTGAATTGTTGCTGATGGAGAAACATGAAGACATGAACCTAGAAACTTCCTTAGGGTCTTCTATTATGCGAACAAGAACTTATGCGTCTTAGGTATTTCAGCATACACACGAATGTGACGAGGATCAATGATGCAGTGACGTCTCCAATGAATGTCACTTACGTACGAGTAATGCGAGTATGTTTTTTTATATCAGGATGTCTATTTATGGCGGAACCCGAATAACTTTCATAATGTATCCCAATAGAGAGCATATTATTTATTTTATGTTAGGTGCTTCTCAGAGTCAGGAGTTCGAGTCGAGAACTTAGGATGGGATTTATATTCTTCTTGTGAGATCCCTTTAGTAGAGTGGTTCTATTATGTTGAGACGTTGATGTATTATACGTATACCTTCTTTAGAGTATGGAGACCATGAAGACGACGACGCGGAAGTCAACGAGGAGAAGGCGGACACCGTGCGACCTTGTGGAGACTTTCCACAACACTTATTGATGCCACCATAGTCCAGTGCGTGGCGGACCTCGAGGCGACCTGGCGCCTAGCTGCTCCTCATGGTGTCTCAGACTACAAGGTCATTCAGCACCTTATCGACCTCCTTCTAATCGAGTGGAGGGTGTGGGCTGCTGAAGTCTATATCTTATTGCGTGAGCCCAGTTTAGTACCATCCGGAGATTTCATGGCTTTTGCTATCTGGATCACCAATCAGTACCTACAGCACCGTGCACCTCCACCTGGAGCTTGCGTGTATTGACCATATGCTATGGGAGCTTTTCCAGAGAGGCCAGCTACACCTCTACCCATACAGGTGGTTCTTGCTGCACCACCTCATGCTCAGAATGGGTTAGACATGGAGGCAGGGACCTCAGCACCTCGCAGCAGGGACATGAGGATCGAGCCTTTTATTCTCAGGAAGACGTCTCCACCACTTCGACCTATGCTAATCATCGATCCAGTCCACCTATGACCGATCACATACGAGGCTCATCTACTTCTTCCAAATAAGCGTAGAGTCACTGAAGATCCTATTACAGTCTCTCAGTTTTAGATGAGGAGTCAGAATAAGATCTGGAAGAGGATCCATAGGAGTTTTTCGAGGAAGACTGCTCCACCGCCGAGTTGAGGGCGACTTGAGATGTTTTGGATGATGCTAGCCATTTATTTTGTATTTGGTATGCAGAATGTCACTTCTTCTGCTTATATGTGTCATTCCGATGTCTAGCACTTTCTTACTTTATAGATGGCAATGCTATATGTTAGACCATCCCGTATTTTGGTATTTGGGTAGGCAGGTAGCCTAGATCAGCTTGTATAGCTTGATAGTCAGTAAGACCTCATTGAAGGCAATTGTTCTATTATGATGCATATGATATATTGATATGTATTTTGACCTTTCATGGGCTTTTCTTCTCATGAGTATGATGTTGTTATTTCTGATCTCTTTCTTGACCTTGCCACGAGAGTTATCTACGAGTATGTGTTGATGCATTATGATTATGTAGTCGCGAACTTCTTTCTATGATCAAGTGTAACGATAATTATGGACCAATGAGAATGAACTAATGATGATTATGTGAACCACAAATTGCCACCCAGAAGGGAAAGAAAGAGAGGAGGGCATGAACGCGACCCTCCACCACCTCCTCCTCCACCCCCACGGGCTATTGAAGAACTTCTCCTCAAGTATAATCCACATACTTTCAATGGGTCAGGAAACCCGAGCGATGCTGAGCTTTAGGTTAGAGCTATGGAATGAATTTTTAACTTCCTAAGGTGTACCAACCAAGAGCATCTTTCTTGAGTGCTCTTCCAACTAACTGGATCTACAGACTTCTGGTGGGAAGCACGTAGGAAGATGCTAACAGCTGAGCAACTGGAAAACTACTCTTGGGAGGAATTTAAGGAAGCACCGTATGACAAGTATGTTCAAAAAACCTTCAAGGTCAAGAAGGAAGCTGAGTTCTATAATCTGAAGAAAGGGAGGATGTCAGTGACCGGGTATGATAGGATGTCTTTTGAGTTAGCAAGGTATGCTCCAGACCAAGTTGATACTGATGACAAGATGGCAGGAAAATTTAGATTAGGACTAAGGCATGAGATAGGCATGTCCTTAGCTAGCCATGGAAGGCTGAGCTACACTGAATCACTGAACAGAGATTTGGATATCGAGGCAGCAATGCAGGAAACGAAATGGGCACCAACAGTTACACCACCACCCACTCAGATGAATTCCCATGAGTATAAGGGGAAGCGTAAGTGGGAAGGACTAGACAATGGTGGCAATAACAACCACAATGGGAACAACCAGGCTAACAGGAAGCCACGGCAGGGAAATATACCTCACGGACAGCTCCAGGCTCAAGGAGGCAACAATCAGGGAAGACAGACGGTTCCTACTCAAGGAGGCAATAATCAAGGATGAGTTGCAAACCCCATATGTCCCAATGTAACAAGCAGCATCATGGTGCATGTATGTTGGGCACTAGAAGTTGCTATATGTGTGGTCAGAAAGGCCATATCATGAGGAATTGTCCTAAGCAGCAACAAGGAGAGAGACCAAACCACCACGGTCAACCCCAGCCACTGAGGGCACTGCAAGGACAACCGCGACTACCACCGCCACCTAAACAGCAGAATAAGGATGCGGGGTCATATACCATCAATCAGAAGCATCCTGAGAAGGATCATGGTAACTTGGCAGGTATGGGCAAACTTCTTAACCTACCTGTAATTGTTTTGCTTGATACTGGAGCATCGCATTCATTTATTGCTAGGGCATATGTGGATAATCTTAACATTATACCAGAATGTGCTAGTCATGTCATGAGAGTATCTACACTACCAGGAGGAATTTCAACTACCACGCATGTTTGTTCTAATCTGGACTTAGAACTCGGAAACCTTAAAGTGGTAACTAATAATCTGAATGTTATAACAATGTGGGTTGTTGATGTAATCCTAGGAATGGATTGGTTAGCCGAGAATTATGCCATAATTCTTTGTTATGAGAGGAAAATTTCCTTCCAACCATAGACTTTCACAGCCTTATAATGGGTAGAGGAGCACCCGTTATCTCTGCCCTTCAAGCTAAGAAGATGATGAGAAAGAAGTATTGTCAGGCTTTCCTTGTTTACCTTAATGGGGAATCTGTAGAATAAGAGATGATAGGAGATGTGCCAATTATGCGGGAGTTCAAGGATATATTCCCATAAGTGTTACCGGGTTTACCATCAGATAGACAAGTGGAGTTCAACATCGACCTGGAGCCAGGGTCAGACCCAATGTCGAAAGCACCATACAGGATGGTACTGAAGGAACTGCAAGAACTCAAGATCCAACTACAAGAGCTATTGGATTTAGGTTTCATCAGGCTGAGTGTTTCTCCATGGGGAGCACCTGTCCTTTTTGTGAAGAAGGATGGTACGCTGAGAATGTGTATAGATTACATGGAGCTGAACAAGCTCACACTCAAGAACAAGTATCCTCTGCCAAGGATAGATGACTTGTTTGACCAACTCAAGGTAGCAACTGTGTTTTGTAAGATAGACCTTAGGTCTGGGTATCATTAGTTGAAGATTTAACCGGAGGATATACCCAAGACAACATTCCGAACAAGATATGGACACTATGAGTTTGTAGTCATGCCATTCGGATTAAATAATGCTCCTACAGTATTCATGGATCTTATAAATAGAGTGTTCCACCCATACTTAGATACGTTTGTCTTAGTGTTCATAGACGACATTCTCATCTACTATAGAAATGAGAAAGAGCATGAATAACATCTCAGGATAGTGTTGGAAACACTGAGAATGGAGAAACTCTTTCCAAATTCAGTAGGTGCGAATTTTGGTTGAAAGAAGTAATGTTTCTTGGGCGAATTGTTTGAGAAGATGGTATTAAGATGGACCCAGCAAAAGTGGAAGCAGTACGTGACTGGAAGTCACCAACCAACCCTAATGAGATTAGGAGTTTCTTGGGTCTAGCTGGGTACTACCGCAGGTTCATCGAAGGATTCTCCAAGATTGCTAGACCAATGACAACTATCTCGGAAAGGAATTAAGTATTTATAGGATGGATGAATGTGGGAAGAGTTTTCAGGAACCCAAGAGGAGATTAACTACTGCGCCAGTTTTAGCAATACCGAAAGTGAACAAGGAGTATGTGGTTTACACGGATGCTTCTAAGAATGGGCTAGGTTGTGTATTGATGCAATATGGGAAAGTGATAGCTTATGCGTCAAGACAACTTAAGACGCTTGAGGTGAATTATCCCACGCATGATTTGGAACTAGCTGCAGTTGTGCACTCATTAAAGATATGGAGACATCACTTTTATGGAGTAAGGTGTGAAACTTTTACTGATCACATGAGTTTAAAGTACTTTTTCGAGCAGAAGGACTTGAACATGAGACACAGGAGATGACTAGAATTGGTAAAGGATTATGATTGTGGTATTAACTATCCCCCCGACAAGGCTAATGTGCTATCAGATGCCTTGAGTCGTAAGACTCAGTCACAGTTAGGATACCTACTTACCGCAGAAGGGGATCTAATCCAAGATTTTGAAGGAATGAGCTTAGAGGTGGTTCATCTGCCGGAAACGATAATAGATCGTGTCGCGACGTTGGTGACAACACTAAATTTGAGAGTACGGATAGTGAATGCACAAAAGAGAGATGAAGAATTCGAGAAACTACGTATAAGAATTAGATCTGATAACCCAAGAAGTTACCGCGAAGCGGCTGATACGCAGTTATGTTCGAAGAGAGAATTTGTGTTCCACATGATGAGGGGTTAAAGAATGAAATTAGGAGTGAAGCTCATGATCCTTCCTACACCGCTCACCCAGGAAGTACCAAGATGTACCAAGATGTGAAGAGGAATTTATGGTGGGACAATATGAAACAGAATGTAGCTTCATTTGTCGAGCGGTGTTTGTCTTGTCAGCAAGTGAAAGCACTACACCAATGACCTTATGGGAAGTTACAGTCATTGACCATTCCATAATGGAAGTGGGAAGGAATAGAGATGGATTTTGTGACTAGTCTGCCGAGGAACAAACGAGGAAACACTGCTATATGGGTTATAATATACAGACTCACAAAATCAGCTCACTTTTTTCCTATCCCGATCACTTATGGATATGAGAAGTGAGCACAGTTATATGTTCGTGAAATTGTGCATTTGCACAGCGTGCCGATATCAATCATATCAGATCAATATCCAACAGTTACCTCTAGATTTTGGATGAGCCTACAGAAGGAATTGGGTACGCAACTGAATTTTAGTACCGCTTTCCTCCCACAGACCAATGGACAATCAGAAAGGACAATTCAGACACTAGAAGACATGTTGAGAACTCCAGTGTTGGATCAGGGTGGAAATTAGGAGCATGTTTGGTGTTAATCGAATTTGCTTACAACCACAGTCATCAGGAAACGATATGTATGGCGCCTTATGAAGCCTTATACGGCAGAAAATGCAAATGACCACTTTGTTGGGATGAAGTGGGTGAGAGAAATATTTTATAGATAGACACAGTCAGCGCGATGATCGAGGTTATCCACAAGATACGATATAGAATACAAGAGGCCCAGACTTGACAAAAGTCATACGCTGATACACGCTGAACTGAATTGCATTTCGAAAGTGGGGATAAGGTTTTCCTCAAGGTTTCCCCTTGTAAGGGAATAATCAGGTTTGGCGTTAAAGGCAAGCATAGGCCACATTTCATAGGGCCATACGAGATTCTCGAGAGGATCGGCCCAGTTGCTTATAGGTTGGCTTTGCCACCTAGTCTTGGAAATGTTCACAATGTTTTCCATATTTCTCAGCTGAGGAAGTATGTATTTGATCCCACGCATGTCATTCATCAGAGTGACATAGTTCTTAGTCACAATATGAGTTATGAAGAGAGGCCTGAAGCTATATTAGACGAGAAGGTTCAAGAACTAAGGAATAAGTCGATTACTTTGGTTAAAGTATTATGGAGTCACCATGGTCAGGAAGAAGCTACGTGGAAACTCGAAAGCAAGATGGGGGAGAAATACCCGGATTTCTTTCATGAGGTATGTAAATTTCGGGACAAAATTTCTTGTTAGATGTAATACCCGTGCTTTTCAACTATGTAATTTTCGATTCTAGCTACTCACTTGTGTTCATTGACATATTTTGAGCTTGTTTTGTTCTGCACCTTTTGTCATTCGAGCGAGTTTTGATATTGTTTCGGATTAATTGGCATATTAGGGTGACTTTTCCGCATTTGGGTTCGATTCTTACGAGTCTTGCTCATAACTACTGTTTTGACGTTCCTACAAACTCATTTAACTTTTGTGGTCTTGTTGTGAACTTTGCAGTTATTATTCGATCTCGTATCGTGATTTTTCAGATATTTGGGCCGTTTTGTAATTTCCCAAAGTTTTGGGTACTCACTTACGCACTCTTTTTTACCTACCTTAGGATTGTCGGAATCGCATGTTTGTCTAACGCTTTTTTTCGTTGTTGAGGATTCTTTGTAAGAGTTACTTCGCATGTTTCGTGTCGATGCATTTTGAGGTCGTGCGTGACTGGTCAGGCAACAGAATGGAATCTACTGGCAGAATGCAGGTAACGGCCATAATGGCCTGTGCATTACATACGTTATCTGGTCAGCCTTACGTACGCCAACCCCTTTTCATTGCGTACATTACAGTATGTCTAAAATCGGGCAGAAGCCTCTGGAAAACGATTACGTACGTAATATATGAGCTTTTACGCACGTTAACTTGTTAATATACGTTAATCTTAATAGCTTATGTATGTAACAAGGTCCAGTTATATAATCTGCGGGGTGGGTTTTTGGAAGTCATTTCGACTTTTTCCGCCTCTATCCGCCGGGTCTAGTCTTATATGGCGATCTGGGGCGATCTTCTTCATCAAGCTTCATCTTGGTGAGTCTTCTTCACGTTATCAACACCATCTCAATTGTTTTTCTTGTTGGATCGAGGTATTTTCCTTCTTAGAACCATAGTTGAGTAATTTTGGCAGTTTTTCCTAGATTCCTTGATTTAATGAATCAGTCATGTAATTCATGTTGTTTTGGTTGTAATCTACGGACCAAAATTCCGTTTATCGTTTTCGTTTCACCAGGAGCATGATGTTGATTCCCTTGAGAAAACCCTTGAACCCCAGATTGTTTTTGGTGTCCCGCAGTGAGTTAGAGTCGGGTTTTGAGGATTATTGTTGATTCATGGTGGAGCTATTCTCGTTATATTTTGGAAGTTCCGTGGTTACTCGATTGCGCCTGTTTGTCATTTCGTTCGTTTTTAGTTTTGAGGCAAGTATTTTGCCATATACTTCATATTTCGTAGATATAGTAGTTGGTGACTAATTATGTGTGCAATTTGAATGTTTTAATAAACCTTCAAAAGAATCGGTACATTCTCGATAAAGGTTCTCTTCAAAATCAACTCGTGTGTCTGTAAATGAGGGGTGTGTGTGTGTGTATGGTACCGTTGTATGCGACTATATTGCTAGTGGACTTAAAGTTATATCCTTTCAGCAAGGGGTGTGTGTGTGTGTGGATATGTGTACTTATTGATGAGTATTGTGATGTTGTGTGGTATTGGTTGTATTGTTTGCTGACTCCTTTGTAAGGAGGTAGTGCTATTTGGTGTTGCTCGAGAAGTATATCTCTTTGTCGTATGTGAACGTGGTGTTATTGATATGCGTTGTGTATTGTTGTGTTGATCTGTCGAACCAGGTAGGGTCTGACGGAGCCTCTAGAGTTCCACTACTACAAAATTGGGCCTTTAACAGCGGTTCTGGAGCCACATTAACAGCGGTTCTGGAACCGCTGTTAAAGGTGGTGTTGTTAATTTAATGGTTCGTGAGAAAACGTATTAATTTAACATCGATTCTTCTGATGAACGTTGTTAATCGAACATTTAACAATGTTCGATTAAAAAAACCGCTATTAAATATGCGATTAACGGAGTTCCGTAGAAACCGTTAGCTGTCTTTAATGATTCGTTGAAGAAACCGATGTTAATTTAACAGATGTTCGTTGAAGAAACCGTTGTTAATTTAACAGCAGTTTTTACGGGAACCGCTGTTAACTGCACATTTAATAGCGGTTCCCACCAGAAACCGATGTTAAATGTGAACTGCAAAATTAACAGCGGTTTCTGCAATCAACCGCTGTTAATTCTATTTTTTTAAAATACCAGGTTTATTTTTTTATTTCCAACCTGCTACACACACATATAAACAACCTGCTACACATACACATTAACCTGCTACAACATCCTAAACACCAAAAACAGCATCCAACCACAAAATATCAAATAAAACCTCAACAACACAACTTTATTTCATCCATTCACCAATACAACTAAACAACTTTTATCCAACCAGTAAATACAATAACATTCTATCCAATTCAAAAAAATACAACACAATTCAAGTACAGCGGCAACAAACAACAACAAGCAAAATCAAGCACAAGTAGAAGGAGAAAAGGAAGAAGAAGAACACAACAACGAATACAATTCAAGAACTAACTAAACAAAACAATGGTATTCTTACAAAATTAAATGTCAAAGGTCTATGCACATAAACAGTCCTTAACCTCCAAAAATTGTTTTGCCCATTCGGTTTGAATTGCACGAATACTATCTATAGTAAGTGTCGCAACATCATCAAACATCTGTAGATATAAACATATATAAATTAAAAAACTCATCAACTTAAACGAATCACTTTTAAACTGAAATAATTTAAAAAACGGAAATTAATTTAAATAATTTAATAAACTGAAATAAAAGTTTATTACCTCCATCCATCCATCGATAATACGAGCTTGGACAATAGTCGACATCCAGTGCATGACGTAATACCCACACTCCCAACCTCCGTTTTGTTTATTACACTAAAAAGAATATGTTGCTCAATTATATAATATATAATATATAATAATATATACATATATATATATATGATTGAATGTATTACTTACTTTGGGATATATCCAAGTAATCGTCTGTTTGGATCAACTTGTATGCATACCCCCCATCACCTTATACGCGGTCACGACACTGTTTAAAAGAAGTAATAATGTATTATGAAATGAAAACATGTCAGCACATCAGCCCACATTAATACTGCCAAATTAATTATCAAATTAAATGACCAAGTTTCTGTTAGTAGTATGTAATAATTATCGCAATACATCCTTCATTCATGCTAAAATCCATCCTAATTTAATTTAATAAAAAAAATTCATTTTTTCCACTAATTTTTATTTAAATAACACACACATATATATAATATATATTTTTCAAGTAAATGCTACAAGTTAAAACTTACTTCTGGATTACGGCCTTAATGCGATTGTCGGGCTTACGGTGTGGTGAGCAAAACTACACAACTTCGTCTTTTGCCGGAATAACGACCAAAAGTTGCCAATGCTTATTGCATTAACAAACGAAATATTTAATTTTTCCATAATCAATCTAAATACATCTACTTACATAATTATTAATATATAATAATCTACAAAGACAAGAAAGAAATATTAAGACTTTTAGAGAAAAAAAGAGAGTAGTGAGACGAATATGTTAGATCTTACTCATGATGGTAAGCTCCAAGGTATATCTGTTTTCTGGAATCCGACATACGCGAAGCGATGTATCTGGAGGCCTCCTCTCCCTTATTTCACATATTTTGTATGGATTGAGGATCAAAATATCCATACAAATCCTCGTCCATCGTGCCCACGTTCAATTTCGATAAGTATCTAATTTGTTAAACAAAATATTACTACCTTATTTACGTTTCAAACTATGAATTTTTGATAAAAATAAATAAATATGCATGTAAAGAATTACTTACAAAGTCCAAAACTGGAGAATCGATAAGCTAAACCACTGCTTGTCTTGAATGATTTCCAAAAGATCATTGTAACTTATGTACAAGGGAACGTCATCACCACCACAACCAAAGGAAGCTGTATCCCATGGCACCTGTAACGGCTAACTAAAGAGAGTCGTTGCAACACTAAATAACTCTCTCAACGTGTCAATGTCACTCGACCGGTCATCTTGACGAGCATGTTTCTTAGGTGGCTCGGGTCGCTCAATATCCTAAATCATATAGAAGAAACATGAAAACTGTAAAAACCAACTGTAAAATCAATTGTAAATGAAGTATCTTTTATTTAGATTTTAATATTAAAAACTACTACAAGTTTTATTCTTAATTTTCTAAATTCTAAATATTCTAAATTTTCATCACTTTTTGGTTGATACAGATGATGGAGGGGACCAGTTAGATGCAAATGTGGTGTTTATGGCAAAGCTTGAGAAAGTAGATGCATTTGAAGCTGTGCAGGAAGCAGATTATGGCAGCCCCGGTTATGATATTGTAGCGGATGATGCTTTTACCAATGAGGTATATTATGCAACTGATAATGAAACTGCTAGTGATCTTGATGAATTCATTTATGGTGGTACAGCAACTAGTAGTCAGGTAGCTGAGGTTGACACAAAGCTGTTTTATGCATGCTTGTGATGACTCTCAAGTACCTGCTAATAGTTCTGACAGGTCTCATGAATCAATTGGTCATGATCATTCTTTAATGCTTCAAAAATATGCATTGATTCAAACTCAAATTCAATTATGCCAAAAAAAAAATTCAATTATGCCAAACTGATAAAAATGGAAAAAGGTAAGAATGCAAAACAAATCAGAGATCTTGTGCATGATGAAAAGTCTGCAAAGCCCTTAGCTGTTAAAAGAAAAATCAATGATTTAAAAGATGAAAATTTCAAAATTCAAAGAAACATTTCTACTTTTGAGAACATCAAAAAGAAGCATGAAATAGAAGTATTTAAACTTGAGGAAGAAAACATGATTTTTTTCAAAGAATTAAAAATCTAGAAAATATTCTTCGAAAAACGGGGCAGACTATTCAGACTGTACATATTTTAATTCTTAAACTGGATGAAGTAATTAATCTAAAACATGGCCTTGGTTATTCTAACCCAACTTATCTTGAAGTTGCAAAGAAAGAAACACCCACTTTATAGAATGTGAACAACATGAGATAAACACTTTTAAAGGATATATGTTTGTTTCCAAAGAGGAATCTGACCTTCAAATTTTCAGCTAGTTTCTTGAGGACAAGCAGTGTAAAAACCAACTATAACGGAATATCTTTTGTTTAGATTTAATATTAAAACATGAAAGAAATATACCTTGATAAAGTCGGCAACGACAAGAGCCTTTGGCCATGCAATAAAGGTACCTAGAGCTTCCCTCACTAAGCTTACCTCTTCAGTAGGTATAGGAACTTCGGCACCGCCATCTACGGCCTCCTCGACTACTACCTTAACCAAATGAGATGATAAAGGTGCACAGTGTAGGGTAGAATCACCATGATGAACACGACCGATAGCGACTAGACGAGGAGGACGCTCGTCCAAATAAAATCCAAATCGACCAGTGTCCCCAGGCGGAGTCTTCCCTCGTGAAGGGCCAGAAACATCATCGGCACAACTCCCATTCGTACTGACACGGGTAACATGATGATCATCAGGTGTACGTAGATCGGTGTGGGACTACTGTGAATGGACACCCAAAGACTCCAATGTTTGGCGAAATGTCTTCATCAAATTGTGTGTCACATCATATGTGATCTTCTTCGTTAGTTCCTCCAACACACTTGATGAACACGGACAGGGTGCTCCGGTCTCCCAATGGCCTCAGCCAATATATCATGTCATCCCTCGGGAGTGAAGCTGCCCTGTGTACACTATGCCTCCAACTCATCCTACAAAAGAACGTTTTTTCGTAAGTGTAACACAAATGTGAAGCACATAAATGTACAGTTAATATTTTTGTTGTAAGGATAAAAAACTGTGTTTCATAAGTGAAACATAAAAGTGAACTTTTAAAATTTTATTCACAACCTTTAAATATTTCAAATTAAATATTACGACTTTTATTGTTTTCAACAACAAAAATTTAAGTTATTGAATTTAATTGCAAGAATTTCCAGAATCAACTTTTGAAAAGATAAAAAAACTAAGTTTATTTAATTTTAAGTACATTGTCAAATATTAAATGATTTTTTAAACTTACGATCTTAGTAATAATCTCTCGTGCTGCATCTGATGACACTCCTCCAGATCGTTTTTGGCGACCAAGTTTCCACCTCTGATGACGTGAAGGATGTAACACCCCCAATCCACTCAGGGATATTACACGCTGTAGACCCTCTCCTTGAGGATCTACCAGGCTGATAACTAAAATCAAACATCTAAACATCGCCTTTAAGGCTAAAATGACTCAGTAGACCGACTTGGTCTTTCAATAATAACATACAACTCAATTCCAAACACATACCCTCGCAGGGGTCAAAAATACAATAAACTCCCGTACAACGGGGAAAAGATACTGCAGCGGAAAAGAAAATACAACTAGACCAATACGACATCAACGGATCCTCGTGTGATTAGTATCGTTCATCTTTCATCATCCTTCGTGCCGACCCTGTGCTATGCTCCAAAAACCTGAATGCAAAAATAGACATCCACCCCCCGAATATTCGGGGGTTAGCAAAACTCCACTGTTTTGCTAGTGCAAGTACAAGTGCAAAAATACGAGCCATACAATTCAAGTTCCAAGAATAACAATAATCAGAAATCCTCAAAAATCCAAAAGTAACGAAAAGTACTTCCCGAGGCAAGAGTTTGGGTAAAACATTCCAAAACCGAAAGACTACAAGTTAAAGGGAAACAATTTATAAAACAGTTTAAAATACCATCGAGAGTTTTAATAGAAAACAATTTAGGATTACCGAATCCTTATCTTTCCAAAAATCAACAGGGTCACAGCCCAAAGGTTTTGTTTTCGCAAATAGAAAACCACCAACAATTTACAGGGTCAGAGCCAAACATCACGTGTCCTCGACGGACATAAAAATCAATACAAATTCGTGAAGTTTTTACTCATGAATCCCGGACTCACCCATTGGAATTCCCATCGTGGCCCCATCGAACCAAGCCACGGTGAGTAAAATACATTCACTAAATATACACCAACCTATGAAGTTTTTACTCATGAATTCCGGACTCACCCATTGGAATTCCCGTCGTGGCCCCGTCGAACCAACCCACGGTGAGTAAAATACATTCACTAAATATCATATCACACCAAGCATCGCCTTGGGAATAGAGTAATATCATTGATCCCGCCCGAGGCCTCGAAGGACCCTCCCGAGCTGGCTAGCTAAACAAATCACAACACATGCATCGCCCTGGGAACAGAGTAATATCATTGATCCCGCCCGAGGCCTCGAAGGACCCTCCCGAGCTGGCTAGCTAAACAAATCACAACACAAAGCATCGCCTTGGGATTAGAGTAATATCATTGATCCCGCCCGAGGCCTTGAAGGACCCTCCCGAGCTGGCTAGCTAGACAAATCACAACACATAGCACAATGCAACAAAGATATCCAAACAATTCATTCAGAGGTATCGAACACTTAGCAAAACACCTCGTCAAACCACAACACACCGAAATGAATTAATATACGTCCACACGCAATACCAAGTGCAACATCAACACCAAACATATCCATAGAAATCACATAGTCATTTACAAACTACACCATTCACAAAACACACGCATTTTGAAAGTGAACCTTTAACATGGCTAGCCAAATCTTTTGAAAACTCGTTTCAAACAATCAAACAAACATATAAAGACGATCACCAATTATCATATCCACAAAACAATAAAAGTATGGACAAGGTACTTGCCTCGAAATCATGATCGCAACGAGACGACGGATAGGACGCAGTCGAATAGCCCCGAACCCCCGAACAATATCAAGAACGCGATAGCACCACGAGTATTACGAGAATAACACCACACGAATCATCAATCACCAAACGGGATTCAACATCGGAATCCTCGAACACCTATAAACCTCTGGAAGGAACAATAACACATGGTTACGACGAGAATCAAGGCCAAAACAACGGAAATCCCAACAAACTATCGAAGGGAAACTCATTGGGACATTTAATCGAACACTAAATGTTCAATAATTCCCAAGAACACTCGAATCGTCAATCGAGTTAAACAAACTCGATATATGGATATACAACCCATAGAACACGATTAATAACATCATACTACACCAACCGATGTATCAAAATCGGACTAGAATCGAAATCAAGAACAAATTCCCCAAAAAGTCAACTTGAAGGAAAATCAAGAAATATACCTTGATTCGACGAAACACACGGAGTAGATGTTGATATAATCAACAAGGATCTTCCAAAATGCCTTGGAAATGATTATAATCGGCCAAGAACTCGATTTCCCGAGCCCCCCGTCGCCAGCCGCCGAAAAAGGAAGAAAAATGAGTAAAAAGTGAGAAAAAATGATGTCTAGCCGAGCCCAGGCTAAATATAGCCGGCAGGGTTACGGCCGTAACCGGCAGTTCCTTACGGCCGTAACTCGGCCCTTACGGCCGTACTCAGCAGGCCTTACGGCCGTAACCGGCATTCGTCAAAAAATCAGTCCAGCAACTGTCGGGCACTTACGACCGTAACTGACACACATTACGGCCGTAACCAGCCTTCGTCCGGAAGGTGCCCAGCTCTCGTACGGCCGTACCCGATCACACTTACGGCCGTAACTGGCACACATTACGGCCGTAACCGGCACCTTACGGCCGTAACTCGGTCAGGCTAGGCCCTGCTCCGGCCGTGACTCGGCTGTGGCCACTCCGACGGCCCGGACGACCCCGAAACCCGAACCTGAGTAAAAATCGGAGATACGGTTACGAAGTACTCGCAGAGACGAATCCAAGCGCTAAGAGAACACACGATTCCGACCACCCGAAGTGTCGGAATTCGACAATGGAAGTAATTACCCCAAACTTTGAGAAATTACAAAAATGGCCCAAAACGTCCGAAATACACGATACATGATCGAAACACCGAACCAAAGCTCGCAACATGAATAATAACATTATATGAACTTACGAGAAACTCGAAACAACAGTTTCGGACGAGATTCGAAAGAATCGAGCTCAAGTGCGGAAAAGTCGTTAAAAAGCACGGAACTCAACAAAACGACACCGAAACGAACTCGGATGTCAAATAGTGTAGAATTAATCATTCCCAGAATTACGAAACGGTCATGAGAGAGTCGTCAAAACGGACTTCCGCAGAAAAAAAGAAAATTACCGAAATTCGAAATTGCGGATATTACATTCTACCCTCCTTAAAAGAAGTTTCGTCCCGAAACTTAAAATAAGTAGGGAGAAGCAATATCCCCAGTCAGGAAAACTCGACGAGATACACAAAAAAAACGCGTAACTTACGCCCATCGGCGAAACATTACAAGCAACGCAAAGGAATATACGGCGTGAAAACACGCTCCACGGCGACCAACACAACGTCGCCGTTAGGAATATAATAAAACCATCAAATGACAATTGTCATCAAACGGATAATATAGTCAAGTCAATTATCCGAACAATCATAAAACACAACGAACGAAAATCAATATGATCGACCACCCCAACGGTACATCAATCAAAACGCGAGCCAATCGCTGAAGAAATACGGAATTCCACCGCCCAAGGGTTGGAAGATCGAAAACGAGACTAATTTCCCGAACATAAGGAAATTAGGAAGGAGTCTGAACGCTCAACAATCACGAAACAAGATCAACAAAAACCGAACAATCAAACGATCGAACCACAACGATCGAGACAACAAAAATCGAACACTCATGTTCGAATCACGAAGAACAATAAAATTCAAACAACAATTCCAAGGTTCGCATCTCGACTTGAGACAATATATGATCCGGTGAAAACAACAAGATGTGCATCCACACAAGATCCACAGGAAAGGGAATAGCAATTGAAAAAAATCACAACGACAAACGAGTTATTCCGAAACAATACCACACTCGTTCGATCAACAAAAGCAAGTGGCACGACAAGCTCAGAAAATGTCAACAAACATAAACGAGTCGACAGAGTCGAAAATACAGAAGTTCCAAATCCGATCCACTTCGAATAAAAGAACTAGTAGAACCAAAAGATGTTACTTCCGAACAAGGTTCACAAGAATCGAACCGGACTCGGAAAAGTCACAACGATAACCAGATCGACCCAAAACAAGATCACAGCTCGTTCGAACGACGAAATCGAAATACAGAACAAGTCCGGAAGGTATCAACGAACATGAGCGAATTAATAGACTGGAGAAAGAGAAAATACAGAAGTCAAAATAGTATGGGTATTACCCCCGACCTCATCCACGAAATTCACAAAAACAGGAGCAAGGTAACAAGACATTAAACAACCGACACATAACGGAACGATTACCGATGCACACGGCCATACCAAACCAAGCCCTAACAGCTTGCACACGCGCGACAACGCAGAAATCACCACAAGGCGAAAATATTCAACACCAACATCCCACCTCTCACAGAGGGTTAACACAACAATTATGTGGAAAGCGACTCAACGCTCACACCGCCAATTCGATCATACTCGGGATCAAACATCGTAATGAGAACGTGAACATCATACATACATACCCAGCCCTTAAACAGGAATGGATAGGTTTTAAAAACGAAAACCTCATTTTGCAAATAATTTTAGAAGAACACCGGTTGATCTTGAGTATCACCTTTCAAAAAAAGTACAAACGTGAGACATCGTTATCGAGACTTTGGAGAACCATTTCACATTAGATAAAAATGAGGACACTTTCTCTTAGTAAAAACTTTCAGAATATTCGACCCTCGGGTCTAAGTAAAAGTATTTATAAAACATTGGCAATATCTCAAAACATTTTGGTCCTCGAGGTAGAAGAATTTTGAAACATATTGTGGCACCTTAGAAGTACCGCGAGAAAACAATTCATTTGAAACGTACGTCTCGAAATTTATTTCTAAGATACTCAAGTTTTCAAAAATAATTCAATGCCAAAAAGGACGATGCCAAAAAGGCT
This sequence comes from Orobanche coerulescens, assembly GCA_033398695.1. Taxonomy (NCBI): domain Eukaryota; kingdom Viridiplantae; phylum Streptophyta; class Magnoliopsida; order Lamiales; family Orobanchaceae; genus Orobanche; species Orobanche coerulescens. Next base: position 138,830,325 of record CM065805.1, on the reverse strand, counting down.
AGAATGCCCAAAAATTTCAGGTAATCACACGGAACATCATAGCGCTGTGGGTCCCGCGTCGGAACCCACCAGGCTAAAAACCATTTACAAAAATACCAAAAAGGCTGATGACGGTAATATTTCAAAAACTCACAGAAGCCATTTACAAAATGCTAAATACCGTCATAAGAATTTCGCCTAAACGATCAAGGCCATAATGCCAAAAACTCGGTTAAGGGAATCGGTTTTCGAAATAAAACTCCGTCGGTAAAATACCGAAAGTCATTACAAAAGAACTCACGCAGCGGATAAAAGAAATAAAGTCAAACATGCACAATCCAGCAACACTAATCCTCATATGAACGAAATATGAGGGTCAAATAACCACATATCAAGAAATCAAAATCCATAAGAGGATTCCATCACTTAACAAATAATCATAAAAATAGCTCGTGTCACACGACGCACAACACAAAGAAGGGAGACTTAAATCCACAGGTCGCACGAAGATGATGATTGCCCACGATACTAATCACGACCAACAAACTCAGACGACGCGTCGCGACACGACTTAGTCAGACAAAATCCGACAAGACAAAACTCAACAGACACCACTGACCCGACAGCCTAGGTTTCCACAACCTAATCTCCGATACCATTTATGTAACACCCCCAATCCACTCAGGGATATTACACGCCGTAGACCCTCTCCTCGAGGATCTACCAGGCTGATAACTAAAATCAAAAGTCTAAACATCGCCTTTAAGGCTAAAATGACTCAGTAGACCGACTTGGTCTTTCAATAATAACATACAACTCAATTCCAAACACATACCCTCGCAGGGGTCAAAAATACAATAAACTCCCGTACAACGAGGAAAAGATACTGCAGCGGAAAAGAAAATACAACTAGACCAATACGACATCAACGGATCCTCGTGTGATTAGTATCGTTCATCTTTCATCATCCTTCGTGCCGACCCTGTGCTATGATCCAAAAACCTGAATGCAAAAATAGACACCCACCCCCCGAATATTCGGGGGTTAGCAAAACTCTACTGTTTTGCTAGTGCAAGTACAAGTGCAAAAATACGAGCCATACAATTCAAGTTCCAAGAATAACAATAATCAGAAATCCTCAAAAATCCAAAAGTAACGAAAAGTACTTCCCGAGGCAATGGTTTGGGTAAAACATTCCAAAACCGAAAGACTACAAGTTAAAGGGAAACAATTTATAAAACAGTTTAAAATGCCATCGAGAGTTTTAATAGAAAACAATTTAGGATTACCGAATCCTTATCTTTCCAAAAATCAACAGGGTCACAGCCCAAAGGTTTTGTTTTCGCAAATAGAAAACCACCAACAATTTACAGGGTCAGAGCCCAACATCACGTGTCCTCGACGGACATAAAAATCAATACAAACTCGTGAAGTTTTTACTCATGAATCCCGGACTCACCCATTGGAATTCCCGTCGTGGCCCCGTCGAACTAACCCACGGTGAGTAAAATACATTCACTAAATATACACCAACCTGTGAAGTTTTTACTCATGAATTCCGGACTCACACATTGGAATTCCCGTCATTGGGAACAGAGTAATATCATTGATCCCGCCCGAGGCCTCGAAGGACCCTCCCGAGCTGGCTAGCTAAACAAATCACAACACATAGCATCGCCTTGGGATTAGAGTAATATCATTGATCCCGCCCGAGGCCTCGAAGGACCCTCCCGATCTGGCTAGCTAGACAAATCACAACACATAGCACAATGCAACAAAGATATCCAAACAATTCATTCAGAGGTATCAAACACTTAGCAAAACACCTCGTCAAACCACAACACACCGAAATGAATTAATATACGTCCACACGCAATACCAAGTGCAACATCAACACCAAACATATCCATAGAAATCACATAGTCATTTACAAACTACACCATTCACAAAACACACGCGTTTTAAAAGTGAACCTTTAACATGGCTAGCCAAATCTTTTGAAAACTCGTTTCAAACAATCAAACAAACATATAAACACGATCACCAATTATCATATCCACAAAACAAGAAAAGTATATACAAGGTACTTGCCTCGAAATCACGATCGCAACGAGACGACGGATAGGACGCGGTCGAATAGCCCCGAACCCCCAAACAATATCAAGAACGCGATAGCACCACGTGTATTACGAGAATAACACCACACGAATCATCAATCACCAAACGGGATTCAACATCGGAATCCTCGGACACCTATAACCCTCCGGAAGGAACAATAACACATGGTTACGACGAGAATCAAGGCCAAAACAACGGAAATCCCAACAAACTATCGAAGGGAAACTCATTGGGACATTTAATCGAACACTAAATGTTCAATAATTCCCAAGAACACTCGAATTGTCAATCGAGTTAAACAAACTCGATATATGGATATACAACCCATAGAACACGATTAATAACATCATACTACACCAACCGATGTATCAAAATCGGACTAGAATCGAAATCAAGAACAAATTCCCCAAAAAGTCAACTTGAAGGAAAATCAATAAATATACCTTGATTCGACCAAACACACGGATTAGATGTTGATATAATCAACAAGGATCTTCCAAAATGCCTTGGAAATGATTAGAATCAGCCAAGAACTCGATTTCCCGAGCCTCCCGTCGCCAGCCGCCGAAAAAGGAAGAAAAACGAGTAAAAAGTGAGAAAAAACGAAGTCTGGCCGAGCCCAGGCTATATATAACTCGGCCCTTACGGCCGTACTCGGAAGGCCTTACGGCCGTAACTGGCATTCGTCAAAAAATCAGTCCAGCAACTGTCGGGCACTTACGGCCGTAACTGGCACACATTACGGCCGTAACCAGCCTTCGTCCGGAAGGTGCCCAGCTCCCGTATGGCCGTACCCGATCACACTTACGGCCGTAACCGGCACCTTACGGCCGTAACTCGGCCAGGCCCTGCTCCGGCCGTGACTCGGCCGTGGCCACTCCGACGGCCCGGACGACCCCGAAACCCGAACCTGAGTAAAAATCGGAGATACGGTTACGAAGTACTCGCAAAGACGAATCCATGCGCTAAGAGAACACACGATTCCGACCACCCGAAGTGTCGGAATTCGACAACGGAAGTAATTACCCCAAACTTTGGGAAATTACAAAAATGGCCCAAAACGTCCGAAATACACGATACATGATCGAAACACGGAACCAAAGCTCGCAACATGAATAATAACATTAATTGAACTTACGATAAACTCGAAACAATAGTTTCGGACGAGATTCGCAAGAATCGAGCTCAAGTGCTGAAAAGTCGCTAAAAAGCACGGAACTCAACAAAACGACACTGAAACGAACTCGGATGTCAAAAAGTGTAGAATTAATCATTCCCAGAATGACGAAACGGTCATGAGCGAGTTGTCAAAACGGACTTCTGCCGAAAAAAAAAAATTACCGAAATTCGAAATTGCTGATATTACAAAGGAGGAGATGGAGGATCAATAATAACATCTTCTCCAGACTTTGAAGCTTCTTCTTTACGCTCCGTCATCTTTCTCTCCATCTCCTATACCTCCACAAAATCATATCCGCCTCGAGCCATAGTATGGGGAGCATTGTTCATCTTAGCTATATCTTGTTTCTTGATTCTCTTTTCCTGGAAAAAAATATTTGCAAGGAATCGAAATAATATGTGAGTAAATGAAACGAGAGGTGGAATCGATCTATAGAAAATTATTTGCAAGGAATCGAAATAATATGTAAGAAAATATGCAAGTAATCGTGCTACAGAAAATGTCTTTTGAATTCAGATTTACCTCTCAAGAAGGCTCCTCACGAGTCTTTTTGAATTCTTTCCAATCGTCCTCCAATATACCATCTCGCAAGGACACAATTCTTTCGACGGACCATATATATACTCGCCGGTCAAATCAGTCTTAAATTGCCTCCACATCTTGCCAATAGAATGCAATGTCTTCGTGCGAAATTGACCAATATTGCTAATTTGACTGACATCAAAGTTGGCCTACATTGACAATTCAAATTCAAATGTTATCAATAATACAATTTTAAATTATTTGCAATAATTTAAGTTTTTATAGAATAATTTGATTAAATTAATATTTTTTCATAAATTTTAATTTTATTCCAGATTATTTATATTTAATTCAGTGTTTTAAATTATTTTATTTAATTTCTGTTTTTAGAAAATAAATTACTTAAATTAAGGTTTTTTTATAAATTTCAGTTTTATTCCAGATTATTTATATTTAATTCAGTTTTTGAATTATATATATATAAAAGTAAGTTGGTGATATATATTTAAGTTGGTAAATTTTAAAAAAAAATTAAGTCAATACAATAATTCATTTTGTGTTGCCAAATGTAAGAAATAAGTTATCCTAAAATCAGAGAGTAGCACTAACAAAAGGGATCAGGAAATAATTTCATTCATCACATCATATTATCAATCAATTATATATTGTTTTTTTAATTTAATTTCAGTTTCTGTAGAATAATTTAATTAAATTAATATTTTTTAATAAATTCCACTTTTAATCCATATTTATATTTAATTCAGTTTTTTAAATTATTTTATTTAATTTCAGTTTTTATAGAATAATGTAATTTAATTTAAGCACAAAGTGAAACACATAATTAATCACAAAAGTAATGCACGTACCAATACATCCTGCCACAGCATTTCCTTGTCGGGCTTGTCCGGTACGTGATTCCATCGATCATACAATATAGAAACATGATCTTTCGTAAGTTTACCCAAATACGTATTCAACTTGATTTTGTGCTCGTACTTAAGTTTTCCCCTGATTGGATCGATATCAAGAGGTAGCTTTTTCCCATCTACACGCCGTCTGGCCATACTTCTACATCTTGTAGGATTTCTCGATGTAGTAGTCTGCGTATGAGGAGAAGCAGTGGAATGAGGAGGAGAATGGCGAGGAGTATGAGGAGAATGAGAAGGAGAACGAGAAGGATGCCGAGGAGAAGTCATGTGCCTGTATAAACAAATGAGAATATTGTCAAACACAACATAAACCAAAAAAATAATATTTGTCAAACACAACATACACCAATAATATTTTTTGCAAGAGACGCCTTATATGTTAGGTATGCGTCACGTCTTCTATGCTATATAGATAATACATGAAGTTTCTACTTAACTTTAAAAAAATCGAATTTTTAAGAATCGTTTTTCGAACCTTGTGCTTTTTAATTTTAAATAGAAATTGTCATGTACACTCGCTCTCGATGCCTTATTTCATTGCCTGATTGCAAGACATTCCAAACCTCGGCCTTGTCAGCACGTCGTTCCGTCGGGAAAAAAAATCATTATATATCGACTTGACAAACTTAAATAGTTTGTGTATCAAATTGTAACCAAAAAGACTAAATTCCTGTTTTCATTAAAAAAACCGGAGTATCAGTTTGACGCTTTCTTTTTGTCAAAGCAAAGACATAACAGTGTTTACACACAAACACATATACACAGACAAAAAAAGGGTTCACATGGATATAATCTAATAAAATAGACTTCCAACATTCTTTGCATGTCTTCCAACTAGTATTCTAAACCTAATATATGAATAATATTAAACGTGAATGCAAAAGGTTACATGTAAATATAAAATCATGTTGGTGGAACAGAAAAAAAGATGCAACACACCAAGTTGCAGATACAGTAAAATATAAAAGTTACCTATCAAAAGAAAAATAATAGCTATATATAGAAGAGAATAAAAGCATACCACACAGAATGGTACCTAATTTTTCTTTTATTGTTTTCGGGTTATAACTGTCACCAAGGATTTATAAACAGGAATGTGGTTCGTAAAAGCATACCACACATACTCACTTTATAAGAGGAAAAATCATCGTCTCTCGCATTCTTTTACACGAAGTCATCGACTCTTATTATAACTTAACATCTAATTGCCTACATTTTCATTAGTAAGTACAAAATCTACCGATTTCTAAGTGAACACCTACTCACTTTATAAGAGGAGAATAAATTAATTCGGTTAGACTTAGAATGAGAACAAAAATGACATATGTATCTATGCAAAACTTAGATGTAGTGATTCATGTACCTGATTTTTATTTATATTTTGAGATAACATAGTTCTCCCATAAACCTTCATCATGGTCATTTCGAATGGCATGTATGTCGTCAGATTCATTTTCTTCAACGATAGTGGGTAACCGTATTGACAAAGGAATAAATTCACAATTGTCAAATGTTGATTCTTCAGTTTCATTCATATCCACACTTCTACCAGGAATAACCACGGAAAATCCTTCATTACATGGATCATTGACATAGAACACCTGTTTTGCTTGGTGTGCCATGATAAAAGGCTCGTCTTTATAAGCTACCTTGTGAAGATCTACCAAAGTTAATCCTAACTCATCGGTTTCCACACCCATATTATTATCAGCCCACTTGCACTTAAACACAGGCACTCTAAACTTAACATATTCAAGTTCCCAGATCTCTTCTATAACTCCATAGTAACTCGTCGATGCCAAAACTGGGTTTTTGTCTTTTGAGCTTGAAAAGTGCATAGACTCGGCTTGAAGAGTAACTCCACTATTTTGAACCGTACTCTTGTCATATTGTGACTTTGTATAGAATGAGTACTTATTAATATCGTATCCACTCCAAGTTACGACATCAGATTTGGGTCCGTAAGCTAGCCATTGTAATGTTTCAGATGCACTGCTAGAAATTTGTTCCTTAAACCATCTCAAGAAAGTCTTATTATGTTCGATCAACAACCATTTTTCACTCATTCGGGGATTCATTATCTTCAAATGATTCTTGTGAGCTGACAAGTAGGGAAGAACATCATCAGTGTTATTCAAAATGTACAAATGTGCTTGAAGCACCTCATCTCGACTCTTAGTTACAACTTTAACACCTCGTGTACCCTTTCCTCTAATTATATCCTCATGTCAAGACTTAGGAAGCCCTACAGATTCCACTTGTGACATGTAATCTATGCAAAACTCGATAGCTTCTTCTGCAATGTACGTCTCCACAATAGATGCTTCCGGACGAAATGGGTTTTTAGTATACCCTTTGAAAATCTTCATGTATCGCTCAATGGGGTACATCCATCTCAAATAAACAGGGCCACACTCTTCAATCTATCTAACTAGATGGACAAGTAAGTGAACCATGATATCGAAAAAAGGAGGAAAATACATCTCCAACTGGCATAAGATAACAACAGCCTCATTTTTCCACTCATCCAAAACTAGAGGATCTATCACTTTGCTATCTATAGCATTGAAAAAAAACACAAGTGAGTTATGACATGCCTCACTTTTTTAGGCAAAACATCACGTATAGCCATTGGTAGAAGTTGTTGCATCAAGACATGACAGTCATGGGACTTTAAGCCAACCAATTTAAGAGTTTGCAACGACACGAGACTCTTAATATTTGAAGAGTAACTTTGTCGCACTTTAATGCCTTGTAAACATTTACAAAAGCTGATTTTCTCCTTTTTGATAAAGTATAACATGCTAGGGGGAGATAAGTTCGTTTACCAATTGATTTCGGATGTAACTGAGGATGAATACCCATATCCTCTAGGTCTAGATGAGCCTGGACACCATCTTTTGTTTTGTCTTTAATATTGAGAAGTGTGCCGATCACACTATCGCACCCATTTTTTTCGACATGCATAACATCTATGCAATGTCTAACATCTAGTTTGCTCCAGTATGGAAGATCAAAGAATATGGACCTCTTCTTCCATATGTTTGTCGCAACGGACTTTTTTGTAGCTTTCCCAAACACAGTATTGATATTCTTAATGTGGTCGTAAACTTGCTCACGTATTAATGGTATCGGTGCAAATCCCTCTTCCTGGTATCCATTAAAAGCTTTTCTCAATCTACGACATGGGTGATGGCGCTTGAGAAACCTCCGATGTTGAGTGTAAACTGTTTTTTTTTCGTGTTTCAACTGAACGTTGCTTGTGTTTTCTTCACATATAGGACATGCATGATGCCCCTTCACACTATACTTGCTCAAGTTTCCATATGCCGGAAAGTCATTAATGGTACAAAATAACATTGCACGTAGCTTGAAACTTTGTTGGTGGTACCCATCAAACACGTCAACCCCTTCATCCCACATCATTTTCAAATCACCAATCAATGGACTTAGATAAACATCTATGTCATTTCCTGGCTGCTTTGGGCCTGAAATCATCATTGACAACATAACATATCTACGCTTCATACATAAACCATGAGGTAAATTATAGATCACAAGTAGGACGGGCCATGAGCTATGCTTAGTGCTTAAATTACCAAACGGATTCATCCCATCTGTGGCAAGTCCAAGCCTAAGGTTTCTTGCCTCACCCCCAAAATCTGGAAATAAATGATATATTTTCTTCCACTGTACAGAATCAGCAGGATGACGAATTAGACCGTCGCATTTTCTCCCTTTTGCGTGCCATATGAGATTTTTTGCGTCATCCTTATTAGCAAACAGTCGCTTGAACCTTGGAATAATTGGAAGATACCACAACACCTTCGCTGGAGGCCCTCGTTGTGTGCTCTCTCCATCACTAGAATCATCATGCTTCACTTTGTAGCGTGATGCCCCGCACCTAGGACACTTATGTAATAATTCAAAATTTTTTCGGTACAATATGCAATCATTAGGGCAGGCGTGTATCTTCTTATTTGCTAAACCCATCGGACACAAAACCTTCTTCGCCTCATAAATACGGTTAGGCAATTTATTACCTTCTGGAAGTATCTCCTGTATCAACTCGAGTAATTCGGTGAAACTTTTATCACTCCACCCATTTTTTGCTTTCACATTAACCAACTTCAACACGGCAGACAAGCGTGTAAATTTTTTACAACCCGGATATAAAGGAGTCTCTAAATCACTTTTCAATGGATCATAAACATGCGCTTGTCGGAATGATTCTTCTCCAACATCACAAATCATGTCTTCAAATTGATCACCATCTATATCTACGTATGTGTCTTCAGTTGGAATGTCTACTAGTTCGCCATGCCATATCTAAATCGTATAGTTTGTATTTATTCCCTCACAAATAAGATGTTCACGAATTATGTCAGCTTCATGTCGTCTCCCGTTCATACACTTGACACAAGGGCAAAAATATCTTTCATCGGGTTCCGGGCGATTTTGTCGGGCGAACTCAAGAAATTGTTCGATTCCATTATCATACTCATCACTGTTACGACTTGCATTCATCCAACTTCGATCCATTTTTCTTCTTTTCTGTTGTACACATAGTGAAATTCAATTTGCAATTCCTTTAGTTAGAACCAACCACATTTAGTGTTATTTTAATCTTCTACCAAAAACATACAACTGTTATTGCTATTAATATACTATGTCATCTCACTATTTTATAAAGACTGTCACCTTTTTCTGCATTAACTATTGGGAGAAGATCCTTAAGATGAAAGTTAACATCTATCCCAAAGGGAGAAGATCCTTAAGAACTTAACCACATCTATCCCAACGTACACTACAAAAAAAACAGTTTTTACCGACGCCAAATGCCGTTGGTAAAACAGAAAATGGCATCGGTAAAAAAATTACTGACGGCAATCTGCCGTTGGAAAAATGCTCGACGGTAATTTTTTACAGACGCCGCCATTTACCGACGCCATTTTTGGCGTCGTTAAATTAAAAAAAAATCTAAAAAAGTCAGGTCAGGACTCAGGCGGGTCACGTCCGGGCTCAGGCGGGTTAGGTCCGGGCTCAGGCATGTCAGGTTCGGTCAGGTCCAGGTCCGGGCGGGTCGGGTCCGGGTCCGGGCGGGTCAGGTTCGGGCTCCATTCAATTTCAGATGGTTGAGAAAGATTTTGGTTTATAAACCACAAAAAACACTACGGTTTTTTCGATGTGGGATAGTGTAAAAAATTTACCGACACTGAAATGGCGTCGGCAATGGCGTAAACGACGTCGTTAAATTAAAAAAAGAAAATTACCAACGCCAAAATGACGTTGGTAAAGGCGTCGGTAAATGGCGTCGGTAAACGGCGTCGTTAATTGTGAAAAAAGAAAAAAAGATAATAATGAAAATTTACCAATGCCGAAGTGGCGTCGGTAAGGTCATCGGTAAATGGCGTCGGTAAACGGCGTCGTTAATTGTGAAAAAAAAATAAAAAAAAAGTCTGCGAACTGGTCGTCGGCAATGGCGTCGGTAAATCAATTAAATAACGGGCGTCGGTAATGGCGTCGGTAAATTATAAGTTTAACAACGGCGGGTACGGGCATCGGTAAATGGCGTCGGTAAAAACTGTTTTTTTTGTAGTGGTAATTCATGCTTTAAAAGGTAACAGACAAAAACTGAAAGACACACAAGAGTAATTATCCCATTAATCAAAGCAAAAAAACGACAGACCATACTTCTAATTACCAATCCAATGCTCTTGTTTGTTAAAACCATTGAACATAAACTAAAAAAATCAACATACAAGGAAAGAAAGCAAAAAAATGGGCAGGGTGGGCGGCGGAAGGTAGCCGCGGTCGCCGATGGGGATGGTGAATTAAGAACCGAAGGAGAAAAGGAGCTTAAAAAATAAGGGAAGAATGAGTTCTAATAAAATAAATAAAAATAAATACCTGTAGGAGAGACAGAGATGGCTGGCAGCGGCCGGAGAGAGAGAGGTCGCAGCGGCGATTCGGGTGTGGTAGAATAGGGCTTAAGACTGTGTCGTTTGTCGTGCCTTTCTGGAACCTCAGGGTTCGTTTGGTTCAACAGCTATCGTTTGTCGTTTGGTTCATTTGGTCGAATAGGGCTTAAGACCTTAGGGTTCGTTTGTCGTCCCAAAAAATCGAGATACCGGAAAACAGCGACGGGAAGGGCAGACAATACAACCGCTGAATATTCGTTTGGGTACAGAGGCGGAGGAAGCAAGGTTTTGGGTACAGAGGCGGAGGAAGAAAGAAAAATAAAACCCCGAACTATTCTTAATGATAAAACAACAGCGGTTGTTAAGCAACAACCGCTGTTAAATGTATTGTTAACAATGTTTAACAGCGATTATCAATAAAACCGCTGTTAACTATATTTTTTTTTGAAAAAAATTAACAGCGGTTATTGTATAAACCGCTGTTAATTGTCACTTTTAACTGAAAATTTAACATCAGTTTTCCTTAACAACCGATGTTAAATTGCAAGTTCGTTTTTTTTTTAATTTTTCGGGATAAATTTAACATCGATTATTATAAAACTGATGTTAAGTGCCTATTTTAACATCGGTTACTTTAATAACCGCTGTTAATTTATTGCACACTATTTACAAGTATGCCACCGCGTCATTTTAACAGCGGTTTTCGAACAACCGCTGTTAAAAGGACGCTGTTAAAGACTAGTTTTGTAGTAGTGTTCGTTACTTGATGAGTACGAACGGTATTTGTGTGGAACCAGGTAGGATCCGATGGGGCCTCTGGAGTAAGTTACTTGATTAGTACGAACAGTATATGTGTAACACCCCCAAAGCACTCGGGAATATTACAGCGTCGCAGACCCTCTCCGTGAGGATCTACCAGGCTAAATAAAGAAAACCACAACATATCAATACATGCCAACATGGATAATAACGAACCACTAGACTGATTTGGTCTTTTACCTCAATATACACATCAAACAAACATAACTCTTTCTCACAGCTCATACCCACACAGGGGTTGGAATACATCAACATTCCCATAAAATAGGAGAATAACACAAGGGAGAGACAAACAACAAGACTCTACCAAGATACTCAACGACTGATCTTCATGTGATTAGTATCGTTGTCCTCCATCATCATTCGTAATGATCCTGTAATTCGCTCCCCAATAACCCGCAAGTACCTGGACACAATACAGATGTTCACCCCCCAAATACTTGGGGGTTAGCAAAACTCCACTGTCTTGCTAGTGGAAGTATAAAATACAAATACAAGCCATACACAACATACTCCAAGCACACAATAATCGTCAACATGCTTTCCGAGATAAGTCACTTGGTCAAAACAATTCAAATCATGAAAGGTGGGGATGAAACCCATATACATCATACAAAATATTTATGATCTCGGGAGTTTTGGAAACATTTGGGATTTAAGAATTCTCAAGCCTTTCGAAACCACTTAGGGACATAGCCCAAAAGTCATTTTCCCAAAATACAATTATGATAACAACACATGGGGTCTGCAACCCAATCATACCATTCCGGTCACCAAGCACGGGGTCCACTGTAATATCCAGAATTTATACTATTGTGGTTTAATATTATTTTATGCGAGTTATGTTGTACATCGTGGAATCTGTACAGTATGAAGAAAATAAATGAAGGACTGAGACATCTGTATTGGTATAATTGTCGTACTTGGTCGACAATTACAATTGAGGATATTGTGTATCATATGAGAATATTATTGAATTTAGTATATGTATTCAGTATGTGAGTGTACGTATCCAGTATGTCGAGACAGACGAGAAGAGTTGGAAATGGCTAAGTATAGCCTGACTAGCGCGCGCTAATGTTCAAATATAGCACACGCTATCGTTCATAGTTAGCGCACGCTAGAGGGAGAATGTAGAGCATGCTAATGCAGTCAAATCTGAAGGAATCTACATGTGGACCAGGCCACTTTCGGCGCACGTTCTGATAAGTCAACGGATGTTTGTAATGTAGTACTAGCGCACGCTAAACACTAAAGGTTAGCGCACGCTAATGGTATATTGGACAAAAAGGAATTTTATCCTCTTCAGTACTTCCGGCATGTGGGGACACGGGGGTAGGTGCTGACTGTAGTAAGTCAACTACGATTAGCGCACGCTAAGGTCCAAGAAATTACGTGGGCTAGACAGTGTAATTTACGTACATTATTGCATGTGCATTATGTACATAAATCAGTGTACGAATCAAAACAATTGCCTCTGGACCACGATAGCGCACGCTACTAAGGAAAAGTAGCGCACGCTAATAACAGTCAGTATATATATGATTGCAGACGTGAATTATGTTCATTCAGCCATTCCTTCCTTTATTTTGAGAGAGAGAGTTTTTAGAGAGAAGTTTGAGGTTCCAAACACCGAGAGATGATGATCTTTAACAAGATTAAGCTGAGAAATAGGGATTAGTGTCTTGTTCTTGAAGTTATTTATGATTCTTGGAATGAAGTTCAAGTGTTCTCCTTCTTGGTTCGTCTAATCCAGGTAATCTTCGTATCCCTTTGATAGTAGTTCGTTTTTAAGGATGATTACATGTAAGGAATATGTTGGATAATCATGTGGTGATATTATATAAGGATTAATGAAGTTATGATAAGTGTTTTCGGATGTTAACTAAGATGTCTCCATACTTTAAGAATTGTGTTTCGTTTAACCCGATGAAACATGGATTTCTAAATTATGTTGACCATGATATAAGGTTGTATTCCAGATTAAGAACAATATGATAGGACGATTATGTATAGGAGGAGTTGGTGTATACGTATCTAGAGCTAAGATATGTGTTTTGATATAATATTCGTATAAGAACACGAGTATGACGCGAGTATGGTGATGAGATTAAATTTGGAAAAGTTATTGTTAACCTTGGAGTATGATTTCCTTTTATTTTGTATTCGTAGTCGTAAAGTTTTAGTCGATGCTTGGAATGTATGCCTCTATGTAGCATTAGCACACGCTAAGCCTACTGGCTAGCGCACGCTAACGAGAGTAACTTAGCGCACGCTATGTTAAGGTATTAACGTGCGCTAAGTCATCAGGCAGGGTAATATATTCTGTTTCGGTTATGAATTCGTGATCGTTTAAGTTGGTTTGATCAGACTTGTGGTTAACCGAGATATTGTCGAGCCGTTGGTTTTGTGAATTGGTTTTATCGATTGTTGATTGTTGTCGAACTTGTTGTCTATCGATTATTGTAATAGGTTGAGATTATTGATTGGTGATTAGAACCATGCTTTGCGGTCGTGTTCGATAATGTTCCGTATTTCCTTGATACTTGTCTTTGATGGACAATCGATTATCGTATTGGAATTGTCGACGTTATCGGATGGATTGAATTGGCCAGAGATGGTATAATTTCCGCATCGCGAGTTATGATAATGTTTTGAGAACCTTGGGTATTGTTGAGATACCGTATAGATATTTCGGTATTATCTTAATGTGTTGTTAAGGATACGAATCGTGGATTTTCGTAAAGTTACGATGGTAAGATTACATTGGTCGTACTCTTACCTAATATTTCCATTGATATGTAATTATTGACGTGATGTGATGGTTATCATTGTTGGATATTTTGGCTGACCCCGTCGTGGGCTTTCTTTTTAGGTTCTTGGATTATCAAGCTTGTAGCGGTCGTGGAGAGATGAGCATCCCGGAGGATACTGGCTAGGGCATGTATTTGTGTATTGAGTTTCCTGATCAGTTCTTGTATTCCGCTGTTAGAGTATTTTAATTGTTTGTCTTTACCCGCTACGTGAGTATTTCTAAATGGTCTTTTGGTATCTGGTAACTTAGGTTACTTTGTAAATCATTCTCTAAATCTATTCTGTCGGTAAGTGTAAGCGATAGCTTAACGTATGTTCTTAAACAATTGAGCATTGGCATTTCGGGCCTTGTGATTACAAATGAGATTTTACGACGGTTAGATAAACAGATTTTATTAAGTCTTCAAATGTTTTCAAAAGACAGTACCGTCGTTAGCCTCTTGGGCATTTGTAAATGTTTGCAAAAATTTCCTTCAGCCTTGTGGGTTCCATCTCGGGGCCCACGGCGCTGTAATATTCCTGGTCGGATCTGGGAGTGTTACAGAATATGGTATCAGAGCTTAGGTTGAGAAAACCTAGGCAGTCGGGTCGAGTTGGGTCGTGTTTTTGTCGCGTCATTCGAGTTTTTGATTGACAAATATTGGAGCCGTGAGTTTTTGTTGTTCACTCGGGCTTATGTTATGTGATTTACCAGTGTAGTACTGGGGTTGTTGTAAACTTTTCCAAATGGTGTTAACGTGTTTCTTCGGATAGAGTCGTGTTGTGTTCTCGAGTTGAACTGAGTTTGCAAAATGTGTGTTTTGAAAATATCTATGTCGAGTATTTTCTAGAGTCGAGACATGTGCCAGTGTCACGGGGAATCATCGGCTTCACGATCTGTAAGTATTTGGATTTTTGAATTTCATCGAGATTTATTGCCGTTCTAAGTTGATATGATTTGAGATTCAGCAGAATATTATTCATTACAGTATAAGGTGACGGAGTTGGGATAGGATTGATGATCTTGAGAAGTTATGATTTTGGAAATCAATATGTCGGTTAATTTTTGGAACGGAATTGTGTATTTTTGAGAATGTCGTGGATTGTTGAGGAGAACATGTAGTCATGTTAGTTCATTTTTTGATATATGAACTGTTTTTGAGCATTTGAAAATGATACTTTTCAAAATGAATGTTTTACGGATGTTTTACCGTAAATGATTTTTGGGCCAGACCCAATAGATTTTTAAAATTGTTTTATAACTCAGGACTTGGGGTCCGAAAACGAGTTTCCTACTTTTTAAACTTCTTGTAATGCGGAACGAGATATGGGCTGAGACCCTAATGTTTCAAAAGGCTTTTCTGTTTTCTTAAAACTCCCAAGATTTGTAAAACACTTTATCAATCGTTTATCTACTTTATTACTACCTTTCGGGGTTTTGATTTATTGGTTCAAATGAAACCTCTCGGGAAGTCTTTCGCTGTGTTGATTTGTTTCAATGTTTTGTCATAGCATATTTGAGGTGATCCGGGATGGATTAATGATTGACGTTGCGAGTCATATGTGGAAAAGGAGTTTTTGGTCGGAATTTATATATTGAAATTTTGGAATTCTATCGTGTGGTTTTCCGATGGAATATCAGTGGATATTGGTGATGAACCGAATTGGTATATAAGAGTATGGATGTAGTCGAGCATTCGCATTATTCCATTTTATTAATCGTGTAGATTCGAAGGAAAACTGTTATCGAATACTTGGCATCAGCGAGCCGATTTAATTTTTCGAAAAATTGATTACGTGGTCTTACGAAAATTTATGTTTCGAGTTTTGAAATTTTTGAAAGAACTTTCGAAAATTGTCTTCTTCACAAGACTATATGATTTCAAACTGGTTTTGAAAATGAAATTGATATACATACGCATTTAGTGCATAGTGCATATCATGGTGAAGTTCTGAGTAAGACTCACAAACTAGATAACACTCTAACGGTACGACAAAAAGAGATTCGAACTTTTGTATGGTAGTTTGGTTATCCAGGAATGATCGGTTGATTGATCAGATAATAGAAATATACTGCGTGTTGTAGATTCATGTGCAGGATGTAATTTTGGAACTTTAGATTTTGTGAAACCGGGACATATGTACTATGTGATTCCATTGGTATGGTAGTAGCGCGACTCTACCATAGTGACTTTTGAATGATTTCTTTGTAAGTGTTGATTTGGGGATGGTAACGCCATGCTGGTTATTTTGGATATTGAGTGGTCGTTCCCACTCCATGTATGATGGGATATGTTCGTCGGGTTGTGACTGGTTGTTCGTATGCCGAGGAGTATGTTCGACAGTCAGGTGTGTTTATTGAGATCCACTGTATGTGATTGGTGTGTCGTTTTGAGAACCTTATTCGTTCATATATCGATTTCTGTGTTTCTGTGTTGATCGTGTTGGAGTTTACCGTGTGAAGGTATTCTCGATTTTCGTTGATCGTTCGTTGGTAATATTGGAGTTTATCATGATGATGATATTCTCGGCCGTGTTTTGACCTTTGGATTGGTCGTATTAGAGTTTATCATGTTAATGATATTCTCGGTTAATTTATTGGTTGATTATTGCTGGTGATCATCTGAGCGTTCAGATTGCCTATCGATGTTTCGGGATTTGTTGCCATGGTGTTGAGCATTTGTTTCACAGATGTATCGTGTATTATTCGTTTTATCGGAATTGGGGCTTGATTGTATAATTAGGTAGACGAGATTTGACACGGATAGGTTACTTCATCCGAAGATGATATATTTTGTTGAGACTCATGGAATTGTTATTGTAAACGTATTGAGGCTTTACAGTGAAGTCACTTGCTAGTACCTCAGGAGATCGTCGACTTGGCGCATATTTTAGTGTACTGTTTTGGTTATTCTTAATGATGATCGATCATTGTTGTGATGGTTTCGGAATATTTTGGTGGAACGGTTTGTTGGTTTTTCTATAACGACTTGCAAGTTTCGAGGACGAAACTTATTTTAAGTGGTGTAGTATGTAATATCCGGAATTTCTACTACTGTGGTTTAATATTATTTTATCCGAGTTATGTTGTACATCGTGGAATCTGTACAGTATGAATAAAATAAATGAAGGACTGAGACATATGTATTGGTATAATTGTCGTACTTGGTCGACAATTGCAATAGTGGATATTGTATATCATATGAGAATATTATTGAATTTAGTATATGTATTCACTATGTGAGTATACGTATCCAGTATGTCGAGACAGTCGAGAATAGTTGGAAATGGCTAAGTATATCCTGACTAGCGCGCGCTAATGTTCAAGTATAGCACACGCTATCATTCATGGTTAGCGCACGCTAGAGGCAGAATGTAGCACACGCTAATGCAGTCAGATCGGAAGGAATCTGCGTGTGGACCAGGCCACTTTCGGCGCACGTTCTGATAAGTCAACGGATGTTTGTAATGTAGTACTAGTGCACGCTAAACCCTAAAGGTTAGCGCACGCTAATGGTATATTGGACAAAAAGGAATTTTATCCTCGTCAGTACTTCCGGCATGTGGGGACACGGGGGTAGGTGCTGACTGTAGCAAGTCAACTACGATTAGCGCACGCTAAGGTCCAAGAAATTATGTGGGCTAGACAGTGTAATTTACGTACGTTATTGCATGCACATTACGTACGTAAATCAGTGTACGGATCAAAACAGTCGCCTCTGGACCACAATAGCGCATGCTACTAAGGAAAAGTAGCGCACGCTAATAACAGTTAGTATATATATGATTGCAGACGTGAATTATGTTCATTCGGCCATTCCTTCCTTTATTTTGAGAGAGAGAGTTTTTAGAGAGAAGTTTGAGGTTCCAAACACTGAGAGATGATGATCTTTAACAAGATTAAGCTGAGAAATAGGGATTAGAGTCTTGTTCTTGAAGTTATTGATGATTCTTGGAATGAAGTTCAAGTGTTCTACTTCTTGGTTCGTCTAATCCAGGTAATTTTCGTATCCCTTTGATAGTAGTTCGTTTTTAAGGATGATTACATGTAAGGAACATGTTGGGTAATCATGTGATGATATTATATGAGGATTAATGAAGTTATGATAAGAGTTTTCGGATGTTAAGTAAGATGTCTCCATACTTTAAGAATTATGTTTCGTTTAACCCGATGAAAGATGGATTTCCAAATTATGTTGATCATGATATGAGGTTGTATTCCAGATTAAGAACGATATGATAGGATGATTATGTATAGGAGGTGTTGGTGTATTCATATCTAGAGCTATAATATTCATATAAGAACACGAGTATGACTTCTAGTATGGTGATGAGATTGAATTTGGAAAAGTTATTATTAATCTTGCAGCATGATTTCCTTTTCTTTAGTATCCGTAGTCGTAAAGTGTTAGTCGATGCTTGGAATGTATGCCTCTGTATAGCATTAGCACACGCTAAGCCTACTGGCTAGCGCACCCTAACGAGAGTAACTTAGCGCACGCTATGTTAAGGTATTAACGTGCACTAAGTCATCAGGCAGGGTAGTATATTCTGCTTCGGTTATGAATTCATGATTGTTTAAGTTGGTTTGATTAGACTTGTGGTTAACCGAGATATTGTCGAGCCGTTGGGTTTGTGAATTGGTTTTATCGATTGTTGATTGTTGTCAAACTTGTTGTCTATCGATTATTGTAATAGGTTGAGATTATTGATTGGTGATTAGAACCATGCTTTGAGGTCGTGTTCGAGAATGTTCGTGAATTGCATTGATCAGGGCCAAGGGACTTGTAGATGACGGCAATGGAATTAGTAACGGCTTCATCGGTATCGAGGTAAGTTATTATTTGCTCAGTTTATAGTATTTAATGAATGGTTTCCGTTTGATTCGTGTATAATTCGTATAACAATTTTTATAATCGTAATCACAGGAGATTTGGGATTATAAATCGTATTCAAGTTTTGGGAATCTAAATCATAATGTATATGATTTACTTTTGTTATTGGTATACTTGTATATCGAGAATATATTGTGATAAAGACGAAGATATGAATTATCTGCAATCCGTGATACTTTGGACCGTCGAGTATTAAGGATAATGGTTCGTGATGGTTTAGACATTGAGATCATTCTCGAAGGACTCAGGGCAAGTACTCTAATCATTTTTATCATTTGTGTAGATCATGTCGTGATACATTCGTGTATGGTTGTTGTCATGCATTTGTGCATTGTTGTTGTCATGTACTGGGTACTGTTGTTTTGTGCAGTTGTGCATTGTTGTCATATGTCCACCTCGTGTTGGTCCGACGGGATCATCGGGGGATCTATGCTAGCGTGCGCTGGATCATCAGACGGGTTTCCCACCTAGGGTTGGTCTGACGGGATCATCGGGGGATCTAGGCAGTGAACGCTGGATCATCGGATTGCAATGTATTGTTGTTGTGCATATGTATATTATGGGTTTGCCATAAGTATACATTGTTGTTATTGATGTGAGCATATTGACGTTGTCATATGAGTATGCATTTGTAGGTCTTGTGTTAGAACCATATCCGTATGTTGTTGATCTGATCTTAGATTAGACTAACGTGATTCCATCGTGGCATTTCGTATCTTGAGGTATGTTCCGTATTTCCTTGATACATGTCTTTGATGGACAATCGATTATCGTATTGGAATTGTAGACGTTATCCGATGGATTGAATTGGCCAGAGTTGGTATAATTTCTACATCGCGAGTTATGATAATGTTTTGAGAACCTTGGGTTTTGTTAAGGATACCGTACAGATATTTCGGTATTATCTTAATATGTTGTTAGCGTATGTTCTTAAACAATTGAGCTTTGGAATTTCAGGCCTTGTGATTTCAAATGAGATTTTACGACGGTTTGATAAACGGATTTTATTAAGTCTTCAAATGTTTTTAAAAGACAGTACCGTCGTTAGCCTCTTGGGCATTTGTAAATGTTTGCGAAAATTTCCTTCAGCCTTGTGGCTTCCATCTCGGGGCCCACGACACTGTAATATTCCCGGTCGGATCTGGGGGTGTTACATCCACGACCCAATCATACATATCAACATATTCCCAAGGATTATTCGCATTCCGTTCTAACAAGCCATGAACCTCAAATGCTCCCGCAGAACATACCCCAGTGAATAATCTAATGGGAAACCATACCAAATCACATGTCACCGCGACGACAGTCACATGACCATAATCATACATACGTTCATAGTTACCCTGGCATCGCACTAGCAAGCTACGAACCTCGGAGCCTCCACGAGACATACCCGATTGGACAACCCATGACACATACATCACACAACCAAATCACAACCATAAGTTATCCCGGCATCGTACTAACAAGCTACGAACCTCGGAGTCCCCGCAAGACATACCCAGATTGGATAACCTCATAAGTTATCCCGGCATCGGGATAGCATATCACGAACCTCGGAGTCCCTGCAAGACATACCCGATTGGATAACCCTACGGCCACGCCCGAACCATACTAGAAAGGACGGATCCTGGAGATTCAACAATCTTACCCGGTGGCACATCACTTACAACAACAACAAGCAAATACCAATGTCAAACCACACTAAACACCATAACCTCCTTACAAAGGAGTGACAACTAATATCACACAACAACACATCTTCACCGAACAAGTACACATATCAATACACAGTCCTGCAAGTGATTACGATCTATTATATTCACGAAATATGATTATAACATCTTCCAACATACGACAAATGCTCACCTATTCTGAAAACACATTTATTCATGAAGCATACGCGCTACTTTTGAAGAAAACCCTTTTGTTGAGAATATACTGATCCTTTTTAAAGTTCATTAAAACATTCGGATCACATACATACAATTATTTATCAATCGTTACATGTACAAAACATGAAGTGTATGGGCAAGATACTTGCCTCGAATCTACGAGCAACCGAACAACGAACGGGTGAGGTCGAGCAGCCCTCAAACTTCCGAAAATGACCAAGAATCTCGACAGCCCCACGAATACTACGATAACAATACCATCACGAATTAACAACACTAATCGGAAACCGAAATGACGCTAAGAACCACAAGGATATAAGAGTTTCTCCATGAAATCAAGAGCCTTGTTTCGAGTGGTATAAAATCAATAAATGAGTTGCCAATCCGAAGGTCACGGCCAATACAATCAAGAATGCGCAACTGATCGGATGGGATCGGGTAAAAATCACAAAACCAAGAAAAAACCCCAAATTCAAGAAAATAGGGTCGTAAGAAGAGATTACCTTGAATCGAGCAAAGAAGATGATCAAGTGATGTTGAATATACATAAATCCACTCCAAGATGAAGCTTGATGATCAAGATCGCCCAAAATCTCCCCTAGACCTCGCTCCCGACGGAAAGAGATGAAGAAAGGTGAGAAATGATGAAATGAAGGCTGTTGTACAGTATTTATACTGGACAGTCATTAGCATGCGCTAAACACACTGCATTAGCGTGCACTAATGGGGTCAACACTTCAGAACATACCTCCTGCAACACTGTTAGCGTGCACTAGCTAATATGCATAGCGCGCGCTAACCAGACATGAATCCAGTCCAGTGGCTTCTGGAAGGATCTGCACCTACCAGGTAGCGTGCGCTAAAAAGGACAAATGCGTGCACTAAACAATAACGTGCGCTAACTACCAACCTTAGCGCGCGCTAACGAGACTCTAGTTCCAGTCCAGTAGCTCCTGGACTGCCTCTAGACTGCCAGTTAGCATGCGCTACACACCCGGTAGCGTGCGCTAACAATGACATAGTAGCGCACGCTACACCACAATGAGTCAAAAACCCATGCAACGGTCTGAAATGGAATCAAACACGTGTCAACTCATGGCACGCTCAAACATGGCACAACATTCCAAAAACATGGACAGCGCCAACCTGATAACCATCATGAAGTACGTATTCATGATTCATATTTAACTCCACATCATAACACAAAGATCACGCAAGCTCGTGTAACACGAGATACAACATATAGTGGGGAGACTTACATCCACATATCGCACGAAGATGATGGCTGCACTTTGATACTAATCACGAGCTAAATATTGTATCTTGACCCCCTTGTGGGTAAATACAGTAGTGAGTTTATATTCGGATTGATTTTTGTCGTGTTACCCCATAGGTCGATGTATCTTAATGTTTGACCTTTTCGGTCAGTGTCGGTATGTAGTTTGACCCTGGTCGGTCAAACATTTGTCATCTCGTGGTAATTAGCCTAGTAGATCCCTCTGAAATGGGGTCTACAGTGTGTAATATTTCCGGTGAACTTCCGGGGGTGTTACATTTATGGTATCAGAGCTTAGGTTGTGGAAACCTAGGCTGTCAGGTCGATTCGAGTCGAGATTTGTCAAGTCGTGTTTTGTTGCGTCATCCAAGTTATCGGTTAACAAGTCGACTTGTGCGTTGTCGTGTCATGTCGTTCGTATTCATGATTCACATTTAACTCTACATCATAACACAAGGATCACGCAAGCTCATGTAACACGAGATGCAACATATAGTGGGGAGACTTACATACACATATCGCACGAAGATGATGGCTGCACATTGATACTAATCACGACCGACATCACAGACGATGCATCTCGACACGATTTAATCAGATAAAATCTGAAAAGACAAGACTCGACAACACACAACTCGACCCGACAGCCTAGGTTTCCGCAACCTAATCTCTGATGCCATATTTTGTACACCCCCAAACCACTCGGGAATATTACAGCACCGCATAACCTCTCTGTGAGGATCTACCAGGCTAAATACAGAAAAACACAACATATCAATGTATGCCAACATGGCTAATAACGAACCACTAGACCGATTAGGTCTTTTACCTCAACATACACATCAAACATGCATAACTGTTTCTCACAGCTCATACCCACGCAGGGGTTGTAATACATCAACATTCCCATAAAATGGGAGAATAACACAACGGAGAGACAAACAATAAGACTCTACCAAGATACTCAACGATAGGTCTTCATGTGATTAGTATCGTCGTCCTCCATCATCCTTCGTAACGATCCTGTGATTCGCTCCCCATCAACCCGTAAGTTCCTGGACACAATACATACGTCCCCCCGAATACTCGTGGGTTAGAAAAACTCCACTGTTTTGCTAGTGTAAGTATAAAATACAAATTCAAGCCATACACAACATACTCCAAGCACACATAAATCGTGAACATGCTTCCCGAGATAAGTCACTTGGTCAGAACAGTTCAAATCATTAAAGGTGAGGATGAAACCCATATACATCTTACAAAACATTTATGATCTCGGGAGTTTTGGAAACATTTGGGATTTAAGAATTCTCATGCCTTTCGAAACCACTTAGGGACACAGCCCAAAAGTCATTTTCCCAAAAATACAACTATGATAACAACACATGGGGTCCACAACCCAATCATACCATTCCGGTCACAAAACACGGGGTCCACGACCCAATCATACATATCAACATATTCCCTAGGATTATTCGCATCCCGTGCTAGCAAGCTACGAACCTGAGATGCTCCCGCAGAACATACCCGAGTGAATAACCCAATGGGAAACCATACCAAATCACATGTCACCGCGACGACAGTCACGTGACCATAATCATACATATGTTCATAGTTACCCTGACATCGCACTAGCAAGCTATGAACCTCGGAGCCTTCACGAGACATACCCTAGTGGACAACCCATGACACGTACATCACACAACCAAATCACAAACATAAGTTATCCCGACATCATACTAACAAGCTATGAACCTCGGAGTCCCCGCAAGGCATATCCGGATTAGATAACGTCACAATTTATCCCGGCATCGGGCTAGCAAGCCACGAACCTCAGCGTCCCCGCAAGACATACCTGATTGGATAACCCTACGGTCACGCCCGACCCGTACTAGCAAGGACGGATCCCGGATATATTCACTGAACAAGTACACATATCACACAACTTCACATATTCACCGAACAAGTACACATATCAATACACAGTCGTCGGCAAGTGATTACGGTCTATTATATTCACGAAATATGATTATAACATCTTCCAACATATGACAAATGCTCACCTATTCCTAAAATTTATTCATGAAGTATACGCGCTATTTTTGAAGGAAACCCTTTTGTTGAGAATATACCAATCCTTTTTAAAGTTCATTAAAACATTCGGATCACATACATATAATTATTTATCAACCGTTACGTCTACGAAACATGAAGTGTATGGGCAAGATACTTGCCTCGAAACTACGAGAATCCGAACAACAAACGGGTGAGGTCGAGCATCCCTCAAACTTCCGAAAATGACCAAGAATCTCGACAGCCCCACGAATACTACGATAACAATACCATCACGAATTAACAACACTAATCGAAAACCGAAATGACACTAAAAACCACAAGGATCTAAGAGTTTCTCAATGAAATCAAAAGCCTTGTTTCGAGTGGTATAAAATCAATAAATGAGTTGCCAATCCGAAGGTTTGACCCCTGTGCGGGTATGAGTTTTTATAGAGTGGTGTATATGAAGTTTAAGTTGTATGTATTGATGAAAGGCCAAATCAGTCTATTGATTCGTATTTATCCATGTTGGCATATGTTATGATGTCTTGTTTTGGTATCTAGCATGGTAGATTCTCACGGAGAGGGTCTGTGGCGCTGTAATATTCCCGAGCGGATTGGGGTTGTTACATTAGAGGGGTAGGATGTAATGCCCCAGTCTTTTATATGCATGATTTATTATAACCTCAAGTACGACATTAGGTTTTTTGCATTCCTAAGTAATAAAATTCTGACTAATGGAATAAGTTTAGATCTATTTACACGTTTTTAATTCAGAGTTTGGATTTTCGGTTATATGGTTGGGATTATCTTCCGAATTTGATTATATGTTTCGATAAACAGAATCGTGATTCGATTTTATGTTTTGATAGACAGAATCGTGATTCCATCGCCTTCTAGATACACTATTTTTACGTTATGAGTATGATTTTCAAAAATTTACTTTTTGAGTTTTTGGGTAATTATATGTCAGGTCGTTTTCTCGGATAATTTGCGTTATGTAAATTGCAAAACTTTTCTCCGATTTTAAGCTGTAAGTTCGACACGATAAATTGTACGACATACATTCAATACCCGAGTAATTTTATATGCTGAAGAGCGAAATGTAAAATATTATTCGACCGCTTTATTAAATGCTATGGTTAAACTAGTATATAAAGGGACATAACCCTTTTCTCTCCGCTTCATCTTCTTCCTTTCATTTTTCACACCTTGCCCCCTGAAAGTGAGGTCCTCCATTGTTCTTCCTTAAGAACTCAAGTTACAAGCTCCATATGTGTTCCAAACTTGAATCCAAGTTCATATTCAAGTAAGTTAGCTTCTCCTCTTCATTTCTATCCAAGTAGAAATAGGTTTTGGCTAACTTTAAATTTGGGAATTTATGAAGGAATGTGGTTTGATGTTTTAATCCTTTGTATGTTGTTTGTAAGTTGATTATAAGGCACTTGAGAGTGTTTAGAACAACTTTTCATCATGTTTGATTTTCATGTCTTTGCCAAAAATATTAGGGTTTTATAACCCAATCATGTGTTGTTTTTCTTATGATTTTCTTACACAATATGTTGCTACATGATGATATGATGCTGTGATGAATTTATGAGATTTTTATAAAATGTTTGGTATTTTGAAAGTAAGGAAGAATCATGCTTAGTTCTTGATACGTTGATATAAGTTCAAAAGTAACTTGATAATTGTGATGATGTATGAAATCAGTACATAATATGTTTTTGCTATATTTTTATAAAATGGTTTAGAAATTTATTTGAAAACAAAGTCATGAAGTTAGATTTATGAAGTTGAAGGTATGTTAAATATTAAAGTTGATGTAGTTAAAGAGCATGTTATGTATTGAGGATTTTTAAATCATGTTTAGGTTATTTTCATGTTAGAACCAAAACTTTGATTATCAACATTAGTATAGAGTAAATGTGTTGTTTGATGTTGGTGATATTTGATGTTAATGATGTTTGAATGTTTAATATTGGAAAATAAAAATGAGCTAGTAGTCATTTTTCAAAAGAAAAGATTATGACATGGAGTTCGTAGTGTCGAGAAGCATGCTTGTATGTTGACTCCTATATGTGTTATAAGTATGATACACATGATTATAGTTTACATATTTAGGGTTTTCATTGCTAGAAACGAGCTCTAGATTCATATGACGTTTTTCCCATTTTTTCCGGAAATTAGCTGTTTAGATATACTTAACGGAAACAAACATAACTTTCTCCACATTTAATATCTATAAGATCCATAAAATGGACATAAAACTAGACTCCAGTGGCTTTCCAGTAGTATAAGATACACTGTCTAGTTCTTAATTTGCGATTACGGAATTCTAATTCTTTCTGGCCTTTGTGCACATTATGTTTTTTACTATGTTAAGTGTTTGATGATGGGTTTGGAACC
Source organism: Orobanche coerulescens (assembly GCA_033398695.1). Taxonomy (NCBI): domain Eukaryota; kingdom Viridiplantae; phylum Streptophyta; class Magnoliopsida; order Lamiales; family Orobanchaceae; genus Orobanche; species Orobanche coerulescens. The sequence continues at coordinate 138,803,534 of CM065805.1, read as the reverse complement.
AAGGAATGTGTAACGGAATCGGTATTGGATACCATTGTTAGTATCTTTATATGTTATATGGTTAGTTAGGTTCTCTAAGAGAATCATGGCTTTATTATTAAACTTAAGTCGAATGCAAAACCCTAAAGTCCAAACATGTAGATCGAGTCAGTTGTCCGTTAGAATTCATTAAGCTCGATCGACTTCTAAACTTAGTTGTTTTCGATGAAAGGTGGAGCAGCAAATTGAAGCGTAAGGAAGAGCCGAGAATCATTTTTGCTTGCTTTATTACTTGTCCAGGTGGGCTTTCTATACGAAAATGATTTGAGCTTTGCTCTATTTTGATGAAATGTTTTACAAGCAAATTATGATTTCAAATGATTATGATGCATAGAAACTTTTATGAAGATTCTAATGAACCTATCACTGTTGGCCTGCTAACCTATAAAATGATCGGATCCTGACCTAGACAAAGGTTGCTGGCCAGGGTTAGTGTACACAGTACTCGGGATTATGAGCTCTCCTCGGAGTGGCCGACCTCCGAGAGTAATGTTCGCGGGAGGTGGCCACCTTCCCCAGTGTAAATTATGGATATGGTGAATCTGTTGATATATGCAATGTGAAATGATTTAGTAAACATGGGCTTTTCTTAAAACCCCCGTGTGTCACTTATTATATGCATGATGACAAATACGAAAGCATATTTTATATTTTTGCAATATGTTTATGGAGTATGTTGTACTTAGCCCTATATATGTTTTAAAATGTGCAGGTTGAGCAGGGGGTGTGATGGAGGGTGTTGAGTGGAAGTCTTTTGTCAACAAACGATGTTAAGCCCTGGTTACATATCGTCATATATGTAACCAACCATGTTTTCCGCTGCAAACACTCTTTACGATTTTATTTTCTAAGTCACGTCGTTTGTATACTATGAAGCCTTTCCTAAACTTCATGGCTATTATTATTACTATGTATTCTCATCTTGAATTCTAAGTCATTCCCACGGGATTGATTCCCCTTCATGATGCCTTGCTAGGTTATTGGTGGAAATTCACCCCAAATCCTTATGAAACATATGTTTCCCCCTTTCTTAATTCCTACCCCGGGTCACGCCCTGGTTGTGCCGTCCTTAAGGATAAGGGGTTGTGACATATGAGAACTTTCAACCATTTTATGCTTGCCAGATAGTTGAGGGGACATCTGTGAGCGCTCATGTTCGCAAGATGAAAGGATATATCGATCACCTTGGTAGGCTTGGTTTTCCACTTTCTAAGGAGCACTCTATGGATGTGATCCTAAACTCATTCACCGATAGTTTCGATGAATTCATTATGAACTATAATATGAATGAGATGGAGAAGTCCATTGCTGAGCTGCATGTGATTCTTAAAACGGCTGAGCATAATATTAAGAGGAATCAAGCCACATGCTGATGGTCAACAAAGTGAAGTCGGTCAAGAACAAAGGCAAGGGCAATGGTAAGGCAAAGGTTGTTAAAGCTAAAGACTCTGCTAAGCCAGTTTTCAAGGCTAAAGCCCCCAAAGATGGAAATTACAATCATTGCAATAAACTAGGATACTGGAAAAGAAATTACAAGGTTTACATGGAAGAGCTAAAGCGTACCAAGGGTAGTGAGATTGTCAAAGGTATATTTTTATAGAAGTTAACTTATCTACTTATAACTCCTGGATATTAGATACTGGATGTGGATCTCACTTATGTACAAATGTGCAGGGGTTGAGAAGAAATATAGAGCTAAATAAAAGGGAAGTGGATCTAAGAGTCAGCAATGGAGCAAGAGTTGCTGCACTAGCCGTAGGAACTTATGATCTAGTTTTACCCAATGGGCTTTTGTTAGTTTTGAACAATTGCTATTATGTTCCTGCTATGAATAGGAATATTATTTCAGTTTTTACATTAGATTGTGAAGGTTACAGTTTTCTTATTAAGAGTAAGATTATTCGTATTTTCTTTGATGACTTGCTTTATGGTACTGCAAAGTTATATACTGACCTTTAAAATATTGGTCTAGATGATTCTAAGAACCCTAATCTCAATGATTCTAATCCGACTTACTTATGGCACTGTCGACTTGGTCACATAAATGAGAAACGCATTTCTAAACTCGATAATGATGGACTTTTAGACTATTTTGAATATGAATCATATGGGACATGCGAATCTTGTTTATTGGGCAACATGACAAAGAATCCTTTCACCGGTCATGGAGAAAGGGATAGTGATCTATTAGTAGAACCAATACTTCATTACATTTACCGATGATTTTATCCGGTATAGATATGTTTATCTTATGAAGTATAAATATGAATCTTTTGAAATGTTCAAAATATTATAGAGTGAAGTACAGAATCAACTTGGCAAGACAATTAAAGCCTTTCGATCGGATCGAGGTTGTGAATATTTGAGCTACGAATTCGATGATTATCTTAGGAGTTGTGGAATTTTTTCACAACTTACTCCTCCTGGAACACCTCAGTATAACAAAGTGTCCCAGAGGAGGAATCAAACCTTATTAGATATGGTTCGATCCATGTTGAGTCGAATGGAGCTTCCATTATCATATTGGGGCCACACCTTAGAAACAACAGCATTCACCCTTAATCGTTTTCCATCTAAAGCAGTTGAAAAGACATCATTTGAGAAATGTACTGGTAAGAAAGCAAACTTGTATTTTCTAATGATCTGGGGTTGTGAAGCATTTGTAAGGCACCAAGTATTTGACAAATTGGCAGCCAGATCTGAAAGATGTTTATTTGTGGGATATCCTAAGGAAACTAAAGGATACTACTTTTATAAGCTCGCAGAGAACAAAGTGTTTGTTGATCGAAATGTTGTATTCTTAGAAAGGGAATTTATTTCCAAATGAGACAGTGGGAGAAGAGTAATTCTCGAGGAAACTCGAGAACCACAATAAGACATCGCTTCACCAATGGAAACTGAACAGGCTCAACAATCAGTTGAAGAGCCAGTTCAAAGTACACAGGTCCCTCACACATCTGATAGGATGTGACATGAACCTGAGAGATATAGGTATATCATAACATAGGAAGATGATGCATTGCTCATAGATGATGATCCTAGTACCTATACAGAATCTGCTTCAGGACCAGAGTCCGTGGAATGCCTAGAAGACATGAAGTTAGAGATGTAGTACGTGTATGACAATCAAGTTTGGAACTTGATAGATCCACATGAGGGTGTTAAAACTATTGGGTGCAAATGCGTCTTCCAAAAGAAGAAAGACATGGACGATAATCCGCAAGCCTATAAAGCTATACTAGTGAAAAAGATTATAGACAGATTCATGGTGTTGACTCTGATGAGACTTTTTCGCCAGTAGTAATGCTTAAATCAATTAGAATTTTATTTGCCATTGCTGCATACTATGATTATGAAATATGGCAAATGCATGTCAAAACAGCGTTTCTTAATGAAAACTTACTCTAGGATGTGTACATGACATAACCCGAGGGTTTTGATCATCCAGAGAATTCTAAAAAGGTTTTCAAGCTTCAAAAATCAATTTATGGGTTGAAGCAGGCTTCTCGGAGCTGGAATCTTCGTTTTGATGAAACTGTCAAAGAGTTTGGGTTTATTCAAAATGAATATGAACCATGTGTGTACAAAAAAGTTAGTGGGAGCATACTTTTTCCTTAGTCTTATATGTACATGACATATTACTCATTAGAAATACACCTTGCAGACAGTCAAGATTTGGTTGGGAAGTTGTTTCTCAATGAAATATTTAGGAGAAGCTGGTTACAATCTTGGGATAAAAATCTATAGAAACAGATCAAAGAGAATGATTGGTATGAGTCAAAGTACCTTATACTCGACTAGATGTATCATTTTCCCTTAGAATGACAAGTCGATACCAATCAAATCCACGTGAAAGTCACTAGAGAGCAGTGAAAACCATCTTAAAGTACTTAAGAAGAACTAAGGATACGTTCCTAATTTATAGAGGTGTGGGAAACGAGCTGCCTGTAAATGGTTAGACCGATGCAAGTTTCAAAACCGATAGAGATGATTTAAGATCGCAGATGGTTTTGTGTGGAGATGTTGTGAGTTGTAAATGTTCCAAGTAAGCACGATCATAGATTCTATAACTCAAGTTGAGTACCTGGCAGCATCGGGTGCATCCGAGGGGAATATGTGGAACCTTTTAGGTCCTATAAATCTTTACTGCGACAATAATGGTTCTATTGTGCGAGCTAAAGAGTCAGGGACTAGTTATAGATACAAACACAAATCTAAAGTATGCAAAGTAGTAACGGAAGAGAATGTTGCAGATCCACTTACCAAGCCTCTCTCACAAAGAAATCATGTTGAGCATGCTATCGATAGGACTAAAAGTGATGAATGAATAGTCTTAGTGCAAGTGGGAGATCGTTGGAAATAGTGCCCTAGGACATTCGATGCACCTAGATTTGAAAATGTCACATTTAAATAAATTTATTTGATATTATTTATTTCTCGTTGATTATTATAATATGTGCATGTTTTAATGTTATAATAATTGAATAATAGTTATTCGCGAATAATAAGATTATTCAAATGTCCCTTCCAATCGCGTTGAGTAGAGACTCCAGGGATTTAATATACTAGTATAAGTTTGATCGATAATCATCGGATAATTATGCATATGGTACAAATCAATCTTATGGGTATTGGTTGGAGAACTAATACTGGACAGACCCGCATTGAGATCATTGCATGGAAATGTCATAAGTGAATCTCAATATAACTGTATGTCAATAAATCCTTGAACCTAAGATTATCATAGAGTCTAACATAATAACTGCTATGCCTTGACGTAATCCAACGTCATCTGAAATATGGTGATCTTAAAGGTATGTGATCGGGATTAGTGTGAGTCATGTAGAGGGAAATGAATAATCTAGATGGGGATTTGTCCCTCTCTTTAGTGGGAGAGATATCTGCTGGGCCCCTTGATGAGTAGGACTGAAGGAAATGCATGGCCATGCTCAAATGAGGAGTCATTTGATTCCACCAGTCTACTTAAGATCGAGAAAACATTTGAACATAATAAGTATGAAAATTTCCATAACTTAGTTCAAATATGATATCGCACGACAAATTGATTTGACACGTTAAATGGTTTAGTGGACTATAAACTTATATTAATTGGGTAGTCATAATGTCTTGATAGAGACCGCTTATGACTTATTATTTAATAACGTATTAAATAATTGCCAACATAATTTAAGCCTTTTGGGTCACAAATACGACAACTAAAAACAAGCAAGAATAATTAATAAATATAATATTGGATATTATATTTATTAAATAATGAGTAATATATAATATAATATATTATATATTATATTATTTAATTATATCAACGGGAAAAACCAAACCAAACCAAACATACCCAGTATATCCCACTCAGAGCAGGGTCTGGGGAGGGTAAGATGTACGCAAACCATGCCCCTACTTATTACGGTAAGGAGGCTATTTCCGTGAAGACCCCAAGCTTAGTGCACAACAGAATATTGCGTAATCAATACAAAGGAAAGCATATGATTCGAAAAAGCTCGATTCCATACCTGAGCCCATGGCTTAATCCACATGGGACTTACCTAAGCGGAATTTGGTTATTTCACTCCCGATGAACGCTGCTCTAACAGAAAAGAGGTTGACTCTACGCACAGCTCCCTATCAAAAATACACCACATGCAAAGACAATAGGATAAAATATACAATAAAAGTAAAAAAATGCAATGCTCTAGGTCAAAGCTAACCGAGACATCCCAACCATAAGGCTCTCAACTACAGCACCGCTCCCTACAAAAGAATCCACAACTCTGATCTGGCGCCTCCAAGCGCACCTATCAACAGTCATGGTCTCGAAAAGGTTTAAGGCCTTCAAATCTAATCTCAGCCCCTCCTCCCACGTCCTCCTCGGTCTGCCTCTCCTCCTCTCCCCAACAACCAATAAACTCTGGACCCTCCTCAACAGAGCAGATGCCTGCCTCCTGCGGATGTGGCCAAATCATCTCAATCTCCCTTCCCTAACTGTCGCTGAAATGGGCGCCACTTCCAGCGCGTTCCTGAAAACTCCGTTCGCGATTCTATCTAGCATTGTGTGACCACACGACCAACGGAACATTTTCATTTCAGCCACTTCCAACTTGCTCTCAAGTTACTTCTTCATCGCCCAACATTCGGAGCCACACAACATTGCAGGTCGGATTGCCGCTCTATAGAATTTACCCTTCAACTTTAGAGGGACTTTCTTGTCGCACAGGACACCTGTCGCTGCTCTCCACCTTAGCCACCCCGCCTTGATGCGATGAGTGACATCATCTTCACACTCACCTTCCTTCTGAATGAATGAATCCAAATACTTGAACTTATCCGTACGAGTTAATATCTGATCCGCAATCATTACCTCTACATCTTCCTCGTTGGCGTCACCATTAAAGTTACACCAGAGATACTCGGTCTAAGACCGGTTCACACGCAATCCCTGGTATTCTAACTTAGCCCTCCAAAGCTCCAACTTCGAGTTCACCTCCTTCCTCGACTCCGCCACTAACACAATATCGTTAGCAAAAAGCATGCACCACGGGACGTGAACGGGGAGTCGTTTAGGCCATCTCCTTCTTCCCTTAGTTGATTTTGATCAACAGTACAAATCCTTCTAGCAAGGAATTATTTGTTGTACTATTTATCAACATTATTCATAAGGATCTAGCAATCCAGCTTGTACCAGTTGTTCGTGTGTGGATCACCGAAAGAGGAAGAGGATTTAAATTAGCTTTTAGCCCGGGTTCAGACCTATTCTTCGAATTAAGGTAATTCAACGAACTCTAAATAAATCAATTAAATTACTGCATGTATATCCTCGTCTGGGTTTTTCGTAAATTTATTCCGCTATGTTTTGCTCATATTTATTGTATTAGATAAACGTAAGACCCAAGAGTATAGTGATTTATTTGCGACTGATTAACCAAAAGACAGAGTCGGACCCAACTTAACCTGACTGCCAAGATATCCATAAATATTGGCTTTGATACCATATTCTTTAACACCCTCAAAATATTCAGGGTTATTACAGCGTCGTAAACCCTTTATGTAAGGATTTACTAGGCTAAGAAAGTAAAACAAACACTATTTAATTACTAAACCACGTAGTAATTATTACGAATCAGGTTTAATCGTAAATGATGATAATGAATAGAAAACCATTAACACCTGAATATCCAAATTAAACACAAAGCAATGATGTACTCGAGCATTTGTTCAAATCACAAATGAAAAATGGAAGAACACTTTTGTACGACTAACATCTTTGTGCACCCTCATCATCATGTTGCCCCTGTGGTTGCTTTTCTGTTCCTCTGGTGCCTGAACAAGAAACACATGTCCATCCCCGAAGGGGTTAGTGAAAAAAGGCTATTACAAATACAATAAGTATACGACAAGTAATATTGAAAAATAGATCAATAATAATAACAACTTACGGGAAGACCTACAATGCAAAACTTAACTTGACAACCTCAACACATACTCATGGTAATCTGTGATCCAGCATTCACTACCTACATCCCAAGATGATCTCGCGGGCCAATATATGGTGGAAAACCCCATCCAATGGTCCAACATACACTAGTATAGATCCCAAGATGATCTCGTCGGACCAACACGTGGTGGGCATACAAACAACGACATACATATGCACGACAACATAAATGACATTAAAATTGAAAGCATATTTAAAGTACTTGCCTTATAATGGCGATAAATTCAACACTTTTGACAAACAACGACACACTCGAAGGACTCCCCTTCGATCAACCACTTCGCAACACCCGAACCTTATATAAAACATAATGAAGAGTTCAACTTGCTTAATCACAAACAACACACGAACATCTAACATTTCCCTGATATAACCTAATTAATCATCCTACATATGGCATGATTTGATGCTAAAATAGTTCGACAAACACTTAGTCAAATTTTCCAACAACATCACGGGAATCGAATGATGATAACAAGGATGGTTTGACGACACTGTCGAAAATTCAAGGATGTACAAGCTATCAACAAATCAATAATCAAACCATGATTTTATCTTAACTCTTGAGGAATCAACACAAAACGTACGGTTCAGTTACTCGATGGGTTTCAATGAAGAACATGACTATCATGAGTCAATCCTAACATATCTTATAAATGAAATGCACTCAATCATGTTTCTTGCATTCAAATCATGTTCAATATCCATATCTCATAACATAGGAAGACTTGGAACTATAATCATCTTGAAAACCTCATCAAATACTGCAGCCTAACCCCTTTAACATGACTATTCTAAGCTTCCAATGTTTTAAACATGATATTGTTAACATAATCCGACAAAATCGACTAATACCCTTAACCATGCCATGAATATTGCGAAGAAACAACCATGTTCAGCATATACACATCTCCATAATTATTTCAAACATCTCAGTTTGAGGTAAGAACAAGGGTTCAGCCATATTACCTTAATAGATGAACACAAATGAAGGACACTCCATCAAATCCTTAAAGAATCGATGAAAGTTTGCTTAATCTTCAAGCCGACACCAATACCCGAGTTATGGATGTCCACAATGAAGTTGCAGCAGCTCAGGGACGAGATTGTGAGTGAAATCAATGTTTTTGGATGGGAGGAAATGAAAGAGGATTGGTGTGTTATAAATAGAAAATTAACTTTTACGTACGTTAAAAACATCGGATTATGTACGTTAAGGTCTTAACATACGCTAATTGTTAATATGGCTTATGCAATCAATTTGCATAGCTTGCTGCCTCATTCGTGTCCTATCTTATGTATGTTGCCAAAGGCGCTATCTCACATAAGGTTAATGGATTAATGCATGTTGCTTAACGACCATAACACATGTTAATCGTCATTAACTTGTCTTTTCAAAAGTTGTCCATCTGCTTGTGAGAAATAGCCGACATCCGGGCTCCACATGTAGACCATGTTTCATCTAATTTAAACTACCCCTAATGTACATAATGGTCACATATTATGTGCACTAGTTCATCTGTGTTGCGTATGTTAGCTCTGTGAGCTAGTGTACGTTAGCACCATGAAGTTGCACGCATTATAAATATTGATTTCGACACCTTGTGATCATGATTGCTAAAATGTGGATATAAGGGAAATTATATCTCCAATAATTATTTGGTACAATAATACATCACTTAGTTCAATTACAAGTGAGAATACATAACATCAGTCTCGGTACAAATAAATATCCATATATTTTTCCAGGCGAGCTCATATGATTACCACCTCAAAGAGATGTGGAATCTATGATCGAGTTAGAGCCGAATGCAGCACTAATATATAAGGCACCATGGCGTATGGTACCAAATGAGATGGCAAAGTCGAATAATTAATTGGAAGAGCTTGTGGAATGCAGTTATATCCAACCTAGTGCATCATCGTGGGGCGCATCGATACTATTTATGTAGAAGAAAGATGGTCTCTTCAACTTTGCATCGATTATAGATAGTCTCTCTGAGATTTTCATTTCCGGTTGTCTTGAATTATTTGTTTTTTAGGTCGGATATTTCTATGTTGTCGATCGTTGGTGTTATTTTTCTCGTTCACTGGTTTTGTGTTTTGGGGTTATATGTGGTGATTTGTTACATGTCGTTTTCAATATAGATCGACGATGTTACCCGCGAGCACTTCATCATGTTCGTTACGTGCATTTTTGGCAAATCGAGTCACCGAGTCATAGCGGTTGGGCGCTGGCCGGCCAGGTGTGGTAGGAACCGGCCAGGTGCACACGAGCAGCCGACATGGGTGGTGCTCGTGCGGAGCAGGCAGACTGTGGGGCGCACGATCAAGGTGCACGGGCCACCTCTCGTGTGGCACTAGGCTGCCAGGAGCAGGCGCACACAAGCGGTGCTCGTGCGGTACGACAGAGGCCAAGCAGCGTAGTGCACGACCCGACACACGACCGGACACCCGAGAACCATGCTCGTGCATGTCCGGAATATTCCCAGACATGTTCTTCACGCACGAGTCACGCACGACCGCTGCTCGTGCGTGACTGCTCGTGCATCACCAGTGGTATAAATATGACCGAGTAGTCATGCTTACACTCGTTTTCTCATCTTTCTTTCTTCATTTCCGCGACTGAGGCTTGGATAACACTAAGACATGGTGTAAATATATAATGGGGTTCTTGAGTTTCTAAATTCGATTAATCATTCCGTAATCTCCTTCGATCGACCGAATCAAGGTTAGATTTTCTAAAAATCTAGTTTTGGGGAAATTGGGGATTTTGATGGATTTCATCCATTTAATCCAAATTAGCTTATATTAGGGATGTATTATCAAATATCAAGTTATATTCTACCTTTTTCATTGTTATTCCGTGGTTTTATTGCTACTGATTCATCATTTTATTGAGTTCCTAACCGACACTTTCAAGGTGTCCGGTAAATTGTCGTAGAGAGAATTCGGGTGTTCTACGATTATTCATCCTCGTATGATCGTTGATTTATTTATGATATGATGTTAGGGTATAGTTCCTTGAGAAGATCTCATATTGAACCCTTCCATTCGTCATCGTCTTCAGTTTCTAACATCAAGGGTTTTGAAGCTTTCCGATCGACCATATTCTTCGGAATATTCGCGGACGATTATCGAGGCAATTATCTTGCCCATACATTTCATATTTCGTAGCTGTAATAATTGGTAATCGATTGTGTCTGCTATTTGACTACTCATAATGAACTTTCAAAAAGATTAATATAATCTCATTAGTGGCATTCTTTGAAAACGCTTGAGTGTTTTGTGAATAAATGAGTTGTACGAATACGTTATATTGTGGTTGTAAATTGAAATACATTGACTTCATGATGTTTGGTAATAAAATCTCTCTTCCCTTTAACAGATTTGTATGTTAGAATGTGTATTTGTTTGGTGAGTGTGTAATGTTGTGTTGTATTGTTTGTTGACTCCTTTGTAATGAGGTGGTGCTATTCGGTGTTGTTCGAGAAGTATATCTCATCGTGGTATGTGAATATGGTGTTGTTGATATGCATTGTGGATAGTTGTGTTGTTCTGTGGAACCAGGTACAGTCCGACGGGGCCTATGGAGTCCGTTACTTGGTGAGTACGAACAGTATATGTGTTTACCAGGTACGGTCCGATGGGGCCTATGGAGTTTGTAACTTGATGAGTATGAACCCTATTTGTCTGATGCTAGGTATGGTCGAATGGGGCCTCTGGAGTTTGTTACTTGATCAGTACGAACCGTATTTGTGTGATGCCATGTAGGGTCGGATGGGGCCTCTGGAGTTTGTTTATTGATGAGTACGAACCGTATTTGTGTGATGCCAGGTAGGCTCGGATAGGGCCTCTGGAATTTATTACTTGATGAGTATAAACCATATTTGTGCGACGCCAGGTAGGGTTGGAAAGGGCCTCTGGAATTCGTTACTTGATGAGTACAAATAATATTTCGTTGTCGGATTGCATGACCCATGAGTATATTCTAGTTGTCGAGAACTGAATACATCATTGGACTGTGACCCTATGTGATTTTTGAAAAGATAAGGACTCTTTAATCCTAAATGTTCTTCCTCTAAAAACTCTCGAGATCTGTAGAATGCTTTACAAATCGTTTACTTGCTTTATTACTGCCTTTAATGGTTTTGGATTATTTTGCTCAAATGAAATATCTTTGAAGTCTTTCGTTATGCCTGATTGGTTGATTATTCAGGATTATTATATATCTTAGAATATGATGTGTCTGGCTCGTAATTGCACTTTAAACTTCCACTAGCAAAATTCCAGTTTTCTAACCATAGAGTAATTGGGGGGTGGATGCCTGTTATTGCATTTCAGGTACGTGCAGGTTCTTGAGGAGCAAAACACAGGATCGGTACGAAGGAGGATGAAAGACAAATACTAATCACATGAAGGACAGTACTTGGTACTGTTGGTCGAATTGTATTTTTCCTTTTTGCTGTAGTGTTTTCCCATCGTTTGGGAATGTTGTTGTATTTTGACCCCTGTATGGGTATGAGTTTTGAAATAGAGATATATATGAAGTTTAAGTTGTATGTTATTGATGAAAGACCAAATCGGTCTAATGTTTCGTATGTATCCAGGTTGGTACTTGATGTGATGTCTTGTTTTGTAGTGTTTAGCCCGGTAGATCCGTGTTAGAAGGGTCTACGGCGTATGATATTCCCAGATGACTTCTGGGTGGTGTTACAACTGTCTCCTTCTTCTTCAAAAAAATATCGTCTTAATGTACTTGGAGAAATCATCAGTAATAATCAAGTAATATTTCTTACCTCTAGACTAATAGGATCAACACGGCATATAGGTCCATGTGCAATAAATTTAGGTTCTTGTAGGATGAAAAAATGACCCTCTCTTTAGGGTAGATTTGTCCTTCTGACAGGGTCCGCTTACGTTATCTTTTTTATAGGTGATATCTAGAAAACCTCTAACTATTCCCTTCCTTGGAAGCTTGTTGATGGTCTTGAAGTTTAGATGGACATACTATTGTGCCACAACCAGCTTTGATCTGTTGTACCATTGACAACAAACAGGGTATGACTGCTCCTATAGGGATACAATCCACAATATACATATTAACTGACCGAGTTCCAGTGAGGACAACCTACATGGTCATGATGTCCTTAACGCTACAGTTGCCTTGTAACTTGATAGGAAATTAATTGGCACTGAATTAACTATATTTGTCACATAATTGACCAACAATAAAGAGATTATATTTTCGTCCTTCCATAAAGGCTACGTCAGTGACATAAAACTTCCTACAAGCAGTGTCCCCTACCATTTTATTCTTATTTTTGACTTATCACCGAATCTTACCTTTAGCCCTCGTCCATCTACATAATCTTATATCTTTTTGCAATCTCATGTCATGTATCGGGAACATCCATTGTAGTAGTAACATATGCCCTCCTCCTTGATATCTTGTACATAAATTAAGTAGATTTAGTACCCACTGTTTAGCGGGTCTTAGGTTACTTGTACTTTCAGGTACCCATCTCCGCCTTTCAGTAATTGGTTTACTGTAGATATTCTTAGGTCCTTTCTTGTATGGTATACTTATGGTAGACACGTGCTCGATGTATGCATAATAGTTATGTATGTAAAACTGAGAGTTATGGTTCCAGTATGGTTGTTGTATCGGGGGGTGGAACTATTGTTCTTTTTTGCATTTTCTTCTGAGATGGCCTCCTGGGTTTCTAGTTGGCTTCTGAGTTGTTGTACCCATTGCTAAGGTGTTGTATACCTTGACTGATTTTACGAATGGTGGCGAGGCATAATATTCCTCAATTGATGTTGGAAATGCTTGGTGTTTGAGGGGGGAGCATATTGCCTTTTTGCTCCTTGAGATGATACAACTTGTTGATGCTATACTCTTTTCTTCCTTATGTTGGAAATAAAACGCAACGAAAGCAAAGTTGGAAAAAATTGATACTAGCGTTTTACGCATCCACAAACACAACACATATTTAGGCATGATAATTAATTAACTACTAAGATTAATAAGTAATTTAAATATTAATTATTATTTAATAAATAAATATGTTGCTAAATCCAATATCCTAATTTAGATCAAAGATCATAGGATATTTACCTTTTGAAACGTAGTGGTTGCTTTCTTGATCTCTTCCTAAAATCTTCTAGAGTATGATCGTGCTCTAATTCGAACGTTGTGTGGGCAACGAGATACCGAATCTTGCTTGGACAACAAAGTGGATCGGCCGATTATACTCTCTCACAACTTTTGATTTTATTTTCTTCAAGTAATTCTGATTTGTAACAATATTTAAGGTGTTATCTCAATTGTGGAATCTAAGACATAAGTCAAGATCCATAAATAAACACTAAAAAGAAAAATCGAAATCCCTTGTATGTAGGATGAAGTAGTCACAGCTTAAATCCCCCCATGGTGTCTTATTTATAGGCTTTGGACTACTCTATGGATCTTAAGGAGGTTTATGTTGAAACAACATTTTTCATAACACATTTTGAATATTTGATGATGTTTTTGTTGGGATTCGGTGCCTAAAACGAAGGCCCAGTGGAAGCGGTAAAACGAAAATTAATTCGATCTGAATCCCTAAGAGGATCGATCGAGCTACGTATATACGAATATAAAAACGAAATCACAAGAGATATGAAAACTCACCCTTGTAGTCCGTTGATTAAATGGATTTCTTCTCTTGAGCTATTCCCCAAGCTAAACGAATTCTCTACGATCCAAAGCACTCCAAGCACTCGAATGATCCAACGTGGAAAATACAACGCCTCTACTTGCCATGGGCCGGAAAAGCGAATGGGATGACGATCAATTTTGTATCCTCCAGGGATACGGCTAGAGTTATGTGATGAAGCTATTGATTTTGATGAATATACTCTAAGTATGTTTATCAAAATTTCTCTGAATATTTTCTCTCAATTTTCTCCAAAAAAATGAAGAAGAAGTGAATGAAGAAGATGAAGATGAGTGTTGAACTCAAAGTCTATTTCTCTCTCTCTTTCAATGATACGTATGAAGATGCCAATAAGTGAATGGGGATGAGAGATTAAAGTCTTCTTCTTGTTCTTATTCAACCCACATAAAATCAATACATATCACATGATTGATACCCTACCATATAATGTGTATGATGCTTGTCCCCTCAACACATGAGATTCCAAACATCATGATGGGTACAAGTCAATACATACACATGGATATAAGTGGGGGGGCGGCCAAGATGAATTATAGGAAGAGTTCGGTTCGTTACGGACTCCCGAGAGTCCAAACAGATAAACTCCAATTCCGTTTTGATGTATTTATATCGTTTAATTAATCCAATTAATTAAACATATCAAATACAAAATAACATAATTAATTTCTCCAACAAATAATTATATTCATGAATTAAATTAATCACCAAGTCATATATTTAATTCATTAGGCCGAAAATCAGTTTATCCAATAAATCGATTTAGACACCTAATGTCCCAAATTTAGATATCCAATATCTAATATTCTTAATGAGATAATTAGCTTGATTCATTCCGTCGTCAATACTATTGCGCGACTCGGTAGGTCCGTCTCAGTCAGCAATGGGAGGAACCAAAGAGTAGTAGCACCACCTAGCCAGCCTGGCGGCCTACACTGTACCCCAGCTGAGAATGAATGATGGGTTCATTCAAGAACCATTCTGTCGTGAATACCAGTATACGTATAAACCCTTCTTTCAAATGTCCCGGTCAAGTTATAGGTTCACGGTCAGTCAAACCCTATCTATACTTGATGCTATGCATTCGTTAATGCAAATCGAGATCATCGAGCTCTCGTGTATCTAATACAACTAGCTCCAATGATTTGGCCAAAGACTTATGATCTCATCTGCCAATAACCGCATAGGACATATAAACCGCTCACTAACGGGAGAAAGAATTCTATCTTGGTATTCAGCAGGACGTACTACTTGCCCGTAAAGATGCACGTCGAGGTTGACCCCCACCTCCCGGTTTATAGGGTCGAACTACTCTAATGAAAATCTTGACGTCACACGCACATCCGTACTAAATCCTCAAGTCGAAGGTTCACGAATACCTATCACAACCTTTCGATTCTGTCATTGACTGTCCCGGAGTGAAATCCGTGCGACGAATCGAGGGTGAGTCGGTTCGAGTATACTAATCCAATTAGCACACCTATAACGTGTGCTCCCACTAACCATTAGCGTTCGACAGGCACTCTCCATATCAAAGAACACGCTATACAAGTCTTCACATAAACTTAACGCCCAGTCAAGTTTCATCGACTTGCGAATGATTAAGTATTAGAGCTATAACCTTTCCCATGCCGACCCCCTTATCCAATAAGGAGTGGAACGTTTTGCTCTCAAATACATGGACTAGTTTCTATATTTATATTTACGAGTTAGGAATGCCAGTAACTACCAGTAAATAAAGAAACATTCATTTGCCTTATGATAATGATTAACATAATTACAAGTACAATGCCCTCACTCAACAACCTCTGAGTGGCATTCGAGGGCATACTCCTAACAATCTCCCACTTGCACTCAATGCCACGCACTATGGTATCTAATACCCATGTTCTCCAGATGAAGCTCTAAGCTAATATGAGAAAGTGGCTAGGTCAGTGGATCAGCGACGTAGTCGGCTGACTCTACTCTATGCAGCACAAAGTATCTCTTTGCGAACAAATTCTCTTACGAGATGATACTCTCTCTCAATATGTTTTGTATTATTATGAAACTTCAGCTCCCAGGCCTGTGCTACCACTCTATTGTTATCGTATAAAACTGAAAACAGGCGGCATTGCATATGGTGTCACGTGAAGTTTACCCAGTAACTTCTAAATCCAAAAACCCTTCCTTAGAAGCCTCTGAGGCTGCTTGATACTTAGCCTAACTGGTGGAATCAGCAGTCGCGCTATATTTGGCACTATGCCAAGTTACTGCTCCTCCATTAAGAGTAAAGTTTAGCCAGAAATAGACATTGAGTCGTATTTCTGTCCTTGGAAGTCTAAATCAGTGAATCCCATCACATTCAGTTCTCCATCTCCATATTAAAGAACCAGATCTCTTGTCCTTCCAAAGTACTTGAGAATGTTCTTTACTGCGGTCCAATGTTCCCCACCTGGGTTTTCCTGAAACCTACTTACCATACTTCCAGCATGCGTAATGTCAGGTCTTGTACACAACAAAGCATACATTAGGCTACCCACGGCCGAAGCATATGGTATATTACTCATTTTCTTTCGTTGTTCCTCACCCAGAGGACACATCATCGAGGAGAGTTTTATTCCATGTCGCAGCGGTAGGAACCCTCTTTTAGAGTAATTCATCTTAAATCGCTTTAAGATTTTATCTATATAGAGGGCTTGGGAAAAACTTATCATTCTCTTCGATCTATCCCAATAGAGTCGAATCCCAAGAATATAGGTTTCTTCTCCCAATTCTTTCATGGAGAAATTACTCGAAAGCCAAGCTTTCACAGAACTGAGCATTCCCACATCATTTCCTATCTGTAGAATGTCATCTACATATAGTACTTAGAATGTGATCTTGCTCCCACTAACCCTTTTGTATACACAAGGTTTCTCTTTATTTTGCAGGAAGTCAAACTCTTTGACTGTCTCGTCAAAATGAAGTTCCCAATTACATGAAGACTGCTACAGTCCATTTCATGGAGTCTACATCCACCATTGCTAGGTCTTGGTCGTGGGTCGGTCTCTTGTTTATCACCTGGAACCTCGTGGAAACCAAGTTCCTCCAAGTGCATAAAACTATACCTCTCAGGTAATTGAGACATCCTACTAGACCTACGAGGTGGTTGTACTTGTGTTTCAGAAGGCTCGATTCCAATTTCTTGCACATGTGTCTCCTGAGGAGTTTCATTGTATTCTTCCAAAGAAATATTTCTACCTGCTCCGCCTTCCTGAATGAACTCATCTTCCAGGAAGTGTGCTTGTAAAGCAACAACGATCTTTCGATCTTCGGGCATGTAGAATAGATATCCCATCGTCCCAGAGGGGAATCCAATGAAATGTCCCTTCGCGGACCTAGCTTCCAACTTATCCACCTTAGTCTTCTTGACATAGGCGGGACATCCCCAAATCCTAATGTGATTAAGACTTGGTTTCCCGCCCTCCCACATCTCATGTGGAGTTTTAGGAATGGATTTGGAAGGACATCTGTTCAAGATGTAAGCGGCAGTCATGAGTGCATACCCCCATAGGTAAATCGGTAAGTCAGTATAGCCCAGCATGGAACGGACCATGTTCAACAAGGTCCGGTTCCTTCTTTCTGACACACCATTTAACTGAGGAGTACCTGGAGGTGATAGTTGTGAAACTATTCCATGTTCCTTAAGGAACTCATCAAACTCCGTACTCATATCCTCACCACCTCGGTCTGACTGAAGTGCCTCGGATTTTCTCGACTAGGGCCTTAAATTCCTGGAATTTCTCAAAAGCCTCGGATTTAGGTTTCATTAAGTATACATAACCATACCTAGTATGATCATCTGTAAACGTAATGAAGTACTGATATCCGTCACAAGCTGCTTCCAAAGCACCACATACGTCGGTATGTATTAATCTCAGTTTATCATCGGCTCTTTTAAAAGTCCCTGTGAAGGGGGACTTGGTCATTTTGCCTTTTAAGGCAAGATTCACAAGTAGGAAAGGGATCCGATCCCAATGGACCCATAAGTCTATCTTTTTCCATTTTGTAAACCTTAGTCTGACCAACATGACCAAGTCGAAGATGCCATTTCAAAAGTTGATGGGTTTCATCCCTACCACATTTTCTAGTCATAGTATTCACAACTACTTTGTTGCTGAGATTTAGCTGTACGCACTAGTTTATTTTTGAAATAAATTTTGCAGGAACCATCACCAATGAAAAATGAAAAGCCTTTTCGGTCCATGATCGGAATGGATACAATGTTTTTATGCCCCTTGGGCAAAACAAGTACATCTTCTAAAGTCAAAACAAAGCCGGATTCTAAACCCAAAAGAAGTGATCCTATGTCGGTTGCCTCGACACTATGCCTGCTTCTGACTGTTATCATAACTTCGCCAGCTCCAGGCTTCCTACTTTGTTCCAGATCCTGATTCACAGTACAAATATGAGAACTAGCACCAGAATCCAGTATCCAGGAAGTAGAAAATACTGTAGCAGAACAATTTGTTTCCAAAACTAAAAGTTCTGTACCTCAAGTGCCATGAAGAATCGGACAGTCTCTTGCCCAGTGGCCCAGCTCACCGCACTTTAGACAAGCATCCTTCTTATTGCTCTTCGGAACCATTTGTCCTTACCCTTAAGGTCCTCGAATTGTGGTCTCGTCCACTTCTTGGTCCTTTTCTTCTTGTTCTTGGACCTTTGAGATCCAGAAGATATCACAAGAGCAGACTCCTTCATCCGCGGAGTCTTCATCTGAGACTGAGCGGTCACCAGTTTGTTCATTAGCCCAGCTAAATTACATGCAATATCATTGCAGTTGAAATTCATAACAAACTGTGAGAAGGAATCAGGGAGAGACTGTAGGATAAGGTCGGTTTGAAGAGAAGTATCCATCTTAAAATCAAGAGCCTCCAATCTATCGATCATGGATATCATTTTGAGGACATGGTCCCCAACCTTCTCATCTTCCTTCATCCTTGTACCGAACAGTTGCTTGGATATCTCATATCTAGCAGTTCGACTGTGCTCACCATAAAGCTCGGTTAAGTGAGATAGAATCTGCCTAGCAGAAGTCATTTTATCATGAGCTCTCTGAAGCTCATTAAACATGGAAGCCATCATATATGCACGGACTTTGACGTCATCCTTAACCCACTTTTCTTGGTTTTAAATCTCTTCCCGATTGGCTCTTGTCCGCACCGGAGGTGCCGGAATATCCGTCTCCAAGACGTATCCCAATGCCTCTATACTGAGGACTATCATCAGATTACGGATCCAATCCACAAAGTTAGGTCCGTTCAAGGTGTTTTTTTCGAGTAGAATTGCGAGTGGATTCATTGTCGTATTGAGAGTTATGTCTGTATTAAGTACGACAGATTAATTAGTGACTCGTTATATTATATTCTGCGTATAGAATTAAGGTCTTTTCTATTCTTGTTACCCAACTCCCACTATTTTTATCAGAATAACACACTCCCTTTCTAGGGATACTATGACTAGAAAACGTGGTAGGGATGAAACCAATCAAGTTTTGAAATGGCATATTAGACTTGGTCATGTTATTCAGACCAAGGTTTACAAGATGGAAAAGGATGGACTTATGGGTCCATTGGGATCGGATCCCTTTCCTACTTGTGAATCTTGCCTTAAAGGCAAAATGACTAAGTCCCCCTTCACAGGGACTTTTGAAAGAGCTGCTGATTAACTGGGATTAATCCATACCGACGTATGTGGTGCTTTGGAAGTAGCATGTGACGGATATCAATATTTCATTACGTTTACAGATGATCATACTAGGTATGGTTATGTATACTTAATGAAACATAAATCCGAGGCCTTTGAGAAATTCCAGGAATTGAAAGCCCTAGTCGAGAAACAAACTGGTAATCATATCAAAGCACTTCGGTCGGACCGAGGTGGCGAGTATATGAGTACGGAGTTTGACGAGTTCCTTAAGGAATATGGAATAGTATCACAACTAACACCTCCTGGTACTCCTCAGTTAAATGGTGTGTTAGAAAGAAGGAACCGGACCTTGTTGAACATGGTCCATTCCATGCTGGGCTATACTGACTCACCGATTTACTAGTGGGGGTATACACTCCTGACTGCCGCTTGCATCTTGAAAAGATGTCCTTCCAAACCCATTCCTTAAACTCCACATGAGATGTGGGAGGGCAGGAAACCAAGTCTTAATCACATTGGGATTTGGGGATGTCCCGCCTATGTCAAGAAGACTAAGGTGGATAAGTTGGAAGCTAGGTCTGCGAAGGGACATTTCATTGGATTCCCATCTGGGACGATGGGATATCTATTCTACATACCCGGAGATCGAAAGATCATTGTTGCTTTACAAGCACACTTCCTGGAACATGAGTTCATTCAGGAAGGCGGAGCAGGTAGAAGTATTTCTTTAGAAGAATACAATGAAACTCCTCGGGAGACACCTGTGCAAGAAACTGGAACCGAACCTTTTGAAACACAAGTACAACCACCTCGTAGGTCTAGTATGGTGTCTCATTTATCTGAAAGGTATGGGCTTGTGCACTTGGAGGAGCTGTGTCTCCATGAGGTTCCAAGTGATAGCCAAGAGACCGTCCCGATGACCTATGACCAAACGACGGTGGATGTAGACTCCCCGAAATGGCGTGAAGCTTCGGAAGTTGAGATAGAATTAATGCATATCAATCAGGTCTGGACTCTAGTACACTGCCCCATGGGCATAGTGCCTATTGGGAACAAGTGGATCTACAAGAGAAAGACTGATGGTGATGGCAAGCTTGATGCCTATAAGGCCAGGCTTGTGGCAAAGGGTTATACCCAGAAGGGATCGATTACCACGATACCTTCTATCCTGTAGCCATTATCAAGTCTATTCGCATGATGCTTGCTATAGCCGCCTACCACGATTATGAGATATGGCAAGTGGATGTAAAGACGGCTTTCCTTAATGGATTCCTAGAGGAGGAAATCTATATTGAGAAGCCTAAAGGCTTTGTGTCCGAAGTCGATATTCAGAAAGTGTGCAAGCTTCAGCGTTCCATTTATGGACTGAAGCAAGCATCGCGTAGTTGGAACCTTCGTTTTGACGAGGCGGTCAAAGAGTTTGACTTCGTGCAAAATGAAGAGGAACCTTGTGTATACAATAGGGTTATGTAATGTCCGGTATTCTCGTTTTCTGTTATCTTGAATTGTTTGTGTCTTGACGTCGGACATTTTCTTGTTGACGAGAATCGGAGTGAATTCTATCATAATACTATATTTGTTTCTACCGCATAGTTGTTGTGGTCGGGTGCGACTTGTTGTCGCATGCGTTTCTTTAATTGAATGTGTGCATGTGATGTGTTGTTAATTACTCGTTGCTGTTTTGAAACAAAGTCGGTGGCGTTGTGTTAGTCGTCGTGGGCGTGTTTTCACGCCGTATATTCCTTTGCGTTGCTTGTAACGTTTCGCCGTTGGGCGCGATTTTTTTTTTGGTTCTTATGTATCTCATTGAGTATTCCTGGCGGGATATTGCTTCTCCCTACTTGATTTAAGTTTCGGGACGAAACTTTTTTTATGGAGGGTAGAATGTAATATCCGCAATTTCGGATTTTCGGTAATTTTATTTTTTCGGCAGAGGTCTATTTAGACGAATCGCTTGGGACCGTCTCATCATTCCTAGAATGATTAATTCTGCACTTTTTGTCATCCGAGTTCGTTTCGGTGTCGTTTTATTGAGTTCCATGTTCCTAAGCGAGTTTTTCAAGTATGAGTTCGATTTTGTAAAATCATCATAAATTCTTGGAAACTCCAAAAATTCTTAATATTTGCAATATTATAGAGTATCAAGTTAGCTTCCCAATGGTTCAAATGGTGGGTTAATCGGAGTCCGGACGAAGGAGTTATGGTCAAAATATCTAAGACTACATGATGTGCCTTTTTGGCGTTGAAGTGGACTGTACCGTGTGCCGCGGCACACTTCGGCTGGTCCGCGACATTAAGCCAGTGCTGGGCAGTTTTTTTGGCCGTGGGCCGAGGCACACTTGTCCTGTGCCGCGGGACACAGGGCAAATTGGCCTATTTCTGCGGATTTTGTGAGATGAATGCTCAATTCATCTCTTCCTTCATTCCTCCTTCTCTTGGGCGATCTTGTGGGCGATTTTTGGTCGGTTTGGCATCATCAATCCCAGAGAACTTCATATTCTTTAAGTTCTTGGTATGGATTAACAACACCAACAATTGTTCTTCATCATTAATCCAAGGTAAATTCTTGAAACCTTACTTTTGGGTGAATTGGGGGTTTTTGCTCGTTTTTTCCGATTTAAACGTAATAACTTAGATTTATTATGTATTGATGATTAATTAGATGTATTCTATCATTTCCCTTGTTATTCCATGGTTGGATCGTTTCGATTCATTGTTTTGGTCGAGTTCTTAGTCAATGCCTTGAAGGTGTCCGACAAAAGGTCTTAGAGGGGGGATTGGGCGTTGTATGATTATTATCCATCGTACGATTGTTGATTTATCATTGGTATGACTTAGGGACGAAATTATTGTGAAGAACTCGAGTCGAAACCCTTCTGTTCGTTGTCTTCTTCGGGGTCCGAGCATTCCGGTCGAACCGTGCTCTTCGGAGTATTCAGTAGCGGTTATTAAGGCAAGTATTTTACTATACGAATTGTGTCTTGTGAATAGGGACGTCGTATTATGGTTGTGATGCATTGGTTTACTTTCGTGTATATGCTTCGTATGAATTGATTATTACGAACAATTGATGGTAACGATAATACCTCACTTAGTTAACATCGTGGAATTGTGTTGGATGTGCAAATCATCTAAGTTTGTGCCGGTCGTGGTTGGTCATTGTTGAGTTGTTGTGATGATCATGATATTTGTGTTGTTTTGGTTACATACTTGATTGTACATTTCAGTGTAATGTGGAATGGCTTGACATTTGATGATTATGAGTTGTGTCGTGTCGATGTGTGTGTGTTCCAGGTAGGGTCTGACGAGGCCTCTGGAGTTCGGTACATGATGTGTACGAACAAAGTGTGTGATCCAGGTAGGGTCTGACGAGGCTTCTGGAGTCCGGTACATGACGTGTACGGACAAGGTGTGTGATCCAGGTAGGGTCTGACGAGGCCTCTGGAGTTCGGTACATGATGTGTACAAACGATGTTGTGGCCGGGTAGGGTCCATCGAGGCCTCCGGAGTTCGGTACATGATGTGTACGAACAGTGTGTGCGGTCTGGGTAAGGTCCGTCGAGGCCTCCGGAGTTCGGTACATGATGTGTACGAACAGTGAGTGCGGTCCGGGTAAGGTCCGTCGAGGCCTCCGGAGTTCGGTACATGATATGTACGGACAAGGATCGTGTTATAGTGCTTGTTTGGGTAACATTTTAAATATGGATCTCGGACTCATAATGATATCTTATCTAGTGTGTTTTGGATAGAGAATCGGTCCAAGGCCCTAATGTTTTTCGAAAAGGCTTTGTAAATTGGGACTCGAGGTCCAAAAGAATTTCTGCTTTAAAAATCCCCGAGATGATGTGTTCCTTTTCAAATATTTATTGCTTGAGTTCAATATTATAATAAAACTTCTCGGGAACATTTGATAATTATTTTCCATCTTAAATTCGTAGTTGCTATTTACTTGTTGCATTTCGTATCGTTTTATACTTGCACTAGTAAAACAGTGGAGTTTTACTAACCCCTGAGTAATCGGGGGGTGGATGTCTGCTCAAGGCCCGTGTACATGCAGTTCGAGGGAGCAACACAGGATTGGCACAAGGGGATGACGAGCTGCGATACTAATCAAGAGTCGAGAGTTGGTAGAGTTTGGTTGTATTGTTAGAGTTGATTCAGTCTTCCGCTGTATTGTATTTCGACCCCTGTGTGGGTAATGTTGTTAGTCAGTTCTATTGATAGAGTTGTGTGACCTCATCGATCTGTGTGTTTATGTGTAAGTGACCTTAACGGTCTGTATTATTATATTGTTTGACCCTGGCCGGGAAAGCATTTGGTTGTTTATGGATGTTTAGCCTGGTAGATCCTTGTGGAGAGGGTCTACGGCATGTAATATTCCCATACGATTTTGGGGGTGTTACATTTATGGTATCAGAGCTTAGGTTGCGGAAACCTAGGCTGTCGGGTCGAGTCGAGTCGTGATTTGTCGAGTAATGTGTTGTCTTGTCGTTCGAGTCGTCAGGTGACAAGTTGAGTTGTGCGTAGTCACAACGCGTTGGATATGTTGTCGGATGAGATTAGTATCGTGGGCGACCGTCATCTCCGTGCGGCCTGTGGACGTAAGTAACCTCTTTTATGCATAATATATGTGTTCATGATTTCATTTATGTGTGATATTTGTAGTGCATAATTTTATATACACATACGGTTTCAAAGTTTGATTCATGTTAGCCGACCCCAAATCATTTTGGGACTAAGGCTTAGATGTTGTTGTTGGTGTTGTGCAATGAAGTTGTATTCGATACTTGGATACGCCGTATGTGTATAGAACTGGATGTATTGATGTTTGGCCCTTGAACCACCATGTGGGTTGGTATGGTGTGAAAGTTGTGAGCCTTGATGGGTTTTACGGTAGAGTTTGTGAGAAACTCCGATGAATGGTTTGGCTGTGTGTTTAAACTTGATACCACGAGACGCATTTGATTGAATTGGCGACCCTGGTTGCCATCTGAGTATGTGGTTTTAAATTCGACTGTTTTTGGAATGTTGTAATTTTTGTCCGCTATGGGTAAGTTTGAGAATGTTTTCTGAAGGACTTTACAGTTTGAGAATTTTTGTAAAAATTGATTTTTGGAAAATATTTTGGTGGTGCGGTCAAACCACGGTTTATATGGATTTTTAAAATTTGTTAAACTTGGACAAATGGGTCGTGTATTTTCAAATGACACAATCAGACAGTATTGAAAAATGTGTTTTGAAGTACTTCGGATATTGTAAAATATTACCGTCGTTTTAGTTATGAACTAATGGATTTTGGAAAATTTTTATTTTGCAGAACAATTTTTGGTTTTCGGAATTTTGAACTTCATATGTCCACGTGTTGGGGCAAGTTGTTGTGATAAGTTTGTGGTGTTGTTGTGCTCGCCGGCGAATGTTTCAGTATTTTCTAAATGTTGAGATACATGGTTTTGATTGGACGATCGGGGTATTAAAAGTGTTTTCAAAAATTTTATTTCACCAAATTTTTTCAAACTTGAGAATTTTAAAATTTTATCATTTGAATAATACCCCGGAAATATTTTATTTTTGTTGCTAGTATTTGATCCCTACGATACGTATGTGGTTTTGACTGTGTTGGATTTGGTAAAATCCAAACATCTCTGTTGGTGTGACTGTGTGAATTATTTTTGAATGAAGTTCTTAAATTACAGAGTTAGTTCGTGCACTTGTGTGATGACTTGGAGTTGATGTTTTATCGTGCAGCTATTTGTCGTCCTATGTTGACGTTGGGATGTTAGGTTGGTTGTGTTATTCTGAAAGTTTTTCACTAAGATAAAGTGTCCTCATTTTTATCAAATGCGAAATGGTTCCCCAAAGTCTCGATAACGATGTTTCACATTTGTACTTTTTTTGAAAGGTGATACTCAAGATCAACCAGTGTTTTTCCAAAATTGTTTTCAAACGGAGGTTTTCATTTTTAAACCTATCTATTCCCGTTTGAGGGCTGGGTATGTATGTATGATGTTCGCGTTGTCGTTATGATGTTTGCTCCCGAGTATAATCGAATTGGTGGCATGAACATCGAGGCGTTGCCACGCATTTGTTGTACTAGCCCTCTGTGAGAGGTGTGAGCTGGTGTTTACTATTTATCGCCTCGTGGTGATTTGCATGTTGTCGCACGAGTATGAGCTGTTGAAGCTTGGGTTTGTACGTTTGTGTACATGTATGATTGCTTCATAATGTTTGTAATTATGTGCTGGTTATCGTTCGGGCCGTTGAGGTCGCCGAACGATACCGTCGTTGTTGTAGTGTTTGTGTGTGTATTACTTTACGATGGTAATCGTTGTATATGATATGTGTTATGATTCTTTGTTGAGCTGAGTTGTCATCTCCGCTATATTGTTTTGCAACGTTATGCCCCATTGTATCTAGCATTTGTATTTTCGGTATGCCGAGCCGAGGTGTTTCAACCGTGATGTGCCGGGGGCATGCACGTGTAAATTGTTCTTCTTGTCAGTAACGCGTTTCAAGTGAGGACTCGAGAGACACCGAATTCAGTTTTGCGAATTGGCTATCGAGACTTTCGGAGTTCGCGCTTCAGCATAGATATCAGGATCGACTCTGAGAGACCCATGGGAGATTTTCCTGTCGGATGCTTTTTGTGTTGTTACCTTGTTTCCGTTGTTGTGAGTTGCGGGGACGACATTTCTTTTATAAGAGATCGGATGTAATACTCGTACTATATTTGACTTCTGCAATTTCTCCTTCTAAATTCTATCGACTTGCACGTGTTCGTCGATACTTTTTGTACTTGTTTGATGTCCTAGTTGTCATCGTTTGAACTGGTTGTGACCTTGTTTCAGATCGACCTGTTTATCATCGTGACCTTACCGAGTTTGGTTCGATTCTTGTGAACCTTGTTTGGAAGTAACATCTTTCACTTTCTACCAGCTCTTTTTATGTCTGGAGTTGAAGTGGGGACTTCGGAGTTATTGTTTGATCGTTGTTGTTCGATCATTGTTACTTGATCATTGTTGTTCGAACGGGGTTGTCTGACTGTTGTAGCCTGATCTCGTACTGCGAAGAATTATCGTTCACCGTTAGTCAACTGTTTCGAGTGTGGCCAAGTGGGTCACCGAGCGGTGCATTGTGAGACTGCAGCCAAGATGTTCGGGAATTGGGTTTTCGTTCCTACTCGGGGAGTGCCTTGTGGTGTCCCGTGATGTAGTTGTGTATCGTACTTCGTGCTGTAATTCGTGTAGAAATTGATATTTGTTGCGTGAACTTTTTGGTTTTGTTTGTATTCTACCATGATGTTTTATTTTAAGTTTCGGGACGAAACTTATTTTTAATAGGATAGAATGTAATGTCCGGTATTCTCGTTTTCTGTTATCTTGAATTGTTTCTGTCTTGATGTCGGACATTTTCTTGTTGAAGAGAATTAGAGTGAATTCTATCATAATACTATATTTGTTTCTACCGCATAGTTGTTGTGGTCGGATGTGACTTGTTGTCGCGTGTGTTTCTTTGATTAAATGTGTGCATGTGATGTGTTGTTAATTACTCGTTGCTGTTTTGAAACAAAGTCGGTGGCGTTGTGTTAGTTGTCGTGGGCGTGTTTTCACGCCGTATATTCATTTGCATTTCTTGTAACGTTTCGCCATTGGGCGCGATTTTTTTTTTGGTTTTTATGTATCTCATTGAGTTTTCCTGGCGGGATATTGCTTCTCCCTACTTGATTTAAGTTTCGGGACGAAACTTCTTTTAAGGAGGGTAGAATGTAATATCAGCAATTTTGGATTTCCGGTAATTTTCTTTTTTCGGCGGAGGTCCGTTTCGACGACTCGCTTGGGACCGTGTCGTCATTCCGAGAATGATTAATTCTGCACTTTTTGTCATCCGAGTTCGTTTCGGTGTCGTTTTATTGAGTTCCGTGTTCTTAAGCGACGTTTTCAAGTATATGTTCGATTTTGTAAAATCATCATAAATTCTTGGAAACTCCAAAAATTCTGAATCTTTTGAATATTCTAGAGCATCAAGTTAGCTTCCCAATGGTTTAAACGATGGGTTAATCGGAGTCCGGACGAATGAGTTATGGTCGAAATAGCTAAGACTGCACGATGTGCCTTTTTGGCGTTTGAGTGGACTGTACCGTGTGCCGCGGCACACTTCGACTGGGCCGTGGCACTAAGCCAGTGCTGGGCAGTTTTTTTTGGCCGTGGGCCGCGGCACACTTGTCCTGTGCCACGGCACACAGGGCAGATTGGCCTATTTCTGCGGATTTTGTGAGATGAATGCTCATTTCATCTCTTCCTTCATTCCTCCTTCTCTTGGGCGATCTTGTGGGCGGTTTTTGGGCGGTTTGGCATCATCAATCCCAGAGAACTTCATATTCTTTAAGTTCTTGGTATGGATTAACAACACCAACAATTGTTCTTCATCATTAATCCAAGGTAAATTCTTGAAACCTTACTTTTGGGTGAATTGGGGGTTTTTGCTCGTTTTGTCCGATTTAACCGTAATAACTTATATTTGTGATGTATTGATGATTAATTAGATGTATTCTAACATTTCCCTTGTTATTCCATGGTTGGATCGTTTCGATTCGTTGTTTTGGTCGAGTTCTTAGTCAACGCCTTGAAGGTGTCCCACAAAAGGTCTTAGAGGGGGGATTGGGCGTTGTATGATTATTATCCATCGTACGATTGTTGATTTATCATTGGTATGACTTAGGGACGAAATTCTTGTGAAGAACTCGAGTCGGAACCCTTCCGTTCGTTGTCTTCTTCGGGGTCCGAGCATTCCGGTCGAACCGTGCTCTTCGGAGTATTCGGTAGCGGTTATTAAGGCAAGTATTTTACTATACGAATTGTGTCTTGTGAATTGGGACGTCGTATTATGGTTGTGATGCATTGGTTTACTTTTGTGTGTATGCTTCGTATGAATTGATTATTACGAACAATTGATGGTAACGATAACACCTTCACTTAGTTAACATCGTGGAATTATGTTGGATCTGCAAATCATCTAAGTTTGTGCCGGGCGTGGTTGGTCATTGTTGAGTTGTTGTGATGATCATGACATTTGTGTTGTTTTGGTTACATATTTGATTGTACATTTCGGTGTAATGTGGAATGTCTTGACATTTGATGATTAGGAGTTGTGTCGTGTCGATATGTGTGTGTTCCAGGTAGGGTCTGACGAGGCCTCTGGAGTTCGGTACATGATGTGTACGAACAAAGTGTGTGATCCAGGTAGGGTCTGACGAGGCCTCTGGAGTTCGGTACATGACGTGTACGGACAAGGTGTGTGATCCAAGTAGGGTCTGACGAGGCCTCTGGAGTTCGGTACATGATGTGTACGAACGATGTTGTGGCCGGGTAGGGTCCGTCGAGGCCTCCGGAGTTCGGTACATGATGTGTACGAACAGTGTATGCGGTCTGGGTAAGGTCCGTCGAGGCCTCCGGAGTTCGGTACATGATATGTACGAACAGGGAGTGCTGTCCGGGTAAGGTCCGTCGAGGCCTCCGGAGTTCGGTACATGATGTGTACGGACAAGGATCGTGTTATGGTGCTTGTTTGGGTAAGATTTTAAATATGGATCTCGGACTCATAATGATATCTTATCTAGTGTGTTTTGGATCGAGAATCGGGCCAAGGCCCTAATGTTTTTCGAAAACGCTTTGTAAATTGGGACTCGAGGTCCAAAAGAATTTCTGCTTTAAAAATCCCCGAGATGATGTGTTCCTTTTCAAATATCTCTTGCTTGAGTTCAATATTAATAAAACTTTTTGGGAACATTTGATAATTGATTTCCATCTTAAATTCGTAGTTGCTATTTACTTGTTGCATTTCGTATCGTTTTATACTTGCACTAGTAAAACAGTGGAGTTTTACTAACCCCCGAGTAATCGGGATGTGGATGTCTTTTCTGCGTCCAGGTACATGTAGGTTCAGGGGAGCAGTCACAGGATTGGCACAAGGGGATGACGAGCTGCGATACTAATCAAGAGTCGAGAGTTGGTAGAGTTTGGTTGTATTGTTAGAGTTGATTCTGTCTTCCGCTGTATTGTATTTCGACCCCTGTGTGGGTAATGTTGTTAGTCAGTTCTGTTCATAGAGTTGTGTGGCCTCATCGGTCTGTGTGTTTATGTGTAAGTGACCTTAACGGTTTGTATTATTATATTGTTTGACCCTGGCCGGGCAAGCATTTGGTTGTTTATGGATGTTTAGCCTAGTAGATCCTTGTGGAGAGGGTCTACGGCATGTAATATTCCCATACGATTTTGGGGGTGTTACAGGTTAGTGGGAGCAAGATCGCATTCTTAGTACTATATGTAGATGACATTCTACTAATAGGAAATGATGTGGGAATGCTCAGTTCTGTGAAAGCTTGGCTTTCGAGTAATTTCTCCATGAAATTCTTGGGAGAAACAACCTATATTCTTGGAATTAGACTCTACCGGGTGTTGTGTCGAGAATTATACTCTCCGACCGGCGATCGCCTCGGAGATCGGGCGACCTAGCCACCGCCGAGCAGCCAAGGCAGAACTGCCGACCAGCGATCAGGCGACCGAGCCTTAGCCCAGCGGACAAGCTAAATCGGCCAACCGAAGGTCCCAGGACAAGTCCCGGTGCCGAGCGATCGACATCAAATACGATCGTCTCTCGGTACTCGGCGACCGACTCCTGGCGACCGACAAGCGGGCGATCCTCTCTCGGCATCTGCCGACCGAACCTTGGTGACCGACCGATGACGACCCTCAGCGACTGGCCGATGACGACCCTCAGTGGCCAGTTAGATACGACCGCATCATGCCGATAGTCATCCAGTTGGCAAAGACTAAGCCTCAGGACAGACACCACGTGCAAGATCCGAAGACAAGATCCGCATATCACGGATCGTTGACCACAGCCTGGCAGAATCTTTCCACCAACCGACAGGCCCGCCGAAAGTTGTCAGTAGGGCCGCATGTGACAGTGACTCTGGACGCGTGCTGGCTCCTCATTGTACCGCCCAGCTGGCGCCAGCACCTACCTTGGGCTTTAGCCCGACAGCCCGTGTGATCGCCCAATTATAATATTGGCCGGTAGGCGATCGCCCCATCATTATAATGGACGGATGGCGATCGCCGGCCAGAGGACAAGACTCGGCTGCCACTATAAATACACGGCTCCCTACACTTGTCCAAAGACGGAGATTCTGACTCTAAAAACTCCCCAGCAATATCGCGATTTCAGCACTCTCTGCACTCGCCGGAATTCCACAGCACTTGACTATCTCCAACTCTTGGCAATGGCTATCTTCCGGTACTTCTTCTCCCGGCCTTTCTCATACAAGCAGGCGATCGATAGGGATGAAGAACACCGAGCTTCGCTCAAGAGCCGGATTAACAGAGTCTTTTTACACTCATTGTATCTAGATTTCTCTCATTAATACTTGTATCCACGAATATTTGTATTAATCACATATCGCGAGAGCATTCAAGCCCGGGACTAACAACCCCGGCAAATCTTGTATTATTTATCTTCTCTCGGAAGTGCTCCCGCAAATTGTTGTTTGTTGTCCGTCTTCCAGCAGTATTAATCTTCCGATAAATATTTTGGGCAACAACAATTGGCGCTAGAGGAAGGGGATCCAAACCTCAAATTTTTATTCCTACTGTCTCGAAGAACACTCACTGTTCTCGGGGCAGATACTTGATGTGACACTCACTGCGCTTCAAAGAAATCTTTCAGAAATCATGTCTTCCGCCTCCGCGTCGAAGAAAGCCGCTGACCAGCCGGCCAGACCCCCCGTTCCGTCCCAGTCCGAGCCGCAGCCGACGGTGGAAGGTAGCCGCCGCGGTTAGAGACGCTCGATCTCGTCCATGGACGGCGGCCCAAGCCTCTCGCTCGATCAGTTCCGAACCAATGAACAGATCGAAGAGGCCATAGCCGCCCTTCAGGGGCGACGGAGTGCTCTCAACGCGCCTCCCGCTATCACCCCCTCGGCCATCCGCCGGAAGTCCAAGCGAAAGCTCAAGGCATTACTGGCCGAGCGATCACCAGGAGGCTCTCGTCCGCAAGAAGAGGCGCTCGCCAGCCGGGGCACCTCTGTCTTCGATCGCCTGGGCAGTGACCCGACCTGGCGACCGGGGCAGTCCGGTGGAGTTTGAGTCCGTCACCAGGAGCTCGACCTACCCGACTCCCGAGGCGGCCAGTGCCTCGGCTCCCTTCGCCAAATAGCCGAGGTCGCGGCGGCGAGTCCGAGATCGGTACACGATCGCCTCGGCTCCCGCTCCCAAAGCCGATCAACGAGCGTCCGAGCCACGGCGATTGCCGCATTGCAACGTCAGCTCGACGACGTGAAAGCGCTCCTGGAATCCAGGGCAGGCGCCATGAAGACGATCGCCGAGCCAAGCGAGCCGCTCGCGATCGACATCGAGCTCGCCCCCGTGCAGCACAAGATCGCTCCTCCGCAAACTCCTTTGTACGAGGGGCGATCGGACCCCCAAACACACCTGAGCAAGTTCAACATCTACATGACCGGGTGTGGGGCATTAGACGCGACCCGGTGCCGAATGTTCCCTCTGACGCTGGACGACCTCGCCCACCGTTGGTTCACCTTATTGCCACCTCGGTCCATTGGCTCCTTTAACCAGCTGGCGCACGTCTTCACGGAGTACTTCGCCACCAGGGTCGTTCGGCCAAAAGGTCCCCTTCGCATGATGCAAATCAAGCAGGGAGAAGGAGAGTCCGACTCAGACTACATCGACCGTGTAGATGTGATCATCCTCAACGGCGAGCCCGTAAGCGATGAGACCGCCCTCTACGCGGTCCTAGGAGGATTTCAGGGTTTTTCGCCTATGTTCAGGCATCTCACGAAGACCCAACCTACGACCTACGCAGCCTTCCGGGCTAGAGCCACAGATTTTCTGGCCAGGCAGAGGTTTCTTCTTAGCCTGTTAGCAGCGCGATCGGCGCCTGGACGACGATCTCCCGCCCGATCGCCAATATCGACCTACGAATAAAGAGATCGGCAGCCGAGCGACAATCGCCAGTCTTCCAGCCCGATCGCCGATTATCACGCTACATCACCAGAACTCGGAGGACACGATCGCCATCTACAGTCCAGCATCTAACATGACGGACTAAGGCATAAGATCGCCTCCACCGCACATCATAAAGCCATGGTCCTGGTAGCCGATGGAACCGGCTACTTCGGCCATGCAAGATCCCTTTCGGCCAAGATCGTCCGCCCTTCGTTTAAATACGAGGCTGGCGTAGTTTGAGGGCTCTCCAAATTTAATCAGTGGGCACGTGCCACTACCCCCGTCTCAACGTACACCGTCGAGGTTCGTCATCTCCATGGCGGGCCGAGGTGGAAGCAGAGCTAAACAAGCCGCGGGCATGGAGTTGATTCATCCGACGCTGCCCCGCGCAAGGACTCCTCTAGACCGAGACCGCACGCCCTTCATTTAAATACGAGGCGAGGCGCAGCCTAACAGAGGACCCTCATAATAAAATGAGTCACGAGACACTCAATGTCTTCGCGCACCAAGACACGGTCATGGAGTCGGTCCATCGAATTCCGCGACTGTGCACGATTCCTCAAACAAGCGAAACCATCAAGTTTCCGAGGGGGATCGGCCAATGTTGTTTTTTACAGGCACAAGACCGAAAGATAGCTAGCCAACCGACCATGATAGCCCAAGTTCGAATCCTAAGTCAGCTCAACAAGATCGCCCGTCCTCATCTTACACGATCGCCAGCAAGAACCACCTCACCCCATGTCTTCAACATAGGAGCAAGCTGGGGGGCAATTGTTGTGTCGAGAATTATACTCTCCGACCGGCGATCGCCTCGGAGATCGGGCGACCTAGCCACCACCGAGCAGCCAAGGCAGAACTGCCAACCAGCGATCAGGTGACCGAGCCTTAGCCCAGCGGACAAGCTAAATCGGCCAACCGAAGGTCCCAGGACAAGTCCCGGTGCCGAGCAATCGACATCAAATACGATCGTCTCTCGGTACTCGGCGACCGACTCCTGCGACCGACAAGCGGGCGATCCTCTCTCGGCATCTGCCGACCGACCCTTGGTGACCGACCGATGCCGACCCTCAGCGACTGGCCGATGACGACCCTCAGTGGCCAGTTAGATACAACCGCATCATGCCGATAGTCATCCAGTCGGCAAAGACCAAGCCTCAGGACAGACACCACGTGCAAGATCCGAAGACAAGATCTGCATATCACGGATCGTTGACCACAGCCTGGCAGAATCTTTCCACCAAACGACAGGCCCGCCGAAAGTTGTCAGTAGGGCCGCATGTGACAGTGACTCTGGACGCATGCTGGCTCCTCATTGGACCGCCCAGCTGGCGCTAGCACCTACCTTGGACTTTAGCCCGACAGCCCGTGTGATCGCCCCATTATAATTTTGGCCGGTAGGCAATAGCCCCCTTATTATAATGGCCGGATGGCGATCGCCCGCCAGAGGACAAGACTCGGCTGCCACTATAAATACACGGCTCCCTACACTTGTCCAAAGACGGAGATTCTGACTCTAAAAACTCCCCAGCAATATCGCGATTTCAGCAGTCTCTGCACTCGCCGGAATTCCACAGCACTTGGCTATCTCCAACTCTTGGCAACGGCTATCTTCCGGTACTTCTTCTCCCGGCCTCTCTCATACAAGAAGACGATCGGTAGGGACGAAGAACACCGAGCTTCGCTCAAGATCCGGATTAACAGAATCTTTTTACACTCATTGTATCTAGATTTCTCTCATTAATACTTGTATCCACGAATATTTTTATTAATAACATCTCGCGAGAGCATTCAAGCCCGAGACTAACAACCCCGGCAAATCTTGTATTATTTATCTTCTCTCGGAAGTGCTCCCGCAAATTGTTGTTTGTTGTCCGTCTTCCAGCAGTATTAATCTTCGGATAAATATTTTGGGCAACAACACAGGGATAGTGCGAAGAGAACAATAGGTCTTTCCCAAGCCCTCTATATAGATAATATCTTAAAGCGATTTATGATGGATGATTCTAAAAGAGGGTCCCTTCCGATGCGACATGGAATAAAACTCTCCTTGAAGATGTGTTCCTCAAAGTGAGGAACAACGAAAGGAAATGAGTAATATAACATATGCTTCGGCCGTGGGTAGCCTTATGTATGCTATGTTGTGTACAAGACCTGACATCGCGCATGCTGTAAGCGTGGTGAGTAGGTTTCAGGCAAACCCAGGTAGGGAACATTGGACTGCCATAAAGAACGTTCTCAAGTACTTGACAAGGACTAGAGATATGGTTCTGATGTATGGCGGTGGATAATTGGATGTGGTGGGATACATTGATTCGGACTTCCAAGGACTGAAGGACGACTCGATGTCTACTTCTAGCTACATATTTACTCTTAATGGAGGAGCAGTATCTTGGCGTAGCACGACGAAAAGCGCGACTGCTGATTCCACCTGTCAGGCTGAGTATCAAGCAGCCTCGGAGGCTTCCAAGGAAGGGTTCTGGATTAAGAAGTTTCTGGGAGAACTTCAAGTGATACCATGGGATGAGCTGCCTGTTCCACTGTACTGCGACAATGAAGGAGCTGTAGCGCAGGCCAAGGAGCCGAGGTTTCACAACAGCACCAAACATATTGAGAGGAAGTATCATCTCGTAAGAGAATTTGTTCACAAGGGATACATTGTGCTGCATAGAGTAGACTCGGCCGACAATGTCGCCGATCCACTGACCAAGCCACTTTCTCAGACTAGCTTGGAGTGTCATCTGGAGAACATGGGTATTAGATACCATAGTGTGTGGCATTGAGTGCAAGTGGGAGATTGTTAGGAGTATGCCCTCGAATGACACTCATAGGATGTTGAGTGAGGGCATTGTACTTGTAATTATGTAAATCCTTTATATAAGGCAATGGATGTTTCTTTATTTACTGGCAGTTACTGGCATTCCTAACTCGTAAATACATATAGAAACTAGTCCGTGTATTTGAGAGCAAAACGTTCCACTCCTTATTGGATAAGGGGGGTCAGCACTGGAAAGTTTTATAGCTCAGATACTTAATCGTTCACAAGTCGATGAAACTTGACTGGGCGTTAAGTTTATGTGAAGACTTGTATGACATGTTCTTTGACATGTAGAGTGCCTGTAGAACACTAATGGTCAGTGGGAGCACATGTTATAGGTATGCTAATTGGATTAGTATACTCGAACCGACTCACCCTCTATTCGTCACACGGATTTCACTCCGGGACAGTCAATGATGGAATTGAAAGGTTGTGATAGGTATTCGTGAACCTTCGACTTGAGGATTTAGTAGGGATGTGCTTGTGACGTCAAGATTTTCATTAGAGTAGTTGGACCCTGTAAACCGGAAGGTGGGGGTCAACCTCGACGTGCATCTTGACGGGCAGGTAGCAGGTCCTACTGAATACCAAGATAGAATTCTTTCTCCCGTTAATGAGTGGGTTATATGTCCTATGCGGTTATTGGCAGATGAGATCATAAGTCTTTGGCCAAAGCATTGGAGCTATTTGTATTGGATACACGAGAGCTCAATGATCTCGATTTGCATTAACGCATGCATAGCGTCAAGTACAAATAGGGTTTGACTTGTAACACCCCCAAGTTATTCAGGAAATATTACAGCGCCGTAAGCCCCGCCGTGGGACCCACAAGGCTAAGCATACGCGGAACTATAAATTTTGACCGAGGAGGTCTACACACAACGGAATGAAAAACAATACAAAGGGTATTCAAAACATAACCAGTGTATCCAAATACATCACAACACGAATCAATATCTCGGCATACACAGGCCGGAACATCAAGGAAAATGGAAAACAATACTCGATTATTCAATAACCATTCCAGTACAACAACACTGAATGGAAAACTCAAAACATAACTAGAGGAAAGACACAGGATCACACTTGCCCACCATCTTCATGCCGACCCGATACCTGCCTGTCCGCTGTCGTGGAACCTGAAATACATAAAAAGTATTTCCCCCATAAAGGGGTTAGCCGTCGAATAGCTAGTGCAAGTATATCAAGTATGAAACACAATACTTCTCGACAATAAAGTAAATGTAACCGTCAATTCATCAATTTAAGACTAGTATTTCGGAATAACTAAATCTCATAGCATCTCATCATTATATACATGATCAACCGTGGAACCGCACCAGAGGCTACGGAACCCTCAGAGGACCCGTCGGTCCGTCCCGGAGTGGTTAACTCATATTATCCATGGAATCGCACCAGAGGCTACGAAACCCTCAGAGGACCCGTCGGCCCATCCTGTAGTGGATATAAATAATTATGTCATCAATATATCTTACTTTCAAAGTCGAGAATGCACATTCATAAATATATACTTGCCTTTGAGACATCGAGAAATCGAACAGAAAAACGGTATGAGTTCGGTTGGTCCAAGAACGCGTTTCCGGCACCTAAACGATTCGCAAGGAATATGATAGTCAAAATCCATACTCAAATTACACGAAGAACTCCCGAAACTAGACTACGATTCATGAAAATACACGGATAAACAACTAAAAGTTTGAAAATCGTCCAAACTCCCACAAGTTTGAAAACGGCACAATCCAACCCGTAAAATCGTAGGAAAAGCATGCATACGGTATAGATACATCATAATCTCAAAGTTATCAAGCTTCAAATCGGATAAATCGGACGAATCTACGAAAAACCCTAAAATCCAACACAATATTCAAAGTGTTCTTGACTAATCCTTCAATAATCCAACGAATAATCAAACATGCCCATAATCATGCGTATATCACTTCATACACCATGATCTTAACATCCAAAAGATCATTACTCAATACAAAATCGAAATCCAAGATGTTGAAGAAATTACCTCTTGAAGATCCAAGTACTATGATCCGAAGAATAAGCGTTAGATCGACTATCCGGGCTTCACGATCGAAAGTAAATGAAGGAAATCACACCCTTAAGTGATGGATGATGAGAAAATCCTCCCCTCAAACTCTCTCTCTCGCAGGTAGAAGAAAAAATGGGAAATGATCTGATTTTTGCTGAGAAAAAACGCAATTATACAGTTGACTGCATCGTGTGCCGCGGCTCAGCTGAAGTGTGCCGCGGCACAGGCCCAAAATTTGCTCCCAGGGATCGGCAGTGTGCCGCGGCTCAGCCGAAGTGTGCCGCGGCACAGGGTACAGACGGTTTTGGCCGAAATGCAGCACGAGTGTGCCGCGGCCCGGACGGGTGTGCCGCGGCAGTGACTCGGCAGTGTGCCGCGGCCCTGCCGGCATGTGCCGCGGCACAAGGTACATAATGCTCATCCAGGTCTGGAAAATGGGTGTGCCGCGGCGCACACTCGTTGTGCCGCGGCCCACACCCCCCCTTGGGTCCTAAAATGATGAAAAATGACCCAGGAAGAGATTAAGAGCAATAGGGCTCAATATCTGGGAAACAATAACACGAAATGGAAGTACGGAAACCCCAAAACGGTGGTTCCAAGTAATAATTACAAGGGTTCACCCAACAAAAAACAATTCGCACAATGAAGAGATTTGAAATGACATGAATTTTAACCGGGTATTACATGACTGACCGTGACCCTATATCTTGATTGGGACATTTGAAAGAAGGGTTTATATGTATACTGGTATTCACGACAGAATGGTTCTTGAATAATCCCAATCATTCATTCTCAGTTGGGGTACAATGTAGGCCGTTAGGCTGGCTAGGTGGTGCTACTACTCTTTGGTTCCTCCCATTGCTGACTGAGACGAACCAACCGAGTTGCGCAATAGGATTGAAGACGGAATGAATCAAGCTAATTCTCTCATTATGTGTATTAGATATTGGATATCTAAATTTGGGGCATTAGATGTATAAATCGATTTAT
Source organism: Orobanche coerulescens (assembly GCA_033398695.1). NCBI lineage: Eukaryota > Viridiplantae > Streptophyta > Magnoliopsida > Lamiales > Orobanchaceae > Orobanche > Orobanche coerulescens. The sequence continues at coordinate 138,764,716 of CM065805.1, read as the reverse complement.
TGGATAAATTGATATACGGCCTAATGAATTAAATATATCACTGGGTGATTAATTTAATGCATGGATATAATTATTTCTTGGAGAAATTAATTATGTCATAATGTATTTTATATGATGAAATTAATTGGATTAATTAAACTATACAAATACATCGGGACAGAATTGGAGTTTATCTGTTTGGACTCTCGAGAGTCCGAAACGAACCGAACTCATCCGTTTCTGCATGGGCCGCCCCCCCATTTCTAGCCACCTTTCTTTTGGACTCTTGTCTCCATTCTTTAATGGATGATAATTTTGGAGGTGGGGTTTTGATTCTCATAATAATGAGATGTACATGTGGGGAGTTGAATAAAAAGGGATAAGAAGACAATCTCAATAAACCAACACTTGATTCCAACGTGAAGTTCAAGAGGAAAGAGAGAGAGAGAAGTCTTCTTCATCATCTTCTTCTTTATTCATCAAGTTCTTGATTTTTCTTG